>OX453297.1:15729067-16929067 GCA_949710035.1 Crambus lathoniellus
ACATAGTAGGGGGCGTTGGCCGCGCGGCGGCAGAATATATTTTGGACTACTTGTAGTTTGCTAAGTGTTTTTGGACTGGCAATTATAGCACTTAGCCGCTTTATCATTGCCCTTGTGGGGGCAATTATCCAAAGTGTGCTCAAGTGAAGAGCAATGCGGGCACGGCGATTTCTCCTCCTTGCAGTGCGTTTTCGTGTGACCGAATTGTAGGCACTTGTGGCATTGGAGGAAGGGGGAAAACTCGTCGGCGTGCACACGTGAGTAGTCCACATTGATCTTCCCTGTGGTCATAATTGCGCGGAAAGCCCTGGGGGAAGTAATGAAGACCGCATTGTAGAGTTGGGGATTGCGGTTTCTCCTTTCGAATCGAAAGACAATCTCTTCAGGAGTGCTCATCTCTGCAATTTCTGGGTTCTGGCTTCGGATATAGGCGGTGAGATCCTCTCGTGGTATGTCCGTAGGAATGCCCTTGAGAATCACCATGGGCTTTAGTGACTTAGCGGGTTCTGCAACCGTCTGGGTTTCAGCGCTGTCCTTAAGTTTTTGCAGCGTGCGGTCTTTATGCTCCGGAGAGTCGAATTCGACTTTTATTTTTCCCTGGGATAAGCGCTGTATTTTGGCGGGTGCAAAATTTAATTGTTTGAAATTCATGGTACGGCTGAAATCCTTAATAGTGTCCTCTGCAGTCTTTTTGGTGTCCTTGTTTGTCAAGATAATGGCAGGTTTAGACATCTTAGTCGCGGGGGGCTTAAATTGTCGGGAGGCCATGGCCGCATAAGAAATAGCGGGTACAGACGTGGTCATTGTCGATACAGGAGAGGTTGCCGGAGTGTTTTCCTTAATGGTCGCAATTACCGTTTCCTGTATTTTGGAGACTTCGGTGGAAATTGATTCACGGACTAGCTTCGAGATTTCCTCTTGCAAATTGATTTTAGTCTCAATCAGGGTGCGGTTTTTCTCTCTAGCTTTTTGCATGTCCTCGATTCTCAAGCATTCTCTTTGAAAGGCATCAATAGTCTCGTTCATTTGCTCCTCAATTTGTTTGACAAATTTCCAAACATTAACTTTATTTACTCTGGTGGTAGAGCGGGTTCCTGTACCTTTGGGCTCTAAGTCCTTATCAGTGAGTTTTGGGGTGACGTCTGGTTGAAATCCCAGTTCTATGATAATAGCATGGGCGAGTTTAGTGACATCTTTTCTCAGCCCATGAACAATACGGGTATTATTCCTATTTCTGAGTCGGTATAGCTCGTTTTCTTCTGATTCATCCTCGACGTTGGTGGTAACGACCGAATCATCGAGCGTATCGTTGATCGATGTAAACGAAGAGTCCGCCATTTTATAATAAAACACGTAGTTTAGGGTAAGAAGGTAAGTATATGGAGAAAAAGGTGAAAATTTAGAATTTAGCTAAAAAGTTAGGTTTCATTAAAATTACGATCGGTGTTATTTTGTAAACTACTTGTGCGATAAACGCGTTTTGTATGTATGCAGATAAGCTGCAACCAAAAATCTAGTTGTTATTAAGGAAAATCTGAAAAAGTTAAGTTTAGGTTAGGTTAGAAGTTAGGGTATCTGATAATTTTTAATCTAAGAGTGCTTAGATTAAGGTTAGGTTAAGTTAAAATTTAAAGATTAAAACGTTAGCCAAAAATCCAATTTTTGGATGAGGAAAATGATTTAAAAAGGAGTAGATAAGCGATGCTAAGAAAACTGTTTAACACGAAACAGAACCAAAAAAAAATTTGTACTACAAAAAGACGTAAGGCAAAAAGAACAAAATGAGATATGGAAAAGAAAAAGTTACTAAGGCTTTTTGGGTGAAAATTAAGGGTTTTTCGTGAAAAAGTGAGAAAAATTGAAATAACTTAATGAAATTGAGGGATAAATAGATGCAAAATATGTTAGAAGATGGCTTAGAGGCAGTTGAAAGTAAATTTAAAAACCAGAATTACAATTAGTTAAATAATGAGTTTGTTATGAATTTTTTAAAATTTTGAGTCAAAAAGAAAAAAATAAAAAAAAAGTTTACTTAAGGGTCAGAATTTAGCGCGAGTCGGAAGCCTAATGGGTACCGTCGACCAGCCGGGAAACGACTTTTCGGAACCGAAAATCCGCTTACCGGACGACCGGCGTTTTTTTTTTTTCAAAAAAAACGCTTGGTCGTTTTTCTATTCCCAAGAAAAGTTCTTATAACTCAAAAAGTATGCGACCGATTTGCGTTTTGAAAACGCCAATCGAAAGACAAAAATTAATAATCCCCGAATGCCAAATTCCACCCTAATCGAGCAAAAAAAAGAACGCTTGGGCGTTTTTATTTTACCAAGAAAAAACGCTTGCGCGTTTTTTCTAGAAAAATTCTTATAACTCAAAAAGTATCCGACCGATTTGCGTTTTGAAAACGCCAATCGAAAGACAAAAAGACAGGTTAATTTCTGTATCAGTAAAGTATACGTTAAGGGTGACTTAAGTTGTTTAGGTGTAAAAATAGTAATCCGATCATTGAGTATTTCGTCCAGAGGCCCTACTCTAATTCAACGAAAAACGAAACTTTCACTCGATTCTGTCATGCCCGGAGAGTGTGGGACGGGGCTAACGAAGTTTCGTTTTTCGTTGAATTAAAGGATGGCCCCAGGTCTGTCGACCTGGATGAAATAAGAATCAGAGATAGCTATTAGTCTAGGTAGAATAGCAAATAAACTACTTTTGACTCCCGGAAAATACCTCATTCCTACGGGAAAACATGAAGTTCACGGGGGCAAAGCCGCGATCGGACAGCTAGTAAATTATAATTTCATTAAGAGTCGATAATCGCCGCGAGTTGTTTTGGTATGTATTTTTACCACAGATATAGATTTACATAGATTACGCAAGTATCGCGATTTGTATTGAAACCAAGCATGCAGACTTTTTAACAGCTCTGTGACGTCACAGCCGAAATTTAGTGAAGGGAAATCCAAACCGTAACCAATTTGGGCTATTGGAGTTAATTATCACGCAACAATGCATTGTTTTAATTTTTGCAGCCGTGCGGCTGCAACAACAGACGCGCGCAGTTTGTATAGCGGCGAAGCAGCGGACGACCAACCTCGACGTTTGCTCGGGGTTCGGTAAATTTTATATCTGTGATTTTAACCAATCTTGCGTGATCATGAACGTTAATCGTATATCGATACAGAACTGATCTTTGTTTATTTTCGCTGATAAAAAAAATCGTTAACCAATTGTCAGTCGTGGACGGGCAGCCTAAACCGTTTGAAGTAGATACCATAAAAAAGCTTTACCTTAAATGCGGAGGTAAAGTGAACTTGTTTTTAACGTCGGCTCTGCGGAGTCCAAATAACGGCGTATCTACAGTCAGTGCTATTGCCTTGTACCCAGCTCTCTCTGCTCTTAAAATTAAATCCTTTGTCACTTTCCTGTTGAATAAAAACTTAACAATAAATTATCATACAATGCCAATACCGAAACGATAGATAGATTAATCAATCACTGATTTAGTATGGGTTGCCAGCGCCGAGCATATAAGTTTTTATCATCGATTTGTCGTAGACTCTTGAATCATGTTGAATTTCAAACAATATCGTACCTGTCATTATAAATATAGAGCTGGAACCACTTAATAGCTTCAGGCGCAGCTTTAGCTACCTCTTCTATCGAGCTAGTTGCTATGGTGCTCAAAGTAAAAATAGTACGCTCCGCTTCCGCAGCTGTAACAAAATGTTCAAAGTCATGATAATACAATGTTTTCGGTCCTTTTAGTTCGCCGAACATGTAAATGTATTTATAATGATATCAAAAAATTTAATAAGTAATAAAAAGCGCTAGGGATAATACCGTTTTTATTAACGTTATGGACCCTCAGATCGGTACACCATAATCCAACTAATAATGAAGCCTAAGCTATGTGTTCAAAAATTCGTTATAGTAAGTTACACTAAGTTTTCAAACAAATAAGACCATTTTAACCTCTAGCATTAGCAAGTTCGCCATCAGGATGTGCCATCTTCTGCATCGCCGTAGGTGATATGCCCACAGGCATGGAAACCTCTTGGCCTAGAATAGTAGTGCGAAGGTCACATCCCGTTATTCCTACAAGGCACTTTGGGCGTATGCGTAACCTGAAAAAATATCCGATTAACAGCTTCGCACACTCAAACATCGTACACATTTCAATATTATTTCCACTATGACGAACTGTTGTAATCTCTTTTGTTTGAGTATAGTTTAGGGTTGTAGAAGTAAGTAGTTAAGTCATTTCCTTGTACTGTTTATCAATCGTTGTAGTAGAATAGTTATTTACAAATTTTTGAATTTTAATGATAAATAAGTAAACGAGTAGGTATTTACTATTAAATTCTCGTAATATTTACCTACCTTTGAAAAGCTAATTTGTTGTCGGCTAACGTTTGTTCGTCCGTTGCGCCGCTCTTGTAGTAATCTCGGGCGGTTTTTGGGAGTAGCGCCATGGCTGCATCTTCCAAATCCTTCACACTCACATACTTTTCCATAATTTGACTTAATAATTCGATATTTTCGGAACTGGTAAAACTTGCACAGAATCGTGCGCAACAATAATTGGAGATATCTTTACTCTACAACTTGCGATTTATCAGTGGCAAGTAGAAGTGCAGAGGTCAGATATATAACGTAGCTTGATATGTAAATACTCCATTATTTTTCTTTGCAAACATAATAAGTGATCGGATATTTGTTTTAGTACGTGATTTTAGTCATAACAAAACTTTTTAATTATTAATTAGTCTAGGACAATAGGGGCATTTCTTATCTAATAAGTAATTAACTCTTCCTTTGGACTAAATTATACTTACGTATTTTTCAGTAAGAATAAATAAAACAAGACAGAAAATTTTCGAATTTATTTCTTGATTTTAATATTATAATATCTGTATGAATGCTACATCATGAGCATTCTTTAAATGTCAAATGCCATTCGTTATATATTTGCCATAGAAATGTTATACAAAATCAACTGACCTTATAATAATTTATTAATTAATCATTTTACACCTGAATGCCGTTTTGGACATTGCACAGTTTATGATATGCCAACTTAATTTAAAAATGCTGTCGAACTCGCACTGATTTGAAAAAATGTACATGCTGTTGAATGTTTGCCCATACAAATAAAGACATTCTGTTAATTCGTACTTGTAAAAGGTCTCGCCCCAAACGGTATAAGTAGTTTTATTACACTTTATAAACATCATTGCTATTTCTCCTATCTAAGCCTAAGATCAATCACATTTTATCTTCATTCAACAAAACAACTTCTGCATTTTACAAAAGATACAAAACATTTTGATTATTAAGCTATTAAGAAAAAGGGCCACCAATCATCCCTAATTCTAGAACTCATCTTTGGTAAATAAGATAACAATACATCAGCATTTAAATCAAAGATACTTGTCTATTAAAGCAAAAGGTCAAAGTTAAAAAATCTAGTGACGTAATTTTTCAAACCTAAATAAAATCCATTAGAAAACAACTTTTTGAAATTGTTTAACTAAAAACTTGTCAATATATCACTAGTCAGACCATCAGGTGCAAGAGTTGAGCAAATTAAAGTAAATAAGGCACAAGGTCTGTTCGACCTAATTTCTACAATTAGTTTACGATAAAAAAAGAGAAATGCACAATAAAAAGACAGTGTTCACGTTCACTAGCTAAGACGTTGAAGGAAACTAGAAATCCCGTAAAATGCATTGCCTGATAGCCTGAATGATACAACAATTTTATTACTAGAAAGAAGGAAAATATTATACAACCTTCAAGACATATAAAATAAATAACATATATTACAAAGCAGAATATTGACATAGTGGCAACATTTTCCTGTAAGACTAGTTGTTAATACCTATATCTACATTTTGTTGAATTAAAATCTATGATCATTCATACACCTATCGAAATAAGCCAAAATATTAAAACTTGTTATGCTTAGTCAGTTTTAGGCCAATTTTGTTCTTGTGGCCACAATCGCAATGTCACTATGTACAGTCAATTTATGAGCTCTGCATCTACTTGTTCATAATTCTAGTGCGAAACATAATCTCAAACACGATTTAAAAGCATAACTTTCTTCTAATTGAGTATGTCCTTTATTGCTACTAAGTGCTCGGTTCTTTTTAAGCTAAATAAGTCTTTGGTATTCCAATATAGGAAAAACCAAATACCTTATAATAAATAAAACAACTCATTGCATTTGAAAATTTTCAAATGGCATGCCGTAAAAATCCGAGCGCTAAAGCTCAAAGTCTAAGTTATAATAAATATAAAATTTTAAACAGCGTTTTCTGTAAAGATTTAAAAGCACACTAGGCAGATATAAATCTTTTAAATAAAACTACAATGCAGATAACTTATGTAATACTGTCCATGATTGTTTAAATGTTTGCTACAAATAATATCATTAACTAATTTATTTACGTGCATTATGCATTAACATACTGTATCACGAAGTTTACTACTGTTTTGGTCAGCTTTGATTACTTATAAACTCGTTAAAACAAGATTGAATTGAGCTCATGCTACATGAAGGCTGAACTAGCATATCTGTTTGCGGATACTCTAGCTATGCTAAAAAATCTAAAGGTCACTACAGCAAAATAAGAACATTAAAATTTCATGAACTCATAGGGAGATCACATATTATGTAGTAGAAATCATTAGGTAGATTTATTTTTTTCTTTAATTTCGTTGTAATTTGTAAAGTGCTAGTTAAACTTTAAAATATTCTGAGTATATCCATTTCTATTGATCATTCTTTAACAAAAAATAAGAAGTAGAAATGTATTATGTTTATGTTTAAAACCGGTATTAACTCATTCTTCATAAAGATAGCACCCACTTAGCTTAAGCTTCAATATAATGGATCTACAATAATGTTAACTTGCTTAAAAATGTTATTTAATAGTTATTAAGTTTCACATTTTATTAAGATGCTTAGCTAGCAGTTATGAAATGCATAGTAAGTCTACCAACACACTGTTAGTATTTCATCATTCCCTGTAGTGTACAAAATATTAGTGTAATATGCACACTTATATCTAGAATTCTCGATACATAATATTGAAGATAGATTCAAGACATTCCGAATCCTAGTTTGGTGTGATTAATGAAGATAACATTAATAAAACTAAGCAAAATAAATATGAATGCAGCATAGAGATGTGTTAAAAGTTGAATTAAAAATTTGAACAAGTAGCCGCGTAATAAATCAACATTCAAATAAAAGAAAACTAGAGCGAGATGGTGGTAAACAAAGCAGAATATTGCCTGCAATTTAATAGTCACGCTATATTTTGCAGATATCATGAATTGTGATATTGCGACTTAGGAACTTAGTTCCTGTTTAAATTGAAGTGTATGCTTTCGCTTATCACTTGACTTCATAGAGTTGCTTCTCTGCAATCGTATCTTCTGTAATCATAATTTCTGGTACTAAATTTTATGATAAAATGACACAGTTGTCACAACATAACATAAAATATGAATATCTTAATTAGGACAAAATAAATACTATGGTACTTTTTAAGCGGAACTTTAAGTTAATAAATAAGCGACGCGGGAGTCAACCAGCGCTCCGACGTGTCGTTAGCATCACAGAACAAAACTACGGCGGCGACCCGCCTTATTATACAGCGAGTTCGACTCGCCTTTCTAATGCCTTACGTATTGGTACTCCTCACTATGACACTAAGTATGCACAAATAGAAGGAAATCAGAAAAACAGAACAACAGATCTCGGTAATATTATACAGTTTTGAAAGGACTGGCCCATTTGTGGATTTTTGTGGATTTCAAATACACTCTAGTTACGAAGCGTACTGAATCTTCGGTAAATACAGTAAGTTTCGCATTTATAATATTCGTATAGATAACCACTAGTTAGTATTTTTGTTCCTGCCACCTAAAAGCCTGCGAGGGCTTTGAACTTGAGTATCTTTTTTATGATTCAAGTATAAAAAGTAATAATGGACAACATGTTCAATATAGAAAGGGGGCATTTGATAAATTCTAATAACAAAGATTAAAACAATTTTCAACGCGTACGCAGGCTTTTAGCGATCATTTTTCCTTCTACTTTGCCTATTGTCACACAGACTTCTCCACCAGGAAATGTATCAAGAATATATTCATTAATTTCATTAGTAAATTTTAGTCCGACGACCCACAGAAACGTAGTATTTATTTAAAAATATCAATAGATTTTTGTCACTGTGCCGATAAAACGTGTTTAAATATTGACCATAGAGTTATTATAACAGCTATGTACGAAAATATTATATGTATTCTTAGAGAACCGGCACAAAGTAGGTAAGTACAAGTACCTATAATTCTCGAAAAAAATAAAAAACATAAATACAAAACTGGTTGGAATAAACATACATTAGTGTAGGGAAGCTCGATTTTGGTATCTGACTTGGTTACAATATGCTAAACCTAATTTGCTTGATTTTTAAAAAAAGTTTAAAATGGAATTAAAATACTGCCAAAATAATCTGCTCTCTTGTTGGGAAGTGGCAGGTGGTCGATACTGGGTGTCGCGCCGGGAACTTAAATATCAAGTTTTTCGCGGAAGTTTAACCTTTACATCTTCGATCATATAAACCCTATATACAGCGAAAACGCACAGAAAGTGAAGCCGCCAGCAAATGCTCCATTCGAAAGTGAGCAGTAGATCGTAGTAGCAGTAGTCTTTCAGTAGTCATATGACCGCCCGGCGAAACGATGCCCAAATGTGCTGAGAAGATGCGCAAAATTCGAAAGAAGTGAAAAAAGGAGATGGAATATCACATGTTCAATCAGTATTGAACGTAATAGTATATTATGATACAAGTGAGCTAGGTTGCTCATTATACACGAGGCTGTGGGTTGCAGCCCGAGCCTCAGGCGAGGGCGTAAATCAGCCGAGTGTCTAGTGAGTAAGTTGCTCACGAGTTTCATACGCACTTTTTCAACACACTTGCGAGGAAAAACAAACATTTATTGCATACAATAACCTAATATTAGCTAAGGGAAAAGAGCGCAAGTTTTTTTTTGCACGCGCCAAATGTAAGGTGATTGTTTACATACAGCCATACAACCATACTTCAAAATAATTAAGTATAATAATAGTGATAAAATGCAAATGTTTTATAACAAATTATTGTGAATTATAAATAATTTGATAATAATATACTTAATTATGTTTTTTGGCTTAATTAGGGGCACATTTGTTTATTCTAAAAACGTAAATGGATTTTCAGCCGTATAAAACCTCTTTGTTGTTACAAAAAAAGAACTGTATCTATTACCCGCTGAAATTGAAAATGACTCGCATAATAACATAGAGTTAGGTACTAGCATAACTTTGTAGGGATACTGTATTACCCGGTTAAATTGAAAAGTCTCTGTTTACTCGCATATAATTTGCAGTTAGGTACTTACTTAACTTTTTAGGGATAATTCTATTACGCAACTAGTACTGTAATATTATTATGCACGCGTGTGTTATAGTTCGGTTTATGGCCCTAAGATCGATGTAATAAGGCTCACTTTATGAGCAAGTGTGTTGAAAATATAATTGCACAATGAATTTAAAGTCAAACATGCACTGAAACTACCATAATTTCATTATCCATACTAATATTATAATTGTGAAAGTGTGTTTGTTTATTTGTTTGTTTGTTTGTTTGTTTGTTTGTCCGTCTTTCACGTCAAAACGGAGCAACGGATCGACGAGATTTTCGGTATGGAGATAATTTGAGAGCTGGAGAGTAACATAGGCTATTTTTTATCCAGGAAAATTATAAAATAAAAATGGTAATTTTGTATAGAAAATCGTTAAACTGTCATACTTCACACAAATGTCATTTCTTAGCCGCTTCCAAAGAGAAGGTATGTCAAAGAGTATGTATAATCACTGACATTTTTGCCGCGGATTTCTTTTTTTTTAATAAGTGACATTGTGTCAGGCAGGTGATACGAAGTTCGTGTCCAATAAAATTTATATGGCAAGACAACGTTTGCCGGGTCAGCTAGTTTATACTAAAATATTGCAATATTCCTTGCCGTGCAAAGGTTTCTTCTATTTGCGTTAGTAAGACGGATGCAAACATTGACCAATTTGGAACAGAGTAATTTTTGTGTATGGAGACGCTTTGTTCATATATTTTTTTATTAATTTGTAGTTCTTAACTTTTATCAGGGGGGTGTCGCTCCGCAGTTTAGGTACGTTCAGACGGCGCGCCTGCCGGGCAGGCGTATGGCATAGAAATTAGGTCCGCAAAAGAGCTAGAATATATGCGATAGAAAGAGATGCAACGACAACGAGTGGCCGTTCGTAATTTGCTGCGCCGTACAAGCTGAATTCTACTTTATTGCGTTATAGTTAGAGTTGCTATTTATTTAAATGACTAAGCGGAGTGAACTATCTGTTACATAGTAACTATTTAGTAATCTATGCTTTTATGTATAAATACATAATATATAATAATGAATACTCAATGTTATTTTTATATTGATCAGCGTATGAATTTGTTTTTGTCAAAAGGTATTAAATAAAAAGTTTAAAGTAAATGTTTATAATGTATTATTTAACCTCAATATTCATTTTACGTTAAATCCTTCTATTTATTAAATATAAAAAATAAATAGATTTTAGTAACTTATGATATCAATATAAATATAATAGGAATAAACACCACTTGATAAAAATACGATAGCGACTCCAACTCCTTTCGATGTTCTATCGTCGGACGACTGTGAGATTTCCATGTAATAAGATCGTAAGTACTACCACTGCCGACCGAATTTAAAACCAATTACTGTGGCATAGGGTCGAATATCAAATGTGGTGACGGTAGTATTTTAAATCAAAACATCTATAACTACTAGTGACAGCGCTGTTCGAATCACTTTTTCAAACGCATTTAGTATGGAATTGTGTATATAGGGTTTATATGATCGAAGCTTTACATGAACAATCTGACCGAGGAGCTCGGCAGCACCTTTATAGGATGCCATGTAGGTAATTTATGTATTAATAATATTAGTTACGCTGATGATATGGTGCTGCTAAACCCCTCGATCGGTGCATTGAGAGGACTGGTTCGTTTATGTGAACAATATACAGAGGCTTACAGGCTCAGATAAAACTCCCACAAAAGTGAGTTCATGGTGTTTCAGACTGGGGCGGCTGGGAGTCAAAGCAATGTACCCTCTGTAACTCTCGGGGGTACTGAACTTAAAAAAGTAGACCAATGCAAGTATGTGGGTAGGATAACTCACAACTCGTCAGACTGTAAATATAGAAAGGGAGCGTAGGGCGCTGTGTTCGCTGTAACGTGCTTGCTCGCAGATTTGCGCGGTGCAGTAAACAAGTAAAACTGACGCTTTTTAAAGCGTTTTGTCAGTTCTTCTACTGACGACGAGACCGACGAACTTTACGCAGCGGACATACAGGATGTTGTGCGGCTGATGATATCCCAGAAATGATCAAAATTCACTTGTTCAAGTACTGTGTGTGGTATTATCAATTTCCCTACATTATAAAAACCAGATAGGCAAGTGACTCGCGTCACATAAGACACATAAAATGTTCCATTTGAATTTAGACAAGATGAGATTTCGATTTTCTATTACATTTCTAGGGGGCAGTCAACTAATGAATAAGTCATCGTTACATTCTGTGGATAAATCTGCCTGTCTACTAAAATGGCTGCGGCGGTTAGGAGCGCATTAACTTCTGATTATCGTGCCAACTGGAGTAGAGTTAAAACCTCAAACTGTCGCATATCGACTGAGCTGGCTCTCTATTTGATTCATTCAAGCTTGCTCAAATCCTGTTTTCATAGATAAGTAAGCAATTGGTCTTTATCGCTGTAGGTTTTTTCCTTGTTTGTCATCAGTATTCTTTAACTACGATGTTACTAATGTATACCGTATTTCCTCAGTTTTTGAAGATTGTTAAACTTTATCTGTGTCACTTAGCGTGTGGTAAATATCACTGCTTACCTTTTTAACCCAACAACGTTATAGCCAAGGGCCTCCCTTCTGCTAGCTATTAGCAGTGCGCGGCTTATCTGACACTTTGAAAGTGATATTATTTCACTCGTAATAAAAACGCGTATTAACTCGCGGGTACTATTGCGTCGTCTGAAGAATCTCGTACATTTGTCACTCTGCCCAGAACAACGCACGAGTGACGCACGAACCGCGATATATCGTTTTGTATGTTTCAGTAGAGAGAACAACTCGTATGCAAACAGTGTTACCAAAATCGCTGTCGAAATGGCGGCGCAACCACCGTTTCTGGAAACGCTCTATGTGCCGCTCTCACCGCACCGCAGCCGTCAAACGAACAGAACCATGGAGTACTTGTGTTGTACCTGTGTACGGCATTACAAAGGCTTGTCGAACTGTTTCGTCTTGATGCGCGAGTCCCGGTGGTTGCGGCGGCCGCGCCAGTGCTGGCGGCGCTCGGCGTCGTCGTCGGCGCTGTCGTCGTCCGGCTCGTCGGCCGGCTCGGTGCCGGTGCCGGCGCCGGCGCTGTCCGCCGGCTCGGCGCTGGGGCCCTCGGTGGGCTCGCGCGGCTCTTCTTCCTCGTCCTCCTCTTCAGGACAGAGTTGGTACGCCCTGTGGATTTATAAATATAATTATTTAGATGAACTTGATGCTTCAATCTATATTTATAAATAAAAATTAATCGCCGAAATGTATGTAAGCGCATAACTTTAGAACGAATGCACGAAAATAGATAATTATTTTTTTGTTGTTTGTTATTATCAGGAGTTCAGGACAAAGTTTGTATAAATTTTCTAAAAAATTACGACTAGACGTAAAAACCATTTTTTCTCTTATGCGGCAATTTAAATCGCAATAGGTATAACTAATAGATGGCGCCACCCATGCAAAGCCGGGGCGGCGCAGCATGTATTGCATATATAATGCCGAGAGCTGAAAGTTCAACTTACTTTTCGAGAGTTTTGCGCGCCGAGTTGCTACGCTCTAAGAAATAACCGCTTGATGTTTCGTTGGATGTACCAGGTGGAGACCACGTGCCGTAAGAGCCGTAACCGCTAGTCCCATACTTCTGAAACAAAGTCTTTTTTCTTTATTTAGTTTTAAAAATGATAATCCACCAGACACTATCTAAATTCTAATAGCTTAAATGAAAAAGTCACGCACGACGTCATAATGTCGAGAACTCGTTAGTTATATATATAACTCAGGCGAAGTCCATACAGCGCGGCCAGCGCGGGCGCAGGCGCGGTTGCGCTATTTCAGTTGGTGCGTCACATATACTTATTTTATTAGACGTCTGTGACGAGCGCGCAATTAATGAGCAAATCGCTCGAAGTCACCGCGCTAGGCCCGTGAGTGTGCCTCAAGATCCGTTCGTTGAACAGGCTCGCAGCAGCGGGCAGTGTGACTCACGCGGTCCAGCTCGTCCTGCAGCCAGGCCAGCAGCTGCCTCCAGCGGCGGCGCGCGTCGGGCGACGCGTGCACGGCGCGCACGGCGGCGGGCGCGCGGCGCATCACGCCCACCAGCAGCTTCTGGTAGTGGGCAACGAGTATAGAGGCTCGCAGCAGCGGGCAGTGTGACTCACGCGGTCCAGCTCGTCCTGCAGCCAGGCCAGCAGCTGCCTCCAGCGGCGGCGCGCGTCGGGCGACGCGTGCACGGCGCGCACGGCGGCGGGCGCGCGGCACATCACGCCCACCAGCAGCTTCTGGTAGTGGGCAACGAGTATAGAGGCTCGCAGCAGCGGGCAGTGTGACTCACGCGGTCCAGCTCGTCCTGCAGCCAGGCCAGCAGCTGCCTCCAGCGGCGGCGCGCGTCGGGCGACGCGTGCACGGCGCGCACGGCGGCGGGCGCGCGGCACATCACGCCCACCAGCAGCTTCTGGTAGTGGGCAACGAGTATAGAGGCTCGCAGCAGCGGGCAGTGTGACTCACGCGGTCCAGCTCGTCCTGCAGCCAGGCCAGCAGCTGCCTCCAGCGGCGGCGCGCGTCGGGCGACGCGTGCACGGCGCGCACGGCGGCGGGCGCGCGGCACATCACGCCCACCAGCAGCTTCTGGTAGTGGGCAACGAGTATAGAGGCTCGCAGCAGCGGGCAGTGTGACTCACGCGGTCCAGCTCGTCCTGCAGCCAGGCCAGCAGCTGCCTCCAGCGGCGGCGCGCGTCGGGCGACGCGTGCACGGCGCGCACGGCGGCGGGCGCGCGGCACATCACGCCCACCAGCAGCTTCACGCACGCGTACGCGCGCTTCTGGTAGTGGCCGCGGGCGCGGGCCGCCGTCTCTAGCAAGCCCGGTCGCTCCTCTGACACGCCCTGACAATCAAAACGACTTTGAAAACATTACCAACAAAAAACCTAACAAAATATTTTAAATCATTAACAGCATGAGAAACTTGAAAGAGCAATTTGGAAGTCAAATTATGACTAAGTTGAGACCCAAATTATATGGCTATTGAATGACAACACACTGAGCAGCATTTCGTACAATGTATTTGACGGCAGACCGTACCTTGACCACGTTGTGTATGCGGTGGTGGTGCCACGAGTCCTCCATGAGCAGCAGCGCGGTGAGCGCGTCGGCGTGGCGGCGCAGCTCGTGGCAGTACGCGTACGCCATCTGCCACAGCAGCTCGGCCAGCGCCACGCGCGACCACTCCGCCTGCTCCCAGCACAGGAACTGGACCAGCCGGATGCCTTCCTCGCAACCGCAGCACTCTTCTGTTAATTTCTTCATGTACGTTCTGCGAATGAGATTCGATGGTAAATAAACTTAAATCCATTGCAAAGATCCATTGATGGATCTTTTTGCACTCTTATGTCCACTTTAATCCTACGTAATGTCAATCAAGACAAAGGAATCAAGAATTCGAATCCGATTCCGTTTCCGATGCTTCGTGAATCAGGGGGCTGGTCAATTTTGCTACCTGGTCGTTTTCCTATCTAGACCATACAATACAGTACTATCCCAGTGACAGACAATTGACATTACGTAATTATGGTTTATGTTTCAGCCAAGGAAGTTGTGTTTGATAAAAGAAGATTGCATGTGTCAGCCATGGATTTATGTAATGCTGGGGCTTCACCTGCGTGACGCCTAACGGAACGGCGTTAATAACGGCATGCGCGTCTTCGCGCGCTAATTGTATCAAATTAGTGCACTAAGACCCGGCTACGCCTGCGTATTATATCAAATAGCGCGTTAATTAATGGCATTAGACGCAGGTCAAGCTCGGGCATTAGTGCTATAAAATCCACTTTGCAAAAAATCCTGGATCAAGGATTAAAGTGGACAAAAGAGTACAAAAAGATCCATCAATGGATCTTTGCAATGGATTTAAGTGGATCGAGGGGTTGCGTGTAGGGGTTCCAATCAACGTGAGACGTCAATCTTGCGAGTCGTGTTTATTAATGAACTTTTCGCTGATCGTTTGACCTCCTTGTGTAGCGAAGTGAGTGCGCCGCTGCAATATATGTCGGAGATATTTCATTGGAAAGACTAGTCGCGCCATCTATCGATGCAATTATGAGTTATCGGAGCTATTCTGTGGGTAATACAAGCAGCGCCACCTTTCGGTGGTTTGGTAAGGTGTTGAAGTTGCCAGTTTGAATAATCTAATAAGATTAGTAACGCTATCTGTTGTGGCTGTTAGCGAACTTTCCCTGAGTCAGTAGTTCGAGCGAGTAGTCTGTGGTAGCGTGTCTATGCGACCTGTCAGTATCAGTTGACGTCTGTCAGTGAGACAGTGAGTGTTAATCTGATAAAAAGCTATCATTCTATTCTTGGAGCTCGACCGCGCCGGACGTGCGCACTGATTCATCTAACCACGTACAAAATGGCGGACGGAGATGAGATTTTACAACGAAATCCATTTCTATCTGCGACAGCAGCGGCGGGATCGGAACAAAATGGCTCCAGTACGCATAACCAACATAGGTGCTACCGTACGAAACAAATATTTCGGAGTTTGCGACGTGCCACATGAAGAAAATAATCGTGAGTCGAACGCGTGCTTAGAAGATCGAAATACGTTTTCACAATCGGGTACCAGCGGTGTCGTTTGATATGTGGTTATCGTTTTTTCGTGGCTTTGCGGAAAATGTTCATGCCAAAGCTAGTACCTACGTTTGATCCAGACGATTGTGAATTTACGGCAGTTGTGCAGGTGTGTCGTTAATGGTTTGACGTGAATAAACCATCACCGCACTCGGAATTTGTGGACTGATGACGAAACAAGAAATTTGGCGTTTACCAATCTACGTGGCCAAGCTCGCTCCTACCCGCTTTGCAAGACGGGATCGGGCTTTGACTTATGTGAAGTACTCAACCAACAAGTTGGCGCTCATTGGCCGCTTAGTGACGAGTTTGGGCTAAGCTGACGAGATCGAAGTGGTCATCTGAGGTATTTATGATAATCAGGTATGCTCAGATTAATTGAAAAACTAGCTGACTCATTGTACGGGATGTTTTTGTTGTTGATTATCAATAGCAAAGGTTTTCATTTAACGTTTTATTCACGCTTTTACTAAGTATTGTTGCCTAGTTACCGAGAAGTATTCTTGCCTGTTAATAACTTAACAGCGAGAACAGCTTGCAGTGTTCTTCGTGCGTTCGTGTCACTGTGCTATGCTTCAGTGAGAGCTGTTGACGTTTGCTGGTAAGGAGATTTAGAATTCGACTAGAGTGGTGAGCTCGATCAGGTTCCGTGTGGTTGTTGGTGCAGTGGCCGTGTGAACAGACGGGTTGAAAGGTTTGTGTCCGCTCTTATGAAGTGTTTAGCAGTCGCGAGAGACCATGGGCATCTTAGAGGGCTGCTCTTGATGAGGTTTCCAAAAGTATACGTGGGAATTCTTTTCAATTGCTGTTGTGAATTAATAAGAATTCACCACGGATTGAAGTTTTGCTTGAATCATGAGTGCCAGAGTTTTATCTTTTTAATATTGGACTGGAAGTTTAACTCAGGATGGACGAGCAGTTGTGTGTAAGTGTAAGTTCGTTGAAGTTTGTATAGCCGGTGGACGCAATCTTCGCTGTTTCGGTGACAGCGACGCTATCTCCTGGACTTCTTCCGCCGATGGTGGGTGCGGGTTTGAGCTTTTACTCCTTCCCCGGGTTTCATCTCGTGGGGCTGCCGCCCCACGGTGTTTGGTGTTGCTTATGCGGCCGTTCTCTGACAGGAGGTGTGCCCCACTGGATGTTTGCGGCCCTCGTCGCGGTCAGCCAGCCTGGTGAGACCCCATTGGGGGAGGCCCAGCTGGCGCCTGCGAGCGGGCGCGCAAACGGGGTAAGGGCTATAATAAAACTAACGAAGGGATATTAGGTAGGAAAGAAGGAGTGAAAAGAAAGGGCTAGGGAGATCGCGGGGGCACAATGTCGTGTGGCAGCGCCCACTTCTTCTTGGCTCTGGTGTTGTTGTTGGCGTTTGCGAGAGGAACTGGTTCTTCTCTGGTCGGTGGCAATGGACTTGCGGGCGCAATGCCCTGCAGGTGCTGATGGAGGCCGTGATCGGCGCAATCGAACATTCGATGTGTCAGTCGGCCCACGACGTCCTGTAGCGGCTCAATGTTGAGGTCCCGCGCGATGATCTCACGGCGCTATGTCACGCTATGTAATTTTTCCTTCTTTTTGTAGCAATTTAAACGGTTCTGACTTCTAAGACCTTCAGCCGGCAGCAGTGCTATGGTTGGACACCTTGACAGCGGAATGACATAAAAGAGGACGCGCTGGTCCCAGATTTTGGCCAAAGGAACGGAGAACGTTGCCGCACTCTAAGGTGTGTCATTAGTTTAGTTATGTGACTAGTTGCTTTTGTTTATAAAAAATTGTTTAAATTAAGAAAGATTTGATTTTGTATTATGTCTGCTCAAGGCAAACAGAATACTTAATGATTGACGTTTTGTATTGGTTTTGATTTTTCTTAACAGCGAATTGGCTTGTTTTGTTGTTCCGTTTAATGAATAACGAATTCAAGCTGTTGTACTGTAATGTAACCCGTGCCACAGATGAAAAGTGGATTGAAAACGAAATACCCGCATTTCTGTTTTTCAACTTTCTTTTACCGAACGTGTGATGAAAGAAAATGCGCCCTGCCGTTTTACTAGCGGCATTTCGTTTGCAAGAAGAGATTTGTGAAAATCATCTTTTCCTGGTGATGAGCGGTGCGCTGAAAGGAAGTTCATCGGCAAGACTGGACCAGTCTGGACCTGGACCAGGTTTTATGTGCTGGCGTAACCTGGCTGGAACATTAGGATTTGTTCATCGATAGGTTTGTCTGTATCTAGACAAAAGCAGGTACTCTCCTACTTTTTAATTTTTTGAATCCGAAAAAAAGTAAATCTTATTTCTTTGTGAGTAATTCGTTGTAATAATAGTTACTAACGGAACAAAGAATGTTTTATAATTTTATTGTAAACTACCTACATCAAAATTGAGCGGCAAACATTTTTCTAATTCTACTAACGTATAGAGTGCTAAGTGTAAGTGAGTTGTAAAGAAAAAAGATCTAGAATAGAATTTGAATTTGAACGCGATAGTAACGTTTGCACATTGACAAATTTACACTCGGGGTACAGATACTGTGAGATGGTGTCATCATTGTAACTCTTGATATAAAGTTGGTGCCTATAACATGACCTATCAGATAGTAAGATTGCCTGGCAGTGATCGCTACTAAGCGATAAGGCCGCCTAATATTTTGTATTGCTCTTTGTAAATTTTTACGTCGTGTATTTTTCTGTTTGTGTGAGTGTGCAATAGTGTCTTATCTTAGCTATCCCATGACGTAATGGTAGAGATCGAGAGGTCTTAAGTAAATGCCTAGTTGTAAATATGACTAATGAGTCACTAACTTGTCATCAGATGTAGAGTCTGATATAGAGTCTGATGTAGAGTCTGATGTAGAGTCTGATGTAGAGTCTGATGTAGAGTCTGATGTAGAGTCTGATGTAGAGTCTGATGTGGAGTCTGATGTAGAGTCTGATGTGGAGTCTGATGTAGAGTCTGATGTAGAGTCTGATGTAGAGTCTGATGTAGAGTCTGATGTAGAGTCTGATGTAGAGTCTGATGTAGAGTCTGATATAGAGTCTGATGTAGAGTCTGATGTAGAGTCGAATGTAGAGTTACATTTAGAGTCGAATGAAAAGTCACATGTAGTGTCACATGTAGAGTCGAGTGTAGAGCCGAATATAAAGTCACATGTAGAGTTACATGTAGAGTCGAATGTAAAGTCGAATGTAGAGCTAAATTCAGATTCACGAGTAAAGTCAAATGCAGAGTTACTAAGATCACAATGTTTCCAAAGTAGAGTTGGTGGCTATACGGGAGGTTGAACTTCATGAGTTCTCACAAATGACCCATTTCAAATTACAGTGAAATAGAAGCGCTGCATGGTGGTGCCTGTGATGGTGCTATGCGGGTGCTGCCTATGGTGAGCCGTTCGTCGGCGCGACATCGGCGTCGGTCGGTGCGGTGGTGCAATGTGCGATTCTGCGGCGATGGCAAGTAGCCGGCGATGGCAAGTAGCCGGCGATGGCAAGTAGCCGGCGCTGGCGGTGATGGTGTAGAGAGAGAGATCTACTGGCATCGCATATCATAATTATGATCGCAATTTGGTGAGCAGTTTTCATTTTGTCATTATTTGTGCAGTAATGGTTTTACATTGAAAGCTCCGCGCTTTGTGTAGTAACGGTTTTGCATTGAAAGCTCCGCGCTTTGTGTAGTAATGGTTTTACATTGAAAGCTCCGCGCTTTGTGTAGTAACGGTTTTGCATTGAAAGCTTCGCGCTTTGTGCAGCAACGCTTTTACATTGAAAGCTCCGCGCTTTGTGTAGTAACGCTTTTGCATTGAAAGCTCCGCGCTTTGTGTAGTAATGGTTTTACATTGAAAGCTCCGCGCTTTGTGTAGCAACGGTTTTGCATTGAAAGCTTCGCGCTTCGTGCAGCTACGGTTTTGTATTGGAAGCTTCGCGCTTCGTGCAGCTACGGTTTTGTTTCCGAAGCTCCGCGCTTCGTGCAACTACGCTTTTATATTGGAAGCTTCGCGGTTCGTGCAGCTACGGTTTTGTATTGGAAGCTTCGCGCTTCGTGCAGCTACGGTTTTGTTTCCGAAGCTCCGCGATTCGTGCAACTACGCTTTTATATTGGAAGCTTCGCGGTTCGTGCAGCTACGGTTTTGTATTGGAAGCTTCGCGCTTCGTGCAGCTACGGTTTTGTATTGGAAGCTTCGCGCTTCGTGCAGCTACGGTTTTGTATCGGAAGCTCCGCGCTTCGTGCAACTACGCTTTTATATTGGAAGCTTCGCGGTTCGTGCAGCTACGGTTTTGTATCGGAAGCTTCGCGCTTCGTGCAGCTACGGTTTTGTATCGGGAGCTCCGTGCTTCGTGCAACTACGCTTTTGCATCAGGAGCTCCGCGCTTCACGTGCTACGATATGAAAATTCATGCCTGTAATGGAAACTTTTGCGTCGGTGTTCTCCAGTAAGGGCTCGTTGACAGTTGCGCTCGAGAACGCGCGCTTTGTCAGAATGGCCGTGTCGGAGATATTTCATTGGAAAGACTAGTCGCGCCATCTATCGATGCAATTATGAGTTATCGGAGCTATTCTGTGGGTAATACAAGCAGCGCCACCTTTCGGTGGTTTGGTAAGGTGTTGAAGTTGCCAGTTTGAATAATCTAATAAGATTAGTAACGCTATCTGTTGTGGCTGTTAGCGAACTTTCCCTGAGTCAGTAGTTCGAGCGAGTAGTCTGTGGTAGCGTGTCTATGCGACCTGTCAGTATCAGTTGACGTCTGTCAGTGAGACAGTGAGTGTTAATCTGATAAAAAGCTATCATTCTATTCTTGGAGCTCGACCGCGCCGGACGTGCGCACTGATTCATCTAACCACGTACAAAATGGCGGACGGAGATGAGATTTTACAACGAAATCCATTTCTATCTGCGACATATACGTACCCCGTCCTGGTGTAGAGTAGGTCTGCGGCGACTGGCGACAGCGGCGGGCGGGTGGCAGGGGGCGCAGTGACGCCGGCGGCGGCGGCGGCGGGCGGCGGGTCGGCGTACGGGTTGGGCAGCGGCTGCGCGCCCTCCGCCGCGCCCGCCGACTGGCAGCGGGCGGACACGTCACAGCAACGCACCAGCACGTACACCACCTTACGACAGAGCGAAACGTAATACAACTAAAGCCGACGAAAAGTTTCAAAGCTTATACTTGGAACGTGCTCACATGTGCGAAAAAAGCAGTAGAATTCAATTGTTCTATTTTAAGAACCAAACTGAACATCATCATCATCATCTTCATCAGCCATTTAATGTCCCCACTGCTGGGTTAATAACTGTTAATAACCCCATAAGGGTTAATAACTGTCTCAAATCGGGGTTCATTCAATATCGTTCAGGCAAACTAAAATTTCAATGCGTTAAATGGCGAAATTCCAAACAAGATATAAAAGATGAGGTCATTGATTGAATAAAAACATCATGTGATGAAGGCTAAGTGCTACACCGTTGTGAATAAAAAAAAAAAAAAAAATTACCTGATGAATTTTTGCCGATTCTGGATACTGATATTTTACAAGTGAAGAAGAAGAGTCGTCCATGCAAACACCCAACACAACGTCGAGGATTTTTAACTGTAACAACAACATCATTTTATATTAGACAATTATCAAAAATTGATCCATCGAATAAAAAGAAGTACCTATATGATGTCATCTTATTTTTTTATTAAGACATTAGATATCGATTGCAGTTAGTTGAATATTTTAAAACAATTTGATACTGTTGATTATAAGTTCGATAGTCCACAGAACACAAGAATGACGTTACAAGGAGTATGTCAAGCATTATGAAATGTAGAATCACAATCAAAATCGTACACAGGTAAAACGTACAGAGGTTTACTATTTTGAGAAAAGAGGGTTTCTACGTTTGCCGTTAGGATCCACACACATGTCGTGTACAGTACTCACCCGGAGCAGCTGGTGCCGCTCCGCCAGCCCGAGCATTGCGTACGTGTGGAACAGATTGAACAGCAGCGGCAGGTGGCGCACGGCGTGCCCGTCGGCGTACGGCGGGTCGGCGAGTGCACGCGCGCTGCACATCACTTGGTCCGATAGCGTCAGTGACTCCTCGCGGTTCGACCACGACCCGTAGCCGTTGCTCACTAGAACGACACACAATTATTGCTACCGACATCACAAGTCTAGGTGCTGGTAAGTTGTAGTTTGGAAATAAGGGTTGAATTTAAGTCTATTTAAACAAAAAAAGAATATATATTTTTCGTTTCTTATCGTACAAAATAGTAATTCAACAAAAATACAATTTAATTGTATGATCTCATTTTGTCACATTTAAATCTTACATAAAATGATACAAAATTGTAGAAACATTGTGCACTTTCAACTCAAACGCGATTGATAGAAGAACACAAATATTTAGTTCAATTTTTTTTTGTGACGACTACACTTCAATAAAACGTGTAAATGTGTTCTAAAGTACGTTTTATAATTCGGTGCAAAAAAAAGAAAACAGTATTACCACATTCCAACTCTATATTCACATTCTGTAAATTTCTTTATTTGTGAACGACATTGCCGTTAATTCAAAACATGCTTTGACTGGATAGATATTTGTTTATTAAAAGTAAAAAAAAAAATTACTCTTACGTAAACAACAAAATCATTTTTCGAAGTGATGTAAGATAGATATTTTTTCACGTACTGGCAACACGCAGGCACAAAATATTTGTGACGCAGGGGTGACAAAGCTACTTTTCACACTTATGCTCTGAAATGTTAATATTATATTTGAGAAAAGAATGCAGTACGTGGCACTTTTCCGAGGTAAACATTCTAAATTTGAAAATCACTGCAGTAATGAATTTCAGTACTTACTTACTGCACTAAAATCAGTGCAGTAAGTAAGTACTGAAATTCATTACTGCAGTGATTTTCAAATTTAGAATGTTTACTTCGGAAAAGGTACTACCCAAAGATAATTATTATTACCAAATTTTTTCTTTATTTTTTCTTTCGTTATTCCTGTGTATAAAAACAGAAAAAGCAAAGGGACATTTGCACCATACAGCCACATTATTATTATTATTATATAGGTAATTATTATATCATAATTAGGTTAACTTTTTTTTTAAATACGGTGCGCACAGAGTATATTACTTCGTATTGTACCACAAGCGCTATGTACCCTTAGCACGAACATCAATCGAAAAAACAAAATGAGATTTATCATAGACAAAATATCCTTTACTAGTAATTTTGTATGGGAAATATGTACAGCGCCATCTACCACCCAGAAGCGGGTATTGAAGTTGCGCATTTTAGTAGCAAGTAGTACTATGCGATTATTATAAGAATAGGACTGTCAAACGGCATTTTTGATCTTTGTTCCTTTTCTTGCACATCCTACACCCTGAAGTGGAAGCGAAACGCAAACAAATATGGCCGTTTTGACAGTCCTATTCTTATAATAATCGCATAGTAAGTATCAATAGGCTGTATGACCGTTCCACTTGGCCTCACAAACCAATAATAAAAAACTCGGCGGGAATGATTTTCAGCGGTTGATTTGATATCAGTACAGTTTATTTATATTGTGTAATAAATTATCAAAATGAGTTCTGCCAATGAAAAATATACACACATTGTATGTACCTACCTACTCCACCAAATTTGAGAGCAGAAGCAAAATGAATAACAGAAAACTTACTGCCAGCAAAATCAAAAGAAGGATAGGTATATGAAACCTACGATCTGATTTGGAAAAGTGAAAAAAAGGAGCATACGTTTTCGGAATCTGTGTTGTTGGCGTATTTTAATGATACATCATTAAAATAATATTATTATGGGCGATTTATACATAAGTGTGCCCGGGAAAACAATAACATTTACACTTAATAATTGCCCAAACATGTGTCATATAATTTTAATAAATTTTACTTAGTTAAACAGTTTTTTATTTCCTCGCATTTCTTGCGAAAAGCACTATACAAGCCTTGTACGGTAAGCAAATTACCTTGCCTCGAATGATTAAAGCCCTCGCCTGCGGCTCGTGCTTCAAACCATCCTCGACAATGTAATTTCTTACTTACCTGTCCTCGGCTGTAATGTACTATTAACATGTGTGTGATTATTTGATTGATTTTGATTTGTATTTTGTTTACTTTACGTGGGCTCCTATCTGCTTCGCGTACAGTGCTTCTTTTACATTATTTCGTAGATTTCTTGTTGTTTCTGTTATTGTTTTTGTTTATTGTTAAGTTTGAACCGGTGTTACTTGTTACTATTGTGTCTCTACTATTACTATCTAACCCATTTTGCATTATCTTATGCGCTTTAACCCAAGATATGGTTCTTATAAGTAGATTTTAACAAAATCTGTAAAATTAAAACCTCACAATAAATTTGGTTTAAAAGAGACATGAAGAAAAAGGTTTCAAACTCAAATGTGAAAGTGACATTTTTTTTTGCATCGAATTATAAAACGTACTTTAGAAACTAAGCAAATACTTTTTGACGAATATAAGGACACTATCGACTTACCTGGTGGGTCTTTGGTTGAAAAATGTGCTAGGATAACAATCAATTTCATAAAAACTAGGCGAACCTCAGCTGAAGGACAACATAGAAGGTAGTCACATAATCTGAAACAATAATGAATATTATAGAAGTTCAAATAAAAGCAGGAGCATTATTAATAGTTGAAAGCTTGTTATAAATACCTATGAGGGTGTTTGAAGAGATCAGAAGCAAACCACGCTCTAACTGTCTGTGAACACCGCAGATGTTGACATAAAATATCATGCCTGAAACA
Organism: Crambus lathoniellus; assembly: GCA_949710035.1. NCBI lineage: Eukaryota > Metazoa > Arthropoda > Insecta > Lepidoptera > Crambidae > Crambus > Crambus lathoniellus. The sequence goes on from OX453297.1 coordinate 15,753,918, forward strand.
AAGTTATTTGATGTAAGATCTTGTCAATACAGTACAGTTATAAGAAAGCAAGAAGTAAGTTATAAACCTACCAATCTGTCGCGGGGCCCCGTAACGTCTTCTTTGTATGAAATCCAACTTGAAATAGAAACTTTGTAGCTAATTGCACAGCCAACATTGACATTTCTTCGTGCTCTTGGCTCTGGAACATAACATCATACTTTAGTTAGTGAACAATTTTAGTCAACAAGTCTTGTCTTGAAACCAAAATAAATATGATATGAAACATATCTTACCCATACAGCACTTTGTGCACCAGGTAAAACCTGCAGCCGCATACAGCACAATTTTTTCATAAAGTTAAAATGTTCAAGACTAAATTGATCTTGGTTATGTGAAAATGCTATATTACTACGACGAACTGACAGCCAAATAGGCCGAGGTATGGCACTTTCTCTGCAATCAAATAAAAAAGGGTTACTTAGTAACGAAATTACTGAGAAAATAAATAATATTGCATGTTTGCGACATACTTAAGCGTTAAATTCCTCATCGACAGTTCGAGACTAGATGTTTCTATGGTGTCCTTTCTCGTGTAAAACAGCATGTAGGCATTCCACCATCTCTTTTGGCGCTTGTATAGTACCCTCTTTAGCATCGGATCAAACACCTAGAACGTTATTAGAAATTACCACTTCACGCGGAAACAACATTTTATTATATAACAGTGAATTCAATATTGTTCCGCAGTTTAGGAATATATTTACCCCAGAACACAAGAAAGACTTTAGAAATAGTTAGTGGGCGGGGCAAGCGGAGAAACACCCTTTGCTCAAAACAGCAAACCATTTTACCTGCTGGCCTACTCTTAATTTAACGAAAAACGTAACTTCGTTATACCCGCCCCTTTCACTCTCCGGGCATGACAGAATCGAGTGAAAGCGGCGGTGCTAACGAAGTTTCTTTTTTCGGTAAATTAAGAGTAGGGCTTATGGTACGATTTCGAATTTATCTAATGTGTCTTGGCAACTTGCTTGTTTTAAAGTTCTATGCTTAATTCAGTTCCTTATGCGCCTCAACATTTTCAAACCTCTTAATTGTGTTCTGTGACATTTAATATTAGTTGGTTGTTAGATATTTTATTTGATTCATGCAAAAGCACGTGAGGTTCAGGTAAGTAAAGCAAAAGTCCGCGGCACATAACATGGCATTTGTCAGAGAACACTGATCGTCATGGTCGGTCGAAAAAATAGGCCTTATTCCCATAGCATAATTTTAGTTCCAAATATTGACACACGCCAAGTTATATAGCGCGTACGTGCCTGAACTAGTAATCGCTAATGTATGTTTATGATTAACCAATAGGGAACTGGACTGTTATTGATATGTCAATATTTAATAGTGACATTTCAAAATATAACATTGACGTAAGTATAACAAAAGTGAAAAAAAATCAATCTGTTTAATAACAAGCTAGTAATGAGCAGCTGAATTGTGACCAACCGTGACTTGGCTATGGCTTTAGCTATCTCTTTCTCAAACGATATTTTATATGGCTGGATTATGGCGCTACCATAAAGTTAATATACCTTAGCGGAATAGAGAAACAAAGGGCTGAGCGAGCGGGATGTCACTAGCAACAACACTGTGAGATAAAAGGAGATGCGTGATGCAACGTAACAGAACCGTTTTTGGCTACTGTTTGACAGTTCGTCAGCACTTATCAGCACGCTGAGAATTTAGGTATTTTATTTTTTTCGGATTTTACGTGCAATCTTAGATATTTTTAGCCAATATTGATATGGAAACATGGTGGCTTGCTCAGTTATTGATTGTTGTACAACACAATGAAATAATCCCGCAAAAAGTTCAGTTCACAGGTAAATTATTCCAAACCGACACCTCCCTTCCTAAGGTTTATTTTTGCCAATGCGCTTCGAATTTAAAGCAAGAAGTGTGATAATGCTCTTCAACAAACATTTATTTATGTAACAAGCAAATATTGATTACACATAATGCAGTATTTACGAATATTTTGTGTAAAGAAATAATTTTCGTTTTACACTAGGGCTGCATCAAGTTATCGATATTTCGTGTCCACTGTCTATCACGCGGTAAAAAATGTATATGTATTAGGTACTGTAATTAAAGTACTTGTAAGACGTTTAGATATGAATTACCTGGGAATGTAATTCCATTTAAGATACTTAACTGATCCATAGGTATCAGTTTTTGACTGTTAGAATAGGTACCTACATATACTATCATTAGTAATATAATTATCTTTCAGATTACATACTAACTTGGATACCAGAAACTAACTGGACTAAATTGATTATTATGCAGTAAGCATTTTGATGAAAAATATTTCCAAACGCGAGAGGTGAAACGTACTATCACTGTGGAAGCACCAACAAATTGTTCCAAGGATTGTGCGAAGCATGGCCGGGTCGCTAGTAGTGATGTGCCGCTGGGAATATTCCCATTTCCAAGTAATTTACTCTTTGTAAATTTACGGGAATATTCCCAATGTTCCCGGGAATATTCCCAAAGTTCCCAGACTAATTTAATTTAAAGAATGGCAAAATTTTCTGTCATATTTATATTTCCTTTTACTCCCATGTTTGCGCAACTACTTACTAGTTTTTGCCTGCGATTATACTTCTCTTAATCTCTATTAAAACACAGAACAAGACTACTGAATGTTAAACTACATAGTTTAATTTGTTAACTGAGCAAAGTAACGGTCTTAAGCCAACATACTTTGCAGCATTGATTATTATAGATCCCCATAGCCAAGGAAATCAAGGAACAGATATCACATCGAAGAAAATATTAACGGATGCCAAGTGACTAAAAATGTTAATCAAGACCTATTGACTTCTTAAATATTTATCAAACTACAAGTGCAGACGTGAAATTTGGAGTCGTCCCGTCTTACAACTAGCTCCGATGGGACTGGAACCCATGACCTTTGTACGGGCGAATCGAATTTATTTAATACTTCTTATAAGCTGTTGGCCAGCGTTTATTTCATCAATGTGAAGATATACTACCCTCGATATTTAATAATAGAATATTTGACAAGATCTTTTTTTATATGGAACTGGGCAGGCATTTGACCACCATCTTGTTTAATCATAGGATGTGGTTTAAGATGCTGGATGTTTGCCCAGGATGCCTGTTCACTCTGGCCTTGAAGTGTTCAAGCTTGAAGTTATCGGGGATCACATAAGCAGGCAGCGCATTCCATTCTTTAGCGGTTCGCATAAGAAACGAAACTGCGAAGCGCTTGGTGCGGATAAGTAGAGTGTCAACAATATAATAATGATAAGATAGCCAGCGTCAGGTTCCCCGATGGTGGAAATGGGCTGAAAGAAAAATGTCGGGCAGTTCTCTCGCACACTCCCAAAAGCGTATTCTATAAAATACCGATAGACACGCAACTTGCATTCTGGAGTTCCGCCAGCGCCGTAGCCAACGTTGAGTTTCCAATGAACCTCCTGAGACGGTTTTCAATCGATTCCAGAAGTTCTAGCTGATACTTAGCAAAACCATTCTATAAGTGACAACAGTACTCCATGCACAGACGAATCTGCGATTTGTATATCAAAAGCAGTTGGTCCGTCCGGCGTGAAGTACCGTTTAGAGCCCTAGAGAAGACGCCCGTTTTCTTAGCAGCACACTTTGCAATGGAATCGATGTACTCGTCAAAATTCAGGTTGGATGGTGAGTTCAGGCCAAGAAGTTGCAAATGTTCAGTTATCGGCAAGAATACACCCTGGAAAGTTAGAGTCAGTTGGAAAGGACTCTGTTTTGCAGTGAATAAAAAAACCAGTGTTTGAGTAGCATTGAAAGTAGCAGATTAATTTGCTCAACAAGGGACTCTCGACAATAGCAATAAATTATTTATGATTTATGACAAGACTGGATTTCATCATTCGTAGCCTTTACAGTTGAGTGAGATATATCTGATGGTAGTTTCATCTGTATACCCGATAGTATTCCTCAATGTCTCAAGACTAAGGGTCTTTGACAAGTGTGTGTTGCCAGTTATGACTTATGGAAGCGAGACGTGGTCTTTTACTATGGGTCTCATAAGAAGGCTCGAGGTCACCCAGCGAGCAATGGAGAGAGCGATGCTTGGTATTTCCTTGCTCGATCGAATCAGAAATGATGAGATCGCAGGAGAACTAAAACGACCGACATCGCTCGAAGGATTGCTCAGTTGAAGTGGCAACATAGCGCGGAGAACCGATGGCCGTTGGGGCGGAAAGGTTCTCGAATGGTGACCGCGAACCGGACGACGTTCCGTGGGCAGCCCCCCTACAAGTTGGACCGACGACGATCTGGTCAAGGTCTCGGGAAGCCGCTGGATGCGGGCAACGCAGGACCGATAAAGATAAAGGTGTTGAGACTTTTTGCCGTGTGAATATGCCATAATAATAAGTCTGCTATGTGACTGATTATTATCTTGTTCTTTTTTAAACAAATAATGAAATGTAGTAAATAAAGAGAAAATAAAATAAATAAATACACATGTGGGGAATAAACGTTAATCAAGCTGTAATTTTTAATAAAAGTTTAATATTATATTACGACATCATGGTACGACACTATTGTAATTCAAGTTATTTTAATAAATGACTAGCGGATCCTCGCGGTTTTATTTTACCCGCGTAGTACCCGTTTCCGTGGGAATGTTTCGGGATAAAATATAGCCTATGTCAGTCGGGAAGAATGTAGCTTTCTTATGGTGAAAGAATTTTTAAAATTGGTCCAGTACTTTCGGAGCCTATTCGATGCAAACAAACAAACAAACAATCAGATCTTTGCTCTTTATAATATTAGTATAGATTATTATTAAAAGTATTACAAAAAAATCTGTTTTACTAAGTAGGTATTGGGAATATTCCCGGAAACATTGGAAATTTACTGGGAATATTCCCGGGAAAATTGGAAACTTTCGCCATAAAAGTGATATTAAGTTTGGCATATTCATTTTGCTGTGTAATTTTGGCCAATGGAACGGTTAGCACAAAACAAAAAAAAGATTGAAATACGTTATAAGCAATTTTCCCCAATATTTCCACTTTTGGGAATATTGCCGGGAACGCTTCTGGGAATATTCCCAATGTTTCCAATATTCCCGGGAACGGCACATCACTTCGCTAGTGTATAATAAATGATTTAAAATCTCTGGGAGTTTTTCTTAAATATGCATACTTCACCGCAGAATCGAAGTTTTAGCCATGCAAAATCCCTTCCCAAGATGGGAATTTTAGTTATATTAATAATATTACTATATATTAATATATTATTATTAGACGACCTCCGTGGCCGAGTGGTGTAAGCACCGGTTTCAAGGTGTCACTATCTCTAGAGGTCCCGGGTTCGATCCCTGGGGGGTACCGCCACAGAATAATATGTACCGCGTAACTTTATGGATATGAACTTCATACGTTTTTATAAATTTTAAGTGAATTTTATAAAGAAAATAGCTACTATCAGTTCCTTGTTTTGTGACGTCGCTCGGGTATAACGATAGCTAGCTAACAACGTTCAACAGAACAAAGCCGCAAAAATCTATAAAAATAAGAAATTCAAATGACAGTTGGAACCCATGTCCATATCCATATTTTTTATCCGGTAGCCCCCCAGGGGGGCTACCGCATAACTTTATGGATATGAACTTCATACGTTGAACTTTAAGTCAATTTTGTAAAAAAAATAGCTACTATAAGTTATTTGTTTTGTGACTTCGGGTATAATGATAGCTAGCTAGCAACGTTCAACAGAACAAAGTAGCAAAATCTATCAAAATAAGGAATTCAAGTGACAGTTGAAGCCGATACCCATACCCATATTTTTTAGCCGGTAGCCCCCCAGGTCGGGTAAATGTTGAAAACTATTTTTTCTATATTTCCTCGGGTCTGGGTGTATGTGGTAATTACCCGTCGTTGTTTCTAATTTCCATCATAATAGTGCTTAAGCTACTATACTTTGGTATTGGAACAATGAGTGTCCAATATATATTTATTTATTACTGTAATTATTTAATATTATCGATACCGATATTAATCTGAAAAGCGACATGACGCACATCACTGACACGCATACATAAACAATTTTACACACACAAATGCGATCCAATTTCGGTTTCGTTTGACAGCTCGTGGTTGTTCCTCTATTACGATAGGTATATTAACTTTATGGGCGCTACCTACGTGTGAACATAGGTAGCACTGTCCTGGCCTAATAAGAAAGTTTGATGCTATCCTACACAATCCTACTAAAAAACTTATACGTAATAGAACTATAAAAAGCAATAAACTAAAAGAAAAACACAAGATTGTGGAGACACTGGTATCCGAGCTGAGCTGTGACCTGGCCTCTATCTTGGAGGACCAGTAAATCTAAAAACATTTTAAATAAATAAAAAAAATAGTCCGTTCCCCTATTGACGCTGAGAATATAGCTTTAGTTCCAATGCGAATAAGATTGCAAATCGAGTGTCTCACCTCGCCCATGTACTCGCCGCCGAAGCACTGCGCCTTCATCTCCTCGTCGTCGTGCATCGCGCACTCGGACACGTCGCCGTCGTCTAGCTTCACCCACCGCCCCGTTTCACTACCGTTGTCTCTGTTACAACAAGCAATAGTAGATTGTACAACAAGTGCATAAAACATACCATTTTACCCGAGACGTATATATCCACCCGAGCCGTAGGCGAGGATGGATAGTCAATTCGAGGGTAAAATGGGTTTTATGTACGAGTTATACACTCTGCTTTTCACTTCGAGTGTGAGGAAAATAAATTACATTATTGCAAAAAAGAAAAAATAAAGACTTCGCCATATTGGCGGGAAAACTTTCTTTTTTTTATACGTGGAAGTGGCAGCACAGTGACTTAGCATAGATCGTAGTCCATAATGCTCTTGAAATACTTATTTCTTACAAAACTCATTAATTTTGCCTAGTTTTATTTATTTAGTAATTTAACATGGATTATCTACAAAATTTAAGAAACAAAATGATATAACGAAGTTTAATTGCGTGTGTGACTGTTTACCTGACGACCTTTGTCTTAGAGTCTGTGACATAGACGAAGATTTTACTTTATGCACTAGAGCATAAAAAGCGATTTTATGCAGCCTATACCCAACATAAACTCGATTTTTACGAGCATGAGAATTGAAAATACTTTTTTCACAATCCGATCGAGAAAATTTGGTCGCAAATAAAAGGGTCCGTAGCACAGAGAAATGTTGCAATGAAAGTCAAAGAACCAAGAAAACTTGCTACGACGGGACCGCCAGACGGGAAGAAAGTGTGTGACAGTAAATGCAGAAAGACAATGAACCACAGTTTGACAATTTATTAGTAGAGTTAAATGGCAGTGCGCGCATTGACGATTAAAAATCGACGAATCGAACTATCGGCCGATAGCTGTACGATCAAACTATCGCACAACACAACTATCGGCCGGTGTGCATGAAGGACTATGTGAACGCGCGCACTGCATTCAACTAAAGTATCGCCCAACTATCGGCCGACAGTTTAATCACGATCGTCTTACGATACCGACTAAACTATCGGTCGACTAAAAATCACGCGTGCGCGCAGGCTCTTATTGATCTTGAAGTACTGTACAATGCTATAAAAACGCAAGGTAAGGATAGTTAACTTTATAACTCCATCAATTCGTACCTGAGCAGCACGTATGAGTAGTAGTGTCCCCCGGAGGCCTGCCCCGAGTGCACCACGATGCCGCTGAGCTGGTAGTGCGTCTCCGGCGCCTTGTCCTCGCCGCCCTCCCACAGGGTCGCGTCGCCCTCCGCCCGCGCTAGGCCCCAAGCTACACGAACATTCACTCATCATCATCATCAGCTATTTAATGTACACACTGCTGGGGCACTGGCCTTCCTCATGGATGGATAAGGAGAACATTAAATGACACTAAAATACACTGTTTTACACATACAACTTGGTATAAAACAACCCCTGCGATGCCGGGGCGGGTCGTTGGTAAAATTATAAAACAAAGATCGGAAAAAAAAGGACTAATCAGAAAAACGTAAACCCTCTTATTACAAAACGTGGACTAAAATAGTCCAGGTTTAAAACTGGTACTAAACTGGTGCTGTCACTTTCATTTTCCAAATGAAAGACAGAATTAGCATGAATTTTAAACCAGGGACCGTACTCTGAAACGCTAATCCGAAACTTCGGTTAGCCCCGCCCCTTTCACTCGATTCTGTCCCAACTAGAGAGTGAGAGGGATATACCGAAGTTTCGGGTTTTGCGTTTCAGAGTAGGCCCTCAGGTCTAACTTTAGTCCACGTTTTGTAATAAGGGGGCACATGTTTGAAAAGGAATAACTAGACGTTTGTGACACTGTTCTACCAAAAAGCTCTTTAGCATTTTAAGGAAGCATACTGAATATATTTCAGGTTAATGTAATTTCGGCTACGCATTGAGCATCGAGGTGAAAAGAAATCAGACGAGCATTTTTTACATTTTTCTGATCAAATAATATTCAAACTAGCAGCTTACCTGTGTAAGGTTCGACATCCAAGTCCCGAGGAAACTCAAAGTAATCATTGAATTTTATTGCACACACTTTTTCGAAGTCATACTCAAACCTTTTCAACTGTATAACTAATACTGGAGGTAGTTTGTTTAAACATAACCGTTTCACTGTAACGACCTAAAACAAAAAAAACATTAGATAATAAATTAAATAATTGCTTACTAAAGAAGTAATGTGGATAGTGGTCTTTTGCTTCGTACCTTTTTATTACACTTATCACAGTGGTAAGCATCCGCACCTTCCAAAAGCTCGCCTCTTACATAAGCCTCAAGAGATTCCTGTAGTCTAGACATATTTCTTATGTCCAAAGATACTACACTGAAAGGCTCCTCTTTACAATACCTAAGAAAGGAATTCATAGTATAGAAGTACTCTGATCTACAGAATATAGTGCCAGTCAATGACAAAAGATACAAACCGATGTGGGCAGCCTTTACATATCTTCTGATCTGAATATGTGCCTCCCATGGTTTTAGCCATCAGTTGCTCTTGTCCAAGTGACTTGAGGGCTTCATCTAATGACTCGACTAATGACATAAAAAATTCTACTGCATCTTGCTGTTCGCGTAAATTAACTGGTTCTCCTTGAAGCCTGAAAGAAATTAATTAATTACTTTCAATAAAAAAATTAAGGCTTAATAATTCTTTGACGGTGATTTCTTACTTAAAATGCGCCCATAATCCTCTAGGGACGTAATACTGAAGCTTACTGTAGTGTAAATGTGCAAAAATAGCTTGCACCTGCTTTAAAATTGTGATGTTGTAATCTTTGCTGTTCTGTAAACAAAATGTTAATCAATAAATGTTTACATAACACACACGTATAAGTATAAAAATTACGATGTTTATATTACCTCTGTGTTATTTTCTACAATGTGATGTTCACCCGAAAAATCTTCAGTAGGGTCTGTTGCAGCACCTGTGAATAAATGTGTGACGATCAGGACATGGGAACAGTTGAAAATACTTCATTTTCCATTTTTCAACCATAAAAATTGCATTGTGAATGCAAAAAAGTAAAAATTTAAATAACATGGGAACAGTTCGCAAAATACCGCTTAATAAAGATATATGTTTGTGGTATAGGCGACCTCCGCACGTCCCACCCCCTTGCGAATCACGTGACTTCTGTTTGGTTCGAACTCGCCGTTCGTCATTTGTTTAAAAAGTCGTGAGCGGGGCGACGGAAAAATGTCGGTATTTCGAGCATCTTGTAGTAGTGTAGTCGCCAGCAGCAGTTTTTTTTAGGACCGGACCGATTCCTGACGTATTTGGTCCGAGCCTTAGAGCACGTTCCCACCTTGTACAGTGAGCAGCGCGTCGCGCACGGCCCGCACGCAGTACAGCTGCTGCAGCACCGAGTTCATGTAGCAGGTGGCGCCCGCGTTCTTCAGGCCCACCGGCCGCGGTCCCACGCACGGCATGTATCTAAGCTTAGAGCACGTTCCCACCTTGTACAGTGAGCAGCGCGTCGCGCACGGCCCGCACGCAGTACAGCTGCTGCAGCACCGAGTTCATGTAGCAGGTGGCGCCCGCGTTCTTCAGGCCCACCGGCCGCGGTCCCACGCACGGCATGTATCTAAGCTTAGAGCACGTTCCCACCTTGTACAGTGAGCAGCGCGTCGCGCACGGCCCGCACGCAGTACAGCTGCTGCAGCACCGAGTTCATGTAGCAGGTGGCGCCCGCGTTCTTCAGGCCCACCGGCCGCGGTCCCACGCACGGCATGTATCTAAGCTTAGAGCACGTTCCCACCTTGTACAGTGAGCAGCGCGTCGCGCACGGCCCGCACGCAGTACAGCTGCTGCAGCACCGAGTTCATGTAGCAGGTGGCGCCCGCGTTCTTCAGGCCCACCAGCCCCGACAAAGGCCGCGGGCCCACGCACGGCATGTAGTCCCATTCCGTCAAAGGCATGCTTTTCTCTGAAAACAATACAGCCTATGTTTTTTTATTTGTAGTCTATGTTATTTTTTTTTTTATTTTTTTTTATTTTTATTTATTCGGTGGATCAACAGTTACAAATACAAAATGTGAAATTATAAATAACTACAGTAAACCAATTACAGATCCACACCAATATATAACAGCATAGCTTAAACAAAAGCGATGAGCTTAAGACACTAGGCTAGCTAGCCGTATTAGCAAACTGAACAATACTTAAAATGAACAATTTATATAATACCAATAGAAATATGCTAACATAACAATAAACATCACACCTTAAAAAACAAATCATTAAGTTGCCGTCTCACCGAATTGACACTGGTGCTAAAGATATCAATGTCGAGTTTATCACAAAGATCATTAAAACACCTGCCTGCACGTATGAGGTACGAATTCTGTTTATAATTAGTTTTACATCGTGGCAATGAAATTGTTTTATAAACACGAAATAATCTACTTGGGACATTCAGGTTGACCAACTCAAGAAGCTCGGGACTGTCCAAAGAACCATTGACAATTTTCATTAGGTAAACGACGTCTGCGATACAGCGACGGTTTTCGAGCGTGTTGAAGTGGTGTTTTTTACAGATCTGGTTGTATATCTCTCGATTGTAATGGGTAAAGGTCCGGTAGCACAAGTAACGTATGAATTTTCTTTGGATGTTCTCCAACCTATCTATGTAAGTAATATATCTAGGGTTCCACACCTGTGAAGCATATTCCAAGTTGCTGCGAACAAGCGTGCAATAGAGAATCTTTAAAGTCTTCGCATTGTTAAAATCTTGGGAGTTCCGCATGAGAAAACCAAGGGCACGTGTCGCTTTAGAGATGATACTATCAATGTGATCTCTAAACAGCAACTTGGAATCATGTATCACACCTAGATCTCGCACAGAATTTACTCGTTGTAACGTCACCCGCTGGAGAGTATAAGGATAAGTTACCTCAGTCTTTTTACGACTAAACGTCAATACCGTACATTTATCCGGATTCAGTTCAAGTCGGTTAATGCTACAATAAGTTTCTAGTCGCTCCAAATCTTGTTGAAGAAGATAAGCTTCGTCAACGGATGACACTATTTTGAAAACTTTCATGTCATCTGCGAAACATAGAAGGTTAGAATTCTCAAAACAATGGTGGATATCATTGACAAAAATTATGAAAAGGAGAGGACCGAGCAATGAGCCCTGAGGGACTCCACTAGGGATAGATACCCAACCAGACATGTAATTATTCACCACAACAGCTTGGCAACGATTGTCCACATATGAGGTAAACCACCTAAGCAGGTCTCCATGTATACCGACTGCGCTGAGCTTATCAAGAAGAATGGAATGTTGAATTTTATCGAACGCTTTGCTATAGTCGGTATAGACAACGTCGACCTGACAGCCATCATCCATCGCCTCAGCAACAAAATTGTCCAAAAGAACTAAGTTTGAAACTGTTGAACGCCCCCTTAAAAAGCCGTGCTAAAAAGAATTAAAATTGTGTGAGATCGCCGCATAAATCTGTTCATAAACAATTCTTTCGAAAATCTTGGCTACCAGGCACAATTTAGAAATAGGTCTATAATTAGAAATTAAGGTTCTGCTACCCTTTTTAAAAACCGGCGTTATGAATGCACGCTTCCAAATAGCAGGCATGTAACCCTCGGAAATAGAACGCTTAAATAAGAGTGTAATTGGCCCGGCTAGCGATTCAGAACAGTTAATAAGGAGACGAGCTGGTAGATCGTCAGGACCAGCTGATTTAGACGAATCTAGGTTCTTCAACAGCTTATGTACATGTTCTTCAGTTATAATTATTTTAGAGATGTTAGTCCCGTCACTGACCGCAGGAGGTGAAGAACCGGCTGCCGGTGAACCCATCGCGTTGACATTGGAGGACAGAAAAGATGTTTGAAAATATTTGGAAAATGCGTCACATATCGCTTCACCAGAAGTTAAGTCATTGTTATCTAATTTCATAGTACTGGGAATTTGCGTTGTGCACGATTTAGATTTCATATGGGTCCAAAAGAGCTTAGGGTTTTTCACTATAGCAGCTTCTAAACCACTCATATAGTTATTATAACAAGTAACCTCCAAAGATTTAAATCTCTCACGAGCTCGTTTAAATGACTCGTAGTCACTTTTGTTGGCATATGTATGGAACTTGGATAGGTACTTGTATTTTTCTCTGATAATCTTGATTAATGGCAATGTGTACCACGGTGGATAAGCGGAGTTTTTTGCATGTTTGGACGGCACATATTTGTCTCTGAGGTCTTTGACAAACTTGTATAATACATTTACCGCATCATCTAAATTACGAGTTGAAAACTTAGTATTCCAATCCATGTTAGCTATCTCATTATTAATAGAGGCGTAATCACCGTTATTGTAAAGAAATCTCTTACGCGGAACCGATTTCAATGGATTAAATTGCATGTTGGGTAAAGTAATCATTAGCGCACCGTGGTGCTTATCAATTGGTACCAGTGACATCGAGCTGCAATCAGTGACGTTAGCTGTTGTGCTACACAGAACCAAGTCAAGAATGCGGCCGAAATCATTAGGAATTGAGTTATACTGTCTAAGATTCAGCAGGTTAATTTCATCGATTAATAGTGTCTCATTAAAGGAGTGGTAGTTATGCGGATCGCACGATAAATCCGCGTTAGGACTGGGTGACCACGTGATGTTGCTCATGTTAAAATCACCTACCACAATGAATTCATTGCTCGCGTCAGACATAACAATGTTGCTCAGTGATGACAAAAAATTTGAAAGTTGCTGTGCGAATGATAGCCCCCGAGCCTCTTTACATAAGTACAAAACGCATAAGTATAGAACCCGAGGATGCTGACCGACACGGCCGCCACAGTTTATACTTATCCATAGATCCTCCGCCGAAGAGTTACAGTTTGGAAGTGGAATTACATTGAGAACCCGAAGAACTGCAATCAGCACACCACCGCCCCTGGTTTCACCAGTGCTAGAGTAGTCACGATCTCGACGAAAAACCATATACCTATTGTCAAAAAGTTCGGAGTCGCGAATGCTATCTAAAAGCCACGTTTCGGTAATTATAACGATATGGTAGGCATTCGAACAGATGTTACGATAAAAAATATTAGTTTTGGAGCGAAGTCCACGAGCGTTTTGGTAGTACATAGTTAAGTTATTAAACGAGTTAGCTATTATAAGAAAAAAGTATAAAATTTGAATAATAATAATCTATAATGGTGAATGACCCCAACGTAGTAAAAACAATACAGTCGTAAGTAAAAAAAGTACTCAAAACGTCAAAATGCATACGTACTAAAAAGATTAAAAGAAATAACACTGCAACATTAATAAATAGGTAAATAAACCCATAGTTACTGTTAACGTAGATTACGCAATTTACTGTCTCAAGTAATTGGTAAGCCAGTAGTAATAGTAAAATCCGTACGGCAATAGAATGTTTATATTTGATATTAAAAATACCATGACAAAATTCCATTAACATCAGAAGGATGGGCATAAAATTAAACAAATAATGTGTATTTAAGTGTTTTAAGTATCTAAAAACCAGTTTCACAAACATGAGTGAAGTACAATAAATTGAATAGCAGTGAAGTGCATTAACAAAACGAATATTAGCCACGACGTAAAAATAATGCATAACTATCACAGGCGCAGCAGGTAGTAAAACACGTGATAAAAAGGTCAGCTGTTTATGAATAGGTAGTGCGATCAAACAAAAGAAGTACATTAACAAACAATGCGATTCGGGAGACGGCCAACTAATACAGTAAACCGGTTTTATGATGGTTAACCGAGAAAAAAACACAGGTTGCCGATCACAAATGATTATAACTTTGCAACGGTCTATTTTAACTTGTTTAAATCATCAATTTTTGACACAATAAACGCATTTGAGGTGTCATTTTTCCTCACATGTATCTTTCCATATTTAACCCACACAAATGAAAAGTTTTTAATTTTCGCCATTGCCTTTGTACGGGAAAGAAGTGATTTTAACGTTGGCGTAAGATGATCATTAACGAAAATTCTAATGTTTGTGTCACCGAAGCCGGGTAGGTCGGACGTACTGAGTGTTATGTAGATCTAATTATATTAAGATCAGTAATGGGGTAGTTAGTGGAAGAAACAACTCGAATTCGGTTTCGTATGAAAGTATGTAGTGAGTTGATGGCGGCGGCTATTCGATTGATATTGATCGCTTGAACTAGCGCAGTCTGTAAGATACTTATGGTTGTATCTCATTAGGATGTCATCATGGCAGAGTAGCCAGCAGCGCCTACTTCTTTGAGTTTTTGAGTAGCTTCTTTGAGTCCGTTTGAAGTTGGGTAAGGGATTTTGTTATACATCTTGAGACAGTTTTGACGCAGGTCAACAATTTCGCAGAACTTCCCTTTCTCAAAACAACACTTTCCAATTCCTAATTATGCTGCTCAAACCTCTCAAGCACGGGCAATAAAATTGCAAAATTTTAATCTAAACCTTGTTTCTACTAGCAATAAGGCGAATTTGAAAAAGAAAATGAAATCCCAAGCAATATCAGGGGACACATGTGAACGGAGACGGGGCTCAACAGGGTTGTGTTGATGACATTCTGCGAAAAGGACGTTTGATTGGCTGCTGGCGTCGCCGACATGGCATCCTTAAGAGATCTAGCTCTAATAGTCGCTACTCTCGGTCACTTTTAACTGTCAGTTTTAACTGACAGTGAAAACTGAACGTGTGTACGATGAAAACTGTCAGATTTTCATAGTAATAGGCACTACACACGATCACTTTTAACTGACTGTCAGTTTTCACTGAACAGTTTAACTGATAGTGAAAACTGAACGTGTGTACGATGAAAACTGACAGTTTTTCACAGTAACACGTTCAGTTTTCACTGTCAGTTAAAACTGTTTAGTGAAAACTGACAGTTAGAAGTGATTGTGTGTAGCCAGTGTTAATATCACTCACCGCTGTAGAACATGAGCTCGAGCAGGTACGCGAGCGCGGCCATGTTGGGCACGCAGCCGTGCACGAGCGCGAGCAGCAGGTCGGCGGCGGCGGCGGCGGCGCCGGGCGTCCGGCACAGCGGCGTGGCCGGCTCGCCGTCCGGCTCCGCGCCGGCGCCCGCGGACGCGTCCATGCGGCACCACGCCCACGAGTACGGCCATAGGAACTCGGTTGTCACTTCCTACCGACAAAACAGATGTTTATGATTGCTTCACTTTGAATATTTGGCAGTTATTTTTTGGGCGGACGCAACGCCCCAACAATTTGCAAGCATATAGCATGTTCAAGTAATTTGATCAAACAGGCTGGATCAAACAAATGGGGAGAAACGGACAAAGGTTTTTGTTGATGGAGTTTTTGTGATTGGAGTCCACTTTCTACCTAATCTGTGGGATAATAATGTACTCTTTGGTCGATGATTGGTTAAAAGTTTTCATTGATTTTGACAACAAAACAGCACTCCAATATCACCTACGCCCTCTGTTGTGATATAAAGTTTGTTTTCTAACTAAGTTAACCACTGTCTAAAATTTTAGTATTGGCATGAATGTCTGTGGGGGAAATTTCCCAAATCAAATTACTTGACAAGTATGACTGCCATTAGTGCGCTGCTGTGAGCATATCAGTGGGAAGAACTAAAGCTCACGTAGAAAAATACTAGGGGCGGACTTATCATTTCCGAAATAAATCTGAATTCATACATCATCGTTAAAGTAGCAAGAACAAAAAGCTCTTTTAGTATTGAAAATTGATAATTAAGAAATCATAAAAAATACAGTAAACATTACCTTTATAAGCCCCGAGTCTTTGTGGTCGGGATGCGCCCCGTACTGGTACTTGACTTGTGCGGGCACGTGCGCAAACAGCTCCTTGGTGAGGTTTAGATGGCCTTCCAACAACGTGTCGTCCAACGTCTCAGGGTTGGCCCGCACCGCTCGCAGCCACGCTACCTGATCGACGAAAGAAGTTAATGATTACGATGTTGTGTATAATTTGGAATAGTTAGTTATTACGTGTGCCAAACATTAGCTACATTTATAAAGGAGGGCGCTATCGAAGGACTATTTGCCAAAATCGGAACAGCACCAAGAAACGTACGACGAACTGCCTTACCGTCCTGTTACTGTAGCTTCACACTCGCCTCATACACCAGGTCCTGAAGCGTCCGTTCAGTAGAAAGTACACAGAAACAACTGCTGCGCGTGTCTCGCGTGTCGCTACAGCCACGCGCCGCCTACCCTCGCTGCGCCTTACGCTACTACCAGCTTCTTCAACATACGAAACATGCTCAGCACTCAGCACACATTCCTAAACTAGGGTTTGGTCGAAGGTTCTCACAAGCGCCGAAAACCGGAGTAGTAGCAGGTCTGATTTTTTTTTAAACGAGTACTGATGTAATATCTCTCGCACATTTACGATATTGACAGAGTGAGATGCAGGCGCGCGCCGCCCGTCCCCGCCCCCGCGCCCCCTTCGCTTAACGGTAGTAGCAGCTTTTCCTTGACCTACTAAACCTATCACCGTCACTCACTTTACACATATGATCAACTAGCGTTTGATCGAAGGTTGTCACTAGCGTCGAAAACCGGAGAAGAACCAAATTCCGTACTAAATGTGACCATGGCCGACCACTAACTCACCTCATACGCCAAGTCTTCAAGCGTCCTCTCAGTGGAGCCAGCGAGCGCCACGAGCCTGCACAGCAGCAGAAGGAACTGCTGTGCATGTCTCACGTGCCGCTGCAGGCGCGCGCCACTCGACCCCACTCCCGCATCCGTTTCGCCTAACGGTAGTAGCAGCTTTTTCTTGACTTACGAAACCTATCACCGTCACTCACTTTACATATATTATGTTGTGTGTGTGAGTGAGTGTGATGTTGAGTGTTTGATCGAAGGTTGTCACTCGAAAACTGGAGAGATACCAAATTCCGTACTAAATGTGACCGAGGCCACCCGCTTATTTTCTTCGCTATATCCGAGTCCCATTTAAGAGCAAACTCTGTTCAACTGTACCAACCCTGTAGAGGGCGGTTATATACTTCAAGCGACGTCTCAGCGTCTTCACATTACAGTCGCCTCAGGCCGAAGGCGCACTGTCAACGAATAACCACAACCGCGTTCAAACTCACCTCATACGCCAAGTCTTCAAGCGTCCTCTCAGTGGAGCCAGCGAGCGCCACGAGCCTGCATAGCAGCAGAAGGAACTGCTGTGCATGTCTTACGTGCCGCTGCAGGCGCGCGCCGCCCGTCCCCGCCCCCGCGCCCCCTTCGCTTAACGGTAGTAGCAGCTTTTCCTTGACCTATTAAACCTATCACCGTCACTCACTTTACACATATGATCAACTAGCGTTTGATCGAAGGTTGTCACTAGCGTCGAAAACCGGAGCAGTAGCAAATACCGTACTAGCAGCCAGTCGCTTTACACTCACCTCATACGCCAGGTCTTCAAGCGTCCTCTCAGTGGAGCCAGCGAGCGCCACGAGCCTGCACAGCAGCAGTAGGAACTGCTGCGCATGCCTCGCGTGCCGCTGCAGGCGCGCGCCGCCCGCCCCCGCGCCCGCGCCCGCCCCGCCCAACGCTGCCAGCGCCGCGCGCGCGCACCCGCCCCCGCCCCATGCGCACATTGCTAGAAGTTGCTCTGCGCAGGATACTCGCACCTGTTTGGGGTCAAATCATCAATGTAGCAATGAGACGCTTCATTGTAACGCCAAGTAATCTTTCAATGTAAACAAAATGACGTCACAAATTTGTAAACGCGCAAGAAGGGTTCATTCGAGATGTTAGGCGTTGCTTTTGTTGTTGGGTGTGTGTGTGTGTGTGTTGGGTGTGTATGTGTGTGTATGTGTATTGTAATTAAGTTAAGTATTCCAAGTTTATAAGGTGAAACAATAAAAAATGAATTATTTTAGGGCATAATGACAAAAATACTCTCTCAGACTCTCTGACTCTCATCAGACATCTTACATTTGACAAAATAGTATACCAGAACAAACAAACACACAATAAAAAAATCAGTTGTTAACATTTATAAATTCTGCTAGAGAAGCTATATTATGATACTTTGACACACAAAAGAGCACAGAAACTAAAAAGAAAGGACTTACTTGAGGACTAGGACAGTCGATCATTAGATATAACGCCGTATCCTGCCACCAACTCTCATGTAGAAGCGTATCAAGGTGACCTCCGCCGAGCGCCATACATATCGTTATTACTTCCATGCATTCCCGAACCACTGCGAAATAAATCATCATTTTAATATAACTACCACAGTCATAAAGAAAGAGCCCAATGTGGTAAATTAGGAATAATATTTACGTGTGACATCATCCGGATGTACTGAGCCGTTGCTCTCAGTCGGCTGCGCCACCGAGTACGCAAGTCCGTACAACGCACGTACTGTGGCCACAGTTGGAACTCGCCACCATACCAAAGGCGACACTGAATCGCCGTCTTCACCACTAGCAACCACCTAAAAGTATTCACTTTTAGTAATAGAAGAAATAAAAATAAATAAAACTCAAAAAAAAAGAAAAAACATAATTCTTACGGTTTTTACCTGTTCCCCGAGAACGCTAGCTAACTTTTCAGAAATAGCTTTCACAATCAGCTCACAGTTGTGGTTGGGAACAGTTTGCAAAGCTTCCCTCAGAATAGTAACATCCATCCTTGAATAAAGAAATAAGATTGATTTTCATTTTGCTGATAAATAAGTACAAAAACGAACTTCAAAGTAAGTAATTATTTACCTGAAATCTTTGTCCACTGATATATCCGAACCATCTGGAGCCAGAATTTCGAACAAATGACCCAAAGTATATAGAGCCAGTTTGGCTAATCTAATAAGTGCTAGATATCCAACTCTTCTCGTGTGTGCCGCGGCACCTTTTAAAAACTCGTTATCAGATAGACATTGGACTAACAAAGGTGCCTTCTTTACGCAAGCAAGTTGAAAACTACGACATCGCTCGAGTCTCGTGTCAGAAGAGGGCATCACCATGCTGTATAAAACCTGAAAACTTTATCTGTAAGCATTTTTCGACTATTTAAATTATCAATTCGTAATTAAAAGACAAAGAAATGCACACACCTCAATATTGTAAGCTACTGTAGGTGGGTCTGGTCCATACAACATATCTTTTAACTTTCTATCTTCCTTACATAAAAGGGCTTCAGTCAATTTCTCCACCTAAAAACAAAAAAGGTTATTATATGATTTATGTTTATTACAAACATTTTTTTAAGTCAATACAATAAATTACATACAGTTTGCTTGTGCGCTGGACAAATCTGCGAGAGAAGGTGTGCAGCTTCTGTTAGTTGCGTATGCCCTTTAGTGATGCCAATATGCTCCAATTCCAAAATGAAAGGTATATACCACGAACCTTGCGCAAACAACTGAAAAAAAACATATTTAATAGGACAAAAATTAACAATTGAGCTAAAAGATGCGCTCAGTTTCATACTTTAATACTTTTTAAACGCCACGGTCAACATGATTTTAATTGAAAGTTCTAAAAACATTAAAAATACCGGTCTGAAAGAAGCGAACAACATTATCTTCAAGCATATCTAAAATTAACATGCAAAATTGAATCACGTGGCTTCAGACGGCAGAAGCATAGAAGGATAAAATATGAGTAGCGAAGACGACATTGTATCCAAAGATTTGAATATTGAATACCTCGCGTACAAATGTCGTCTTGTGAACTTAGGGTCTACCCACACGTACCACTACCACAACACGTGGGCGGGGCGCATTTTGCATTGGAAATGATTAGTACAATCTACACGTAACACATTTTGCCGTCATTATCGACCGCGTGAGTGATACCAACCACAACGCAACCGCCAGCGACGACACTGCCAACTAGCGGCCGGCCACATCGCATACGGCGTAACCACATCACAACTACTAGCGACAACGAAACCACATGTGTTGTGGTTGTGCGACAAAATGTCGTTTGTCGCACAACCACAACACAACTGCAAAAAGCTGCATCGACACTATTCACACGTGACCACATTTTGTCGCTGCGATGTGGTGTGGTTGTGGTATTTGTGGGTAGACACTTAAGGACTTGGCCCACATATACCGCACTGCTCCAACCCAACCAATGTATGAGCAGTCAAATATGGACTTAATGTCGTGCTCTGTAAATGCACTTTAGCTTGCGGCAGGCTCGCTTACCGCGCGCTGTCTGCTATTGTATATTGTTACTGTAAAGTGCATCTACAGTGAACGATATTAAATCCATATTTTTCTGCACATACTTTGGTTGGGTCGGAGCGGTGCGGTATAAGTGGGCTATTGACCTTTAGCGTTAATAATGTTAATATAAGTGGATATTAGGTATAATGAAAGCCAGTACTCACAACGCCAGGTAGCGCGTGCTCGGGCGTGGGGGGAAGCGGCGGGGACGACGTGCTGGAGTCGCTGCTGGACTCGTTGGACGACTCGCAGCCGCCGCTGCCGCACACCTGCCCGTCGTACACCTAAACGCGACCACACCTATCAATATGCTACATACAACAATCAATGACATCGACATCCTGGACCGTTGGGGCGGAAATGTTCTTGAATGGCGACCGTGTACCGGACGACGTTCCTTGGGCAGGCCCCTTACAAAGTGGACCGACGATCTAGTCAAGGTCGCGGGAAGCCGCTGAATGCGGGCAGAGCAGGACCGATCGTTGTGGAGATCCTTGGGGGAGGCCTATGCCCAGCAGTGGGCGTCGTTCGGCTGACATGATGATAAAAGACATCTTACATTTCCGCGCGTACTTTTCATTGACATTACACCTTTCCAGAGGCCCTGATCAAGGGGTGGTGGTCAATAATCGGTTATCCTGAGACCAGAGCACCCGGGGTCTATCACGAAATGCAAAATAGGAATCTTCGTTATTCCTGTCCCTCACGCTCCAGTCATAGTGAGATCGGGTGAAGGGGGCGGAGCTAACAAACATTCGGATTTCGGAATATACAGTCCCCGAGGGTCTACTCCGAAACGTTTCAAAACACTGCGTTTCGAACTCTCTTACTCTTCAGTCATTAACAGAATCGAAGGGGCGGAAGTCCCTGGTAAGATGCCGAAACATTGGGGAACCGAAACAAATAAGTAAATTACTCGCTGTAATCCTTCAAAAATGTTCTACTTATTCAATTACATAATAGTACGCAACAATAATGTCGATCACAAATATAGCATTTTTTTGTACGCAATAAGGTCTAAAGTCATATTATCATATATGTCTATCTAAAAGTAATGAAAGTGTATTAAACCAACCATTTTCACAAAAGGTGTAACATTTTATTAAATACAAATAAACGAAAAACCACTTACTTTAGCTACAATCACGGTTTTGTCCCGAAGTGGTATTTGTGACAGTATCTTTCGATCATGACTTGAATCGATAAGTTCCCCATTTACGTACAGTTCTAACTTATTTACATACAGCTCTAGTTTTAAATTATTATCAGTAGCACATTTGAGTCTGAAAATGAATTTAGAGAAGTGTTAGTAAACATCAATAACACAAACAGTTGATTAAAGGTCAACGCACACTTGTTTGCGACGAACGCGCTGAACAAAACGAGTTTTTTAATTCTGAAGGAAAACCGCGTCGAAGTTTCGGACGATTCGACTCTGGCAGGTGGCCGTGGTTACATAGGATTTCATATACTTAAAGAATTTTAAAACCGGCTCGTTCGACGCGTTCGCCACGGATAAGTGTGCGTTCAACTTAAAATACCCATAATTACCTTCTTTGGATCGCGGTACGTAAGGAATGCAGCGGTTCGTTTGAATGTGAAAATATCTCCATGTCATCAATTTGTCTTTGGCCCGTTTGGAAATTGAATCTGACTATGATTGTGCACTGCCGCCCCCGCCCCGAGCGGTATATCGGCAAGATTTGTCGCTCCGCAGAGAACCGCCTATCACATTCGTTTACATATTCTTGTATGGCACGTATCACTCTACACATTCTTGTGCATCCTTCAGTTGTGTCTGTAAAATAATAGTTGTTATATATGAAGGCACAATCAACTACAACTAGAAAAATACATACCCATAAAACATTTCGCAACATTTGCCGTAATACAACGTATAGTCCAATCTAAACAGATTTTCGCTGCACTTAAACAAAAATGAAGTTCGTTAGCTTACCAAAGACTATACAGACTGATTAGTAAGTTGATAATGCATTTCACTCCGTACTATTTTAAGTTGAACTAATCTAAATGATTTAATTAATGAATTGTAGTAATTATGTGTATTAACTTTAACTCACGTTACAATATACTATTTGAGCTCAAATCAAGTAAAGGGTTTAGAGATAGAGCGGTAGAAAGTGAAATCTATTATCATCCATTGAATTTTCAGATCAGTCTCTATACTAGTATTTGGTAAGCTAACGTACTTCATGCTTGTTTACGCGCAGCGAAAATCGGTTTGAAATTGAATGAAAAGTCAGTTTAAACACTATGGATAACAGATTCATTTTGTTACAGCTCAAGTGGCTCGGGTGCGTGTGCGACTCATAAAAAGCATCCGCTAATAAAAATAAAATAAAACATTCGACAGTATGACAATGACAACTAAATTATATCAATCATATTAAATGTGAAGACCTATTTTATTGGCTGTTTTTGATGTAAGATTTATATTCTGTTAGTGTAGCTGTTGGTTTTCTGAAATAATAAAATAAAATAACATGAAAAATAAAATAAAAGCTCAAATAAATTTCAAAGTTCCAAGGAGGATACCCCGTCACCCCATGCCAGAGACTTTTACCAAATCAGTATACCGTACACCATTGGTGGCACCATTGAATCGTCTTATGGAATCATGCAATAGGGCCTCGCATAGCATTGATATTTATTACCATTCTCATGGAACAGTAAAAAAATGTAACTCGAAAAGCCAATATTATGGTGCTAATTTATTTCAATTTTCATTTTTCAATTTTATTTTCAATTTTACTTTTAGTTCAATTATAGTTTTAGTATTTACATTGTTTCGATTCTTTTCTTTTTTGTTATTTTAGTGTATTCCCTACTTAGGAACCCCTTTAAAAAAAAATAAGTATTTAGGTATGTAAGGGCGACTATTTGTACCATTTTTAATTATTTGAGTGTTGTATACACCTGTAAAGATAATGTACGCGGTCCTATATTTATATCTGTATTATTATTTTTGTATTTATTGTGTTATTGTTGATGGTGTGTCAATTAAAAGAAATAAATAAAAATAAAATAACATGTTACCGTCCTGCTGCTCCATCTCCTTCTGCACGCGCTGCGTGCGCGCGCAGCACTGCGTGAGGAAGGCCTCGTGGTGGTGCGCGGCCGAGAACTGCGGGCCCACGCACGTGCACACCTCGCGCAGCAGCTCTATGCCCCGCGCCGAGATCTCGTCGTCGCATTCTGTTATCACCTGGAACATAATTAGCACAATAAATACAGGATAATTTTTTGACCAGTAGTGCACAAATTTTTAGGATTGACTCAGAATCGGTAAGTGAACAACTTTCTCCTAGAAACATGGGTCGAAATATGACAAAAATTTTTGGACTTCCCATACTAAATCGATCACGTGATCAGTCCGATTTGTATGAAAAGTCAAAAAAAATTTGTCATATTTCGGCATGTTTCTAGGAGAAAGTTGTTCACTTACCGATTCTGAGTAGATCTTAAAAATGTGTGCACTGATTAAAAATTTACCCTGTATAAGCCCCATCCTGGATTTGTTAAGCCCGCAGAAGACCTTCCCGCTGGTCATGGTCCACATGGAAGTCTTTATAGACTCCGGACCCAAAATGAGCCGCTGTGGGCGTAACAAATTCAAATGGGGTTACGCCAACGAGTCCCAGATCCCGTGTAAGTGCGGAACCGCTGAGCAAACTATGCATTACTTGCTCTCTTGCCCCCCTGGCCCCAAATGCAGCAACATGGACGAACTAATGGCGGCATCTGATGCGGCGATTGGCCTGGCTGCGTACTGGGCGTAATCTATTTACGAACCATCGACTCGATAAGAATCAAATCGAACGGAGTCGTTGACTGCTCAAACCAACGCGTGATCTTTTCGCGTATAAATAAGTGATTGACCCTATTTGCTATGTTATAAAGATCATTTTGCGTCCAAAAACTCCGCACAAAAAGATGATTTTAAGTCTGCACTTTTACCGGAGATGTAACCTCAACCAAGAAATTACTTTATCATATTTAGTTTTAAAATTATTTTTATGATGTAGACTTCGATCAACAATAACACATGTAGATCGCTTCGATCAACAATAACACCTAGTTCTAGATACATAGTTGGAGTGACAGATATGGCCGAGCGTATACTCCCACTTGAGAGTATAATAAAATTATATGTAGATTATTTTGACAGTGTCAATAATACTAACGCCCCGCCCCGCTCCACGCTCAACCAGAGCGGGCACTCTGGCCGTACACTTAGTCGTGGGCCACACTGGAGCGGCGCGTCTTGCGTCCGCGTTGAGCGGAAAAACAAATATATTGAGATGGACGGGAGTCGACCCGACTCCCTGTGTCGTCGACCGACGACTCGAGTCGTCGAGGGACCACACTGGCGCGTCCGGGCGGTTGCCGCGACCGGGTACGTGTTCGCGCGTCTTGCAGATCCGCAGGTCGCCTCCGCGCCCCGCGGTCGCTCCAGTGTGGCCCACGACTTAGGAATTTCAAACTTGGAACGGTTCCTGTCATTTATAATTAGATAAGGTAAAGGTAAGGTAGATTGATAAGGTTTAATATCCTATAAAAGTTCAAAGTGACCATTTCTATTGATGACTTTGTCACATAGTGCATGACGTTATTGAAATGTCATTCAGATCTAAGCTTTACCAAAATTTTAAATGTTTGGGAATTGTTAACGAAACTGATAAAGCACTTTTCTGGTCCCAGATGATGACCAGTAGTGAAATGCACGGCATCGCACAATCTTCGCTCGAGCACTTTATACTATATATTTACACCATCACTGCATCTCTGGTGAATCATAGCATAGCAGAAGCCTGGCCGCACACGGGCCGCCGAAAAACGCCGCCACCGACCTCTTATTCAGTAGTCGCCACTTGCTTCCTCTTCTAGCTTCAAGTGGCGGCGTTTGTGGCTCGTGTGCGGGGGCGGTAAGTGAAGTTGAATATACTCACTCTCCATAAATAATCTAATCCTATGAGATCAGCATCATTCAATAGAAAACTTCTTCGTTTAATTTTAAGTTTGCCTTCTTTGGAGTTAACAGCTTTGAAAAACCTGTAAAACAGAAGATGTTAAATAGGCGATAAATAAATTACGATTCCTCAGTTTTCATGTCAACCTTAATAAAGATAATATACTATACCTTTCAAAGCATTTAATGCCTGCATGAGTCAATAGGTTGGGCGGTAATGTCATTATGTTCTTTCGAAAGAAATGCAAGTTAATATTTGGATCCAGGTCAGGTTCTTCGCCCATCAGCTTGCTAAACCATCGAAAGCACGCCTCCCGATCGCCCAGGTGGGCCGGCTTTTCAGCGAGACACACCCATATTTGTTTAGCCTGTAAACACGTTTATTATGTCAACGAAACGGATATCTCATCATATAATTTATAGACACTAATCAACGCACCAGTGAAGGAGCAAAAGATAATGCTACTACTAGACTAGGTACTAGGTAATGGTAGGCTTCTGAAGTAAAAATATTATAAGTTTCTTACTTGTTCTGCACAGAGCCATAACTGCCCATCTTTCAGTAGAAACCTAAGAAAGCTTAATCTCTCTTGAACTTGTGCTGCATGTGGATACCTCCCGTCAGGCAACCAATTGTCCCAGTCTATATCACCCTCTTCTGCAAGAGCAAAGGTTTCTTATGTAATTCTCAGTACCCGCATTATGGATGACTGGCTTTGTGTAGACATGGTTATAATAAACTTAGGCCCGTATTTATAGACAAGTCTCAACTATGAGATCGATCTTAAGATGGCTCTTGAGATATTATTTTCAAACAAAACTAGACCTTAAGAGCCATCTCAAGATTGATCTCATAGTTGAGACTTATCTATAAATACGGGCCTTAAAACGCGACGCGTAATCAACGCGCGTAGTAAATTCAGCCAAATACAAGAGCACCACGTGGTCGTACGCCGCGCGCTAGCTGGCCGAAACCTGACATGTAACACAAGCCTAGACCTAACCGAAGCTAACATTATCATACCAGTACTTACCCGTGATCTTACTTCTAACTCCGTCCATATAAGTGGTGAGTGAGTCGGTGACTAGAATGACGAGTGAGTGTTGCGTCTGCAACCTATCAATAAGTTCCTGCCGCGTGACGTGCGGCCGCATGCCGGTGCCGCCGCCCGCCTCGTACAAACAACAGATCTCGCGCATCATCTTGAGAGCTGGTAGGACCCACTTTTCGTTTGTTTTCAATTCTTCGACACATCTAGGATAACAAATTAATTACAATAAGAAATATAACTCTTAATAACAGACTTAACGGTTATGTTACAGGAATACGAAAAAGTCGTCTTACTTGTCCAACCAAAGTGTTTTCTGCGCGTCGCGGTCCTGGCTACAGCTATAGTCTAAGATTTTAATAAGATTGGCTAACGCGACATCCATTATTTCCGTACAAACTTCCTCAGAGTGTGCTAAATTCCAAAATAGAACTAAAACCTGAAACATTATTTGATAAAGTTATTATAAACTTATCAATACAAGTCGACATATCGCAATGAAGAGATTTCTCAAAGCTATTAAGAAGTCTATTTCCAAACATGCAGTACCTACCTTATTTGCCATAACTCCATCCTTATCATCTTCTGCAAGTCTCCTTATAACTTCTAATAATTTATCACTTTGTTTCTTAGTAGACGTAGCCCAACTCGCCTATGGGAAGGAAACAACGTAAATCAGTTACATTTGAATAAAATTTGCAACTTGCGGTTTTTTTTAATGTTGTGCAGTGATAGATTTTATTTTATGTTAGTTCATAAAAATAAAATCTGTCACATACCATGTGTTACCTTACCTTAAAGCAATCAAAAAGGTGGTCTAGCTGATCTGGTGTGAAGTCCCACGCCAACTTAGCTAAAAGGTCGTGTAGATTCTTGACGATAGCCTCGTGTTTGCCGTGCTGCGCTTTCCAAATCGCATCGAGGTCGTCTCTAGTCAACGAGTTCTCTTTGATCATGAATCTTAACATTTTCTCTAACCGGTCCACATACTGAGGCTGATGCAATGAGTCTCTTAGAACTATATCGACGACTTTATTTTCACGAATCCAGCTCTGAAAACATTCAAAAAATTTGTTTCACTATTATATTTGTGTTTATTATTACAGTACGTTGAGAAGTATTGTATTATCACTTACAGTAATCACTGCAGGCGTGAGCCATTCGGGTTTTGGTTGCTGAGATATTGTACTGATAAGTTGATTGATTTCATTCAGCGCTGACATTTTACCATTGAACGACGACATTTGTAATAATCGTAAAATCATTTTCAACCTAAACATCTCCAAAGCTGAAAAAACATGTCTTTGAGAATATCTAACAATTACGTTATCGATAGCGACTACACATGTAGAATTTATTTTATAGTTAGTATATTCTTTCACTTATAGATAAGAAAGGACATTATCAATCTTGTACACCACCCAAATTGTAAACATTGCAAAAGTTTCCTATTTTTCCTGATTTCAAAATACAAATGTAGTACTTAAACCTAGTGAAACACTGAAAATAAACGAACATTGACATTAAACAAAATACAATGATACATAGAACACCAGTTGATGAGCAATACTTGCACACAACCATGCAAGAGCACACAATCCGCGGCAATGGTGCAACGAGGCGATCAGGCGAGCGGGGTGCAGTAACATACGATGTAGCGGCACAGGGGAGGAATGTGGACTGCGCCCCTAAGCAGCTACAGGGTATGCTGCCGACCCGAATAACCCTTCATGGAGCTGTCCAACCGATGCAGTTTCAAAGCTATTAGATCACAATAGTCGATAGTGAATTGGTATCATCCCATAATCTGCCCATGAATATAAAAACTAACTTGTATTTTGATATTTAGAATGAAGCTATTTAATTATAAATAAAGAAAAATAATGAGAAAAAAGTATTTCAAAATTAAAATAGTTTTAACACATTTTTACTACTGTACTAAATAAATGTTGAAGTATCTTTACAATGAATCCATTTGAACATTAATTATTTAAAAATCCGGTTCGAGAGACCAAGTTACAGTTACTTCTTATATTAAATAATGGAGATACCGTAGTTCTGTTAAAAATAAACTACACATTTGCTTTTTATTCAATAACCCTTAGATACTCCTGGACAATATTTAGCTAAATCAAAAAATCGGCCTCATAAGTATTTCAACTTTTAGAGTATAGGCCATACATCAGAGTGTTTACAAATACTATTGAGGTTTGCCTTAAGTATAACTGCTGTTATCGTCAATGATGTGCATTGTGCAGCCTACTGTAAGACATACTCAAAATGCAACATTTACATGATTTACATTACATGAAGACATACCATGATAATATGGTGGATGAGTGTAAAAGATTGCACAGGACTGTTTTCATTACAATATGTGACACATAATACTACATTAAATATTTGCCATGCTTTACTTTTATAGGTTATAATAAAACATAATGATATTGACAATATTAAACATTGACAAAATGTATATGTAATAATGTGAAGTACAAAATTTTATCAGTATCATGAAAAAATTCATTTACTTATAAAGTAGAAACTGCAGCTGGGGACTGAAACAAAAATTTACTTACATTTTAGTAAACTGTGATGTTGTGGAGTTTTAACCGACACATACTTGCATGCGCGGATCAGACAAGATACTGTATCAGTCTTATTTTCACTGCCGCGAGCTTCCCTTTTGAGCTCTTCATCTGTAAGACTTTCTAACAAAGTTGGGATACATTCCTGAAAAGAAAAAGAGGTAGGTCCATGTTCTATTTACAGAATAACGCAATTAATACATATCTATTCTCAGTAGCAAATGGAGCCAGAAAAAAGTAATTAAAAACTTTAGCTTTGTTATTTTTCTCTGATTTTGACTCAAGAGATTTGCATTACTGTTTCTTGCTTTTGGTTAAATCATTATTTTCTAATGTAATACATACCAGTATTGGCAACAGGTACGTGGTGACAGTATGGGGCGTGAGTAGGTCGTGGCAGAGTCCCAACGGTCTGAGCAACTGCCACACGGCAGCCACTCGCGTTTCACCACTGGTAGACTGCTCTAAAGACGATGGCTGTTCGTTGCGAGGAGTTAGTAACTATAAAATTAAAATTAATGGTAAATAATCTCAACAAAATTATAGTTCTGAGAAACTTAAGTAAAGATAGACTTTACATCAATGCTCTCTGATATCATTGGTGCACTATCGGTTTCATCCGTTTTTGGGCTCTTTTCCTCTTCATTTTCCTTCTCAGTTGTCTCTGTAGAAATTTTCTCTTCAGAGTTTACTGACGCCGTCAAATCTGGCTTTTGAAATCCCATGATTGTTTCAAATCTCTCCCTGAGCTTTACAAAACCCCCTGATTGACCAAACCTGTAAATTGAATAAGACAATTTATTGAAATACAACAATCACTTTTAACTATTTAAGTATCTCATTACAATTATTTAAGTATCTTATTTACAACTACAATCAACTTACACATTAATCAAATGAACCAGCCATCCTCTAGGTGTGCGGTGGTCCTGTGACTTAGCAAACACTTCTGGCTCCTGTGTTGATCCTTGTCCAATAGAAGTGGAACTAGTAGTAACGGAAAGACCTTCACAAGTGCGCGAGGCATTGAAAGTGTGGAACCTAAAATTATTTTATAGATTTATCAAATTTTATTAAGTATTTATAATTAACAGACAGAACTTAAACTGATTAAATTGTACTGTGAATTCTTACTTATTATTAGGATTGAAAGCCATAGATAATAGATGCAAAAATCTTTGATCATCCAACTTCATAGCACACAGTTTGACCAATTTCTCACAGTTGGATCGCACACACTGTTGAATGTTATTTTTCCAGGAAGATACTGCATCATCAGTAAGAATTTTAGTAAAAGAAACTGTGAGGGCATCATTATAAAATCTCTGGCACAGTTGGTTATTTCCATCTTCTCCTGCAGGGTAACACAAAAATATGATAAAATTATATGTAAGAGCCCTCGCCCATGGTGACTTTTTGTAGCGATGCTGTAGCGCGTTAGTAGCGATTCGGTCGCGATGCGGTCGCTAGCTGCTAGGCCTCGCCGACATAACCACGATTCAGTCGCGATGCAAACGCGATACTGTCACGCTTCTGTCGCGATGCAAACGCGAATCAGTAACGGCACAAAAATGTCTATGAAAGAGTAAGAGCCCTCGCCCAAGTCGACTTTTTGTAGCGATGCTGTAGCGCGTTAGTAGCGATGCTGTAGCGCGTTAGTAGCGATGCTGTCGCGTGTTAGTAGCGATGCTGTCACGCGGTAGTAACGATGTTGTCTCACGTTAGTAGCGCGTTCCAATGCGACTAACGCGCGGTAGTAGCGATGCATGCATCACTATCACTACAAAAAGTCGCCGTGGGCGAGGGCCCTAAGTCGATTTATTTGTTTTACAGGGCACAAGACTGTATGAAATAAAAAAACAAGAGAATACAACAAATTGTAAAACAGATTGTTCCTCTTTATCCTTACTTATATTTTAAATGCGAAAATGCGAATCTGTCTGTCTGTGTGTTACACAATCATGCCTAAACTACGGAACCGATTTGAATAAAAATTGGTACATCCTTACTTATATATTATAAATGCGAAAATGCGAATCTGTCTGTCTGTGTGTTACACAATCATGCCTAAACTACGGAACCGATTTGAATAAAAATTGGTACAGAGATAGTCTAGAGTCTGAGAAAGGACATAGGCTACTTTTTTATGTGAACAAAGGGCTGTAAGGGGTTGAAATAGGGGATGAAAGTTTGTATGGAAATTACGTCATTTTTAAAGCTAGAAGCTTCAAAATAATTTTATAGGCTTTTGATTAGATAAATAAATACGACATTCAAAGTTTGTAAAAAAAACTACCCTAAAGAGGGTGAAAACAGGGGATGAATTTTTTCGTGTGATGACGTCGGCAAAAAAGTTTACGGAACGGATTTTGATGAAAGTTTTTTTGTTATACAGCTATTGGTCCTTGCCAACATATAGCTATAATTTATTTTGAAGATCGCAATTTCTGATGTGGAACCATAGCAGTCCAGCCAAACTATGAGAGATATAAAAATACCGTCTTAAGGAAAATTGTTAAACGTGATGAGCACTTTCTATTGACGTACAAAGTTTGACGGTCTGGTACACCTGATGTGGAACCCTAGCAGCCAGATAAAACTATATGAGATACAAACATAGCGTCTTAAGAAAAGTTGTTTAACGTCATGGACATTTTCTATTGACGGAAAAATATCGAAGGTCTGGTACTCCTGATTTGGAACCCTTGCAGCCCAGCTTAACTATAAGAGATACAAATACAGCATCTTAAGAGAAGTTGTTCAGCGTGATAAGTATTTTCTTTTGACATACAATATATACTAATATTATAAATGTGAAAGTGTGTTTGTTTGTATGTCCGTCTTTCACGTCAAAACGGAGCAACGGATCGACCTGTTTTTTTAGTATGTGGATAGTTTAGGAGCTAGAGAGTCCCATAGGCTAATTTTATCCCGGAAAAATATCACATGCCCTCGGAAAAACGTCGTGTAGTACACGCGGCAAAAACCGCGGGCGGAAGGCTATGTGATATAAATTTTTCCATGAAAACAAACAACTTTTATTATAGGACCAACACTGAAATCGCGAAAAAATATCAGCTGTTCCATACATTTTCATTAAATATTTTTGCACTTTTGTATGGAATAGCTGTTTTTTTGCGATTTTAGTGTTGGTCCCATAATAAAAATTGATTGTTTTCATGAGCAGAATAATCCTTTTAATATTATGCCCTTAAAAGCACAAAATATGGGCATCAAATGTCAAATGAAGCCCATGTCCATATCCATATTTTTTTGCCGGTACAGGGGCTGTATACATTGAAAAGAAATAGAAAAAAATACCACCAAGGGTCTTCTTAAACGGAACACATACCAAAAATATAGTTTTTGAATTTTTTGTCTGTCTGTCTGTTGTCCACGTTTCAGGCAAAAACTACAGAACGGATTTTAATGAAACTTTTTTTGTTATATAGCTATTAGTTGTCGCCAACTTATAGGTAGGCTATAATTTATTTAGAAGATCGAAATGGCCGATGTGGAACCATAACAGTCCAGCCAAACTATGAGAGATATAAAAATACCGTCTTATATAAAACAAAGTCGCTTTCTCTGTCCCTATGTCCCTTTGTATGCTTAAATCTTTGAAACTACGCAACGGATTTTGATGCGTTTTTTTTAATAGATAGAGTGATTCAAGAGGAAGGTTTATATGTACTTTTTATCCCGATATTCCCACGGGAACGGGAACCACGCGGGTGAAACCGCGGGCGGCCGCTAGTATAAAATAAATACACAAAAAAACGAAAACCTTATTAGCTAAAAAAATGAAAAATGCTGCCGAAAGTCACTATTCCACGCGAACGAAGTCGCGGGCACAGCTAGTAATATTATATTAAATATTCCACCTTTATTGTAACTTGATATGCAATAAAGCTATGTGCCTCAAAGTATGGTAGGTCTATAAAATACAACCAGACAGACCATATTCTAAAATATATACTTAGTAGGTAATTTATTTATTTCACATAGTAGGTAACCATTTTGAGTAGTCATACCTTTTGCTGCTAGATCAGTAGCAGCTACAAGCAATGCTTCTAATTCTTGTTCAGGTAAAACAGGAACCACCCAGCGGGAATGCGATATTTTTTCCTCTAATGCTTTTAATTTTGCCTCGGGGAATGTCATCTATAACAATTTGCCATAATAGTTAATTAATAAGTTCCACTCATAGGCAATTTGAAAAGTATCTTTCAAGTTCACATTAGAATTCAGTGATTTATATTAAAAATATAAATCCAAATTTAGATTTAAATACATTCTACAAACAATGACTGTGAAACTGTTATATTAACCAGTTGGTTAAAAATGTATATAATTAAAAGTAGCAGACATGTTTTAGTCAAAGAAGTAACAACATAGCCTAAAACTGTACCCTATTTTTAAAAACACAAACTATATATATATATGTCGTGGCCATATTGTAGATATATTTGCTCACATCATGAAATGCTCGAGAATTTCAAGAAATGGTCGTATTTCATGAAATATTTCACTGTCTTTTGGCCACATCATGGTGTGGCTTGGGCAGATCAATAATAAGAAACCAAATCTCAATATGGGCACCTGAACAGGCGGCTACTTCATGAAATGGTCAAGATTATTTGATCACATCTTAAAATAGTTATATGGTGGAGGTGCTGCAAGTGCTTAGTTTATGAGTGCCATATTGTCAATAGTTTTTTTTTCTTTCACTTTAAACAACTAGTATTTCTGTGGTGTGAAAAAAAGAATAACCAAGATATATTAATATATTTTTTAAATATCTAACCTATCACATGATCTACAGGACTTCCAAGGCAAACTCTCTTTCAATAATATGGCATTCGAAGAAATAGAATAGGCCAGAATACAAATTCAGAAATATAAACATTTTGATGTCATGGAAACCTAACATAAATGATATGGTTGGTAATTTCATAAAAAAGTCATATTTTATCGTGTGATATGTTCAAATGTTGTTAAAATATCAGTAAATGTAGACTATTCAACGATATTGTCAATTTAAACTGATCATTTTCGAGAATTTTCATGAAATGCGACCATTTCATGAAAATTCTCGATCATTTCATGAATTGAGCAAATTTACGATATGGCCACAACATTATGTAGATCAGCTATGAAATTGCGTTAAGTCAATCATGATCATTAACAACAATCAACCATACGCAATCACCCCCTTAATTTGAAAGTTCATATCATATTCAATTGGCTGCAATCTGTATGGTATGACATTTATTATGATACAATATGAACTTTCAAATGAATATTGACTGACTTTACGCAATTCCATAGCTGTTTAATGTATGAGTAGCAATTTTAACCTCTCCTCCCCGTCGTGGCCAATATTAGCCAAGCGATATAGCGTATTGACCGTTCCGTCAAACCCGGAGCGGCCAATATTGGCCATGCGGCGGCCGGCACAGATTATAATTTTTTACTCCATAAAGGAGTCTATGCGTGTATGGGACACTTTATTTTATATAGAAGCTGAATACATTTGCTATAGGCTGTAAAATTCATATCCCTCTGCATGTTTCGTTCGAATTGATATAGAAAAAAGAAAGTCTAATTTTTTTCGCTCTGCCTCTGCAAATATTTATAATATTTGTAATCTTATTATTTCGAAGCAAAAAGCAAGGTAAATTGTGTTTTACTGTTATAAAAAGTGTATTCAAATACAATACATCGGTTTCACTGCCACATACAAGTTTATTGTAATAATAACCCAAGTAAACATAATTTCTGTCTTATCTAGGTATATTGGCTAAGAAAAATATGTGTTAGCAAACAATTAAGTATGTCCTTCTATAAATATCCTGTTTTTAAATCTTAATCTATATGTACTAAAATTTATATTTTGGTAAGGTTAACATTACTCACATCCCCAGGCATTGGATCTTGCTCTTTCATTGTAATTGTCATTATTTTATTATAAAACTATTCATTGCCTCCCTGAAAAACACCAAAATTACTCAATACTGAGAAATAACAATCATTAAAATGATAAAACAGAAAATCTTGGTATCTATCATAGACAAAAGAAATATTATTGATTGAAACATGTGCAGCTTCCCAAATGTAACTTTGGTAAAGGAAAAGAAATGATAGAAATGTAATGCATCTAGTAATTGTTTTTTGGTGACATGGGTACCTGCGAAAAATTTAAAAATTAAATCGGTAAGTAACTTGTTATGTACCTACATAATAACTTCAGATCGCGAACGAAATTGAATGTCTTATGTAATAAAGGTAGTTTAACTATCTTCTCGAGTTACATACAAAATGATAATTAGACACTATTCTAAAAACTGTATTTATGTGGCCCTACCCTTTTTCTAAATAAAATAATAACTCATAGCGATCAGCCGGCGCGACAAAATGGCGTCACTATCCTAAACAAGACGAAATATTAAATATATAATTATTTATCTATATAAACATTAAAAACAGTAGGGTACTCATTAATATATTTATAAAACTTACCCCTGCCCTCAACATATATCCAAATTACACGCAAATCTTCGAACAAAATCACAAATAGAAATCACTACACCTTTTTGACGTAAGGAACGAAAATAGATGAAAAATACAGATTAGATTCTACTTCTAAAAAAAATAGTTCGACAGAAATGCAAAAAAAAATTGCTCCATCCATAGCTAAGGATAGTATTCCACTTATCAAAGATCTTTGTCCAATATACATTTGATCAAAGAATTTATCAATGAAACTAGTATTGGGCAAAGATCTTTGATAAATGGAATACTACCCTTATGCATTTGATCCAAGAAATTGGATGCATATTGGATGACTTGGACGTTCAATTTCTTACATTCGAAATCCAATTTCTTGGACAAAGATTTTGATAAATGGAATACCACCCTAAAATAGTCGATAAAAGTTCGCGCACATTATGTCGGGGCGCAGCGGGTCGGGCTGCAGCGCAAAAATCCACCCAAATCGCTCGTAGTATGTATTTTATACTAGCTTTCCGCCCGCGGCTTCGCCCGCGTGGACTACACGACGTTATCCCGCAGGAATGTGATATTTTTCCGGGATAAAAAGTAGCCTATGTTCCTCTCCAGGCTACCAAGTATCAGTGTACCAAATTTCAGCCAAATCTGTTCAGCTGTTTTGGCGTGATTGAGTAACAAACATCCAAACATCCAAACATCCAAACATCTAAACTTTCACATTTATAATATTAGTAGGATAAACTATCGCACACTATGCCGGGGAGCAGCGGGCCGCAAAATCTGCCGCCGATTTTGTTGCGTGCGAATCGTGCGATGCGGCAAGTAGCAAGTTGTAGCAACTTGTAGCAAGCGGATTTTTCTCGTACTCCTCGGTCAGGGGGGCTACCGGCTAAGAAATCTGGATATGGGTATGGGCTTCAACTGTCATTTGAATTCCTTAATCTGATAGATTTTTGCTGCTTTGTTCTGTTAAACGTTGCTAGATAGTTATCGTTATAACCGACGTCACAAAACAAGGAACTGATAGCGGCTATTTTCTTTATAAAATTGACTTAAAGTTCCCAAAAACGTATGAAGTGCATATCCATAAAGTTACTCGGTAGCCCCCCTGATCCTACAAATTATACCCGTACCTTTCATTCGATTCTGTCATGCCCGGAGAGTGAGAGGGACGGGTATAACCAGGGGGGCTACCGCGTAACTTTATGGATATGCACTTCATACGTTTTTGGGAACTTTTAGTCAATTTTATAAAGAAAATAGCCGCTATCAGTTCCTTGTTTTGTGACGTCGGGTAAAACGATAACTAGCTAGCAACGTTCAACAGAACAAAGCAGCAAAAATCTATCAGAATAAGGAATTCACATGACAGTTGAAGCCCATACCCATTTCCAGATTTCTTAGCCGGTAGCCCCCCTGGGGGGCTACCACGTAACTTTATGGGTATGAACTTCATACGTTTTTGGGAACTTTAAGTCATTTTTTTAAAAGAAAATAGCCGCTATCAGTTCCTTGTTTTGTGACGTCGGGTATAACGATAACTAGCTAGCAAAATTCAACAGATTAAAGCAGCAAAAATCTATCTGTTGAAGCCCATACCCATATTTCTTAGCCGGTTCTTACAGTTCCATGAATCGGCTGCAACATTTATTATGATACCATATAAACTGTCAAATGAATACGATTGACTTTTAAACACCAAGTTACCGAACGGCTAGCACCGGAGTGCGCTCGAGTAAAGCCACGGAACGCACCCCTGAAACAAGCACCCAGTGCCGTTAAAAAACTTTCCGAAAAAAAAAGCTGAAATCTGTCAATGTCAGTGATGTGATGTCTGTCGTCTGTCAATCAACTCGACCGACATGCATAGAGAAGAGAAGTATAGTCAATCAAAAGAAAATGGAATGAAAATAATTTTATCTCAATGATAAAAATCATCGATGTATTATTCCTGATAAAAATAAAATAATGTGGTTGAATTGAAAATCTCGTTCTCTCGTCGTGACGTGAAAAAGTTACCGAATTGATTTCGTGTTCTCCCTAACCTAAACGATTTTGTTCAGTCCTCTCACCTCGCCTCTGACATGCTTTGCCTCTGACTCGGTCAGAGGCTCAGTGATTTAATATAACTACAGTCGTCACAAATTAAGATGCCCGTTTTGACACATGCTAAAGTGACGTGATTAGGCATGTCACCATACGAGTCTGAGATCGATTCTCACGATTAATCGATTAAGGTTCTGAGTAACTAATCGATTATAGCAGGTTTGCAACTTATGTGGATTAAGACTAAAGTTATTATTATAAAATGTTAAACTTACTATAAAGGTACTGATACTTTTAATAAACATATTATTAAAGTATAAATTGACCTTTTATGTTAAATAAACTTGAATCGAATCCACTTAAATTGCATAATTTATATAAGAGCGAACGCGCACTTGTTTTTTTAATCTGGCGATAGTTTGGTCGTTCTCGGATGCAGTTTAAAGTTATATGGCAGTAGCAATCGTCAGTGCGCTTAAACTATCGACCGATCAAACTATCGAAAATGACTGACCGATAGTTGTACGATCAAACTATCGCACAACTATCGGCCAGGCGGTAATGCGCATGAAGGACTATGTGAGCGCGCGCACTGCATTCAACTAAACTATGGGTAGACGGCGCATTCAGTATCGAACTATCGAAAATGACTGGCCAATAGTTACTACAACTATAGTTATAGTTACAGTAATACAACTATCGGCCTGTGCATGAAGGACTACGTGAGCGCGCGCCCGGATTCAACTAAACTATCGACCAACTATCGGTCGATTAAAAATCACAAGTTCTCGCAGGTTCTCAAAACCAAACTATCGGCCGACAGTTGATCACGATCGTCTTACCATTCCGATCAAACTATCGGTCGACTAAAAATCACAAGTGCGCGTTGGCTCTAAAAGTGCAAGTATTTTAACTACAGCTCACAGCATAGACATGGTCATAGAGTAGATAGGTACATTACTTATTATGGCGGCCTGTACACGTTGGCCCAACAATTGGCCAATACGTCGTATATTGACACTTTTGAAAGGACCAACGTGTACAGGCAGCTTATGGTGAACGCACGCTTGTCCGATGCGAACGCTTCGAACAAGCCGAAGAAACGTGTTTTAAGAAATCTCTGGAAAGATGAACGTGACGATTCGACATGGTGAGGTGTGCAAGGTTGTCTAGGTTTTATTTAAAGATTTTTTTTTTCATTCGGTTCATTCGAAACGTTCTCCTTGGATAAGTGTGCGTTTGCCTAGAAACCGTTTTATCGAAATCATTGTTGCCAATTCATAATTTCACTAATGCTGTAAGCGCCAATCTAGTTTTCACACAAAAAAGATCAATTTTACTAATTAATCTATTAAAGTGGTTATAACGATTATTTCGATAAAATTGAATGAAGCTGGAGAAATCCTGCACACAACGGTTACAACACTAGTATTTAAAAAAATACAGACTGAGAACGTAACTGTTTTTTGAGACGTTTCGTAGTTAATCGAATCTGCGTTTACTTTAGAATAAACGCAAAAATAATACGCGGAATACACTTTGCCTTAATTTATGATGCGTAAAAAAATGTAACATATTATTTTTATACACCTTTGAAAAGTAATCAGCATATATTTGATTTTTTGGTTTTCGTAACAAGTTACATTCTAGGGTCATTACCATGTGTCAAAACGGGCATCTTAATTTGTGACGACTGTAATGACGTTTTGCATATAACCTTTTAATAAACGGAAATTTCAGTACATAAATTGGATTATTTATTTACTTTATGTCACAATATGAATCCTAAAAGTTTAGAAGCTAGAAGTCGAGATGATAGGCCTTTTGAAGGAATGAAAATAGCAAATACGGAGCCCCTTGACGCGCTAAAGAGTCGAAGCGCTTGTCAAAAATGTGGAAAGTCCAGAATGTATTTTTGTTATACTTGTTTTGTCCCTGTGTTACCTTTGCAAGGCTGTATTCCTGTGTGTAAAGTAAGTTTTACTGATTGTATGGTCGGAGTGTTGTTGTGAGAGTATTATTAGATAAGTTGTTCAACGGTTGAACTTCAACCAACCATCTACTTTCCCTAAATTTAAAAATATGAAAGTGCTTAAAATATTATTTCTTTTTGTTTCAGTTACCAATAAAAGTAGATATAATTAAACACAAACGAGAAATTGATGGCAAAAGTACAGCAGCTCACGCTGCTGTTTTGGCTCCTGATTATGTTAATGTGTACACCTATCCTGATATCCCAGACTATGAAATAGATAGTAGAACAGTTTT
The DNA here is from genome assembly GCA_949710035.1 of Crambus lathoniellus. Taxonomy (NCBI): domain Eukaryota; kingdom Metazoa; phylum Arthropoda; class Insecta; order Lepidoptera; family Crambidae; genus Crambus; species Crambus lathoniellus. The sequence goes on from OX453297.1 coordinate 15,794,104, forward strand.
ACTTTATCCAGGTGTAGAAGCAAAAACTGTTTGCGAGCTATTTTCTGATAAACAAAGTATTTCATATGCTGAAAGCATTCTTTCTGAACTACCACATGGGTATAATGTTGGGACACTTAGGAGTAAAATATTTATAAATGAGCGCCCTAATGAAAATATATATCATGTCAAAGAACTGCCCATAAATCGTGTAGTCTTAATAGATAGTACTTGGAACCAAAGCAGAGGTATATTTTCAGATGAAAGACTACAAAAGTTACCTAAAGTTGTTGTTCAAAATAGACCATCACAATTTTGGAGACATCAAAAAGGTAGTCCTCGTTGGTACTTATCTACTGTTGAGGCATTGCATCAATTATTATTGGAATTGCATTTATCTGCATGGGGACGTAGTCTAGACTACCAGAGTTTCTATGCAATGCACTACCCTGTGCATGATTCCGAAGTTGACCATACACACTGTCTACCGTACAAAGGAGAATATGACAATTTGTTGTTCTTTTTCAAATATATGTATGAAAAACTACATACTCTATACAGGCATGAAGATTTGCAAGCCTATAAGAGACCCATGTTATAGTATAAATAAAAAGATTTAAAAATTTACTATCACTTTTATTTCTCAATTATTAGACAAAAAAATTAGGATGAGTATCAGGTTCTAAAATAAAACATCGCCGTATTAATCTATCAGCTTTATTAAATCTATTTAGATACAAAATAATAGTTTTCTTACACTAAAATAAACTAATAGATCACTACAGTGACAGTTACTTATTATATAATTAATATTTACCTAGCATACCAGTATTATATTGAATATACAGCAAATCATATTGGAAAAGAAAAAAACTAACAATATCTTCACAATATGTAGTCCACAGATGATTGTGAACTTTCATAAGGTAAATGCATTGATATGAAAGTAAATAGTTTGTGTGTCAAACACTACCAAATCAAATTAATGAAAGTCATATTATTAAAATTTGTACACAAGTTAAAAATAATGGAAAAAATACTGTATTTATATTTCATTTTGTCCGGTCATAGTAATACTATAAGCCTAATGAAATCGATTTTACTGCATGTTATATCTTAAAAGTCATCTTCTAAGATTTGAATGATTTAAACATTCAAGTCTGGTTTAGCATGTAGTCATGCTGTTTAGTGTTTACTACAATTTGCGCAAGTCCAACACAAACACACTGCCGTCACTAGCACTAGCTCCAACTTTAGAACCACGGGAGTTCCAGCACACTTCGAAAATTCCACCAGTGCCCTTGTATGAGTGCACCAATGCTCCTGATTGTGTTGACCATATATGTACACACTTGTCAAATGATCCACTAGCAAGGAATTTCCCATCTGGAGAAAATGCCACACTGTAGACTGGTTCTGTATGCTTTGTCAATGTGTGAATACATGCCCCCCTTTCCACATCCCATAAACGCACAGTAGAGTCAAAAGATGCACTGGCTAAAATCAAATTCATATTGGGATTTTGAGTTCCAGGGCCTGTAGGAGACCATTTAATGGTATAAATTTCTTTAGAATGAGCTTGCAGGTCATGGACGCATGTGTCTTGTTTCATGGACCATATTTTTAGAGTCATGTCGTCAGAACAAGATGCTAATAATTGACCTTGAGGATCCCATTTAATAGCATTGACTTCATTCTGAAACAAAGATAGTTTGAGTAAGAATTATATCGACTGTTATAAATAAAAAAATTTGAAAGTTATCTTACATTGTGTCCATGAAAGCTCTTTATGGGTTTATCAGCATTCAATTTGCACACATGAATGCATTGATCTGTTGAACAGGATGCAAAAGAAGTGTTGGTCTGCCAATCCACATCAAGAGCTGGTGCATGATGAAATGAGAATTGTTGTGTGCATTGCCCTGTAGCAGCATCCCATATTATTGTTGTTTTATCTACCTGCAAGTTTAATTTTATTTCATTAGAGATATATTGTATACTTATTTTTTAGTAAATCACAATGTGAATAAATACTCACCCCAGCACTCAAAATATAGTTTCCTCTTTTATTCCATTTTAATGCAAATATTGGACCTTTGTGTTGGCCTAGTGTGGATGCCAATGTTCCATCAGTCGTCCAAATACGGGCATAACCATCATATGACCCAGTAGCCAATAAGTTGCCATCACACTGCAAAACATACATAGATTAAAAAGCATATTCTGAAAATTACCGTTATTTTTAGTTACACCATCTAGATTCTAGATAAAAACTTGTTATAGTTAAAGGACTAACATTCCAATCCAAAGATGTGACATCTTTGTTGCTTGGCACTTCAGCTCCGCCTTTTTGAATACAATGTCTTAGTACTAGCTGATTTGGTGTAGTCGCAGGATTATCAGACATGTCCCATATTCTGCAATACAAATTTTTAAGTATTAAATTACAAGTCACCTGAATGAATTAATCCAAAGAAATTTAAATTTTATAACAAAGTCTAACCTGGCAGTACTGTCACCAGACCCACTGGCAAGAAGGTCAGTGCTTGGATTCCAAGCACAAATGAACACTTCGGACTCATGCCCTCTCAATACTGTAGCTTTGCTCGCAGGTATTTCTATAGACTGGTCAACATCCATATTTTCTGGAGCACTAGGTGTAGTTGCACCCCCAGTAGTTGTGGCTGTGGTACACACTGTTCCCTGGAAAATAATTATAATGTTATCCTTTCCCTTCCCCACATCCAGTCTTTTATTGGCATACAACTCACATCAACACCATTTTGTTCTCCTCCAGAACCAGGTTCTGCTTTGATAGCTTGTTTCTGTGCATTATGAGCATTTTGACGTGCAGCTACTATATCTGGTGTGACTGCATCTATCAAACTTAGGCTCTCAGTAAGACGTGTTTCGGTTCCTAAAAAAATATGTATTATTAAGTAATGTACCTAATTTCTAACATAAAGTATAATAATAAATCACAAATTTTTACCATCTTCCCCAATTGCGATTTCTGCCTCGGTGTACTGAAGTCCCTTCTGTACAATATTCAGTAACGCAGCGGGCGGCACTAAGGCTCCGTTGATATTGCTTTGTGATATATGAGATTCAATGCCAAATGTATAAGCAGAATGGTGAAATCCTAAGAAATAAGAATAAGCCATAAGTAAACGCTGGTAATTAAACGAAAGTAGTGGCAATTTCGTTTTGACATGAATACTGATATTATTGATACTCCTAGCCTCAGTGAGCGTCTGGTTCAATGAACCTCACCTGATTCTTGTAGATATCGATAAACAAGGAAATTGACTTCGTCACTGGAAAAACTCATCTTTACGCATTTATACTATTCATTGAAGAGTGAAGAAGTTGAAAATTATGATTTCTTCAATGAAATTGTAGATAAACATCACACAACACAACCCATTTCATTTGCAGAAAGAAATCGTCATTTATGATTTGCGTTTACAAAGCAAGTCAAAGACAACCGTAACCATCTATGCTGGCCACATGCTGGCTTTGCTTTAATGCGTCTCCATGTGCACACGATGTGTGACGCGGTGACGAAAGAGCGTGTTTTTAGAAAGAATATCGTAACATTATGGTTTATTAATTTTCTTTGCCCTCGCCCCTCGTGCAATTTGTAATAAAAATGCTAACGATATCGACGCGTTGATCTTGATGGATGTCATTCATAGCGTACTTTGTAAACAGACTACATCATAGACCATAGATAGAACACAGATAAGGAACAAAAATGGGCTTCAAATGTCAAATCAAATGAAGCCCACCATGCTTAATTGCCCCACAGACAACATTTTATATTATGATTATGACCATACCATATCATTGGGCCATATAATGCCGTCTGTTCACGTTGGCCCAACAACCAACCAATAGCAAATACATCGTACATTGACACTTTTGAACGAACAAGTTTAAAAAGGTTCTTTCAAAAGTGTCAATGTACGATGTATTGGTCATGGTCGCCGACCATGATCGGCCATCGTGTACTGGGGGCTTTATGCTGACCCAATGTGTACACTCGACAGCACATCAAGTTAAACAGTTGAACTGCGATAACAGCTTTTATTACGTACGGCATAAAAGCGGTCTCAAGGTCAACATGTATAGTCTGATGTGCCGCCGTGTGTACATTGGGCTTTAGGACAAAAGGGCTTCAAATGTCACATGTCGTTACAGAACAAAGCAGCAAAATGACAGATGAAGCCCATATCCATATTTTTTAGCCGGTAGCCCCCCAGCGGATGGCATATGACCGATTTCATTACAACAACAAAAATTGTCAATGTCAAAAAACATCAACAAAACGTGTGATGCAAATTTGTGCTGTGATGTGAATACAATACATATATGAGTAAAATCTTCAAATTTTGTAACGCTTCAATAATTATTACGTTAGTTGGCAAATTAAAAGTATGAGAAACGTAAAACGCAAGAAGTTTTGAACGTGTGACAGTGAAAATAAAATAAGAAAGATGCTGATGAGTTAATTTTGATTTTAATGATCATTGCAATATTTCTGCTACAATGGATTTATCTTCAAGTAATTTTGCAACTTTGTTACACAAACTATGTGTGAGTTTGTCATCTGATCCAGGTAAAGTTCCATATTCAAAATACCTTTCATGTCAAATAGGTAAAATTATGTTTGTCATTATATCAGTTGAACAACCAAACATTGTTACTTTTCTATGAATAATATTCAGGATTACTTTAAAGATTTAGTTAGTAAAATTAAAAAAGGTATATGAATCTCTGACCAATAACTTTAGCTTCAATATTCAATTACGGTATTCAGAGGTTAGGTTTGTACAAAATGTTACTGCTATTTAAAATTTCTATTGTTTGCTACAGATGGTGCCTATGAACTGGCGGTGTCATATTTATCATCAACTAGTGAGAAAACTCGAGCCAACCTAGACGAGAAACTGCTTTGTCAGAAAATTCAATCAAGACTGACCTATATGTCTTCAAGAGATGTTGATAAATTTAATGAGTGTTATACCAAATTGAAAACCTCTGTAAGTGTCTTTCATTATTATCTTTGGAAATGGTCTCAAAGCTTATACCTTACTAATATAACCTAAATCCGCTTACTATAATAAATATTTTGTGTGTTTTTCAGTTTTTATTAAAACAACGAGTATCAGTACTTTCTCTGCTTTTGGCATTGTCAGAGACACCACATCAATCTGAATCGACGCACCAGCTATTCCCTATACCTCAGTTGGCTGCTGTGAGTTTTGGTACAAGCTAATACACACAGGCACACACTCACTACTCTTAAAAACCATTGATATAACATATTTTATTATTGTTATCAGTATTGTGGGTCACATTTATGAACTAACATTCAAAACACAACAATCATTTAATGAAAGGATAAAAACAATTCAAGTTTCAATTAGAAAAGGAGATGGTCATAAAATTAGAGATTAAACGAACTTACCTGAAGTGAAGTTCTATCTTAATTATACGAAGGCTTCGTCCGAAGAGATTAGCTTGATTTACAGTCGTCACAAATTAAGATGCCCGTTTTGACACATGGTAATGACCCTAGAATGTAACTTGTTACGAAAACCAAAAAATTAAATATATGCTGATTACTTATCAAAGGTGTATGAAAATAATATGTTAAATTGTTTAACGCATCATAAATTAAGGCAAAGTGTATTCCGCGTATTATTTTTGCGTTTATTCTAAAGTAAACGCAGATTCGATTAACTACGAGACGTCTTGAAAAACAGTTACGTTCTCAGTCTTTATTTTTTTAAATACTAGTGTTGTAACCGTTGCGTGCAGGATTTCTCCAGCTTCATTCAATTTTATCGAAATAATCGTTATAACAACTTTAATAGATTAATTTGTAAAATTTATCTTTTTTGTGTGAAAACTAGATTGGCACTTAAAGCATTAGTGAAATTATGAAGTGGCAACAATGATTTCGATAAAATGGTTTCTAGGCAACCGCAAACTTATCCAAGGAGAACGTTTCGAATGAACCGAATGAAAAAAAATCTTTAAATAAAACCTAGACAACCTTGCACACCTCATTTTTTAAAACACGTGTAAATATACGACGTATTGGCCAATGGTTGGGCCAACGTGTACAGGCCGCTATAATAAGTAATGTAGCTACTCTATGACCATGTCTATGCTGTGAACTGTAGTTAAAATACTTGCACTTTTAGAGCCAACGCGACTTGTGATTTTTAGTCGACCGATAGTTTAGTCAGAATCGTAAGACGATCGTGATCAAACTGTCGGCCGATAGTTTGGTTTTGAGAACCTGCGAGCACTTGTGATTTTTAGTCGGGTGATAGTTTGGTCGTTCTCCGATTCAGTATATGGCAGTGGCATTGGCAATCGTCAGTGCGCTTAAACTATCGACCGATCAAACTATCGAAAATTTGGTCGACCGATAGTTGTTCGATAGTTTAGTCGAATCCGGGCGCACGCTCACATAGTCCTTCATGCACAGGCCGATAGTTGTATAACTGTAACTATAACTATAGTTGTAGTAACAATTGGCCAGTCATTTTCGATAGTTCGATACTGAATGCGCAGTCTACCGATAGTTGGGCGATAGTTTAGTTGAATGCAGTGTGCGCGCTCACATAGTCCTTCATGCACATTACCGCCCGGCCGATAGTTGTGCGATAGTTTGATCGTACAACTATCGGCCAGTTATTTTCGATAGTTTGATCGGCCACTGCCATATAACTCTATACTGAATCGGAGAACGACCAAACTATCGCCCGATTAAAAATCACAAGTGCGCGTTCGCTCTTATATAAATTATGCAATTTAAATGGATTCGATTCAAGTTTATACAACGTAAAAGGTCAATTTATACTTTAATAATATGTTTATCAAAAGTATAAGTATCTGTAAAGTAAGTTTTACATTTTATAATAATAACTTTAGTCTTAATCCACATAAGTTGCAAACCTACTATAATCGATTAGTTACTCAGAACCTTAATCGATTAATCGCGAGAATCGATCACAGACTCGTATGGTTACATGCCTAATCACGTCACTTTGGCATGTGTCAAAACGGGCATCTTATTTTGTGACGACTGTAACACTTGTAGTACGCCCTAGTAATCGCCAATTTCACACTATATTGAGAATATACCTACTTATAAATTAAAAAAGTAATAAAAGAAAATTATTATTTTTTAAATTTCAAAAGTGGGTAGTCAACACCGATCTGGCTCAAGCGCCCATCATAGCTGTCATTTAGTTTAGAGTATTATATTTTTCGAATCATATAGGGGAGTAGTTAATAACTTTTGGGAGGGAGGGAAGCTAATCTCTTCGGACGAAGCCTTCGTATAATTAAGATAGAACTTCACTTCAGGTAAGTTCGTTTAATCTCTAATTATACTTCATGCTTCGTCCTCAAGATTAGCTTGATTTAACACTTGTAGACGTTTAGAGACTAAGTGTTCGAAAAATATGCAAAAATTGTAATATATAGGCTACTGAATAATATAGATTGAAATTATAACTTAACTTATACTATCTTGCTTCTTTATTTTCTCAACATAGAAACAAAAAGCAATAAAAAAGTATTATTTGTTACATAAAAAATCAACATCGCTTATGAAATAAACGAAAAATATTTTGATTAAGCACTCAAAACAGTGGTGCCAAATTTTTTATCACAATTGCTGTTTACTGGCCTGTTATAAAATTTGGCAAACGTATGTGATTCTGAAAACCAACCTGCAGTTTTATAATCTGGTCTATGCTAAAACCTAAATTTTGCGCAGCTGACGTAGCAGCATACCGGGTATTATGCGCAGTGAACGTAGAAATATCAATTCCACTTAAATGTAACGTATTTTTTATCCATTTGAATAAGGTTTGTGACGTAACAGGCTTATATGGCTTTCGGTAACTAATAAATAAATTGTCGGAATCACGACAGAGAAACATTTTTATTTCAAGGTAAGTAATCAAAACTCTTGCAGGACAAACACTTGGCTTTTCGTTATAGAATGGTATAACGAGCAATGTGTTTTTTTTTTTTTTAAAATATATATATATATATATATATTTTCCAGATTCTAACTTTCGTTAGCAAACCACTTTTCAAGACAATTTAAAATCTGTGCTATATTCCAGACTTCATTAAATTTAGGGGGTCTGGTACGAAAAACTCCTTTAATCAATCTTTTTATTTCTTCTTGATTTAGTGATATATCAATTTTAGTTATTAAAGCCAAAGCAGAATGATAACAGTTAATTGTGCCATACTGAGCGCCACTGTTTAAAGCAGATGCAAAAAAATTTTGTATATCGGGAATTGATACTTTCGTATAAGTTTAGTTTATTTTGTTGACAATAAATAAACCACTTTTAATAGCAAACTTCGTATTGTTTATACGAGTTATCCAAAAAAGGGGTTAAGCATGACGTCCAGAGAAAATTATTTGACGCCTCTTCGTATCATCACCATCACCAGGGTAATGGAGTTGCGCATTTGTTTGCGGCTGGAATTTGTAGATAAAATTAGGTTTGAATCTGCTTTGAAAACGAATTGTTTACTTATTAAAAGACTCTTAAATAGTGGATACCACGCTTATGTGGACCAAAATGGAACAACTATTATATCTGTGGCATTGTCAGAGATAATCTTTCTTAAACATTTAGGCATCATTGTGAAAGGAGGAAAAACATTAAAATTTAATTTCGACCACGACACTGAAAAAAAAACATTTACGGCGTATGCATCCGGATCCTTATGCCATGGATATATATCTTGGACATTTATTATTTCAACGACTAGCGTATCAATGAAAATATCTATGAAACTTTTCAACAATTTGTTGAAAGGCATAATCAGCTAGCTGCCATTCTTGGTCTGCCTGCATAGTATTATCTGAAGATCGAATATGAGATGCAAAAACGTAAAGATTTTTACGTTTACGCCATTGCCAGAGGTCTTTTGCGATCTCTGTCAGGTGTGGGGAGTGTATATCACCCATACGGTTTACGTAGGAAATTACCGTGGTATTGTCAGTTCGTAGAAGTACTTGACAGTTAGTATCTTAACCAATAAACGCAGCAAGAATTCCTAAATAATTTATTGTCTGCTACTTTCTTTTACACTCCATAAACCACTAGCTCTGTCGTCTCCACATGCAATTCCCCACCCCGTAGTTGAGGCACCTGAAAAACTTCCAGGTCATACTTGTCTATTTTTATTTTGGTGCGGCTCCACCAATAGAAATCCTGTTCCAAGTAACAAGGTATATCCATGTACTAATTATACATATTTCAAATAATTTAGTATACAACCAGCTGCATTTCACGGCGGGACAGGCGGATATTAACAGTCCAATAAAACTAACAAATTCTCTAATTTTACACCTTTTTAAGTTAGAAAACTTTTGTATTGCAAATTTAATTTTGGCAAAGTGACCTAGAATTTCTTTTAGTTTAAACTATATTCTAAGAACTTACAAGACTGAGAAGGTATAAAATTACTTTTATCGGTATTTATAATGAAACCTAAGCTTGTAAGCAACTTTACGGTATCTTGTAAGTTTTAAGACCCTTATATTAGACAGAGGTCATCCAAATATATTGTTAACAGGTAACCATATAATCATGAGTATTTCATGACCGGTTTCATGATGACTTTAGTGAAAAAAGGAGCTGTGTTTAAACCAAATAATAAGACATTAAATTCATATGCTTTTTGATCAAATTGGTATCTTAGATATTTTCGGTCTTCCTTGTGAATTTTTAACAAAAAGTATGTCTTTCAGGTCTACTGTGCACGGTTACAATCTCTCGGTATCAATTTTATTACTGTTCTTAAATCCTCGAGTTTAAAATGTCTTGAGTCAATAAATTTATTTAGTGATAAGTTTAAGATGAAGCGCATTTTCCCATTTGGCTTGGGTACTAAAAAATAGTTGATAGATATTGATCAGATTCAGAGATCTCTGAAATTGCAGAGACAGCAAATTTTTTATTTCGTGTATGAAAAGAGCCTTTTCCTTTTCACTACATTTTTGGGTTGACGGTGATACAGGTTGCATCGGCTTTCGATTGAAGGGAATCTTATATCCTTTTTATGAAAAAGAACCAGTGGGTCCTTGGTAATCATTAAAAATTCTTTATAGAATAATGATAAACGACCTGCATGCGTTAACGTATTTAGCGTCGGCTGTTGTTCTGTCTCTGCCACGGATACTGCGACTGCTTCGATAAGTTGATGAGCCGTCTACGCGTCGAAGTCGTTGCAGGCTCCTTCGTCCTGGGAGGGCCCGTCGGCCTGCGACTAGGACCCGGACCCTTCCAGTTTAAATTTCGCGAAGAACTGTATAACTTACTTATTAGGAAACTTTTGTGTCGTTGATTGCTTTGGGTCTGTGCTAGACTTGTTAATAGCTTTAGGTGATTTTTTGTTTTCCCTTAAGTTTTCGCCGAATAATTGTTTATCCATTTTAATTTTTTGAAGAGAATCCCTTAGATTCCCTTCACGGCATTCAGAAAAAAAATTGTAAATTGAATTAGAATGTTGACAATCACACATAATTTTTGCCAAATCCATAAGTGTTTTAGCAAGGCTGTTTTTTTTTTTCATTTGCAGACAATATAATAGTATAGATTTTACCAGACAAGTGTTTCCAGCAGTCGATTCCTTCTGTTTCAGTTGAATGGCCTTATTGTGTTTAGCAATAATATCTGAAACAGCTGCTTTAATCTTAGGATCAAGCTCAGGTGGGTCAATCAATTTGCAATTTTCTGGGGTCATGTACTTACGAGTTCTTTACGCAATTCTTTGTTAATACCTGTTGTGACCCAGTGCTGGAACACTCCAGCACTCCTGACTGAAGTAGGGTCAGTACCTAATATTTCTAATACTTCACTATCTAAGTGTATGTTTTCTGTTTCAAAAGCAGACGTTTGATCTGAAGGTAGATCACGCTTCGGAGCCTCAGTCGACGAATGACCATCCTGTATATTTGTAATGTTTTCAGACTGGGATGTACTGGGGATTGGTTCCAAGTACTTGTTCTAATTGTCCTTCAGGTTAACCCTTACATAATATATATATAACATGGTGCGTCGAGGTCAACTATGACCTCTTGGTCGTATGTAAGGGACAGAGTAAGCCTCATGTTCATACAATTTTAGCATGTCAGTATAATATTGTAAGAGACAGTCCCCAGTTATAACAACACGTACTGTCCGCAAACTACACTTAGTAGTACCTTATAACAGTCCCGTTGTATTGTTTGTAGGACCCAGTGACTGCAGTGTATATAATGATGATTATGTTATCATTATTTGAGATTATGTATTGCTTAACCTTAGGTATGCAATTAAATTTCGTAAGAGACAGTCCCAGTTCGAAAAAAAAAGTACTGTCCGCAAACTATTGAAAATCGACACATCATAATAAGCATAATACTTTAGAGTACATAGCTGTTTTTTAGCTTAGTCACTTATGTAAATTATTTTCAGTAAGAAGCAGTCCCAGTTCAAAGAAAGTACTGCCCGCAAACTGTTTAACAGTACCAGTTCAAAAGAAAAGTACTGTCCGCAAACTATTGAAAATCGACACATCATAATAAGCACAATACTTTAGAGTACAAAGCTCTTTTTTAGCTTAGTCACTTATGTGAATTATTTTCAGTAAGAAGCAGTCCCAGTTCATAGAAAGTACTGCCCGCAAACTGTTTGAAATTTACTTATACGAGAACTTGTAAAAGTCTGTGACGAACTAATGCATTTATGTTCAATTATAACTTTAAAATTAATTAATAATTTTGTTACACTTTATTGAAAGTATTTATTTTACAAACTTAGTAATAAGTAGGTAGTTAAATAGTCAAACCGTTTTATCGTTGAACGTAATTATCAATTGCATTTTTTGCGAAACGTTAGAAAACCAGGTCACTGAACTTCAATATGCAATATAATATGTCAAGGCCAGTGACTTATAAATGTATAAAAATACATAACGTACCTTAAGATAAGGACGACGAGCGATAGAATTGTTCCGATAACTCAGAACAAGATAAATCTCACCGGTGGTGGTGCTTCTTTTTTCGCTCCAACTTTCTCTCCAATCTTATAATTTTTCGTTTAATGTGTTCACAGTTATCTTTTTTGCGTTTGGGCATCCTAAATAATCACGTTTAACAACAACTAACAACTTTTTTAACACAATTTAAAAACTAGATGTGAATCGGCGACGCACTAGAAAGCGAATGACAGCTATGATGGGCGCTTGAGCCAGATCGGTGTTGACTACCCACTTTTGAAATTTAAAAAATAATAATTTTCTTTTATTACTTTTTTAATTTATAAGTAGGTATATTCTCAATATAGTGTGAAATTGGCGATTACTAGGGCGTACTACAAGTGTTAAATCAAGCTAATCTTGAGGACGAAGCATGAAGTATAATACTTAGAATGTATACGGTCTAAATAAGTACCAATTGTTTCATTATAATGCACAATATACCCCACTGAAAGGGCAATGGCAAAATCAATGGGGTATAGGCCGTCAAAGTTTGTATGAAAAGTCATGACTAGAACAAGGGCTCTCTTTAAAAAGCATATAATTTAATGTGCAATATTTTTATGCCAACAGAGTCTAAGAATACTGCTGCAGCTGAGAAAAAAACTGCTTTTCCTTACATTTTGGTTGAGTTGGTATTGTACTTTTATAGAAAGCTGTTTTTTCGCGTTTTTGTGGCTGGCCTCATAGTTTCATTAGCCTTTATTCAGACAATAAATAACATAATAAGATTATTTATAGCATAATTGTGCATCAACTCTGTCTGTACGTCACTAGTTGACAAAGGACTCCTCCAATTGTTGCCATTTCTGTCTGTCCTTAGCTACTCTTGTCCATGTGCCACCTGCTAAGGCCCTAATGTCATCAACCCACCGTCTAAGTGGTGCAACAAAAATGCAACAAAAATGCAACAAAATATAGGTACTACTACAAGGCCACAGTAAAACACATCTGGAAAATTCTTAGACCATTAGAAAGCTACATTGTTCCCGAGTGACATAGGCTATATTTTATCCCGATATTCCCACGGGTACGGGTACCACGCGGGTAAAATCGCGAGGATCTGCTAGTAAGTCATAAAATAGCGGCTACACCCGAACGCGGTGTTACATCCGAAGTCGGTATTGGCACATGACCTGTATTAAAGATTAAAGATTTAACGTCGCTATGGAAAAAATGTCACTATAGCAAAGGTCGTAATAAATAAAATCAACTGTATAAGAAAAATCGACACGTCTCACAACTAGCTCTCAACAATAAAAAAATGTATTGTGAATGCAGAAAATTAAAAATAAGCCATTGTTAATCAAGATTTTTTTCATACAAACTTTGACGGCCTATAATACATAGATAGATAGATTGTTTATTTGCTACATCACACGCATACAATATCAAACATGGTAAACATCAAAACAAAAAAAGGCAAGGCAAGGGGAGACACAGAAAACTTAATAATAATTAGAATGGGGTACTACATAATAGTAGTTTATGTGACTGTCGCATAATGAGGGGTATTAAAGCACAAGTGGGAGTTTTAAAAAACTCGCCAGTTTTTTAATAGCATTCCACGAGTGTTTTAATACCGAGTTATGTGCAGTCTCATACACTACTTTATCTACACTCATTACATTTATCATATATTTCAAAAATTAAGCAAAAAAATATTAATTATAAAATGTGGATTGGCGTCAAACCCCACTGATAGGAGTCTATACGGTCTATACCTTCTAAAATCAAAATTCTAATTTTAAATAAGTTTCATTGTTGCTGGCTAAAGAAGGACTTAAAAGAGTTGGAAGTCAGGGCCGGTAAATCCTACGGTTGCCATGGAGATTGTAAAATTAAGAAAAATAAGTGTTTATAATGAGTGAAAGCTATATCCGGTTGTATCATAATGACCATTATTAAACAGTTTTATTTTTTAAAGTTGACTATGGCATAAAGTGTACCAATATATGTTCAGGCATGAGTTCATAATTCGAATATTATAACATGAGTGTAGATAAAGCTACTTTAGCAGGCTTGGGCAGTGGTGGTAGGCTGACTCCAAAGGTTGTTGCTTGCAGAATGAAAGTCCAAGTTGGTTGTAGAAGTGACGATGAGTGAATGAATGTGCTCCATTGTGCTCCGTAGGGGTCACCACTTTAGCCACAGGAAGAGTGAAGCAACTTGTGAAGGAAGACTGATGATACGTCATTCCTTTCCGGGCTAGGGTAGTGTTAGCCCGGGGACCACTGTCCTGGTGGTTGATGGATGAAAGTTGTATATATACAAACTTGATGGATTTACTTTGCTTGCGTGATGTAGTAATTTTATATATATTTGTAGGCGCGCATAGAAGTTGTTGCGGTAGCGTTAGGTAGCGCCATCTGTCGGCATTTGTAGCAGAGTCGTGATGCCGTAAGTGTGCTGTGGTTGCCGTCTTGTGGTTGCCGTCTGTGTTGTATGCGTCGTCGTCCAGATGTCGCTACACTACTAATACCTCATGTACTTACCCACAGCCGTCTCTATCGTCTTCTACAAGCCATGCGCATAAAATTGGCAACGTCGCATTCCTACGTTTTAGTGAACCGATTTGACACTGTTTGACAGGTAAACAGCAAGTAAATCTCGATTACTGAATCCTATGGAGAAGGCATATTGTTCTAAGTATATGAACTATCCGTTATACAAATATGAGCTAAATCGACATTAAGCTCATAAACAGCCATCTTGTTCTATCTTACCTCCAATACTCCATGTAAAAAGAGACAGCAATATATTTATTCGACCTATTTTTGGCAACATTAAAACGTGACGTCATAGTCTGTGTCATAGTAATGCATGATTGAGGCCGGTGACCGGTCGCCATTTTTGTTTCTCGGTATGTCTCACTTTTTCGTAGGTATGTCATCTCCATAGTTTAGTACTCAAGAGGAGTAAAGCGGTTCACAGCAATGTTGCCGGTCCGCTTCATAGCATGGCTTGTAGAAGACGATAGAGAAGGCTGTGACTTACCCCATCGATTTCGGCATTCCCCTTACTGGGGTATTTTGTGCATTATGTTATGATTAACCTATTGATATCCATTTTGTCTATAGATTCTGGGTTTTTAGTACATACCTACATTTTGGATTGGACCGTCTCATTACATTTAAATAAGTATGATTAGTTGCTCAACAGTTATCATGTTACGAGATACATGTCTATGAGAACTAACTGTAACCTACAACAGGCAACAGGTTACAGTTAGTTCCTTGTCCTTGTAATTTTATTTTATTATTGTTTTACTTAATTGTAACCTGTTATGTCTTTAATGAATAAATAAATAAATAATCATTCACTATCTTTTTTTAGATGTCAACTATTGGATTTTCTGGAACAGGATCAAGTTCAAGCAAAAGTACAATAGGTTCTGTAAGTTGGGGTAGTCAAGGTGCACCTAAAAACGTAGGATCCAACCAAAGCCTGCCTTCTGAAAAAAGTAATATGGCTTTAGTCTTACAGTCTAATGGTGAGATCATTTAAACTTAAGGCTGAAAATGGAAAATGAAGTATTTAGAACAAATCGACCCGTCTCACAACCAGCTCCGATGGGACTCGAACCCACGACCTTTCGCTATCCGGGCGACTGCTCTAACCACTGAGCTACGGAGTTGTTAGTGGTTAGAGCAGTTGCCCGGATAGCGAAAGGTCGTGGGTTCGAGTCCCATCGTAGCTGGTTGTGAGACGGGTCGATTTTTTCTAAATACTTCATTTTCCATTTTTCAATCATAAAAAATGCATTGTGTAAAACTTTAAATAACTAAACTTAAGGCTTCCTGTATGTGACAGTGGAGCCGCAACGAAGCCCATCTGCAAATTAAAATAAGGCTAAACGAATATAAGGCGTGTTCCGCACCTTCCGCCGCGTTGTATCGCGTCGCCGCACCAGCGCGGCACCGCGTATGTTTCGGAACTTCGCCATGCCGCCGTTTTGTATACATTATATTTGCTGCTCAGTAACACTACTGTTTATCTAAACTAATATTTTAAAGAGGAAAGATTTGATTGTTTGTTTGTTTGCATCTGATAGGCTCCGAACCGATTTAGAGAATTCTTTGACCATTAGAGAGCTACATTATTCCCGAGTGACATAGGCTATATTTTAACCCGATATTCCCACGGGAACGGGTACCACGCCGGTAAAACCGCGAGGATCCGCTAGTTATTAAATAAAGTTAACACAGCATCAATGTGATGTAAAGTTATCTATATCTATTATACGGCTAAATCAAGAATGTTGGCTCAACTTTCTCATTAAGTGAATGAACATGCATTTTTGGTTAGGATCCGGCGCGGGAGGGTGATAGTCCGGCTCCGACGTCATACCAGGGGGGGCTCACTCCGCAATTCAATCGACTACGCGCTGTCTACCGCCAGGTAGAGAAATCACTGGTGTCACGCGCGCTCAGTTGTGCATGCGACGCCACGCGAGAAAGAAGTCACCTAAGTAGTTTGCTTTCGCCACACTTTCGCGCCAAAACACAAGTGTTACCTTGTGGTTTACCCATAGCAAAATGCGTAATATTAAACATTATTATTGTGCGATTTGTGCGGCCTTCGGTTGTCTTAACAACGACAGAAAGAGACCGGATTTAAAATTTCATAATCTTAGAAAACCTGAAAGAAGTTTTTTTGTGTGACTATACTGTCTTATTCTATAAGTATCTATAATACTTAATGATCCGAATATTTGATTTAAGGACCCCGCCCCACCTTAGCATAGGTAATTATGACGAAAATAAAAATCGACAAAGTGATTCTCGCTTTGCAGCGTGACGCTAGCGCTCATCGCCGTGGCAACCGTGCCGCCACGGCACGGTTGCCACGGCGATGAGCACATAGGAACTACGCGGACGCGCGCTGCGCCCGCGCTGTTATGTTACTACCTACTTACTTACCTTAGCTTGTTCTCACTTCACGATAGACGTTATCGAATAACTACGCTAACATCAACAATATGTACACTAAACTAAGGTTCGAATAGCTGTAGCACTTTTAAAATAGGTACCTACCAAATTACAAAATATAGCTACTTTCTGTCATAGAATAATATAATAATTGTGAATTGTGAATGCTCTAAATAACCACTGAGCTATGGAGTTGTTACGGCCTGGCCTTTCACGAAAATGCGCGGCGGCGACACGGCGACGAGCGAATTGCGCAATCATTGCGCGGTCGCAACAGACGCCTAATGAAATAAGTCAATGAGACGCACCAACGGATGCGCAATTCGCTCGTCGCCGTCGCCGCCGCGCATGTTCGTTGCCAGGCCGTTAGAGTATTCGCCCGGACAGTGAAAGGTCGTGGGTTCGAGTCCCATCGCGGCTAGTTTTAAGACGGGTCGACTTTTTAGCTACTCCGTAGCTCAGCGGTTAGAGCATTTGCCCGGACAGTGAAAGGTCGTGGGTTCGAGTCCCATCGGAGCTAGTTGTGAGACGGTCGACTTTTTCTAATACCTAACTACTTCATTTTAAATTTTTTCAGTAAGTAAGTAACAAAAATTTAACTGTGAATGCAAAGTAAAAATAAATATTCTAAGCTTTGCTGTATTTAAAAAACATTAGTGCTATTTGTTATTCCTTTTACTTACTTCGTAGGTAGTTACGTAGCAGGCGAGTCGACCCTAGTGCGGCAACCAAGGCCACCCAAAACCAATTTGGCTTGAGCGTTTCCGAGTAATAGATCCGTATTACGTACAGCTACGGTTCAATTTCGCTTGTAATGAACGGTAAATTAGTTAAGTGCAAATTATTTTAGACCTGATTGTCGCGTGGAAAAGATTGATAATTCATTGTAACTGTTTCGGAAGTGAGCCTTCTGCTACAAATATTATTCTGTGGTCATACAGGAAGCCTAATACGAATTTGCTAAAAAAATAATTCAAATATTTCTGTGTCTTGTTAATTTGCATGTTTTCAATATTTCTTCGTCTTGTTTAGATCGACCGAATGACAGCAAGTGCGTTCGCGACGCTGTGTTAGCTGCGACTGGAGTGAAGACACGTGGCGTGAGCACCGCGTCGAGGCCCATGCAGACTCTCTATTCACGAATAGCTCACCTTGGCTTCCTACATGATAGGCTTAAAGAGTTCATTGACCCTAACTCAGGTCTAATGCCTCAAGGTAAAGAGTAAATGAATCTGGTTATGTATTTATATACATATTAGATCAGTCGAATCAATTAAATCATGAACCACCCTAAGTTTGTTTTGTAGCAGATATATAAAATTAAATAGGTTAAAATTCGGACTTGTTGAGATTGAAAATTGTTCTTTTCAGGATTAATGGGTGAAGGTCTGGTTTCATCTATAAGAGATGAATTAACAGAATATTACAGAAGTGTTGCATTACTTCAATCTCAGGTATAGAATTGATATAATTTCTTTATTTTATCTACACTCGACATCAAATATCTACCTACTTTACTTTCATTATTGATGCCAAGTAAGGTAGTTGTTTGCAGTGGTTTTTTTTAAGGTGTGACCTTTGATTGATTAACTGCACTAACTTTATTTGCACACAGAAACACCTTTTTTACTATGTTTAAGTATATCAAATTGTTTTTCCTTTTTTGCATTCACAATGCAATTTTTATTACTTATTATCTAAGTATTATCTTCATTTTCAATGTTGATATCATCCATCATCATTTTATTTCGTAATCATTGTAGTTTAAATCCTATGTTTGTCAAAGGCTTGTGAAGGAGACGGTGGTGGTGGAACTTTACGTCGCTTGTGCGTGTGGGCTCAAGAGCCCCTGCATCGCCTCACTTGGCTCGCGAACATTGCACACACAGCACACCATAAAAAAGGCAAGTATAATTTATTTATTGCAATAATTTAACCACCACGGTTTCACATTGTAGCAACTCGACAAAAAAAAATACCAAAATAAAAGCTGAGAGCAATGGTTTTATGGATTAAACTAATCACATCAATTTCGTACAACTGGGGCGTAACTGTTATGGGGCATCCAGACTCACGCGAGAAGTCTCGCCTTGACTTGAGAAGGTGCGGCCTGACACCGAGCGCTAGCGAGAGCGGAGAACATGCGAGCCCGAGAACGAGAAGCAGAGAAACTAATCACATTCACGCTTCTCGGGTGTTCTCGGCGTGAGTCTGGAAGCCTCATAAGGGTGATTACACATACGAGCGGTGCAACTCCGCAACGCTGAAATCAGCGGCGAGCATCCAACACAGATTTCGGCGTTGCGACACGGCACCGCAATTTTTACAAAGCCGAATTCTGCGTTCGACTTCGCTGATTTCAGCGTTGCGGCACCTCCGCACTGCAAAAAATACTTTGCTCATATCTGCGTTGCGTCGCCGCACCGTAAATACAAAAGATGATAAAATATAAAACGGCGTTTCTGGTGCAACTGATGTAACATAAAATAAAAGAACATAAGTAAGTACCTAATTACAAAGACAAAAAAGAAAAATATACTTAAAGGCTTGAGCACACCAAACGCGGGTCAGAAGCAGCGCTGTTTGAATGCGGATCCGCGCAAGCTGTAATACCAGAAATTCTATGAACTACGTCACACTAAATTTGAACGCGGGCCCGCGCTCAAACTGCTCTGCACCGGACCGCACTGCAACTACCGGACTACAAACCGGCGCGGCGGCGCGGCCGGCTGGCGGGTTTGGTCTGTCTGTAGAGGCCTTAGCCTAAGCGCGCATGGAAGCTTGACTGTTAAGCTTATGAAGTTAAGCTTCCATGCGTTTGAGCCCTTAAAGTCGCGGGTTCGAGTCCCATTGGAGCTAGTTCAATATGTTCAACAATAAAACTTGCATTGTGAATGCAAAAAAGTAAAAAAAAACCTTTAATCAATAGGCCTCTAAAATCTAGCTAGTCACCTTAAAAACTATATGAGTAAACTGACAGGCGGCGAGCTAGCGTCGTGCGTGCACCGGTTCGTGCGTCACGGCGACGAGCGAGTGGCGACTCTCGCACGGCGGCTGCTGACTGCGCTCACGTATCCGCTACTGCTGATGCTGACGCGGTGGCTATTGCACGGTGAGTACAGAATACCTAGTAGAAACGCTCTAATAACGGAAAACAGTTTCAATAATAATATCCTTCTTGTTGCAGGTGAAATTGACGATCCATTCAATGAATTTTTCATCGAAAGCAGATCGGGTGTTCCAATTGATAGAATGTGGCATGACAAGTATAGAGTAAGGTACGAGATTAAACTTATGTTATTTAGCCATTTATTTTATATGGCTATTGCCCGAATTCACCAAAAGTCGCTTAAGGGCCGGCCGATCAAAATCAGCTAAAACGGCAGTCACCGTTAAATCGCTGGAGTTCACAATTAGTTTCAAAAATATTTAAAATATTTGTAATTACTATCATAAAGGGTGTCTTTACAATGTATCTCTATTAATAATCTAAAATCATTTACAGTATAAAAGATACAACTACGTAAAGTTGCACAAAATATTAGAAAACGTGTGTCGGCGTTTAGGTAAAATTTAATAAAAAAATCGATATGTTAGATTCAAAAGCCTACACAAACAAATCTCAAACGTATTAACTACAACTTATCAATTGTTTTATTTTATAATATGCTTTGGTTATTTAATTATGATTTTTTTAAAACGCTTCTTAAATCCGCCATACAAAATTTCTATGGACTCGAGACGTTGAATATAACAAGCGAGCAACACACGAAATATTTAGTCGCCCACGAGAGCTCGGAGAGAGGCGACGTTTCGATGCGGAGCGACTTGACCTAGAAAGACTTCGTTGCCTATCGTGTACGTATTCTGTGTTACACGCAGCAAAACAGCGTAAGTATAAATTTGTAATATTTTTTTTTACTCAATTTTGGTTTTGATTTATTCTTATCACGCACGACTGCTCAAGGAGTGTAATGTGTTTAGGGTTAATGTATGTATGTTTGTGTGTATGTATGCGAGTTTCTTTTCACCATAACTTTTGAATGCCTCAACGGATTTTAATGGCTAAAGATTTTTTAAATACTCAAAATGATGGACGTGTGGTGTGGCACCATAAAAAAAATTTAGTTTTTTCCTTATTATAGCAATATGGGTATCAAATGTACATTTTGACGAGTACATTTCAAAAATATATAATTTGTATGCATAATCACTAAAAGTGATATGATAAAAATTCATAATACAAAAACCTCAAAAGTAAAAAAAAAAAAGCTCTCATTGCAGTCGGGGTACCATGCTGTGGAATTTTAAAATTTAAAAGGTCCCCCAACTGCAATGAGACTATGTATGTATGTTCCACGATAGCTCCGCCAAATAGTAAACCGATTCTGATAATTCCTTTTTTATCTGATATCATAGGCCAAAGTTTCAATTTGGTCCCATGAAAAATTTACAGTAAAGTCTATTCGCTTAGATAGTGTCGCTCTGCCACAATGCCGTGCGGGTGTACCGACACTATCTAACCGAACGGACTATAGTCAGTTCAGAAGTTTCTTCAGAATCCTGAAAAAACACGTTGTTTTCGTCTGGTAGTTCTTGCTTTACGCTTCAATATCTTCAGTCAAAGATAAACATTTGTAAAAATGTTTCTTTCGGATGCGAGGATTTCCTCACATTGATGAAGCAACGCTGGCGTACAGCGTAACAAGTGTAGGCTAACGAGCGAGGGTGTCCGCAAATCCCGAAAATACCGATATACCGAAAATGGTAAAACGGAAAACGGTATCCGAATTTGTGGTCACCCTTTTATAAGCAGTCTGCTACCACCGAGTTAAGTAGGTACTCGGAAACCTGTTAAAATTAACACTTACGCTAAACCTATATTACTTCCAAATTGCATCTAACACCTACCTAGTCAATAAGCTTGATATCGGCTGGAAGGCGCCGGTTCTAGGGATAGGGGTTGGGATATTAGGACCAAAAGGATGTCACCGGAACCTTCGCGATTTGGGCTGGCCCCTGGTTTCCAGGAGTCCACTCCTTAACAACACTGAACCATCAGCAATCTCGCTCCGAGTCCAAATATTATTTGTACTATGTACGCCATTCCGTACAAATACCTTCACCATATCACTTTTAACCATCCAAACCAATTGAAACGCCCGTCGCGTTCTTATAACAAAATCGGAACCCACAAATTGTTCTCTCGCGCCCTGCGGGAGTATTATGTTAATATTTCCACTTATTTCAACATACAAGCACTTAAAATATAACCAAACTTTTCTGTGCCCGGCACATAACATAACCTCTAAAAACACGCCGCCCCAATCACGACTTCCAAGTAAGTGTCTGACAGCCCACGTCAGCTGTCAAACCCGTGAGGTTGTCACATTGACATCGTCTGCCATAGACAAGATTACGATTTCAATAGTGATGTTCTATTATGAACAACAAGTGATAGCAAAATTCGACGAGTCGTGTAAGCCTTTCGGTAGCTTAGTTGGTCAGAGCATCGGGTCGGATTCTCGAAGGCGCGGGTTCGAATCCCGCCTGAAAGCTACTTATTAGGGCTCGTGGTTTTTTACTATCACATTTTTCCTATAAGTAAAGATTTGTAGTTGTAATATTTCAGGTTATTTAGGTTAGCTGATGATGGAAGGTAAAACTCCTTAACGCTTAGGATTGTTTTGTTATTTTTGTTTTTTAAGTACATGTTTTTAAGTACCACATGCACGAATATACCTTTAGTTGTATTCTTTCAAGTAATTCAGGTAAGCTGATGGTGGAAGCTAGTGGAAGGTTAAACTGCATAACAGTTAATATTTGGAAGGCGGAGCTTGTCTTGGTGTTCTAATTTAGATATGAACCACCATGTGACAACAGTTTTATCGTTGCACTTTACGGTACACTTGCTCATTATGTGGTTTCAAGGTAAATTTCTTACACTAAAAATGAAAAAATAAACAGATTTTTTCAAAAAAATTAAACCGCCTTCAAAACAAAAAACTGCAAACAAAAACTCACTTCCGTGACAGTCACAGTGAGTTTTTGTTTGTAGTTTTTTGTTTTGAAGGCGGTTTTATTTTTGTACTTTTTAGTTCGATTTTGGCAGTCTGTTTTTAATTTTTAAACTAGTTTTTTCCTATGTTAGTAACAAATAAACTCAAAAATTACTGAACCGAAATAAAAAAAATATTTCACCATTAGAATGCTACATTTACCCTGAGTAACTAGCTATTCTGCCCGCGACTTCGTTTGCGTGGATGAAGTCGCTTACACAACAAACATTCTAAAGGTATCGGTTCAAACTGGGCGTCGTAACTGGACAAACAAACAAACAAACAAATAAACAAACAAACACACTTTCACATTTATAATATTAGTATGGATTCATTCCATCCATAGGTTTCTAGGAGTACCTAGTTGAGATTAATTATTACAGAATAATGAGTTACTAACTTTTACCACCGACACCGTACCGATCGAGCGAGCGAGGCGGCATTAGTGTGCGTGATGACGCACACACAGGTGGAACGCTGCGCTAATACCTAATCGTTGCCCGCGTTAAAAGCTCGGTGCAGTCTTAAGTTAACCGGTTGATAAAATATCCCACACAAACACCAATAAATAAATAAATATTGGACACCATCACATACATTGTTCCAATACCAAATAATAGAAGCTTGAGTACTAGTGTAATGGAAACTGAAAATAACGCCGGGTATTACCACATACACCCAGACTCGAGGAAATATCGGAAAGTAGTGACGTCACGCTTTCGTAAATATTGCCAGTGCTGTCAATGCAAAAAAAAGTAAACGAATCAACAAAGCAAACAATCTATCCTAGCACAAAAGTCACTATAAATATTTACCTACCTATTTATTTACGAAAGAGTGACGTCACAGGCAGGCGCCATGACACTTTAGCGTTTTAGTGGGAAAGAGGTTCAAACATTTTTGTATGGAGCCTGGCATACCTACATGTCCGCCATTTTGAAAAAAATGTGTTTTGGCGGCCAGTGATGAAACGCATGTCAATCGAAAGACTAAGTGATTACAAACAAAATGTGTTAGGTGATGAAATCTCTAAGTGATACGGTTTCTGAGATATTTGACTCCAATCAAAATAAAGCAAACAAATTCAATCAATGCAACAAACGGTGCATAATGTAGTGCAAGTATGTAGAGGAGATGATGCGAATCTGTTTCCAGATGACTTCTGGCTATTACGAGCCAAAATTCAATCGCGTCACTCGGGAAACCGTAAATATTTTGTTTATATTTTAATAAATAACCTCATGGAGGGCCGAGATAAAGTCGCGGGGTGGTATTGCTCCTGTGTAGTGGGGAAAAGAACCCAGGGCTGTTGTTCGCATATAATGTGTGTTATATGGTTCATGGCATGGGCTCGGCACCAGGAAATATTGCCATCTTATATATAACTGCCGGAACACAATAATGCTGAAAACATCATTGTTATGGCGTCAGACTTAGATAAGATAAGAGAAGAAGAAATAGTCCTACCACCAACCAAAATTGTTAATTAAATCATTGTTAGACATGACATAGAGAACGAGGCGAATGACGATTTTGAACTAAAAGAAGCCGCTCAGAGCCGATCTATAAATAACTAGCGGATCCTCGCGGCTTTACCTGCGTGGTACCCGTTCCCGTTCCCGTGGGAATATCGGGATAAAATATAGCCTATGTTAATCAGGGATAATGTAGCATTCTATTTTTTAATTTTTTGTTGTTTTTGTTAAAACCCCCCCGACTTCAAAGTACTTACGTTATTTATTTTGTGAGGAATTATTTCTTACTTTTTTGATGTGGTTTTTTTGAAGGCGGTTTCATTTTTTTATAAAAATAAAGTTTATTTCACTCTTTTTAGTGCATCGTGCAGGCAATTTACGTGTTTTCTGGTAAATAGGTATGTGATCAAACTGAAAACCTCCTTTTTTGAAGTCGGTTAAAATACCTTGAGGTATCCCCTTTTTAACAAAACAAGAATCATCTAAATCGGTTTATAAACAAAGGAGTTATGCCTAAAGATACGTTTTAAATTCGCATAAAGTGGTAACGAAAACGACAGTATTTTCAAGATTTCCTGAAAACTACTGAACCGATTTTAAAATTTCAAAAAATGGGACCAACTTGGAAACCAACCTGATGTAATAACGTTTGAACCATTTCAATCGGTTCAGCCGTCTTCGAGTAATCGGTGGACATACAAAAAAAAAAAAAAACATACATACAGACGAATAGAGAACCTCCTCCTTTTTAACCGACTTCTAAATCAAAAAGGAGGAGGTTCTCTATTCGTCTGTATGTATGTTTTTTTTTTTTTTTTTTTTTTTATGTATGTCCACCGATTACTCGAAGACGGCTGAACCGATTGAAATGGTTCAAACGTTATTACATCAGGTTGGTTTCCAAGTTGGTCCCATTTTTTGAAATTTTGAAATCGGTTCAGTAGTTTTCAGGAAATCTTGAAAATACTGTCGTTTTCGTTACCACTTTATGTGAATTTAATACTTATCTTTAGGCATAACTCCTTTGTTTATGAACCGATTTAGATGATTCTTGTTTTGTTAAAAAGGGGATACCTCAAGGTATTTTAACCGACTTCGAAAAAGGAGGTTTTGAGTTTGATCACATACCTATTTACCAGAAAACGCGCAAATTGCCTGCACGATGCACTAAAAAGAGTGAAATAAAAATTATTTTTATAAAAAAATAAAACCGCCTTCTAAAAAACCACATCAAAAAAGTAAGAAATAATTCCTCACCAAATAAATAGCGTAAGTACTTTGAAGTCGGGCGGGTTTTAACAAAAAACAACAAAAAATTGTACATGTTTCACGCCCGACTTCAAAGTTGTTCGGAAAAGATCGACGTTTCTGAACGCATCTCTAATGTCACGTCAAATTGACATTAGCTGTCACTTGAAGTTGACAGTCTCTCTTGATTGGAATTCCTTGTAGAAAAATGTCGGATTAATTTTGCTGAATTGTTAAAAAACGCTCGCCTTGAATATGCCTGGCATATCGAGTTTTAATTGAATCTTGAATTACCTATTTGATCCCGTGTTGTACGACCAAGATTTTGACGCCATCGTGACGATCGGGCCGGTCGCGGCGTTTTGAAATAAAGAGTACCACCACACGCGTTGTTGTCGGGACAATATATCTTAATAAGCAAGCCCCGCGTGTGTTATTGTATTGTTGAAGCGCCCAGTGTCTTGGGACCGCTGTGTGATATTTGTTTTGTGAGTAAGGTGACGAATTGGTAAGGTCTGCAGAAGAAGAAGGATCTACCAGGGGGCGCGCCCCCTCTCTCCGCTGCCCAGGAGACTTTCGACACCACAGACCCGTATGTACAATCACCTTACTTCACATTAAGTCGCTGTGTATCGCAGTTTCAATTGTTCAGTTACATCCCGGCTGAAACCAAGTTTTGTCCGGAGTCTATATTAGTGATAAGCTTCCACTGCGCCATGCCGGTTCCGCGGGTCTAGGCAGGGGTGTACTGAACATTGCTTGGCAGCAGTAGCGTAGTTTGAAGGCCTGAGAGGCCCACGCCAAAACTTTGTCTATTAATCAGTGCCGTTTTGATGACCATCTGGTCCGGACTGGATTAATTTGTACTTGTAAATGGTAATTAACTTGCATTTGAAAAGTAAAGGGCATTCCTTTTGTTATTGGTTCCATGTCTTGTAATTAATTGTCATGTATTGAAGTTCCAAAATGTAAACAGATGTCTTTCTTTGTTCATAATAATTATTATTTAGTTTTGTTAGCAAATTTGAGTTGTGAATATTGACAAGTTGTTGCTAAATAATAGCTAATGAAAAGTTGTCCTAAAAAGGCTTGGGTACTTAATAAGTTTGCACTCAATACTTAGTGAAACTTAAATGATTTAAGACATTATTTACACATTGAAACTTATTGAAACTTGTGCTTTGAAAAAATTAAAATCAACTTGTTGTATGTTGATATCCAAGTGAATTTCAATAGTCAGTGATTTGTTTGAACTGAATAACTTTTGACTTCTAAAGTCAAGGTTAGTTTGTGTCTAAGTTATAACCTCTTGAGAGTTAGAGTTATAATTACATACTTGAGTTTTGTTGTTTTCGGATAACCTCCAAATATTTAAGAGTTTGTGTCATTATAAATACTTTGTTGTAATATTGGAATTTTGTGGTTATTAATAACCTCCAAATATTGGAGATTTTGTGTTATAGTGAATATTTTGAATTTGTTGTTTTTGTTGATAAATTTGTGACGTTACAATGACGGCCTCCTCGGCTAAAGCCAAAATACGTTCTGAGTTACGGTGGTTAGCTTCTGCGGTTGCATTGTTGGATCGACCGGATAGGACGGAGGCCTTGTTGAACAGATACGTAGATCTGCCCATACGTTTGGCTGTTGTTGATGAACAGTATGCCTTATTTTTGGAAAAGACTGTTGAGGCCGATGTGGAAATGCGACAAGAAGTCGGTTTGGATGTGGACCAGTGTTATGATTTTGCGGACAGAATTACCCAGGTGGCTCGACCTTTGCAAGTGGCAAGAGAGAATGATCCGAGCCCGTCCCCGGTCACATCTAAGAGTATGCTATTTGCTAGATTGGCCCCCTTAGATTTAAGGCGTTTTGCTGGTCGTCTAGAGGACTGGGAGGGCTTTATTAATATTTTTGATAGTCTCGTACATGCCCGGGATGATTTGACCCAGGGCCAGAAGTTGGCTTACTTGTTATCCGTGTTGGAAGGGGAGGCCCTTGAATCGGTTCAACATTTGGCCCCCTCGGATGAAAACTACCCTATTGCTAGGGATTTGATTGCCCGTCGGTACCAGAACGTACGACGTCTGGCGGACAACCATGTTGCCGCCATTTTGAATTTACCCCGCGTTGCCAGCGTGATGCACTTGAGAGTGGCTTTGTTGAATCCGCTGTTGGTTGCCTACAACGCATTAAAAAACTTAAAACTCCCAGTGGAGCAGTGGTCGTTTTTGTTACTGCACATTGTCCTGGGAAAGTTGCCGGACTCTGTTAAGGTCCGTTTTGAGCAGCAGTATGGTGGGGATAGTGCTACTTATCTGCCACCCTTCTCGGACCTCTTGACGTTCCTGGAAGGAGAGAGTAGACTGGCAGATAATTCCTCTCTGGCCGGTCCTATGGGACCCGAACGACCTGTGCCACAGAGTAGGTCCCCCACCGGACCCCCCCGTAGGGGGCGTATGGCCCCTCGCGCGCCCGGCCGCTATGCCGCCGTCCAGGAGACCGCCCGCTGCTTGTACTGTCGGGAACCGGGTCACAGCACGACCCGTTGTGATAAGTTCCTCGACCAGCGCGTCTAAGGCCGTCGAGCGATCGCGCGTCAACGGACATGGTGCTACTCGTGCTTGGGCCTGCACATGCAGCGCGAATGTACCCAAGCGCACCCATGCCGCTTTTGTAAGGGCAACCACCATCCCCTCCTCTGCATGAACAGCCCAGAGGGCGGCGGAGCGCCGCAGCGCGTCGCTGCAGGATCACCTCGTATGGGTGGGGGTCTCGGACCCCCCGCGGTGTTTGCATCCCGCAGCAGTTCTAGTGGCCACCAGAGTGGCCCCAGACGCTCTCCGCCACGTTTGGAGCCTCAAACGGGCGGGGGTCCCAGGGACCCCCCCATGGGAAACCGATCCCCAAGGATGGGGATGAGTTATGCGAGCGTTGCCGGAGGTCGTAGAGGCCCCCCGCGACGTTTTGAGCCTCGCACGGGCGGGGGTCCCACGGACCCCCCCATGGGAAATCGGTCCCCAACTAGGGGGTTCGATTTTGCGAGCGTTGCGGGAGGTCGTAGAAGCCCCCCGCAACGTGTTGAGCCTCGCACAGCCGGGGGTCCCCGGGACCCCCCTTCTGAAAATCGGTCACCGTGCCCCCGCGACTATGGGACGACGTACACGGTGGATGCTAGGCACCGATTCTCGCCGCCGCTCGCCGAATACCCGCGTTTGGAGCGGCGCCCGCCCCGTCTTCAAGGGGCCGGGAGATATAACCCGCCTGATACCGGGCGAATTGGACGTAGGCAGTATGTGGGAGAATGGGACCCACTGGATCGCTATGAGCGACCCCCTTACCATGGGGGGACGTCTGGGGACCCCACATACTAGCAATCAACGTGTTTACGGTCGATTGTAGCCACCCCTCCAGAGACCGTTTTGTTGCCCACGGCCTCTGTGCTGGTCAGGGGATTGAATGGCGACCTTGTGGAAGTTCGCGCCTTGTTGGATTCCGGTGATCAGGGGTGTGTTGTGTCATCTTGGTTAGTTAGGCGGTTGGGCCTCAAGGTGCACCCCCACACGGAAGGCGTGAGAGGTGTTGGCGATGTGAAAGTCCCCGGGTTGTTAGGGCATGTTGACTTCACATTTACATCACGTAATAAGTCCACGCCAGGCATTAAGACCTCGGCGATTGTGTTGGACACAGTTGTTGGCCGTCAACCTTCAGTTGACTTGGGACCGAGTATGTTGTCTTTGGTGTCTGATTCCCCACTCGCCGATCCAAATTTCTTCCGCCCAGGCCCGATTGATGCTCTCCTTGGAGCCGATGTCCTGGGGCGAGTTTTGTTGACGGGGAAGCGAGTTTTGCAGCCAGATGGCTTGGTAGCTCTGCAGACGACACTCGGTACAGTTGTGATGGGCCCTGCTCGCCGCGTTTTGGATTCCCTTGATGAGGATCGCGGTCTTGTTTTTAATGTGTCTCTCTCCGAAGTGGTGCAGAAGTTTTGGGAGGTTGAGGAACCTCCACCAGCCCCGCGGGTCGACCCAGTAGCGGATGAATGCGAGTTGTATTACCAGAATAACACTGGTCGCCTCCGCTCTGGTCGTTTGATCACCCGTCTCCCCTTTCGTGCCGGCCGACCTCCTCTGGGCGAATCCCGACCGCTAGCGGAACGTAGGCTAGTGGCGATGGAGCGTCGCATGAGCAAGGATCCGGTCTTCCGCCAGAAGTATGTTGAATTCATGCGGGAGTATGAGGAGTTAGGGCACATGTCCGTGAGCGATTTGGATTGGCGCTCCGTTGAGCACTTCTTTTTGCCGCACCACGCCGTTTTGTCTGGACCAAGTGTTTAGTATTGTCTACTGTCGCATGTACCTTTGACCCCAATGGGTGGATTTGCCCCGTGCTGTTTATGGCCAAGTGTTTCTTGCAACGGTTATGGGCTTCGGGTGTGTCGTGGGATGAACCCCTCTCGGACGAGTTACTCCGAGATTGGTCGAGCTTCGTTTCATCCCTCCCCGAGATTAATGAAGTGCATTTGCCGAGGCTATTCCTCCCTTCTGAAAATTGTAAAGTTACTCTTCACGGCTTTTCCGATGCCTCCGAACGTGGATTTGCTGCGGCCGTGTACCTCCGCACCGTTACTGTTGACGGAGTTGTTGCTGTGCATCTGGTGATAGCGAAAAGCAAAGTCGCTCCCCTTCGGACTCGTCATACGATCCCGAGGTTGGAATTGTGTGGAGCTGCCCTCCTAATGCGTTTGTTGAACCACGTATGGCTCACATTAGGTCGATCTATTAAGATACAAGAGGTTTATGCTTGGACGGACAGTCAGGTCGTCCTTTGTTGGTTGAAGGCTCCGGCGCACACCTTGGACGTGTTTGTGGCCAATCGAGTGTCGCAGATTTGTAATTCCGACATCGAGTTGATTTGGAGACACGTGCCGGGAACCATGAATCCCGCGGATTGTGCGTCTCGGGGTTGTGTAGCCCCAACCCTAATTAACCACCCCCTCTGGTGGGGCCCACAGTGGTTGATGCGGCCTGAGTCGGAGTGGCCGCCCTCTCCAGCGTTGTCGAACGTAGCCGTTCCTGATATGCGAGCATGCGTCCTGGAGACTAACCCCGCCGGGGAAAAGGATTTGTTGTTGGATCGGTACAGCTCTTTACAGAAGCTGCTTGGTGTTACCGCTTGGATCAGACGTTTTGTGTACAATTGCAGAAACCCACGCGCGAGGCGTGATTCGTCGGTTCTCACTCCGGACGAGCGTAGGGACGCGCTCTTGTTTTGGGTCCGGAGAGTACAAGCTGATAGTTTTGAGTCCGAGATTGAAATTTTGCGTTTAGGCCGTCGCAAGTTGAAGGGCGCGGTATCGCGATTAAATCCCTTCCTGGACGAGAGTGGGCTTTTGCGAGTCGGCGGAAGACTTCGAAATGCGAACCTGCCGTATGGAGCTCGTCACCCCCTTTTGTTACCTAAAGCCGGACATTTGACTCAACTGATAATAACAGATCGCCATGTGAATGCACATGCTGGCTGTAATGCTTTGTTGGCCATTTTGCAGCGTGAATTTTGGATTTTGTCTGCTCGTCGAGCCATTCGCACTGTGGTTTTCCGTTGCCTGCCTTGTTATCGATTGTTACCGCGACCATGCAGCCCCAGATGGGTGATTTGCCTGCTGATCGCGTCACGGAATGTAGAGCTTTTGCCGGAGTCGCCACCGACTTCGCCGGTCCCTTTACTGTAAAGGCTTCGAGACTGCGTAATGCTAAAACCTATAAGGCGTACTTGTGCGTGTTTGTGTGTTTGTCCACCAAGGCTGTCCATTTGGAAATTGTCTCGGAATTGTCTACCGAAGCCTTTGTCGCCGCCTTGAGCAGATTTGTTTCCCGTAGAGGACTGCCGACATACGTTCCGATTGTGGTACTAATTATAAGGGAACGTGTAATTATCTTAAGGAAGTAGTTAAGTTTTTTGTTGATAATAAAATAGACATTGGAACCACCCTCTCCCGGCGTGGGATAATCTGGAAGTTTAGCCCACCAGCTTGTCCGACCTGGGGAGGAATTTTTGAAGCTTGTGTAAAGGCTGCCAAGACACACTTGCGTCGCGTGATTGGAGAAACTATTCTCACGTTTGAGGATCTTGACACGGTATTTTGTAAAATTGAGGCCGTCCTCAACTCGCGACCCTTGTGCCCGTTGTCTTCGGACCCGAATGACCTGGAAGCGTTGACCCCAGGTCATTTCTTGATCGGACAGCCCCTTTTGGCTTTGCCTGAATATCCGATTCAGGATGTAGGATCCCATCGTTTGTCGCGATACCAACTTTTGAAACAGATGTCCCAAAACTTCTGGGCACGTTGGTCGATGGAGTATTTGCATATCCTACAACAGCGCGTGAAGTGGACAGATAAAACCACCCCACCCCAGACTGGCGACCTCGTGTTGATTAAGGATGCTAACCTGCCGCCCCTATGTTGGCGAAGGGGGCGCATTGTTAAACTCTACCCCGGAACTGACGGAGTTCCTCGTTTTGCTGAGGTTTTGGTTCGAGATTCGGTTTTGAAGAGAGCCGTTAGTGGGCTCTCCCGATTACCCGTAGATTGACGTACCGTTCTTAACGGTCCGGGGCGGGGGGATGTTCGGAAAAGATCGACGTTTCTGAACGCATCTCTAATGTCACGTCAAATTGACATTAGCTGTCACTTGAAGTTGACAGTCTCTCTTGATTGGAATTCCTTGTAGAAAAATGTCGGATTAATTTTGCTGAATTGTTAAAAAACGCTCGCCTTGAATATGCCTGGCATATCGAGTTTTAATTGAATCTTGAATTATCTATTTGATCCCGTGTTGTACGACCAAGATTTTGACGCCATCGTGACGATCGGGCCGGTCGCGGCGTTTTGAAATAAAGAGTACCACCACACGCGTTGTTGTCGGGACAATATATCTTAATAAGCAAGCCCCGCGTGTGTTATTGTATTGTTGAAGCGCCCAGTGTCTTGGGACCGCTGTGTGATATTTGTTTTGTGAGTAAGGTGACTAATTGGTAAGGTCTGCAGAAGAAGAAGGATCTACCAGGGGGCGCGCCCGCTCTCTCCGCTGCCCAGGAGACTTTCGACACCACAGACCCGTATGTACAATCACCTTACTTCACATTAAGTCGCTGTGTATCGCAGTTTCAATTGTTCAGTTACATCCCGGCTGAAACCAAGTTTTGTCCGGAGTCTATATTAGTGATAAGCTTCCACTGCGCCATGCCGGTTCCGCGGGTCTAGGCAGGGGTGTACTGAACAAAAGTACTTACGCTATTTATTTGGTGAGGAATTATTTCTTACTTTTTTGATGTGGTTTTTTAGAAGGCGGTTTTTTGATTTAGAAGTCGGTTAAAAAGTGAAAGAATTTTGGAAATCGATCCAGTAGGTAGTTTCAGTTTATTCATTACATACCTACATACAAATCGTTCCTCTTTATAATATTAAGTAAGATATAAAGATATTTAATAAAATGTGTTAAAGAAAAAGAACTTGTTTGATTTTATTTCAAATACCTACCTATTAAACAATATTGATCATGAATCATACATACATAGCTCAGGAATGGAGGTGGAGACGGTGGCGCGCCTTGAGAGAGACCTATGTGTTCAGCAGTGGACCAATACGGGCCAGTAATGAATGGCATGTATTATATAGATATGTATTATATTATATACTTATGTTGTCATTCAAGAAGATCAAATAAATGAAAATAAAATATTTGTTTTTGGAGTCAAATATCTCAGAAACCGTATCATTTAGAGATTTCATCACCTAACACTTTTTATTTGTAATCACTTACTCTTTCGATTGACATGCAATTCATCACTGGCCGCCGAAACACGTATTTTTCAAAATGGCGGACATGTAGGTATGCCAAAGAGGTTAGATGCTCTTTAAATTGTACTTTATCATTGTAAATTTTTACTTCAAAACCTTTAATTAAAAATAATGAGTTATTTCGTTTAAAATAGACGTGTACAAACATTTTGGGAGTACTTTTTCAAAATCAGTCATCATGACTATTATAGATTGGATAGAATGAAGTTTATTAACATGTTACTCATTGTAGGGAATGGATGGTGCCATCATTCATGTCTCGCGAGCAAGCGGCCCAGATATTGGCGACGGGCAAAAGCGTTGTTTTCATGCGCGAGGCGTGCGCCGACGAGCCCGGCCCCAGCGACCACGCGCACCACCTGCACGCGATGCTCAAGGCGCACACCGGTGAGTGCGGGTTAAACACGTGGTCACTCTCCCATCTTGTAGCTACGAGTGAGGCCTTCGGCACACAAGAGCGTGTGTTCATGCGCGAGGCGTGCGCCGACGAGCCCGGCCCCAGCGACCACGCGCACCACCTGCACGCGATGCTCAAGGCGCACACCGGTGAGTGCGGGTTAAACACGTGGTCACTCTCCCATCTTGTAGCTACGAGTGAGGCCTTCGGCACACAAGAGCGTGTGTTCATGCGCGAGGCGTGCGCCGACGAGCCCGGCCCCAGCGACCACGCGCACCACCTGCACGCGATGCTCAAGGCGCACACCGGTGAGTGCGGGTTAAACACGTGGTCACTCTCCCATCTTGTAGCTACGAGTGAGGCCTTCGGCACACAAGAGCGTGTGTTCATGCGCGAGGCGTGCGCCGACGAGCCCGGCCCCAGCGACCACGCGCACCACCTGCACGCGATGCTCAAGGCGCACACCGGTGAGTGCGGGTTAAACACGTGGTCACTCTCCCATCTTGTAGCTACGAGTGAGGCCTTCGGCACACAAGAGCGTGTGTTCATGCGCGAGGCGTGCGCCGACGAGCCCGGCCCCAGCGACCACGCGCACCACCTGCACGCGATGCTCAAGGCGCACACCGGTGAGTGCGGGTTAAACACGTGGTCACTCTCCCATCTTGTAGCTACGAGTGAGGCCTTCGGCACACAAGAGCGTGTGTTCATGCGCGAGGCGTGCGCCGACGAGCCCGGCCCCAGCGACCACGCGCACCACCTGCACGCGATGCTCAAGGCGCACACCGGTGAGTGCGGGTTAAACACGTGGTCACTCTCCCATCTTGTAGCTACGAGTGAGGCCTTCGGCACACAAGAGCGTGTGTTCATGCGCGAGGCGTGCGCCGACGAGCCCGGCCCCAGCGACCACGCGCACCACCTGCACGCGATGCTCAAGGCGC
Organism: Crambus lathoniellus; assembly: GCA_949710035.1. Classification (NCBI taxonomy): domain Eukaryota; kingdom Metazoa; phylum Arthropoda; class Insecta; order Lepidoptera; family Crambidae; genus Crambus; species Crambus lathoniellus. The sequence goes on from OX453297.1 coordinate 15,829,070, forward strand.
ACACCGGTCAGTGCGGGTTACACATGTGGTCTTCCCTTAAAGCTACGAGTGAAAATTACCTAAAATGACGCTATTTTATTTACAAGCTTTTTTTATTAAGGCTGTGCAGTCTTCACACTAGCGCCGCCATTGAAAAAAAAAACTTTGTGCTTAATTACAGACGAAATTGTAAATTATCTCTCTGTAATGCACTCCGAAGAAGCTTTGTGGTACTTTTTATCGCTTAAAGGATATTTGTTAGCCTGTCGTTTAGTTTAATTCAGTTTTTTTTGCGAAAAGTGGCCACTTTTAACAATAATACTCCATGAAATTAAACGACAAGCTAAAAATTATAGATAAAGCAATAGAAAGTACCACAAAGCTTCTTCGGAGTGTACTGCAGAGAGATAATTCGCAATATGATCTTTATTTAAGCACTATGATTTTTTTTCCAATGGCGGCGCTAGTGTGCAGACGGCCCATGTTAGTTAGTTAGTTAGTGGGGGACAATTCTTGCAAGCTTAATTTGACCCACTTCCCATTGTCCGATGGAGTTGAAATTTTGTATACAGGTTTGGTTTAGATGACAATACAATATTAAAGTACAGTCAGCAAAAATCTTGTCATAAAAATGAAATATTTACTAAAAACTTATTCGTTCAGATGTCACGTCGAGCACTGAAGCCGGAATAGTGAGTGGTGGCACAGCGTGGTGGGAAGCGGAAGGTCTCCGCGCGGGCGTGGCGCTGGCGCACGCGGCGGCGTCGGCGCGGCTGCTGGGCGCGCTCACCACGCACCACCACCTGCTGGACCACCTGGCCGCGCACCGCCGCTACCTGCTGCTCGCGCAGGGCGACTTCGTGCACCACCTCATGACGCTGTTGCAGTACGTACACGGCCCGTATACAGTCGGCGCGGCTGCTGGGCGCGCTCACCACGCACCACCACCTGCTGGACCACCTGGCCGCGCACCGCCGCTACCTGCTGCTCGCGCAGGGCGACTTCGTGCACCACCTCATGACGCTGTTGCAGTACGTACACGGCCCGTATACAGTCGGCGCGGCTGCTGGGCGCGCTCACCACGCACCACCACCTGCTGGACCACCTGGCCGCGCACCGCCGCTACCTGCTGCTCGCGCAGGGCGACTTCGTGCACCACCTCATGACGCTGTTGCAGTACGTACACGGCCCGTATACAGTCGGCGCGGCTGCTGGGCGCGCTCACCACGCACCACCACCTGCTGGACCACCTGGCCGCGCACCGCCGCTACCTGCTGCTCGCGCAGGGCGACTTCGTGCACCACCTCATGACGCTGTTGCAGTACGTACACGGCCCGTATACAGTCGGCGCGGCTGCTGGGCGCGCTCACCACGCACCACCACCTGCTGGACCACCTGGCCGCGCACCGCCGCTACCTGCTGCTCGCGCAGGGCGACTTCGTGCACCACCTCATGACGCTGTTGCAGTACGTACACGGCCCGTATACAGTCGGCGCGGCTGCTGGGCGCGCTCACCACGCACCACCACCTGCTGGACCACCTGGCCGCGCACCGCCGCTACCTGCTGCTCGCGCAGGGCGACTTCGTGCACCACCTCATGACGCTGTTGCAGTACGTACACGGCCCGTATACAGTCGGCGCGGCTGCTGGGCGCGCTCACCACGCACCACCACCTGCTGGACCACCTGGCCGCGCACCGCCGCTACCTGCTGCTCGCGCAGGGCGACTTCGTGCACCACCTCATGACGCTGTTGCAGTACGTACACGGCCCGTATACAGTCGGCGCGGCTGCTGGGCGCGCTCACCACGCACCACCACCTGCTGGACCACCTGGCCGCGCACCGCCGCTACCTGCTGCTCGCGCAGGGCGACTTCGTGCACCACCTCATGACGCTGTTGCAGTACGTACACGGCCCGTATACAGTCGGCGCGGCTGCTGGGCGCGCTCACCACGCACCACCACCTGCTGGACCACCTGGCCGCGCACCGCCGCTACCTGCTGCTCGCGCAGGGCGACTTCGTGCACCACCTCATGACGCTGTTGCAGTACGTACACGGCCCGTATACAGTCGGTTTGAAACTCTGTGATCTTCAGTGACTAATAAGTCTAATCGATCGCATGACATGGTTTTTTGACAGCTATTTCGATTTCGAAGATGAACGTACTTTAAAGTCTAAGGCTACGTACGCACAGGCCAGTGGCTTGCTTGGCGCCTAGAACCTAGCGAGTCACCTTAGTAAAACGAACGTTCTAGAATGTTTGCGACCGGCCGCACTGCGCGCTTGGCGCCTAGCTAGTTGCGCTAGTAGAATGCAAGCCACTAGGCTCTAGGCGCCAAGCAAGCCGCCAGCCTGTGCGTACGTAGCCTAAGGGCTCGATCAAGGAGACGTGACGCGTCAGAAGGCGCGGTGCCAGCAAATTGTGCTATCATTGCGCGCTCGCGACAGACATCTTGATCAAGTAAGTCAATATACCGCACCAACTTGCCACCTAAAGCCCCGCCTTTCCTTGAACGAGCGCAGTATTAAATGATTTAATGATGCCAGTCTTAAAAATAATATTTAATAGAATCTTTTTATCCCAGGGACGAATTAAACAAACCCGCGACGTCCCTATACGTGCACAATCTGACGTGCACGCTGGAGGCGGCGGTACGCGCCACCAACGCACAGTTCGAGCCGCCGCATGTGCTCGCCAGGCTGCACGTCAACCTGTATCCTAACTGTAAGTTTATACAAAATAGGCGTGCCCTTATGGGTCGGCGCAGACAGACGGAAAAATCCTCGTGGACATTTTTAGGGCCATTGAAAAATGAACCATGTCACCATAGCCTAAAATACAAAATAACTCTCTAACTATAAGTTTATACTAAATAGGCGGGTCCCTATAGGTACGTGCACGTGCACAATCTGACGTGCACGTTGAAGGTGATGGTGCGCGCCACAAATGCTAGTTCGATCCGCCATCGCGTGTTCGCCAGGCTGCACGTCAACCTGAGGGCCTTCTCTGAAACGCAAAACCCGAAACTTCGGTATACCCGTCCCTCTCACTCTCTAGTTGTGACAGAATCGAGTGAAAGGGGCGGAGCTAACCGAAGTTTCGGATAAGCGTTTCAGAGTACGGTCCCTGTATCCTAACTGTAAGTTTATACTAAATAGGCGGGTCCCTATAGGTACGTGCACGTGCACAATCTGACGTGCACGTTGAAGGTGATGGTGCGCGTCACAAATGCTAGTTCGATCCGCCATCGCGTGTTCGCCAGGCTTCACGTCAGCCTGTATCCCAACTGTAAGTTTATACAAAATAGGTGTGTCCATATACAGTGTTGGTCACATAATTAAAGACACCAGTTGATTTTCATACAAACGAGGTAGCTTTGAAGGCTTACTTCTCCGCCATTGAATCTCCTCCATTCACTCCCTAGATGACCATCATCAGATCACAGCTAGGTGAGCTTGGTCAATCCCTGGCGGAGAACCAAGGCTTCAAAGTTACCTCCTTTGTATGAAAATCGACTGGTGTCTTTAATTATGTGACCGCCACTTTAGGTACGTGCACGTGCACGCAAAAGGTGGCGGTGCGCGCCACAAACGCCAGTTCGAGCCGCCGCCGCCGCCGCATGTGTTCGCCAAGCTACACGTCAACCTGTATCCTAACCTAAGTTTATACTAGATAAGCTTGTCTCTATAGGTACGTGCATGTTGAAGGCGGCGCCGTGCTACATGTGTGTGCCAGGCTACACGTCAACTTGTTTTCTAACTAAGTTTATAGATAGGCGTGTCTCCTCCATCAGATATATCGTAGCGGGCGAGGTTTTAAAAATTTCGGAGCAGAATTCAATTTCAAGATAATGTTAATAATATTACATTATGCAATTTGCCTATAATATTATAAGAGCAGAGACTTTTCAATAAATCGACGCAGTCAGGGTGATCAGAAAGATCTAAACATTATGTACCTTAAGTCTGTAACACACAGTTTTAAGTACAATAAGTTATGCCTATTGCAAATCCAGAATAGTAGTCAATCGTGTTTGCCAACTTAAATGTAAAAAAAAATCTGTGTTACAGAAATAAGGTATATTTTCCACAAATATTTAATTAAATCTTTTTGTTCACCCTGACTGCGCCGATACCTTTGCCGATCTTCGCTTTCTGGTATTTTAACCTCGTTGAGTGTGACGAATTTATTGATATTTCTGTTCCGAAATATTGCAGGACCTTGCCCGCTCCAATATATCCTATTTGCCTAGAAAATGTCTATTCTCCTCATTGGCTATTATTTCCGCATGGTTCATTCTGTTGAAAGTCATAGATACAAGGTCTCACATGCGTAAGCACAGTCAGTCCGCTAGGAACTTTCTCGGCGACTTGCCCCGCGCCGCCGGTTGCCGAGTCCTTTATTCTATCCAATGTTTAATGGCTCGTCTGTCTAGGCGACGGGCGTGACGACTGCGGCTGGGACGTGTTCGCCCTACAGTACCGCGTGGACGGGCCGCTGGGAACATTGTTCCCGGCAACGTGCGCTGCCCGCTACCGGGCGTTGTTCACGCAGCTGTGGCGCGTCAAACGCATCGAGTACGGCCTGCACGACGCCTGGCGCGAACACACTATACTGCAGAAGCGGCTCAAGTATATGCCCGGTGAGTTGGAACATTGTGCCCGCTACCGGGCGTTGTTCACGCAGCTGTGGCGCGTCAAACGGATCGAGTACGGCCTGCACGACGCCTGACGCGAACACATAATACTGCAGAAGCGGCTCAAGTATATGCCCGGTGAGTTGGAACATTGTTCCCGGCCACGTGCGCTGCCCGCTACCGAGCGTTGTTCACGCAGCTGTGGCGCGTCAAACGGATCGAGTACGGCCTGCACGACGCCTGGCGCGAACACACTATACTGCAGAAGCGGCTCAAGTACATGCCCGGTGAGTTGGAACATTGTTCCCGGCCACGTGCGCTGCCCGCTACCGAGCGTTGTTCACGCAACTGTGGCGCGTCAAACGGATCGAGTACGGCCTGCACGACGCCTGGCGCGAACACACTATACTGCAGAAGCGGCTCAAGTATATGCCCGGTGAGTTGGAACATTGTGCCCGCTACCGGGCGTTGTTCACGCAGCTGTGGCGCGTCAAACGGATCGAGTACGGCCTGCACGACGCCTGGCGCGAACACACTATACTGCAGAAGCGGCTCAAGTATATGCCCGGTGAGTTGGAACATTGTGCCCGCTACCGGGCGTTGGTCACGCAGCTGTGGCGCGTCAAACGGATGGAGTACGGCCTGCACGACGCCTGACGCGAACACATAATACTGCAGAAGCGGCTCAAGTATATGCCCGGTGAGTTGGACACTTTCTTGATAGGCGATTTTCTTTATTTTAGGAAATGTTTAATTGCAACACTCCAGCCTAAAAGCATTTTAAGATAAGGATGCATCTATAGGTACTAATATTATAAAGAGGAAAGATTTGATTGTTAATTTTTGTCGAATAGGCTCGGAAACTACTGGACCGATTTCGAAAATTCTTTGACCATTAGAAAGCTATATTCTTCCCGAATGACATAGGCTATATTTTATCCCGATATTCCCACGGGAACGGGTACCACGCGGTTTTACCCGCGTGGTACCCGTTCCCGTCGAAGGGATCCGCGAGGATCTGCTAGTCTATCTATAACGATGAAGACGGAAGCAGAGCGGAGATGTGTTTGCGTTAATGTGACAGTAGAGCCGTCTTCACCTGCTGCCTGAAATGTACGCAAACAGCTCCGCCCCGCTCGTCTTCGGCACAGTGGACCAATAGCAATAGGGGACCAGACTGGTATTGATATGTCAATTTTAAATAGTGACATTCAAAAATATAACAAAAGTGAAAAAAGTTAAATCTGTTAAATAATACAAGTAATGAGCTACTAATTAACCGTGAAGAGATAGCTAGATCTCTTTCTAAAACTAAACTTTATATGACGGGAGTAAGGTGCTAACTACGTGTGACGTCACACGTTAGTAGCGCTGTCCTTGTCTAATAAGGAAGTTTGAAAATATTTGGAAATAAATACCTACCTGTGTCGTGTTTCTGATAATTCCAAAACATTTTAAACAATTTAAAAAAACAGTCCAGTCCCCTATTGACAATTTTGCAATGTGTCAATTTGTATCCTGGCAGAGGCAGGCGTCTGTCACTCGCTCAAGAACCCGCGATAGGCATTACCGCTTCGAGTATATCTCGGGATACTAATTCAATACAATTTACAGCGGGTCGCCCGCCCAAGCGCGATAAAATATATGCGATAGAAAAAGATGCAACGTCTAGCCGTTCGTAATTAGAGCCGAACAAGCTGAATTCTACTTTATCGTGTTGAAGTTAGATTTGCTTTTTGTTTAAATGGTCTCGCAGAGTGCAGCTTCTGTTACTAGTGACTATTATTTATTCTGTGGCAGAGGTGTGGGGTCTAATGCGTCGCGTGTCGTGTCTCCGCGCGGAGGCGTTGCGCCTGTGCGGCGCTCTGCAGGAGGCGAGCTGCGTGGGCGCGGAGCCCGCGTGGGCCGAGCTGCTGGCCGCCGCCGCCGCGCACCGCGACCTGGACCGCCTGCTCGGGCTGCACCACAACGCGCTCGACCGCCACTCCATCCACGCCATGATCCACCACACCACGCAGGTGAGGCCACCACGCGACGGGGCGTGGGCCGAGCTGCTGGCCGCCGCCGCCGCGCACCGCGACCTGGACCGCCTGCTCGGGCTGCACCACAACGCGCTCGACCGCCACTCCATCCACGCCATGATCCACCACACCACGCAGGTGAGGCCACCACGCGACGGGGCGTGGGCCGAGCTGCTGGCCGCCGCCGCCGCGCACCGCGACCTGGACCGCCTGCTCGGGCTGCACCACAACGCGCTCGACCGCCACTCCATCCACGCCATGATCCACCACACCACGCAGGTGAGGCCACCACGCGACGGGGCGTGGGCCGAGCTGCTGGCCGCCGCCGCCGCGCACCGCGACCTGGACCGCCTGCTCGGGCTGCACCACAACGCGCTCGACCGCCACTCCATCCACGCCATGATCCACCACACCACGCAGGTGAGGCCACCACGCGACGGGGCGTGGGCCGAGCTGCTGGCCGCCGCCGCCGCGCACCGCGACCTAGACCGCCTGCTCGGGCTGCACCACAACGCGCTCGACCGCCACTCCATCCACGCCATGATCCACCACACCACGCAGGTGAGGCCACCACGCGACGGGGCGTGGGCCGAGCTGCTGGCCGCCGCCGCCGCGCACCGCGACCTGGACCGCCTGCTCGGGCTGCACCACAACGCGCTCGACCGCCACTCCATCCACGCCATGATCCACCACACCACGCAGGTGAGGCCACCACGCGACGGGGCGTGGGCCGAGCTGCTGGCCGCCGCCGCCGCGAACCGCGACCTGGACCGCCTGCTCGGGTTGCACCACAATTTGTATGTCAAATTTTTGACAGTTGCTGAACTGAGTGTCCAACTCAGAATTAATACGAATTATTTGGAGTTTTGCTTAGGAATCAACATTTTTTTTTACTAGATTCCCTGATAGGGTCTCAAGCTGCTTTCAGATGCACGTAACTTTTCATGGCGCGTAATGTTTCTTTTTTGGTGGTCACTCCTTTCAGATGCACGTAACTTTTCATGGCGCGTACGTAATGTTTCTTTTTTGGTGGTCACTCCTTTCAGATGCACGTAACTTTTCGTGGCACGTAAATATTATTTTTGTAAGATAGAATTAATATATTTCATTTTTATTTGACATACAAAAAGACAGTAAACGATACTTTATTTTTACTAGGGATTATTCTTTTACAAGTAAAGATAAATCTCACAAAAAAGTGTGTTCAGATCTGTTGTTTTTCTATGTTTTAACTGTACCTCAAGAGCCTAAACTTAGAGAAAAGTGGATGAAAGGAGCTATAAGACAACATTCACCCTCTTCAAAATCTGCCTTGTAATGTTGTGAAGATCATTTTGATGTAGGTAAGTAAGTGGTTTTCGTGAAAATCATAACCTCGTAAGATCTTGCATCAACAGTGCATAAAGTAAACAGCAATCTCTACACTTAAAAAAATAGAATTTTCCATAAATAACCACCGCATTATGTCCATATAAACTTTAGGCAAATCTCGCGAGTCGGATTTAGTAAAGCCTTTTTCCATTTTGTAGATATCTTTAATGTTTTATGACATGATTTGAATGTATTCACCTTTATGTTTTTGAACTCAGCTTAGGTGACTAATGGAATGACGTCACTGCACGCTGATTGGTGTTTCAAATTACGTTTCAATTTACGTCACTTTTAATTAAAATATTTTGCAAAAAATTAATAATTTTGGAATAAATCTTTCACGAATGCACTTTTAATGGCTATCATCATTGCGTTATTCCACAGCCGTCTCTATCGTCTTCTACAAGCCATGCTATGATACGGAACGGCAACATTGCTGTGAACCGGTTTACTCCTCTGAGTACTAAATCCTATGGAGGTGGCATACCTACGAAAAAGTGAGGTGTAACTAAGTCACAATGTAAGAAAATCTTGGAATTCAATTTTAAACTATTTCTAATTGTCGTATTAATCGGTCCGTCAAAATCGGTCCAGCCGTTCCAGAGATTAACCGGAACAAACAGACAGACAGACAAAAATTGTAAAACATGTCATTTTGGTATGTGTACCGTATATTTAATCATATGCACGTAGTAAAAAGCGGTTATTTAATGTTACAAACAGACATTACAGACACTCCAATTTTATTTATTTGTATAGATGTATAGAAGATATGCCATCTCCATAGGATTCAGTACTCGAGGTTTACTCGCTGTTTACCTGTCAACGGTGCAAACAGTGTCAAATCTGATCACTTAAAACTACGTTGCCAACTTTATGCGCATGGCTTGTAGAAGACGATAAAGATGGCTGTGGTTATTCCCAAAGGTATTATCTCGCCCGAATTCAACTTGCCCGCTTTTTTGTTTTTATTTTTATAGGTCACAGTTCTAACCTAATCTAACCGTTTTTGTTGTAATCATTTAAAATACAAATTACTATAAACTTTAGTCCATTTGGTTAGGTTAGGTTAGAACTGTGATCTTTAAAAACAAAAACAAAAATGCGGGCCAGTTGAATTCGGGCGAGATAATACCTTACCCGGATTTTTAATATAATTTCTCAAAATAATTTTAATGCAAGTTCCCCATTGCTTAAAAAGAAAAAAAGCACTCAATATTTGCATGGCTCTATAACATTACCATCAGCCATTTTCCCAGTTTATCGATGGCTGGCCAGCAGGACTAACATGACGGCAACGACATAGTTTGTCGCGTTACTTTCGACCAATCAGATAGCGCGCGTAACCTCAGCGAACGTGCTGCTTGGTTGGAAGGCGCGCGTTAACTATATCGTTGCCGTCATGTTAGCCCTACTGATGGCCTAGTTGGCAATGATCCTGCCGACCGCCCTAAGGGCTGTGCGCTGCGCGGGAATAACAAATTATCTGATGAAGATTTGTGATTGTTAGTGTACGTGAAGTTAACTAGCGGAATTCCCGCTTTCTTTCGTGTTCTAGCAAATGAAGGTTCTAAGTGACAGAAAAGGATAGCAGCATAGAACAGTGCGGTTAAATTAATAAAAAAACGAATAAATAAAAACCCCAACCCCCATTCTAATTTCCATTCGACAACAAATTATATTGAAAAGTTTTTAATTCTAGGAGCTGCAATCATACTTGGGCAACGTGTTGAATGAAACATTGGCGTTGCGAAGCTTCGAGGCGACGCTTCACAAGGGAATCAACGTCGAGCTCGAGCGGCGCGAGCGCATCGAACAGATGAAGGCAGATAGAGTCGCAAGAGGTGAGATCAAATTATGTCGTAGGATAATTTGATAAAACGTTTTTTCGCAAAAATCCTAGGGATTTTGCAAAAGCACAGATTAATAAGACATAGGTGATGAATGATATATTATCTTACTAAACAGACTCTTTTTACGCAAAGACCCTGTTTTTTTCTCATAATTTTTCTTGTAAACAACAAAGTTAAATTGATGCGAAATTAAAAAATAACTGTTGTTACTTTACATTGGTTTTATTCTAGGAGAGTACGCATTTACGACAGCCGATGAACAACAAGACAAAGAAAAACGAAAGATATTCCACCAGTTTTTGGCCAGCCGGAAAGCTGACTTGAACGTCTGGGCGCGCACTTACAGGTCAGTTCTGTTATAAGGACTTAGCCCACTTATACCGTACCGCTCCCACCCAACCAATGTATAAGCAGACAAATATGAACTTAATGTCGTGCTCTGTAGATGCACTTTAGCTTGCGGCAGGCTCGCTTACCGTGCGCTGTCTGCTATTGTATATTGTTACTGTAAAGTGCATCTACAGTAAACGATATTAAGTCCATATTTGGCTGCTCATGCTTTGGTTGGGTGGGAGCGGTGCGGTATAAGTGGGCTATTACCTATATATACACTAATATAACACCTACTTGAAAAAAAATATTCGGTAAGTTGTGGCAACAAAGACACATTAAAAAAATTTTTTACAGGGGACACGTGACAACACTGATCCTGAAGCTAGCCCTACACCAGGAAGTGTCGCTGCAGACGCTGGCCTTCCGGCTGGACTACAGCGACTTCTACAAGCGCGGCGACGCCAAGCTGCACGAGCCGCTCACCTACCAGCACAAGCGACTCAGTGAGATCGGCCTCAACCTGGCCAAGGTGAGCTTTTACATATCATGTTTCACCTGGTTGAAGAATAATAAATAGTAGATTGTACAACAAGTGCATAAAAGGTACCATTTTACCCGAGACGTATATATCCATCCGAGCCGTAGGCGAGGGTGGATAGTCAATTCGAGGGTAAAATGGGTTTTATGTACGAGTTATACACTCTGCTTTTCACTTCGAGTGTGAGGAAAATAAATAACAATATTGCAAAAAAGAAAAAATAAAGACTTCGCCATATTGGCGGGAAGACTTTCTTTATTTTTTTTTATACGGACATTGGCAGCACAGTGACTTTAGCATAGATCGTAGTCCATAATACTCTTGAAATACTTATTCCTTAGAAAACTCATTAATTTTGCCTAGTTTTATTAATTTACTAAATTAACATGGATTATGTACAATATTTAAGAAACAGAATGAAATACGTTAGGTATTAATAAAGTTTATTTAACGAAGTTTAATTGCGTGTGTGACTGTTTACCTGACGACCTTTGTCTTAAAGTCTGAGATTTAGACGAAGATTTTACTTTATGCACTAGAGCATAAAAAGCGATTTTATGCCGCCTACACCCAACATAAACACGAACTTTACGAACATGAGAAGTGAAAATATCTTTTCACTTCTCATGCTCGTAAAGTTCGTGTTTATGTTGGGTGTAGGCGGCATATATACATATATACGGCATATATGCATATATGCATATATACGTCTCGGGTAAAATGGTACGTTTTATGCACTTGTTGTACAATCTACTATTCTCTTACTGCTAACACTTTTTGCGGAGTTGTTTCAGGAATTGTAACGATTTAGTTTACAAATTAGTGAGAGTTCCTGGTAGAGATAATTATTCAGCACTTGCGGCGCCGCCCGTGGTTTCACCCGCGTGGTTCCCGTTCCCGTGGGAATATCGGGATAAAAAGTATCCTATGTGATATTCCAGCCTATAATCTATCTCTGTTGCAAATTTCATCCAGATCGTTCAGTAGTTTTTGCGTGAAAGAATAACAAACAAACAACTATACATCCATACTCGCACAGTAGGATCGTAACAGTAGGTATATCTTTTTTTTTCAGAGTAAAGTATTCGAGCGGTCTAGGAAGAAGTGACATGTGATCACGGAGCCGGCCGACACGTCCGGCTGTGCGCTGTGGCTGAACTTCGTTTGCGTTCGCACGACGTGACACTACAAACACAACCTTATTAACTTGACTTAAGAAACTAATTGCCCCAAAAGTGTAACTTTTCTGTGAATTGAGTCTTCAAAGTGTATTGCCCCAGTGCTAGCTCTCTATTTAGTGCCATTTTCATTATGTTGTATTACTACTTGTTAATTAATGCAGTTGTACTAAAAAAAAATCATAATAAAAGTTATTTTTATTTCAATTAAGTAAGTACCTCCCAAACTTTAATGTCCTCGCTTAGGGTCAGCGCAGAAAGAACGGAATTCATTGTCATGGTCGGCGACCATGACCAATACATCGTACATTGACACTTTTGAACGAACAAGTTTAAAAAGGTTCTTTCAAAAGTGTCAATGTACGATGTATTGTATTGTATATATTGGTCATGGTCGGCCATCCTGTACTGGGGGCTTTACAGTGCCACAATCTTTTCTGTTCCTGTGGCCAAAATGTGAAACTAACGTGTTTTTTTAATGACATTTGCTGTCAAGTTGATTCCAACCCAAAGGAAGGTGCACTGCTGCTAAAAAACGGTCCTAATGAGATAGCAAGAACGAGGTCAGTTTATCTCACTCCATTCCATTACGGCGGCCACGAACATGCGCGACGGGCGGCGGGCGACGACGAGCGAGTTGCGAACTTGACACAACGAAGACGGAAAACGTCATTCGGCTTGTACTGTTGCCACTTTAACATTCTGAAATCTATCATTTAAATTCTTTTCTAGGATAAGCCATAAAAAACTTATACGACTTAATACATTTTTATGCTTAATACGGTAATACCTAAATTAATATGCGATGTTTTCTATTGACTAAAAGTAATACGAAGCGGAAATTTTACGAAATTTAATTTTTATAACGAAAGTTGTGAACCATAAATCTGTGATAAATCTACTAAACCTGTTATTTAAGAGTGCTGGTAATTTCAGAGAAAGGGACACCCTCACCTCGTTCTTGCGGTCTCAGCTGGACCGTTGACATTTTGTATTGGAATTTAAACCTTATCTCTTAAAATTAAAGTGTATTTTCAAATACACAAAAATACGGAGTGCACCTTCCTGTTGTACGTAGTACTTATAAATTCCTTGTTCCAACCATAGCGCTGCTGGCGGCTGAAGTTCTTAGAAGTCGGGGCCAGTAAAACTGCTACAAAAAAACTTAGTAGCGCCGCTGTCACCTGTACAGAAAAGGAAGGGTTGTGGCATGGCCCGCCATTGGCCCGCTATTATTTCTCGGCTGCTTGCGCTTACAAGTGCAACGAGTGAGATAGAAGATGGCTTTGGTTGTGGCCATGGAGCTAGACTTAATACTGAGGTAAGGTGCAGTACCATGAAGTTTGACTTAATACTCTGAGGTAACTGGAGCTCTCACCCTGAATAAAAAAGTGTCGCCACCAAATTTGACATTTATGTATGTAGTGGCTGTCAGCTGTCTCATATGACCATACGTATTTTTTTAAAGTGTAGGTGAGACGGAAGACAGCCACTGTGTTATTTGTGGTATTCAAAAAATTGTTCGTACTGCACGCTCCAGTTACCTCAGTATTAAGTCGAGCTTCATGTGCAGTACTAACACTTTTTTGTGACCACAAATTACACGGTGGCTGTCTTCCGTCTCACTTACACTTTGAGAAAATACGTATGGTCATATGAGACAACTGACAGCCACTACATACTAAATGTCAAATTTGCTGGTTACACTTTTTTATTCAGGGTGAGAACTCCAGTTACATCAGTGTTAAGTCTAGCTCCATGGTTGTGGCACTTGTACTCTATGAATCTGCTCGCAAAGGCCATGGAAATACCATGGGAAATACTGAGAAATTTAAGTAATACTTCCATGGCAAAGGCAGATTAGCAAGCACCGACACCACAGGGTAAAAAAATATACTGTGCTACTTTGAGTATTCACTGTGCCAACACTGCGCGCGGGATCTGCTGCTCCGCGACGGGGCGCGCCGCCAGTGTGTGTACCGCCAGTCGCCAAAATCCATGCCAAAATCGGTCTCATTCTCATTGGCTTCATTTGACATTTGAAGCCCATATTTTGTCCTTTTATGGGCACCATATTGTGTCTTCTAAAATTATGGATATGGGCTTCATTTGACATTTGAAGCCCATATTTTGTCCTTATATGGGAATAATCAAAAAGCTTAGACTAAATACTGAGGTGAGCTGACAGCCACTACATACATAAATGTCAAATTTGCTGGCGACACTTTTTTATTCAGGGTGAGAGCTCCAGTTACCTCAGAGTATTAAGTCAAACTTCATGGGAATAATATAGACTTTAAATGTCAAATGAAGCCCTTATTTTGTCCTTATATGGGCATAATATAGACCTTAAATGTCAAATGAAGCCCATGTCCATATCCATATTTTTTTGCCAGTAGCCCCCCAGATAAGGGTGGTATTCCACTTATCAAAGATCTTTGTCCAATATTCATTGATCAAAAAAATTGGACGTCAAATTGTCGTCCAATTTCTTTGATCAAATGTATATTGAACAAAGATCATTGATAAGTGGAATGCCACCCTAAGTCTGCATGCAGTCGAAATCCAATACTAATCTTTTAGTTTAACTTTAGAGCAAAAAATTTACTGAAACTAGCGCCAAAAATGCCCCAGTTGCGCGCAGATTTATCTGACAAGCACTCTAGTTCCAGTTTTTGGCCACCGGAACAGAAAACGTTGTCGCACTCACTGTTGATAAATTGACATTATTTTCCTTCATTATCTTAGGGTGATATATTAAGCCCCTAAACAGATGCCGAGTAGCTGTGTGGCTGCCCGGTTGTGAAGAGGACCACGCCGATACCCTAATGCTCCTGAAGCTCGCCAACGAGCACCAGGAGGAGCTGAGGATCCAAGAGTGGACCCTCCTCTACGGGGAGAAGTTGGCGACGGGATCTCGGCTGGTCGTGGGAGTCCCAAACGAGGTCTTTGGGGAGAGCAGAGACCATGCCTGGCTCCATTACGAGCTTACTAGAGTACAGGCAAGGGTCTTACGAGCGGGGAAAGAGGGTAGCCATCCACAGACGGGGTGCTCTGCCTCAAACACAACTACACGGACAGAGCACCCAACCACAAGCGCCAACACACGCACACATACTCAAACATGTGGGCCGCCTGGCGATCGGGGCAGAGACTGCGGGGACAACTGTGTGGCGTCAAGACGCGTCGCACAGCCCCTGCGGTCCAGTTCCCTGGTTTTCGGCGGATCCAACCCACATGCTACAAGCACAAACCCGGACCCTGTGACAAGCATCCTGGTGTCGGCACCTTTTGGCCCATCACCCGATGCCCAGAGGCGCACGACCTCGGGAGCGAATCATTAGGGTTCAGGAAGACTCACACAGCCACTAAACACAAACAGTAACACTCAACATGCACAACAACACACACAAAACACAAACTCATAAACAAAAAAAAATAAAGATACTTCAGCTAAATTTGCACCACTGCCGCGAAGCCATGACTGAGCTTTGCAGATTCGTGGTTACAAATGACATAGACATCGCCCTGCTACAAGAGCCTTATGTTAACACTGTAGGCCGTGTGGCTGGCATTGGATGTCTGGGAGGGACTACCATCTACTGTCGTGATGGTGAGTCGAATCCTAGGACATGCATATACGTCAGCGAAAGGGCAAGGGCATTAGGCTTAATAGAAGTTGAATGTTACAGAGATCTTACGGCAGCTATAGTCAGAATATGTGGAGCAGATGGGCGCAGGAAAAGGATGGTCTTCATGTCGGTCTACATCCCGAGTGAGACTGACTACGAGCCACCAGGGACACGCCTAGAAGAAACAATAGCGAGATATAGAGGTATGGACATCCCCATTGTGGCAGGCTGTGACGCAAACTCTCACCACACGGTGTGGGGAAGCACAGACTGCAACAATAGGGGTAACTTATTACTTGAATATATCCTTAGTACTAACTTAGAAATAATGAATGTAGGTAACACACCGACGTTCGTCACAAGAACAAGGAAAGAAGTATTGGACATAACACTTATGTCCAGAGAAGAAAGCCATCTGATGAAGGACTGGAGGGTTGACACCTCACATCACACTCGTTCTCGGACCATCGCAGAATCACCTACAGTTTGACTTGTCAAGTCGAAACTGTAAGCTATAGAAACAATAAGAAAACCAACTGGGAAAAATTCGATCAAGAAATGAATGAATGGAAACCCGGCAATGGTAGGCTAATTAATAACACAATAGAAATCGAAAAAGAAGCAGACAGGCTGGAAAAGGCCCTTACGAAAGCCTATCTATCGGCCTGTCCGCTGAAACAAGTTAAGTCAAGGAAGGGACAACCCTGGTGGAACAAACAACTTAAGAAATTAAGGAAAAGAACCAAGAAGGCACTCAGAATTGCCCTAGAAAAGGACGACGACGAGAGCTGGAACAAGTACAGAGAAGAACGTAACAACTTCAAGTACACAAGCCGAAAAGAAAGCAGAAATGGATGGGAAGCCTTTTGTGAAGGCATCTCTGGACAACCTGAATCGGCCAGGTTGGTGAGGATGCTAGCAAAAGATAACACCTGTAAACTAGGAAGCCTCAAAAAAGATGACACTATTTTAGTAGACCCTAAAGAAATACTTACGGAAATGATGGCCACTCACTTCCAGGACTGTATAGAGCATACAGAGGAGGAGATGAACACTCTGTCGGCAGAAAATCTATCAGACGGCGAGGTAGAGGTCAGAAAAGTAATTACAGAGGACATGCTAGTGTGAAGCATTTCTTCCTTTCAACCATATAAAGCAGCAGGGCCAGATGGCATCTTCCCAAAGATGCTACAAGCTGCTTTAAGGTTTATAAAGGAGGACCTCCTAGTTCTATATCGAAACAGCCTAGCAACTAACTATATACCTAGTTGCTGGAGAAAAGTTAGGGCCGTCTTCATACCGAAACCAGGGAAGGCCACGTATCAAGAGGTGAAGTCCTTCAGATGCATCAGCCTTTCCTCGTTCCTACTGAAGACACTAGAAAAAATACTAGATAGACACATAAGAGAAACCATAGGCAAAAGTAAAAAAACCACTACATGACAATCAACATGCCTATATGGAAGGGAAATCCATTGAGACAGCCCTCCACAACATGGCAGTCAGAGTGGAAAGATCAATCACAAACAAGGAATACGCTCTAGCGTGCTTCTTCGATGTTGAAGACGCCTTTGACAAAGCGTCTGCGCAATCCATCGTGGAGGCACTAAACAGAGAAGGCGTAACAAAGCAAATATCAGGTTGGATCACTAACATGCTACAACACAGATCCATACAAGCAGAACTAGCAGATATCAAATACACCATCAAAGCCAGGAGAGGCTTTCCCCAGGGAGGTTGTCTGTCTCCACTGCTTTGGTGTATCTTAATAGATGAACTAGTAACTTGAATCACTGCTATGAATATATACATCCAAGCGTACTCGGATGATGGCCTGTTACTTGTAAGAGGCAAAGTTCTAAGCGTGGTCAGAGATATAATGAGAAGTGGAATTATGACAACACTGAGATGGTGCAGGGACAAGGGATTGAACCTCAACCCTAGTAAAACCAATATGATGTTGTTCACTAACAAAAGAAAGATTGATAGCATGATCCCAATTAACGTTGAGAATGTAGAACTCGAGACAGGTAAAGGAGTTTAAATACCTAGGGATAGTCTTAGACAGTACCCTAAGTTATAGGACACACATAAAAGAAACCAGTAAAAAGGCAATGACAGCTCTCATGCAGTGCAGAAGAGCCGTTGGCAGGAACTGGGGCATGAAACCCGAAGTGGTCCAATAGATCTATAGGGCAATCATCCTACCGAGAATCCTTCACGGAGCACTAGCATGGTAGCATAAGGCAAAACTAGAATACAACAGAATAGAACTCACTAAGGTACAAAGACTAGCTAGCGTCATGGTATCGGGAGCCATGAGAACAACTCCCACGGCCGCCTTAGAAATGATACTAGGCCTTAGTCCAATAGATCTTGAAATCGAAAAGAGAGCTACAGAACAATGGTTTAAGCTGAAAAGCACTAACCTGTGGATAGGAAGGCACAATGATCAAGGTCACGCTGAAATAGGAAAAAAGTACGAAGAAAACCTTTCCATGGCACTGGTTAACAATGACCTAATAAAAAAGGAAAGGATCTTCGACAAAAAGTACAGAATAAGCATCAGATCCAGAGAAGACTGGAAACTAGAACATGACAATCTGTAGGGCTAGCACAACTTGAGTGCGACTCGAGTGAGAAAGAGTCGCGGGCACTTTCAACCAATTAGATCGCTCGTAGATAGCGGGCGTGACTTAAGGCGACGTGCTGATTGGTTGAAAAGAGCGCGACAAAGAGTCGCGCTAAGGTGTGCTAGACCTACTGGATAGCACTGCAGTATGCTACACAGATGGGTCAAGAAAGGAATCAACTGGACTATCGGGAGCTGGGGTATACATAGCTAAACCGAACACTATAAGTACTACTTTTAATCTGGGCAAGTACGCCAGCGTGTTCCAGGCGGAAGTATTAGCGATACTGGAGTGTGCGAACATTTTTAAAAGTGAGATAGGCAATTATAACGTAGGAAAAATAATAATATATAGCGACAGTCAAGCTGCCATCAAGGCCCTTGACAAAGCGGAGACTACCTCAGCCCTGGTGAAAGAATGCAAACAAAGCATTCAGGCACTTGCCAACTTGGTTGAGGTAGAAGTTGCCTGGGTACCCGAACACTAAGGTAACGTAGGCAATGAGGAAGCCGATGAATTAGCCAGGGGAGGAGCTGATGAACCCTTCATTGGCCCTGAACCAATCGCATATAGAATTACTAAGAACATTATCGGGATCAGAACAATCAAAGAAACCAACCAAAGATGGATGAGAAGAAAGGACTGCAGACAGTCTAAGATTTTCATCAAATCGGTTGACAAGAAGAAAACTAGAGAACTTCTGAAACAGAGTAGAAGAAATATAAGAACGATTGTAGGTGTACTTACTGGGCACTGCCCACTAAACAGACACCTATCAGTGATTAAACGGACAGAAGACCCGATCTGTCCGCAATGCAAAAAAGAGAAGAAACAAGCTACCACTTCATGGCAGAGTGCCCGATGTACGCATCATTGCGCTGGGAGCTCTTTGGAACGGACAAGCTTAAGGAAGAGGATCTAATGCCCGAATACTCGTACACTACTTATCTTTGGGAGCGTCTCAAACATCGCCCTGTCACTTTAAATGTCAAACGTATGAAAGAGATGCCATGATGTTTGAGACGCTCCCAAAGATGATTTGCGTTCGAGAATTCGGGCGTAAAGAAGTTAACGATAAGTCAACTCAACAGGTACTGTAAGCGCACAGGTAGGTTCGAGGGTCCGACGCCGGTGGGGTAAATGATAACCCGCCTCCCCCCCTGATTTTTCAGTTTTTAGGGGACTTGGGGAACTGGGTGAAATGGTCCCGACTCCCGACCTAGGTGACTGATCACCCGTCCGGCTTCGCTGGCGTCCCCCCCTATAAATAATAATAATAGGGTGGTATATGTGGTATGGTATGCCACTTCCAGCGCACACGAGCAACTTTTGTTGCCGCAACTATTTTGTCTCTCACTCACATCAATAGTATGAAAAAGTCGCGTCGCTCATAACCCGTAGACTAAATGGCCCATTATGGTCAGCCAACATGATCCTGTACTGGGGGGCTACCGCGTTACTTTATGGATATGGACTTCATACGTTTTTGGGAACTTTAATTCAATTTTATAAAGAAAATAGCCGCTATCAGTTCCTTGTTTTGTGACGTCGGGTATAACGATAACTAGCTAGCAACGTTCAACAGAACAAAGCAGCAAAAATCTATCACAAATATGGAATTCAAATGACAGTTGAAGCCCATACCCATATCCATATTTCTTAGCCGGTAGCCCCCCGGGGGCTTAATGTTTTATCTTGCTTGTCCGTAGTTTTTTGTCCGTGTTTTGTTCTGGCTAAAGCCCGCTGTATACGTTGGCCCAACCATTGGCCAATACATCGTACATTGACACTTTTGAACGAACAAGTTTAAGGGCTTATTACACCTTGGCTAAATTCAGCATCTAATTCAGCATACATTGCTTTCTTTGAGCTCATTTGTAGCAAGTGATGCAATCAAAACAAGCAATGTATGCTGAATTAGATGCTGAATTTAGAGGTTTCTTCAAAAGTGTCAATGTACGATGTATTGGCCAATGGTTGGGCCATCGTGTCGACATGACATTAGCACTTGATTAGCACATTAGTAAGGGTGGTGTTCCACTTATCAAATACTTTATCCAATCTTTTATCAAATATTAGAACCAAGAAATTGGATCCACCCTTAGTACTATGATAATTAGGGTGGTATTCCTTTGATCAAATGCAATATTGGACAAAGATCTTTGATAAATGGAATACCTCCCTAATCTGTGTGTCTGACTGACACAGTCGGTGAGTGACTGTCTATTGCTGTGAGAGTGATTACATGCTCTTTGGCTGTGAGGTTTTTGGCGCCATTTTGGCGGGTTAGGTTTAGTGGATATTTTATTTAATCGCAATTTGTTTCATAGTGGACTTTGTGACTCAAGTTATGTGTGGTTTTGTGCCCCAAGTGTCTACGCAACTGGATGATGTGTGAAATGATTAAAATATGCGCTATCTTGGTAACGTGATGCCGAGTGTTTTATTGTAGTGGTGACTACCTCAGCAAGAATTACCGAGAAGACCGACTTGACATACTTGACGCCAAATACTCCAAAAAACACGCTAGTTTCACATTTTGGCCACCTGAACAGAAAAGTTTGTGGCACTGTAAGCATAGTTTACATTGGTCGAGGCGGCCGAGTCGAGTAGCGAGGGACAAAAAGCAGGCTAACTCGACCAATGTAAACGATAGGGCGAGTAAACTAGGGGGCTACCGCGTAACTTTATGGATATGAACTTCATACGTTTTTGGGAACTTTAAGTCAATTTTATAAAGAAAATAGCCGCTATCAGTTCCTTGTTTTGTGACGACGGGTATAACGATAACTCTAGCAACGTTCAACAGAACAAAGCAGCAAAAATCTATCAGAATAAGGAATTCAAGTGACAGTTGAAGCCCATACCCATATCCAGATTTCTTAGCCGGTAGCCCCCTTCACTAGGCCGAGCTGGGGGGCTACCGCGTAACTTTATGGACATGAACTTCATACGCTTTTAGGAACTTTATGTCAAATAAGGAAAATAGCCGCTATCAGTTCCTTTTTTTGTGACGTCGGGTTTAACGATAACTAGCTAGCAACGTTTAACAGAACATAGCATAGTTGCGAGCTAGTTATCGTTATACTCGACGTCACAAAACAAGAAACTGAAAGCGGCTATTATCTCTATAAAATTGACCTAAAGTTCCCAAAAACGTATGAAGTTCATACCCATAAAGTAACGCGGTAGCCCCCCTGCTCGACCAATGTTAACTATGCTTATATTAAATATTCTTACTAATCTAATCTGTGATGTGTTACCTACAAGTCTATCCTGCCTGACCAATCCTGCAGGCGTAGCATGACGAACCCGACAAAGATTTTGTCTACCCCTTAATGTCATTTTTGACAGTTAAACAAAGAGTTTGTCTACGTTGGGATGTCATTTTTGACATTTCAACGTAGACAAAACCGCTCTCGAGGTCGTCATGCTACCCGTGCTGGGGCCCTATCGCCCTATTTTGCAATAAGAGCGATTTCATTACAACTCCATTTCAATCAGTTTACGATCGTGACATAAAAAGGTATCGCCCTAACGTTCACAAACGGATGGAAGGCGGATTGCGATGGCATTGCGATCGTTTGGATCGGTGAATGAATGATACCAGTGATGTTACCAAGGAATTTATAAGTACTACGTACAACAGGAAGGTGCACTCCGTATTTTTGTGTATTTAAAAATACACTTTAAATTTAAGAGATAAGGTTTATATTTCAATACAAAATGTCAACGGTCCAGCTGAGACCGCAAGAACGAGGTGAGGGTGTCCCTTTCTCTGAAATTGCCAGCACTATTAAATAACAGGTTTAGTAGATTTATGGTTCACAACTTTCGTTATAAAAATTACATTTCGTAAAATTTCCGCTTCGTATTACTTTTAGTCAATAGAAAACATCGCATTTTAATTTAGGTATTACCGTATTAAGCATAAAAATGTATCAGGTCGTCTAAGTTTTTTATGGCTTATCCTAGAAAAGAATTTGAATAATAGATTTCAGAATGTTAAAGTAGCAACATTACAAGCCGAATGACGTTTTCTGACGTTTTCCGTCTTCGTTGTGTCAAGTTCGCAATTCGCTCGTCGCCGCCCGCCGCCCGTCGCGCATGTTCGTGGCCGCCGTAATGGGATGGAGTGAGATAAACTGACCTCGTTCTTACTATCTCATTAGGACCGTTTTTTAGCAGCAGTGCACCTTCCTGTTGTATTATAAATTCCTTGGATGTTACTTTTATACTAGTATAGTATTATATTATCTGTGCTTTTATGAATGAATCTTTTCAAAAATAGAGTATCTAGTTGTCAATGTCAGTGTCATCCAACTGTCAAATACAATACAAGGGATTTTTGGCGGTAGATTTTTGTGGTGCGTTGCGTGCATGAAGCTCGACTTAATACTCTGAGGTAACTGGAGTTCTCACCCTGAATAAAAAAGTGTACCTACCCAGCAGACATTTATGTATGTAGTGGCTGTCAGTTGTCTCATATGACCATAAGTATTTTTTTAAAGTGTAGGTGAGACGGAAGACAGCCACTGTGTAATTTTTGGTGACAAAAAAGTGTTAGTACTGCACTCTCCAGTTACCTCAGTATTAAGTCGAGCTTCATGGTTGCGTCGTTTTGAAATTACAACTTTTACAATAAATTTTACTGGCGTTTACTTTGAATTATTTCGTAGTACTTTTCAAGTTTTAGCGTGCTTGGCCTGCGATCGTTGAGGTTAAGCAACTTTTAACGGTTAAACAACTAATGGTCGGTCACGAGATGGGTGACCAAAAAACTTTTCATCTCGAGCTCCTCCGTGCTTCGGAAGGCACGTTAAGCCGTTGGTCCCGGCTGCACTTGCAGTCGTTAATACCCACCAATCCGCACTGGGCCCGCGTGGTGGGTCATGGCCCATTCCCCTTATCCATCCATAAGGAAGGCCAGTGCCCCAGCACTGGGGACATTAAATGGCTGATGATGATGATGATGATGACTTTTCAAGTCTAGTCCAGATTTTTCAGGCGAGCAGCTCTTAAGTCGGCCAGCACGGGTAGCATGCATGACGAACTCGAGAAAGGTTTTGTCTATATCGAAACGTCAAAAATGACATTTCATCGTAGACAAACCTATTGTTTGGCTGTCAACTATAGACTTTCGAGGTAGACAAAACTCTTCTCGGGTTTGTCATGCTACGCATGCTGGTGGGCTATTTCCACGGCCGCAAATGAGAATAAACTCATCACTGGGGAAGACGGCTTTGCCTTGGTAGGTAGCCTCCTTCATACGGGCTCTTTTCGGGACCTCCTCTCCGCTTTTGGGGGATGTTGGAAGGCAGTGCCGAGTGTCTTTCTTGAGCCGTTTAGAGTAAAGTAGCACCCGTCACTTTACTTCATCTGATTATCACTTTTTTGTGTATTATCGACACGGTATTATTGTTCTCCGGAATTAACAACCACTGAGCAAGAGAATAAATACGTTTTAACTACATCTATGGTTTTAACAACTTGAAACACACAGAATCTTACTAAAATCCGCTAATAATTTCTGAATAATGTTGAAAAAACTGCCTCCGACTAGCTGTTTATTTTGACATAAGCGAACGGTCAGTTATCGGCTGCAATGTAATCATTTTACGTTTAAAAACCTAGCGCGATTCTAAAAATCGTTCCGAAAAGGAATGGTAATGGTATTGTTATCGTTGAGAAAATAGCGCGATACCAAATTGTCAAATAAGAGCAATGTAAGTGTAATATAAGCGCATTTAGCATAGGGCGATAGGGCCCCTGGTGGCCTACCACAAGCTCTTATAGCAGTTATTTTTAAGTTGAGAGAGTGAGACGCCGCTATACGGCGTGTAGAGCGGCGTCTCACTCTCTCAACTTAAAAACTGCTATAAGAGCTTGTGGTAGGCCACCTGATCCTTTTATTCATCCTAAATTTCAGTTCTCAGAGGATTCTATTTTCATCATAATATCCCTCTTGGTTTCCCTACCTTTACTTGACATTGGCTAATGTACAAACCTCAGAACAATAGTTATTGTTCTGAGGTACAAACCGTACGAGCCAAAGAGAAGGAAAAAAAAAAAATTGTGTGTGATACGATACTGGCCGTGTTCCGTTTTGAGTCAATAGTACTGTTGGCGCTGTGAGCGCTAAAAGCTGTTCCGATTTGATTATCGCGCTGACAGCACTGTTGACGCGATTTCAATTCGGAACGGCTATTTGCAAGCATCGCGAGCGAGCGTTGTTTTGATTTGAATTTGTAAGTAAATAATCACCGGTTTAGTATGGATATTCGTCAATTAGTAAACGTTTTATTGGACAGCGATGATGATAGTGATCCGTGCTTAAATTTAGAGTAATGTCTCTACCCGTCGTCTCATCTTTAATAAGCACTATCATTTTTCTGGCTTTCTGCTTCGGGATAAACAAATAAAATACCTAAATAAAACCTAAAACGCAGAGATTACTCAAACAAAACCACAACAAACAATGACGTTTGACAACAAAACGTCAAATATGACAGCCCGCTCACAGTGCTAACATGGTGCTAACCATGAAGTTTGACTTAATACTCTGAGGTAACTGGAGCTCTCACCCAGAATAAAAAAGTGTCGCCAGCAAATTTGACATTTATGTATGTAGTGGCTGTCAGCTGTCTCATATGACCATACGTATTTTTTTAAAGTGTAGGTGAGACGGAAGACAGCCACTGTGTTATTTGTGGTATTCAAAAAATTTTTTGTACTGCACTCTCCAGTTACCTCAGTATTAAGTCGATCTTCATGGTGCTAACGCTTGAGAACATGAAGCTCGACTTAATACTGAGGTAACTGGAGAGTGCAGTACGAACAATTTTTTGAATACCACAAATAACACAGTGGCTGTCTTCCGTCTCACCTACACTTTAAAAAAATACGTATGGTCATATGAGACAGCTGACAGCCACTACATACATAAATGTCAAATTTGCTGGCGACACTTTTTTATTCAGGGTGAGAGCTCCAGTTACCTCAGAGTATTAAGTCAAACTTCATGCTTGAGAACGATATCACCGTGATCGCAAAATGGCGGCGGTAGTGACGTCATCCGTGACGTAATTACTGCTTTCGTTGTCGCGCTCACAACAAATCGGAACGATGTGTGAGCGCGATATCAGTGATATTATCGCTGTTGGCGCAAAACGGAACGTAGCCACTGTGTGATTGTGATACCAAATTATTCTTTTAGCTTCATTCAGTTTGTTTTGTTTTCAGTTTTGTTGAAAACTGAAAAACTTTCATAAAAGTTTAGTTAGAATTTAGAAACTAAGAATAATCAGAAAGTATCTATCAAATAATAAGTAATTCGGTCAGCTCAACAGAATGGCAACTAGCAAAGAGTTTGAAATATTAGATGAAGAAGTACGAGAACTTTTGCAAAACTACAAACACAAAAAAGCAACCGTTTTTGAACCTTGCACTCTAAAGAATATTAAGGAGTGCTTGATTGGATTGAACGAGGTATGGAAATGGAACTTATGGAGATTTATAGGATTTATTAAACAATGAAATACTAAGTATTATATTTTCAGGAACTGGCACTTTACAACATAAACTACCTTTTCAATCCATACATCGATTATGAGAACGGCAACCTGAATCCCGAAGCCCTAGTTAAACTTGTTAATTCCACTTGGACGTTGTTACATTATCATAAAAGTTTAAAGGAGAAAGTTGACATGTTATCAGAACAAAACCATATTCTTGAACACAAAAGTAAACAACTTAATGTAAGTCAATGAAATTTTAATTTATTAAAATTCATAGATTATCTGTTGTTCTTATTGTGTTTGCACCCGTTTTTAGGGTATGGTGGGAAAATTAAAAGAAAAGTTGTCATCTGAAAAGAATGAAGCAAGGGCATGTGTAGCATCAGCACAGAGAGTGTCCGATCAATCAGAAGGACTTCTTCAAACATTGACAGAGGCCAAAGCAAAACTTTTAAAAGTTAGTAAACAAAAAGAGGCTGTTGAGAAGAGTTTACGCAATGAAATATCCCGAGTAAAACATGAAAATGAAAAGCTAATGGATCGACTGAGAAACAAATCAGGTACATCTTTTTAATCATACTTCTTTTATATTGGTCAAATAATAAATAATGAATGATCCAGTAATATCAGACTCAGACTACTATTGTTTCTGAGTATGCTACTATACACTTTAATTAACCCTCTGCGACTGACGTGGCTCACTTATTACAATTGTACCACTTCAATAGTAAATATTTTTAAAGAATTAAATTATGGAGCTATTTCATTTATATTTATTAGATTTTTATCCTATTATGTTAAATAAACTTTAAATAAAAAAATATTTGTATTTTCAACATTAAACAGTGTTTATTGACTTCACACAAATCAGTCTATGAATCTACTTTATAATCCTACCTACCTACCTCTTATAACCTAAAAATATAAAAGTTATGGTAAAAATCATTTATTTAACAACTTTTTATTTAAAAACAACTCAAATAATTCTGTACCAATAAATAATGAACGATAAAATAGATGAATGGGAATAACCTACCCATACTACAAAGTACTACTTACTTACTTCTTACTTACCTGTCCTCGGCTGTAATGTACTATTAATTTATGTTTTGTACCTTCTTTGATGTGGGTATCTAATATTAGGTGACCTTGTTTTACATGACTACTGCGTCAAATGAAACGGATTTAATTTGTGGATTTAATTATGAAGTGTTTCAATCGTTTAGATATTTTGCCTTGTACAGTCAATTATTTGCGATTTGAAAATTATTTATCTTTTTATTCCATTCTTTAATAAATCGGGCGTTCATAAAAGTTAATTGTAGGAGCTTAAATGAATTTAATTTTCATGTTTCTAAAAGTGTACGACTTCGTAAAATATTAGGGCGATTCTCGCCGGTCTCCTTTGAAAATGAACGGTAATAAACCGAATTCTATGATTTGCGGTGTCTGTTGGACTACCACGTCAGTCGAAGAGGGTTAACAATGAAATGTTTATTTCTGTTTTAGGTATCCACGTGTCTTGCAGTGAGGTATGTGACTCTACATTATTGCGTCTTAAGGAGCGTGAACGTAAACACTTGTCAGTCATTTCTCAGCTCCAAAATAATAATCAAGAGTTGTTGCGAGAAGTACTGGCTCTGAAGGAGGAAATTATACTTGGTGGCATACAAACATTTGATTTGGAAAATAGGAAACTATGACTTAATGTGTCATGTAATATTAAGTTTTTAACAGCAGTAAATTTTATAAGATTTTAAACTTTCGCGTTCCATTATAATTATAAACAAGAGTAACGGGACTCAACGCGACATTTATTATGAAGTACATATTATTATGTACTTCATAATAAATGTCGCGTTGAGTCCCGTTACTCTTGTTTATAACAGTAAATTTTAATTTAAAAGTTGTTATTAAGGCGAGTATTGTTCATATTCTGAAGTGAGGGAAAATTATAAAGTAATATTGCCATTGACTCTTCGATCAACAATAACAGCTAGTCCATTGCCTTGATAATTATATTGTGATTGATATTTTACCATGTGCCTTTAGTTATAATTTAAGGTAATTAGTTCAGATCAAAATTAAGTTGTTACTTACAGCATTACTTTACTTGCAAACGGTTTTGTTATTTAGATTTGGTAACATTTCAGTTAATTTAGATTATAATCATCAGACTTGATTGATCCTAACATTGCATGATTTTTTGCAATCAAGTCTAAGAAAAGTTAAATTTTATGCTTAGGCGACAATGCTTGGACATGATACCATCCCTCCCTGTAACTTGAAAGGTCCAAATATCTAATTACTACGCCGCCGCCGCACGCCTCGTCCTAAAATTATATCGACGATAACTACGACGACTTTATGTATTCTTATTGTACCCATAAAAATAGTGTGTCGTCCGTGGCCGAGTGTTGTACGCACCGGTTTTCAAAATGCCGATATCTTCGAGGTCCCAGGAGCCGTACTCTGAAACGCAAATCCGAAACTTCGGTTAGCCCCGTCCCTTTCACTCGATTCTGTCACACTTGGGGAGTGAGAGGGATAGGGTATAACGAAGTTACGGGTTTTGCGTTTCAAAGTAGGCCCTCAGGTTCGATTGCCGGTCGGGTAAATATTGAAATCGAACTTTTCAATATTTTCTTGTGTATGTGGTAATAGAGAAAGAGAAAGAGAAACATTTATTGACTATACACACAAAATAATTACAGTAATATTAAAAGTAAAAAAAAAACCTGGTGTACAGCCAACTAGGCCCCCACCTCAGCATAGTATTGCAACAGTAAAAAAAAAGTATACTGTTGCAACGCGGATATTCTGAATATCCGTCGTTGTTTCATTACCATAACACAGAGGTTAAGCTACTTAGCTTGGGATTGGATTAGTATAATGTGATGGTGTCCAATATTTATTTATTATAGTAAAAAGTCACGCCGCGCACCGCACCTTATAAATTCATAAACTCCAATGCTAATTCAGGCACTCCTGATCCTGAACCATACTACAAAGCTGTTCAAAGTTTCAAACTTCGCAATGCGTGTTTAAGGCGCCGATTCCCGAAAATAGGGTATTTTAAATTATGGATTACTCGCAAACTACAAGTACTTACTTAAAATTTGGAAAAATATATGTTATTTTACAGTTATTTATCTAGTGCTTCCGGCCGTTTTTTTCGATTGGTGATATTTTACTGTGTCAAATAAAATCCCAAACATCCATCTAATCGTAATCCAAATATCCTATTACTTGCAGTATACTTAGTTTTAGTTAGTGAAAAATATACGAAAATAATTGTCTTTGAATAGCCGAGGGATTCCAGCCGTCATAAGTTTAAATTTTTTATTAATAATAAAATAACAATAAAAGATACTTTATTGCACACAAACAGAAGCATACATTAACAAAAACAGTAACAAAAAATTATTATTATTAATATTTAATTTTTATTTGAATTTTAAGTGATTTTCAATTCGCGGGGCGCTCGCGACTTCACAGTTCACTGCCGGCTGCCGCTGCGTCCGCGTGAAGTGTATCGCGCGCGGCCGAGCAAGCGTTAGCGTGTGAGCTATTTTGGTCGGGAATCATCGCCTTAATTTAAAATTAAAACATTAGAATCACATTTTTTTTATACACAACGGGGTAGCTCTGAACTATAATAATATGTTAAGTGATTATTTGCTCGCATAAAAGTACAATTCGGATGTTGGCGGCACGGCAGGGTCACGCGACCCCAAGCGACCAAAATGGGTCGTGCGGCGGCACTGCTTCGTAATAGTAGTTTATGTGACTGTCGCATAATACCGAGTTATGTGCAGTCTCATACACTACTTTATCTACACTCATTACATTTATTATATATTTAAAAAATAAAGCAAATCAATATTAATTATAAAATGTGAATTGGTGCCAAACCCCACTCATAGGAGTCTTTACGGTCTATTCCTTCTATATTCAAAATTCTAATTTTAAAAAAGTTTCTGATTGTTGCCGGCTAAAGAAGGGCTTGAAAGAGTTGGAAGTCAGGGCCGTTAAATCCTACGGTTGCCATGGAGACTGTAAAATTAAGAAATATAAGTGTTTTATAATGAGTGATAGCTGTATCCGGGTGTTGCATAATGGTCATTATGAAACACCCGGATACAGCAGTTTTATTTTTAAAGGTGACTATGGCATAAATTGTATCAATATACGTTCAGGCATGAGTTCTTAATTCGAATATTATAACATGAGTGTAGATAAAAATTTATATGAAACACTGACCGATCCAAACGACCGGCGTCACGTGACTCTGTGGGCGTGGCTAGCATTTAAATTTAAACTAAAGTAGTCATTACACCTTCCTAAATAAGTAAAGCAATTTAATAGATTTTTAAATTAATTTTATTAATTTACAATGAAATTCTGTACCTAAGTATAGGAAATATTGTAATTGAATAAAAAAGCATTGGACTGGGTACCATGAATCCGAGTTTGAATCCCTTTTGAAAATGTACTGCAGTACTGTCTGATTCTCTTTTTCTATTTCCATACAAAGCAAATACCATAATTTAAGCTTTAACTTCTAAGCTTCTTTTACTTAAATAAATTTGTTTTCCTTATTTAAGAATAAATAAATAAATATTGGACACCATCACATCAGGATCAAATACATTGTTCCAATACCAAAGTATAGTAACCTGAGCACTAGTATTATGGGAATTTAACAACAACGACGGTATTACCACATACACCCAGACCCGATGAAATATTGAAAAGTTCGTTTTCAATATTTACCTGTCCGGGAATCGAACCCGAGACCTCTAGAGAAAGCGGCACCTTGAAAACCGGTGCGTACACCACTCGGCCACGGAGGTCGTCAAAAAGGAATCAAATTAAAAATTTCTTAGGAGCTTAGAAGTTAAATCTAGAATTGGCTAAAATTGTTTTACTAATATGAGAAGGTAATTTAGGAAGGGGGTCGCGCGACCCTTCCGTGCCGCCAACATCCGAATTGTACCTTTGGAGTCGCGTCGACTACGTCATAGTAAAACCAAACTAAGTGCACAGTCGGGGACTTCCGCGCCTTACCGATTCCTACATCTTTTCGTGTGTCACTTGTGCCGTAAATAGCCTTTTCTGCGCCCTGTGCGAGCTTCTATGTTGTTTTTTTTTAGATTTTATAGGTACCCTAGAGCAAATGCTTCTATAATAGGCCTACTTTATTTCATTCAGGGTGATGAAATAAAGCACAAGGAACTTGGTGTTGGTGGACCAATTATCTAATATTTTTTTGAAGAACTGATGTGGGCAAACAAGCAGACGAGCCATCTGATGTTAAGTGGAGCACATACATTGCCACACACCATCAAGCTTGCCGAATACCGCTTCAGGCGTCAAGCAAGCTTGACTGCGGGCTTGATCGTGTATGACTGATTTCGGGTAGCTACTGTTTAATTTCACATTAAATGTATCAAATTAACAAAAACTGCAGCTAAAGCGTAAAAGAAATAATATGTCTTGCTTATGAGGCTATTCATAGTTATAAGATTGTTACCATTGTTGCCATACTACTATAGTTACTGTTAAGAAATACTTCACATTTAGTTGTTTAGCTTTTCTTAGTGCTCACTTGATTTTTAACTAAATTTATAGGTAATTTAGGAATATGTGGACATCTTTAAACAAATAGTTACTGATATAGGTATTACTTTCACTTTTTTATCATTGCATGTGAAGCTAGCTAACTGTTAATGATTATTTCATTAAAAAGTTTAGTAAATATAGTTTACTAAATAGGTCAGCTAAAAAAGAAAAATACAGAATAAGTGTAAAAATAATTTTATATAGGAAAATCGCATTGCGTTTCCTATTTTGACAAAAGTTAAAAACAACTTAAGTTCTAAGAATTAAGGGTATAATTTATATCCCATTTATTGTGTAAGTAAAAACTGATAAAACACAAATTTTTAACACATCTTTTTTATTTACTTTTAAGTATTTCATGACACTAAATATTAGATTGACCTGTGATTATTTAACGTGATCTCGGCATTTCAGTATTAATTTAATGTTAAGTATTATAAGTATTATTAATTTGGAACAGGTTGAATATTTTATCAAGTTCGTACTAACTAAGAATTGTGTTTGTTGAGAATTATCCACCTTTTGTAATGTTGATGTTAATACGAAATAATTTTGTAATCTTAAATCAATAAACAACATTTAAATTTTATTTTCTTATTCTTCTGACGATACTAATTTGCATTCACTTACATAACGATTTATTTGGCGATGATATTAGAATTTAATGAGTATTATCTAACTTCCTCTGTTTACTATGACTGAAGTAGTAAATGGTTGGTGACGTAAAGCGATTCGCTAAAGCAGTTTTGACGGTTTGTACGCCAGTAGAATTAATGTGAATCCGAGGTTCTGGCAGGCACTATGTCGGTTGGTTAGCGATAAAAGTACGCACCGCTCCGCTTTACTATACAGCCAATAAAGCTTTGTCTCTAGCTACTGAATCATTCTGCATTCAGCAGTGACTGCGCGCGCGCGTGCCTTGTTTCAATCCAAACAGCCGCTTTATCGCGAGTGCGAGTGATAAGATCATTACATCACTGTGATAAACATCGCCAAGGACCTTATTCTCTTTAGTGAATTTAAGTTAAATTAAAATGTTTGTTAGTTGCGAGGCTCGCCAGTGTTAATTGTTGTAATATATACCGGTATCAGTGAATTGTGTCAGTTTGTCGGATGTCCCGGCACGCAACATGGGTACGAAGAAAACGATAAAGATCACAGTGGTGGGCGACGGTATGGTCGGTAAGACCTGCCTGCTCTACGTGTATACTAAGAACGAATTTCCTGAGGAGTATGTCCCTACAGTGTAAGTACACCTTGTCTCTGTGCCTCCTATGAAGGTAGTCGGCAGGTGCGCTGACCGATGGGTCAGTGGGGCAGCAACGTCGCCGTCGCGAGAGTGACGTGAGGTCGAGCCACTAAATTAGCGAGATGTTGCCGTAACGTCGTTATCACTCGGTAGGTATTTGTGATAATCGTGATGTCACAGCAGGGTATGGTGATTCGCTGTGGTGTATGGACTTACCGGTTCTATTTATTTATGTATGACGCACTTTATAGCTTAGTCAATTTATTCATTATATTATGTTAGGTATAACCATTTGAATTTACAGTGCTCTACATCGATTTGTGATATACACTTACTACTAAGTAAGTACATAATTTTGTTTATAAATCGAATGAATAAGTCATAGAAGGATAATGGTTAATAATGCCCCTATTGTTTAATATTAAAATCGAGAAAATTCTAAGGTTTTACAAGTAGGTCTACTTATGTTTTTATTTTATTACAAACAAGTCAAGTAGGTACCTAACCTAACGACTTGACTGAGCCTCTAGTGGTGGGTCCTGTTTTGGCTAAATGGCTAGCCGTTAGAATACTTTTATGCTATGTTGCTATGTAGTATTTTACTACTTACGTAAAATCGTACCTTATAACAGATATGAGTAATAAAAATATTTGATAAAAAACCGTAAACCGTGATGAATCGATAGCTTACGTCACGCTTGTATATAGACAATACACACATAAATTCAATGTTGACAATAACCTGCCGATGATGCTGAGCAAAGTATCGCTATTTAGTTGATGATTAATTTGTAAGAATGTGTAAGATCACATCATGACATCACACTAACACGAACTTTAACTTAAACCACAGATAATATAATACTATACTAGTCTTAAACGTTAGATCTTAAAATTAATACACTACGTAGCTGATGTATATGTATACTTAGCTAAATGTTTGCTATAAGTACCCTAATTCTAAAATTAGCTAATAAATGGATGCTTTCTAATTAGGTACTCGGTAAATTAATTAATAGATATAACAAAAGGGTAATTTCCTCTCTACATTTATGGGAAAGTTAATTTAGATAATATTACGCTAAATACCCTGCTGTTAATAATATTATTTTACCAGGAAGTTAACTTAATACCTATAATTAAGTTATTATTTATTTATTAGTTCATTTTGGAAGGATAGAAATGGAAATTCTATTAGCGATTGCGATTTTCTGTTAGGTAGGTAGGTAGGTAGGTATTGGTAAATATTTAGCAGGTCGTACCTGCCCTCGTGATCGTGGTGCACTATTTGTAAAGTCAAATACGTCGCGGCATTGTTGTATTGTGATCGGTCGTCGCTTCCTCCTTATGAAACTGGAGGCACGCCTACTCGCCGACTTCCTTGCAATTCGTCTCCGCTTCTCATGTGGTCCCACGCATGTCAATGCCCGTAGCCCGTAGCTAATAGTGTCAATAAAGCATATTTCGTAAGTACCTACGTACCTCTGCTTATTTCATATTCACGGACTAGCTTTCCGCCCGCGTGGACTACACGACGTTATCCCGAGGGAATGTGATATTTTTCCGGGCCTAAGCCTAAGTCTTACATATACACTCCTTATTACATATCAGCTACCTGCCAGTGAAAGTCCCGTCAAAGTCGGTCCAGCCGTTTCAGAGATTAGCCGGAACAAATAGACACAAAAACTGTAAAACATGTCATTTTGGTATATGTACCGCATATATATTCATATGCATGTAGTAAAAAAGTTATTTTAATGTTACAAACAGACACTCCAATTTTATTTATTTGTATAGATAAACATGAACTCTACCTTTAATGTGCCAAGACTTGGAGTTGCCACTGTCAAGTACCTTTATCACTTATCATATCGACTGATGGACAACGCTGATTCGCTCAAACTTGACCTGATTATGTGCAGAGCTAATAAAAATTACCTACAAAAATATTAATAATTATGTAGAGTACAGCTAACAAGTGTATCTACGAGACTAAGACCCCAAAAGTCTCTATTTGCATTGCTTCTACGTATAGAATTCGTGTAGCTCTACCTGCTTGCTTTAGATGCCGGAGTAAACTCCAGTCCAGGGTCTTTCTCGAAACGGTTAGTCTATAGATGCATCTGCCGATAAAGAAGGTGTAATAATTTAGAATAACGGTGGAAGGTTTGCACATCCAGCTGGTTCCAAAATTTAAACGTCTATGTATTGAAAATCGTGCCATGCCATGCCAAGGCCAAGGGCTGACACTGGAGGCGCGGTGCGGTGTCCTGTTGTGTCAAATGTATAATAACACACAACTCCGCTTAGGTGGAATTGGAGCCTTATCATCCATACTAATACTTATTAAAATGTAAAAGTGTGTTTGTTTGTCCGTGTTTATAAAACGGGATGGACGTGATTTTTAGCATGGGGGTAGTTTGGGAGCTGGAGAGTGACATACTTAAACTACTTTTTATTCCAGAAAATATCTCATTCCCGCGGGATAACGTCATGTAGTCCACGCGGGCGAAGCCGCGGGCGTATGGCTAGTAGATAACATAAGTGCAACTTAGTAATCGACAGTCAATGGTTGTGACTTGTGATGCGAGTATACAGCTGATTGTTATGAATATGTCGTGGTCAGATCATAAAATTAGTAATTTCATGACATTGTCGGTTTACTTACCGGTTTACCAATTTAAATTGACAATATCGTTAAAAATTCAACGTTTAATGATATTTTCAACAACGTTTGGCCATATCATGAAAAGTTGACTATTTCATGAAATGATCAACCATATCATGAAATTATCAAATTTAATTTTAGGAAATTAATGTATAGTTTCCGTGAGATCAAATTTGTCTTTTTTAATTTTTATTCTGTTTTTCGTCACAGTTCTAACCTAACCTAAGCAAATATTACCTATTTATTTTATTGGGATTTGCGTTTTCTAAGCACTGCGCCCTTGTGCTACTGTAACGTGCATTTGACTGCACTTGTATCTCAAATTGTCCCATTATTACTAACTTTTGTAACTAAAATAAATGTCAACAAACTATACCAAAACGATATCAGCGCCTCTAGCGGGGCACAATGTAACTATTTGACGATATGATCACTAGCGATTGACCATTTCATGAAATGACCATGCGTTTAGCTGTTCATATCATTAAACGCTGATCATTCAAGCGGATTTTGATAATTTCATGAAATACGACTATTTCATGAAATGACCAACCATTTCATGAAATAATCAATTCAATGATCTGACCACGACAAATATACTATTATAGGTACTTACAAAAGTTTTCCGCTCCGATTATACTTTCCAAAAACCAGCACAGGCAATATGTGTCTGTGTAGTGTATTATTTTATTGGGTAGAACAGGAAATAAACAATTAGGGTTTCACAGGACAAATTCAAATACCAGTTTTTCCGCTCGGTCTTATCAATGGCGACAAAACGTGAAGCTGTTATTTTTTGTATCCTTGTAATTACCCTGTGATACTACCTCCTGGGAAAGCCCTGGAGGTAGTAAATCCTAAGGTATAACTTATCTTATAATAAAACTAATACTGATTCAAGTACTTCACTACATAGTATAAAACAAAGTCGCTTTCTCTGTCCCTATGTCCCTTTGTATGCTTAAATCTTTGAAACTACGCAATGGATTTTGATGCGTTTTTTTTAATAGATAGAGTGATTCAAGAGGAAGGTTTATATGTACTTTTTATCCCGATATTCCCACGGGAACGGGAACCACGCGGGTGAAACCGCGGGCGGCCGCTAGTAAAACATAAAAATAAAAACTCTTGAGCTGTTTCTAATCACTAGTTTTTCAACACGATTTAATGTTACAGGTTCGACAACTACGTGGGTTATATCACCGTGGATGGTCAAGAAGTGGAAATGGCGCTATGGGACACAGCGGGACAGGAAGATTACGAACGACTTAGGCCACTATCATATAATCAAGTAAGTACTTATATCGTGAAAAAAGATATACATATTATGTTATGTAGCTTACTTCCGGAAAAACATGCAAAATGCACCACCCGCCCGCCCGCAAAAAAGTGCACATGCACATCACGAAGCTATCGTGCACAATACCTACAGCTGCAGATAGCAAGACAATGACACACATTGCACCTTCACCGATTAGACCACTCTACACGAGTTTCGCTCCAACCCGGGGCATCCTCATGAGTTGTTAGATCGTGCAAATTATTTTTTGCGCAACTATTACATCTATCTCTTTTTAGGGTTCCGTACCTCAAAAGGAAAAAACGGAGCCCTTATAGGATCACTTTGTTGTCAGTCTGTCTATCTGTCCGTCCTTCTGTCTGTCAAGCAAGACCCTTTATTTTACAATGCATGGATAAACAAATATTAAGTAAGATTTATTAAAATTCTAGGTCACTTGCATGTGAAGTTACAAAATACAAGCAAAGTCGATGTACAACCTACAGTTCTCTGCCTGTAATTTAATTTTTTGAGAGTAAGAGGGGCAATGTACAACGAAGATTCGGATTTTGCGTTTCGGTGTAGACCCTCAGTCAGTATACATGGTACTTAATTTTTTTATCACTCCGGATAATTTTAGGGATTATTCTACTCATGAAAACAAACAACTTTTATTATTGGACCAACACTGAAATCGCGAAAAAAAAATGTTGTGTGTAAAAAGCACTACAATTGAAACACGATTGAGACACGATTATTACTTAACGTTAGCAGACTTGGCCCCCAGAAGTAATGGTCGACAAAATATTTCTCATAAACATTTTTTCTTACCAATTTTATTACTATATAAAATAGGTTATAAGTACATAAGTATAATGACTATTACTAACTTGCTCTTTATGTAACCATGTTTTGTGTGTTTCCAGACAGGCTGCTTCTTGGTGTGCTACTCGGTCGGCAGCCGGTCCTCCTTCGAGAACGTAGTCCACAAGTGGTACCCTGAACTAAACCACTTCAGCAGCTCTGTGCCCGTCGTACTTGTAGGTGAGTTACAACGAATTATAATATATTGTCAGTAACGGTACAGCTGTTATGCCTTTTTTTTCTCACTAGTAGAGTAGTAAAGAATTGGTAGAAATCTATCGGTGCTAGCTAGAACAGCAATGTAATAAAATAGTCGAACGATTTTCCGATTTCTGAGATCTCGGGCTCGATTCCTTCCTTCCTAGTCTGGAAAATGTAGAAAACATAGTTTTCTATATTTCTCGTGTCAAGTTTGCTTGACGCCGATTCGATCCGATCCGAATATTTAAGGCATGCCTGACGCTTGGTCAGGCATGCCTTAAATATTACGAAAAGCGGGATTTTTAACATGTTTGTTGTCGAGTGCCCAACGTGGTATAACTCCCGCTTTTCGTAATATTTACAGTGTTGTTATTGACAATGAAATGAAAGTTTAAAAAGTTATTTTGTCATGCATGCTTGTTTTGACTGCCGGGGGCTAATTGTCTAATTTTAACATCAATCGCAATCGCTTTCAATTTGACGTTTGAAAGATATTCACGAACTTCACACCACAAATTATTGACATTTGATTGCGATTGCGATCGCGACGTGTTTTGAAAGATTATTGAATGAACGATATCGTTAATTTTACGTAGATTTGGAATTGTTTAAGCAAAGTGACAACGGCAAAATCTTTGAAAGCTATTGAGAAGTGTCAAACGAAAGATTTCAATGTTAACTGCAATCTTTCAACGAATATAAGTAAGTTTTTATTATGTTTCTTGATTTATTACAAAATTTTAGTAATTATCGTCATTTTAAACTCACCAAAGGCCGGGACCAACAGTTTAACGTGCCTTTCAAAGCACAGAGGAGCTCGAGATAATACATTTTCAATCACACAAAATCGTAACGATTATTAGAGAACATAGTCTAAGACATCTGATATCATTCAAAACATCATTCGTTCCGAATGCGATTGCGAT
The DNA here is from genome assembly GCA_949710035.1 of Crambus lathoniellus. NCBI lineage: Eukaryota > Metazoa > Arthropoda > Insecta > Lepidoptera > Crambidae > Crambus > Crambus lathoniellus. Next base: position 15,867,574 of record OX453297.1, read on the forward strand.
TGATGGAATTGTGTAAAGTTACACAATTCCGTCAATCGCTATCATAATCGCAATACCTTTGAAAGCGATTGCGATTGATGTTAAAGTTAGACAATTAGCCCCCAGGTTTGATCGTGTATGGCATGGCTGCTATTATTGGCATAGTGTATGTGATGGTGTCCAATATTTAGTAGTTTAACTTGCTACTACCTACCTAGACTAAAATAATAGCGTAGCGTCCGACCAAGGCTTTAGTATGCGAAAGTTTCTATCTACGATTCGGCCTGGTTCTGCAATATTAATGCAAATTTTAAATTGCTTTATAGTCTAAGACTATTGGTGTGGTTATGTTAAAACGTAACCACACCAGTTTTGTAGGTTTTAAGTTAATGCGTCTAGTATTTTTGCTGAGCTAAACCGGTTGAGTTTTGAAAGCCAAATTATAGTTTGAGGAAGCTCCTTACTAAGAATAGTTGTGTAGGGTTTTATGTTTTAACGTGTTGTATGCTTGAAGCGTATTTAATCCAGTAATTACCTCGTTTATGCTCCGTGTGTGACTAATAGAATTGATACAATTATCGTCATTGAGTAGGCAAGTTATTTAAGTATTATTCTAATATCTTTACAAAACGACATCATTATACGTGCCATAGGTACGGAAAACATACACACACTATTTGGATGGTAAGAGCCTTCCGCCAGCGGCTTCGCCCGCGTGTATTAAAGTACATTATCTCGCGGGAATGTGTCATTTTTTAGTGATAAAAAGTAGCCTATGTACTCTCCAACTCCTAAACTATCCCCTTACCAAAAATCACATCGATCTGTTGCACCGTTTCTACATGAAAGACAGACAAACACATTTTCACATTTGTAAGATAAGTGGACCAAGTGATAAAAGTGGCCCCCACTTTTCATAATGCCCGGGCACTATGAATAATGACAAGTTACTTAGGGCATAGTAAATATAATTATTATTTGAACTTGCTTATTTTTTTAAATTGCCCAAAAATTACGAATATTGCCGTGTGACTGTCGGGCAATCATATTATTTGTCTAGTCTAGTCACTATTGAACGAATTCTGTACTGGACAACTCACCACCAATGATTTATTTTATTTATACCTAAGGTTGATTTAACTTCCGTACGACTCACCCACTATTGACAGGTGCGAGGAGTGAAGTAATTAACCAGAAAAAAATATCAATAAAAGCTTAATATGTTAATTACTCTCCCCCATAGGTGATAAAACATTGTAATAATGCCCGGGCAATTTGATTATTCAAAATCAATTGCCCTCTTATATTGCGCATTTTCAAATTGCTGCCCGAGCTCTATAAAAATGTCCTATTATATGAATCATTTGGACCATAACAAGTACCTATGGATTATGTTTGGACTTGTGCCTAGCCTAAAAATCGATAAATGACACTATGAACTTTCATTAAGCATAAGTAAAAAACATATTTAGTATTTTTGTTGGGCTCAATTCCGTTATTCTAACTTTTCATGTTTTACAAAAAAAAACTTGGCCGCCATATCCGGAGGGTTAATCTAGTAAAATTAAGCATAATTACTGTTCATTGAAAGGATGTACTCATTTTAGCCTGCGAACCTAAATATAACAAAGACTTAAACCAGACTAGACTAACGAATGAATATCATGGCAGCAAGCTTGACAATTTTAATTCTTATTTAATATTCCTTGTCGTAAATGGTTTCGCCATAAGGTCGGCCAGTGACCAGTGCCGGCGTTACTACCGACTCCCCAATATAACGCCACTTACATTATATAAAGGTATTCAAAACGTAACGATGCATCCGGAATTCATAGGCCATTGTTTGTGCTTGTTATAATTCGCATTGTTCTTAATTCGGAATACCTAAAGGTCGAAATTAATAAGCATTGCGCGATCTGATTAACAAAGTTTATGTTTGATTACAGCCACCAAGACGGACTTGCGAGCGTCCGGCAAGGCAGTCATCACAACGCAGGAAGGGAAAAAGTTGCGAAAGAAAATTCGGTAAGTGTGATATGTCTACTATAACAACTTTGCCTAATAGGAAAAATAGGAAAAATATTCTTCGTAGTCACACCAGTGTGTCAAAACGGTGTGACAGCGAGTCCGTTGGGATAAATAATTTTATTTACAACGGGGTAGCACTTAGCCTTCCTCACACCTGATGTTGAGAGGTGATAGGCAGAAGGTGGAAGCGCACTACTCCCGGAATCCTCAGTTACTGAGGAACTGGCTATCTTCACTCTATCTCTAACTGCCGGAACACAATAATGCTGAAAACATCATTGTTATGGCGTTAGACTTAATAAGATGGCGGTAGCTAGCCAGGCGGAATAAGAAAAAGTTCTTCCACCAACCAAACCGAATACAATATGTAACCCCAATGGGGAATCGAAACCGGCACCTCTGGGGTCTGTATTCTGTAATCGGTGGTGTGAACCACATATGATCGAAGGAAACCACTAAACACAGAGGCGGTTGAAATCGAATGGAGATGTAGGCAACTGACCATATGGTTTGATTTATGTGTCACTTTGTATCATTAAATAGTGAATTGTGTTGAAAGTAGGTAAACCTTGCAGAGAGCCTTACGATAACGACATAATTATCCTACTATTAAAAAAAATACTATAGTTGAAAATCATATAAAAAGTATAAATAGGCACATCTTAGATTTCTGCGCATACATAAATGTTTTATTTCATGTAAGTGTAATCAACAACTAACTATAATTAGGCAGTAACGGAATGGTAATCATGAAATTATTTATCTAACAGCAAAAGCTGACAGAGCATTATCAGTATTTTTTTATCACAGCGAATGTTAATGTTTTTATAGTTTTCTGAATACAACAGAATTTAAGTGTAATTGACGGGTACAATCGGGTGCGAGAGCCGGCAGTCGCGCGCCGCTATCGTCTGTTATCGCCGCTGATAACGCGCCGATATGACGACAGAAGCTCGAAATGTGCAGAACAATGTATTAAATCTGAAATATAATAGTTTTACTGAAAGTCGTCATAATTTGTCATCTATATACTAACTAATATTATAAAGAGGAAAGATTTGATTGTTTGTTTGTTTGCTTCGAATAGGCTCCGGAACTACTGGATCGATTTAATTAATTCGTTGACCATTAGAGAGCTACATTCTTCCCGAGTGACTATATTTTATCCCAATATTCCTACGGGAACGGGTACCACGCGGACGCGGGTAAAACCGCGAGGCTCCGCTTGTTTTTAGTATTCACATATTTATTTTTATAAACTTGTGGGTTTACTCAAGAATAGGTAGATTACTAAAATGTTATAAACGTCAGTGATCGAGCAATAATTGACAAAAAGGAAATTAAAATATTAGCCTTTACAGCTTTTTAAGTCCCTTTTTATCTATTTCTCCCTAAAAATATAATAATATAATTTCTGAGCATTTAATTAAGTAGCATTTTTGTAACTTGCAGTGCCGTTCGCCTGGTGGAGTGCTCCGCGCTAGAACGCGTCAACATCGACGAGGTGTTCGAAGAAGCAGTCCGCGCCGCGCTGCACAAGAAGCCCGTTCCAAAACGCAATTGTCAATTCCTCTGATATTATGAAAGTGGCAGACATTTTTAGTCTGTGGGAATAAAGTGGAATAAAGACCGAAACACATCGGATGCTAACGCGTAGATATCTGCAGTGCAGTGACGGACTTTGTTATAAGTATATTTAAAAATCGCTATGCGACTCAGTAAACCGCTTGCGTGACTATGTACGTAGTCGTTCAAACGTGCACGTGTACGCATCCGGGGTGTTTAATCCTAAACAAAAAAGGGGCCCGTTCATAGTCATGCAACAATAACATCGCAGTATCAAACATGTACCTGAAATGTAAAACTACGCGTGACGTCGAAATAACTTGTTACAAACGAGTATTCACAACAATTAGGTGGCAATTATTGAATTTAATAGGGTTGGTAAACTATTCATCAGCTTAATTAATTTAACAATAGAAATCACTCTTAAATCTATGATGGCTCTGAGTCTGAATACATTCAAGTTTATTAGGGAATAAACTTAAAATACCAACCTTGAAATTTTTCAAAGTTCAAATACTTGCCTAAAGATCACATCTAAAGGCAACTTTAAAAAAATATTTTGAATAATAATGTCTAAATACTACTCATAGTAGAAATGAATTTATAAATAAATATAAAATGTTCATACATCGTGTCATCGAGTTTGTAACAATACATATTTATACAGATAGTATTCTGTAAGTTTATACATCAAAAGTTGGTTTAAGTGAGGTCAAAAACAGTGGTTAGGTACTTGGAATAAGAAATTAATATTGTTGATATTAAGTAGGTACCTAATACAATATATTTAAAATATAAATAAATCAGTGTTGTGTTTTAAAACAAACAGTGGTTAGTAGTTAGAGGTCATATTTTAATACATAATTGAATAGCCACGTGATCACTGCACTGTAAAATAAGATGTTGCTTAGATTTTAAGGGTAAGTAAACCTTTGTTCTTACAACTTTTGTTTCCCAAAAAACTTAAAAACGTTTCAGTATTTTTAAAATGCATTTTGAATGTCATGTCAGGAATGACGAGGGACGGAAATTAGTTTAAGTTACAGCAATATTGTAATTATTTATGTAAGTTGCTCATATAGTTATTTTTAAAAATAAATAATATAAGTACTTATGTTAGAACTTCCAATGCAATAAATATTTAAAATATGGAGTTATTCTTGTATATAGAAATAGTGTTTCATTTGATTGTTCCTTTTATGTATTGGACTTTTCAAATAATCGTAAGTGTAAAAGCTGTTAAAATCCTCAGTAACCACTTTAAGACTTGGCATAGCATTATATGTATAATTGTATAGCATTATCAGCTGAAAAAAATGCCGATGTAAGGCGCGGATTCAGGATTTGGTTGAGAGGGGGGGGGGGGCAAATTTGGTTCAGGGGGGGAGCAAGATAGCTTTCAAACTTTGCAAATGCACATGTTAATGTATGTGTCACCGGAAAATAACAAGAACCGCAAATTTATAAATTTTCTAGGAAAATTATAAAACGGAAGTCCTGTAGAACACGTGATAGGTTAGAAATTTAAGGCCTTAAATTTCGTGGTTATTTTTTTTAGGAAATTTATACCTAACGGTTTTTGTTATTTTCCGGTGACATAGGTATGTATTATATTCTAGAGTTCGTTTCACGAAAAAAGTCCCCCAGACGCGACACTGAGTGTTGATCAAGGAATTTATAAGTACTACGTACAACAGGAAGGTGCACTGCTGCTAAAAAACGGTCCTAATGAGATAGTCAGAACGAGGTCAGTTTATCTCACTCTATTTCATTACGACCTGGCCACGAACATGCGCGACGGGCGGCGGGCGGCGACGAGCGAATTGCGGAATCATTGCGCGCTCGCGACAGACGTCTAATCAAATAAGTCAATGAGACGCACCAACTGATGCGCAATTCGCTCGTCGCCACCGCCGTCGCGCATGTTCGTGTCTAGGCCGTTAGGGTGACCATAAGTTTTAAAAGAAAAGACTTGTTTTTTTTACAATTTGTTATAATTGGTTAAAATTATAAATGCGAAAGTGGTTTCCGGTTGTGCTTTCACGCTTCGTGTAGTGAACCGATTTTGATGAAATTTGATCCATGAATAAATTGTCATAAGATTGAATATAGGATATTTTATTTTTAAAATACGATAGCATTCGAATATTTACGTAATACGGATGTATTAAACAACACACTAGATTAACAATACTAACAACTTGGATGTTCGTGGCATCACGTAAGGGCCCGTGCAGCGTATACGGTCGCACCGACTCGCAGCGACATCCGGCGTGCCTGCGACTGGTGACCTCTGATAAACAGTCAGTGCCACCGACGCCAACGTCGGTAATAATTATTCTCTACTTATAAACCTAATTCTCCGGCCTCATTTGGCCATTCCCACTGGCAGCACTCATTCACGAGCATGACGAATGAGCCAGCCATCGCTTCGCTTAACCATATTTTAGGGAACGTAACGACCCGCCTCACACGGTCACACGCCACCACCGCATTAGAAATAAAAACAAAAAAAACACATTTCAGGCAAGCAGAGAAGAGCAGACCCATTTCCACTGGCAGCACTCGTTCACGAGCATGACGCATAAGCCAACCATCGCTTCGCCACTTTTTGAGCTAAATTAAATTTTAAATTTAAAAGGCAAATTGCCCTACTGCGCTCTTTTGTTGATTTTTTTAAAAACAGCTAGGTAACCTAATAATTTTTGTACCCTTTTGGAAATCTTATGAAACTAGTTAGTCATATTACTTATTTGTACGCCAACTTCCATACAGTTTTTTTCCAATAATTTAGGGCGAAGTTGGAGAAAAATGCAAAAAATAAAAATTATTGTTACTAAAAATCTTTTATTTCTGAGATTATGTAAGTTTTTTTTAAATGATCACTAATTATTCATCTTTCAGAAAAGTATTGATTCAATGTTAAGAGTAGAGTAGTTAATTCACAATCAATGATTTTTGGTAACAATTCAGAAAAAAAATTACAAATCGAAGAACCGTCACAGCTCGGTAACCATCTAGTTTTGACCCCTGGTTCACTGGATTTAATTTGTTGCTAATGACCTCTAGTATAACCCCTTTCAAGAAATAGGTCGAGTTTCCCCGTCAGCCTGTATAATAGTACCAAGGTATATGGTTAGAAACACACTTATGCAGTGTGGCGCGACTCTTTCTGTCTCTGTCGTGTCCATACTAAGTGCATGAAACAGACATTCTGGCGTCGCGCTACACCACAGAAGTGTGTTTCCGACTTTAAACTAGTAGGGATGCCAGGAAATAGGTGCCAGTAAATAAAAGAAATAAATCATAATAATAGTTTATTGTTACACAGATGTTTAACAAAACATGATTACCTATACATTACTGAATAAAATTGTAAGATACGAATCAGACAATAATTTTAGGTATAAACGTTTTGTAGAATCAAATGAAAAGAAAAAGGAAATTTGTTGTCACCCTAATTGTTCCATAGTAAGAACTCGTGTCATTTTCAATAAATTCTATCTCACCTGTGAAAAGAAATATTGCAACCAGCAAATGTTTCATTTCCACAGCCCATAATTATTAACGCAACACCTTTTCACGATATTGCAAAAAACACCACCACAAGGCAAAATATTTACGCATAACCAACTTGACACAACGAAGACGGAAGATGTCATTCAGCTTGTCATGTTGCCACTTTAAAATTCTGAAATCTATCATTCAATTTTTTTCTAGCATAAGCCGTAAAAAACTTGAACGACCTGATACATTTTTATGCATAATACGCTAATACCTAAATTAATATACGCTGTTTTCTATTGACTAAAAATAATACGAAGCGAAAATTTTACGAAATTTTATTTTCATAACGAAAGTTGTGTACCATAAATCTACTAAACCTGTAATTTAAGAGTGCTGGCAATTTGAAAGAAAGGGATACCCTCACCTCGTTCTTGCGGTCTCAGCTGGACCGTTGACATTTTGTATTGAAATATAAACCTTATCTTTTCAAGTTAAAGTGTATTTTTAAATACACAGAAATACGGAGTGCACCTTCCTGTTGTAATATAAATTCCTTGGTGTTGATATTCTATAATACAGTTTATTTAGGTAAGTAGGTATGTAGTTCCACTTTACGCCGCGGGATAGTTTACATCACAGACTACAGAGAGATGTTTATGGTCGAGTAGGCGGCCGAGTCGAGTAGCGAGAGACAAAAAGCAGGCTAACTCGACCAATGTAAACGATAGGGCGAGTAAACTGGGCCGAGTACTGAGCGAGTCGAGTGGTCTCGCGCGGAGCATAGTTGCTCGGCCGAGTTGTTTCCTGGGCCAGGGTTGCCAGGTGCAAAAAATCGAGAATAGATGAAGAAGAGAATAAACATAAAAAAATATGTTTAAATATATTATATATGTATAATAATCGTACTTCATACAAAATCCAAAATTTTCTGAAAATTTGGGATCGAACAATGTTGTAAATAATCGTACATCTGGCAACCCTGCTGGGCCCAATGAGCGATTTTCTGAGAGGCCATTTAAAAAAAAAAGCTTTCTATTGCTTCACAAGATGGCGTTGAATAAGTATGTACATGTCTATGGTATATTTTGGTACGAAACATATTTAAATTAATTACTTTTTAACAACCCAAAGGAAACTAATATTATATTAAATAAGTACTACTGTGAGGAACAGAAACGAAATAGGTAAATTTAAAGATTTAGGTAAATAAATGACATCTGTCTGACGTTCCGTTTTACGTAAAAAAGTCGCGTCAAAGTAAAATTTATAACGTTCCGTTCCTTCTAACTGCATAGGTGGGACAGCGCCATCTAGTGTCTGAGCTTTCAGAAAATCACGGTGGAAGCCGAGTCGAGTAGTACCCCAGTTACTGCGCGGCTAGAGCTGCTCGACTAATGTAAACTATGCTGTTCGTGAAACAGACTATGTAAAAAGAGTTTGTCAAGATACCTACAAGTTGACCCCCATTAACCGCCGCAGTCGCAAATATCCGACGGGCGTGATTTCGTCCTACAACTGCCAGTCGTATAAAACCGACTGCAACTTTCGTGTCAAATTTTATTGAATGAATTCAGCAAATTACATTACACCGACCACAACTACAAAACTCCTCCACCGACCTATTTCCTGCAGTTTTCATTAGGTACACGTTTTCAAACTATAAGGTCCTTCTTTTAAATAGTGCACATAATTTTAAGGGGTCAATGTACTCAAGTACAATACCTATTTAGTAAATCTGTGACAATACAAACAACTTTTACTATGGTACCTACATTGAAATCGTGAAAAAAAATCTGCTGTTCCATACATTTTGATCTAATCTATTCGATTTAAAATTTTCTATGGAACAGCTGATTTTTTTTCGCGATTTCAATGTTGGTACCATAGTAAAAGTTGTTTGTATGCATGAGTACATTGATCCCTTAAAATTATGTGCACTATTTAAAAAGGACCTTATATATAATTTGTGCACACGGTTGACCACACGTTGACCACCGGGTTGACGCCCACCGGGGCGCGGCGGCCGGGGCCGCCGGCGCCGCCCCGCCGCCCCGCCGTCGTCATTTGCTCACTTGTTTCGGCTCACAAGAGGCGGCGATTGTGGTCGTCGTGTGTGGGTCGTGTCGTGTGTCGTGTGCAGCGATAGTAATGTTGTAACGAATACTAACCATATTTTTAGCCGGTTGGTTCTTCTGGGTAGGTAGCTCCCCAGGCTTTGGTAAAGTTATCAGTGATTCAGAAGGATTCACCAGTCACCACACCATATCATGTATTAACCGATTATTATAAGAATAGGACTGTCAAAACGGCCATATTTGTTTGCGTTTCGCTTCCACTTCAGGGTGTAGGATGTGCAAGAAAAGGAACAAAGATCAAAAATGCCGTTTGACAGTCCTATTCTTATAATAATCGCATAGTATCTACCCCAGTGCCGTTGCGGAGGATTGTGGAACTGTTGTTTAGCCGAACAAGACAGTAGTAGTAGTAACAACAACTACCTACCTATTCTACATCCTACATCATTTATAGGTCAATGACCATGAAGTTTGACTTAATACTCTGAGGTAACTTTGACTTAATACTCTGAGGTAACTGGAGCTCTCACCCTGAATAAAAAAGTGTCGCCACCAAATTTGACATTTATGTATGTAGTGGCTGTCAGCTGTCTCATATGACCATACGTATTTTTTTAAAGTGTAGGTGAGACGGAAGACAGCCACTGTGCTATTTGTGGTATTAAAAAAATTGTTCGTACTGCACGCTCCAGTTACCTCAGTATTAAGTCGAACTTCTGTCAATGACCCTACATTCATATCATGTATCACGCCTACCGCGCCGTTGCGGAGGATTTTGAAACTGTTATTTTTCGACTTGCCTCCTTTCCTTACCTATCGTTTTCAAAGTAGGTACTATACCTTGAGATTCTAAATTATTGTATAGTAAAAATGTGATAGATTATTAATTCTGGCCGTTAGTCTCCCTCCGTCGCTGAATATCATATACTCAAAAGACCAGATTCATAAAACACTACATTCGCAAAACACGATATTCGCAAAACATCATATTCGCATTATATAATTTGTGAATCATTTTGATCCTAGAGTTTGCATAGAGTTTGTGATTGTGACACATCACACATCACATCACATCTTCGATCAACGCGAGCTCGAGAAGCATAACATGATTAAAAAAACGCGCGCAATCCATAGGAAAAATCGTGAACCAGCACGGGTAGCATGACGACCTCGAGAGCGGTTTTGTCTACGTTGAAATGTCAAAAATGACATCCCAGCGTAGACAAACTCTTTGTTTAACTGTCAACAATGACATTAAGGGGTAGACAAAATCTTTGTCGGGTTCGTCATGCTACGCCTGCTGGGGGGCTACCGGCTAAGAAATATGGATATGGGTATGGGTTTCAACTGTCATTTGAATTCCTTATCTTGATAGATTTTTGCTGCTTTGTTCTGTTGAACGTTGCTAGCTACTAGTTATCGTTATACCCGACGTCACAAAACAAGGAACTGATAGCGGCTATTTTCTTTATAAAATTGACTTAAAGTTCCCAAAAACGTATGAACTTCATACCCATAAAGTTACGCGGTAGCCCCCCAGGCATGAATTCGTCATTTTCACAGCCTTCTCGACGATAGAGAAGGCTGTGGCCATTTTCAAAACATAAAAAAACAAACATGGCTGTCAGTTTAATCTGACATTGTGCTGACTTTACAAAACAAAATGTCAATGTCAAAAAGTATGTGTCGTCGCTGGGTTGCGTTGCTTATTTTGTGAAATCTACTCGAAATACCATTTTTCAATCAATTTCTAGTAAAATAAACTATTCTACAAATTCAGCATACATCACAATGAAGAGAACATATGATTCTATGAGCTCTTCCGTGGATATAAGCTCATATCGGGATCAACATTTTAAGGTGCATCATGTTGCCTGTATTGTCCTCGAAAAGTAAAATTATGGTCATTGAATGGTGAAAAGAATTAGTAATTGTTCAGGTGCTAAATCATTTTATATCTTTTCCTAAAATAGTATTTTAACTACCTTACAGGGATCCAGAAGTGAACAAGAACGTTTATTGAGAACATCTTCAACACTTTACATTGGTAATTTATCGTTTTATACAACAGAAGAACAGATATACGAGTTATTTTCCAAATGCGGTGATATTCGAAGAGTGGTAATGGGATTAGATAAGTACAAAAAAACCCCTTGTGGATTTTGCTTTATGGAATATTATACAAGAGAAGATGCAGAAAACTGTATGAGGTAAGTATTTTAGATCTCTTGTTGAAATTAAAAAACCATTGAGCAAATTGTAACAACGGCGACAAATGAAGCTCCAGTATTTTACAACTAAATAAGAACAAATTTGCCACACCATATGGTTTCAAAAGATACCAAGCCATGCTAATAATTAAAAGGATTAATTGTATAAAAGTGTTTTTAGTTATGTGGCAAATATAAAGCAATTTAGATGATGTGGTGTCCACATCATCTAAATTGCTTTATTTCCTTGTTAATAGCAACATAGATACTATCCAGTAAGTGCCTATTGTTGAAGTAACAACATTATGCTATAATATAACTATATTATATATATGGTTAAAATTGGTTTCCAATATAGCAAATCTCAGGGCCTCAAGAACAAACTTGCATTTTCTAAAACATATTAATAATAGCTATGTATGTGTCTTTATTTGTCCAAAGAATAAAGTTAAGTTTTTTTTCATATTTGTGTGCAAACATGTGATCTGTCTTTGGACCATAAGCAGTTGTTTTGGTTTTGATGCTGACGAGTAGGGCATAGTAGGGTTCCACTGTCGGGCTGCCTTTGTGTTTTCTCTCTGTAAACTTAATTTACCTGGGTTAATTTACCTAGGTGAATTAAGTGTACTGTATTCATAAACTAATCACCTGGGTGCATTGAAATTACTTTCAAAAAACTTTATTCACCTTGTTCTCCTAGGTGCATTAAATATACTTTTAAGTATACTTTATTTACTTTTATCAATACTTCTTTATCAGTGAAGCTCTGGCTCAATCAGTGCTTATTATGATTATGATTGTCATATTGACACACAATTTTCCTGCAAACTATGAGTTTATTATGTGTTTCCTCAAAGCAAACTAAATAGTGGTAATTTTATAATACTATAAATAAGACCAAAGATTTATTTATTTTAATTGAAGAAATAAAAAGTATGTTCTTCTTCTTCTTAACATTACGGGCGGTTTCCGTAACTCGACGTCTATTGCGCCTATTTTGCGTCCGGAGGGTGCATGGCCAGATCACTCCAGCCAGCCCAGCTCAGCCAGGAACGCTCCAAGAGCTTTCACATTAGTGATCGCTTCCTGGACGCTGCCCGGCGACAGGGGGGCTCACTCCGCAATTCAATCGACTACGCGCTGTCTACCGTGAGGTAGAGAATAGGCGGGTTGTCTTAACAACGACAGAAAGAGACCGGATTTAAAATTTCATCATCTTCCTAAAAAACCTAAAAGGTACCTAAGTTTTTTTGTGTGACTATACTGTCTTATTCTAAGTATCTATAATACTTAATGATCCGAATATTTGATTTAAGGACCCCCGACCCACCTTAGCATAGGTAATTACGACAAAAATTAAAATTGACAAAGTGATTCTCGCTTTCATACCTACATAGCTAGGTTAGGTACCTACGAATAATTATTATTAGGGAAAAATAATAAAAAAAAAAAATCGTAGCACTTTTAAAATAGGTACCTACCAAATTACAAAATATCTACCTACTTTCTGTCTTAGAATAATATAATAATTGTGAATGCTCTAATAACTACTGAGCTACGGAGTCGTTACGGCCTGGCCTGGCCACGAAAATGCGCGGCGGCCGGGGCGGCGGCGGCGGCGACACGGCGACGAGCGAATTGCGCAATCATTGCGCGCAAGCAACAGACGTCTAATCAAATAAGTCAATGAGACGCACCAACGGATGCGCAATTCACTCGTCGCCGTCGCCGCCGCGCATATTCGTGGCCAGGCCGTTAGAGCATTCGCCCGGACAGTGAAAGGTCGTGGGTTCGAGTCCCATCGGAGCTAGTTGTGCGACGGGTCGACTTTTTAGCGACTCCGTAGCTGAGTGGTTAGAGCATTCGCCCGGACAGTGAAAGGTCGTGGGTTCGAGCCCCACCGGAGCTAATTGTGATGTGAGACGGCACGACTTTTTCTAATACCTACTTCATTCTCAATTTTTTCAGTAATAAAAATTGAATTGTGAATGCAAAGAAGTAAAAATAAAAAATCTGTCTGTCTTTAAAAAATCATTTGCGCTATTTGTTGTTTCTTTTACCACTTACCTGCTTACTTCGTCGTTACATTGCAGTCGAGTCGACCGGCGACCGCGACCCTACGCGGCAACCAAGACCACCCAAAACCAATTTGGCTTAAGCGTTTCCGAGTAATAGAAGCGTATTACGTACAGCTACGGTTCAATTTCGCTTGTAATGAACGGTAAATAAGTTAGGCAGGCGTGCGGGTGCAAATTATTTTAGACCTAATTGTCGCGTGGACAAGATTGATAATTTATTGTAACTGTTTCGGAAGTGAGCCTTCTGCTACAAATATTATTCTGTGCCGGCGAGCCAAGGTACCTCGCCCGGTAGGTAGCCACACCCCTGCATTCCAGCAGTACGTGGGCAGCTGTTTCTTCTTCCTCCATGCATCCTCTGCATAGGGGACTGTCGGTGACACCTAAATTAAAAAGATGTCTGTTAAATTGTCCATGACCAGTTAATGGCACCTGTTACCAGGCGAAGTTGCTGTTAAAAAGTATGTTAAATGGACATATTACTGTAGGCCATTTTCTAGAAATGGTCTTATAGAGCAGTCGCCCGGAAAGCGAAAGGTCATGGGTTCGAGCCCCATCGGAGCTGGTTCTGAGATGGGTCGATTTTTTCTCAATACTTCATTTTCCATTTTTCTATAATAAAAATTGTATTGTGAATGCAAAAAACTTAAAATTAAAATAACTAGAAATGGTCCGTTAGGTAGATCCATTTTTAACTGGGGTGATTAAGTTTTACAATATTATAAATATGTCTTGTTTTGTGACTAGCAGTGCAGGTGATTATGTTTATTTATTATTATAAATCCAGGTTCTCGAATAGCAACCACGTACCCGATGACATTCCGTGGGCATGCCCCCTACAAGGTGGACCGATGATCTAGTCAAGGTCGCGAGAAGCCGCTACATGTGGGTAGGACCGATTGCTGTGGAGATCCTTGGTGGACGCCTATGCCCAGCAGTCGGCGTCGTTCGGCTGACATGATCATTATTTTAAATATTTGACTTTTGTTTTGTGACCAGCGGTACAGGTGATTAAAGTTTACAAATAGTGAATTAAGTTTACGGAGGGTGTATATTGCTATCTTGTATAGTTATTGTGTGTTGTCCCAAGTATGCAGTCTCTTCAGTCGTCCAGTCTGCATTGGTTCAATAAGACACTGGGACCAGGCCAGATCAAACTTCGGCCTCCAGCGGGGGCGAACATACGGGTGGATGGGGCGTGGATTCCTCTCCGCCCATGGATAAAATACCTGGAGCTAGTGCTTGACGGACGATGGAAGTTCGACGAGCACTTTCGTCAACTGGCCCCGAAGGTAACGAAGGCGTCGGGGGCATTAGGACGGCTGCTGCCTAACACCAGTGGCCCGGGGGACACATGCCGGAGGCTTTTCGCCGGAGCGCTGAGAAGCATGGCCCTGTACGGGGCGCCAGTCTGGGCTGACAAGCTCAACGATGAAAATCGGAGATGCTTACGTCGGCCACAGAGAGCGATCGCAATTAGGATTGCAAGGGGGTACAGGACCATGTCCTTCAACGCAGCGTGTGCGCTGGCAGGTACACCTCCCTGGGAGTTAGACGCCCAGCTGATGATGGAGGTGTACCAGCAAAGAAAAAGTGCCATAGCTAATGGGGACCGTATGGCCGAAGCAGAGTTGACGGCAGCTCGACGCCGTGCGGATGAGCAGTTGATGGTCCGGTGGGAGGGGCTACTGGATGCGGATCCAGCGGGCAGGCGGACAGCCGAGGCCATCCGCCCAGTATTGGGGCAATGGTGCAGCCGGAAGTACGGGTCGTTGACCTTCAGGCAGGCACAGGTGTTTTCTGGGCATGGATGCTTCGGAAAATACCTGTGTCGGATTGGAAGTGAGGCGACCACACGGTGTCACGATTGCGGCGCTGGGGTGGACAGTGCGGAGCACACCTTACAGGAGTGCCCTGTCTGGTCATCGCAGCGTAGTAATCTGTGCGCTGTGGTAGGGAGAGACCTCTCGCTGCCAAGCATGGCTCGTGTCATGCTTGGTAGTGACAGGTCCTGGGATGCGGCAGTCTCCTTTTGCGAGGATGTCGTCTCGCAGAAGGAGGCATCGAAGCGGATCCGCGAGCAGGATGCTCATGCGGATCGGCTCCGATGAAGGCGGGTGGGACGGAGGATGTGGCGCTTTGCGCACCTCATTCCGCTTTAGTGGGTGTTGGACCGTGCAGTGCGGGTGACGGCCTGTCGCCAGTCCAGCCTTGCGTAAACGCATTCCCCTCACTATAAAAAAAAAAGACCAGATCAAACTATCGCACAACTATCGGCCGGGCGGTAATGTGCATGAAGGACTATGTGAGCGCGCGCCCGGATTGAACTAAACTATCAACCAACTATCGGTCTACTAAAAATCACAAGTGCGCGCAGTCTCTCAAAACCAAAGTATCGGCCGACAGTTTGATCACGATCGGGCATCGTCCTAATAGAACGCGATTACGCGATCATCGCGCGAGTAGGCGATGCGACCATCGCGTGTTCGCGCGATGGCAAAAACTGGGTGTCCTAATAGAACGCGATTTATTAGGACAGAATTTCTGAAAGCTCAGTCACTAGATGGCGCTGTCCCACCTATGCAGTTAGGAGGAACGGAACGTTATAAATTTTACTTTGACGCGACTTTTTTTACGTAAAACGGAACGTCAGACAGATGTTATTTATTTACCTAAATTTTTAAATTTACCTATTTCGTTTCTGTTCCTCACAGTAGTACTTATTTCATATATTATTAGTTTCCTTTGGGTTTTTAAAAAGTAATTAATTTAAATATGTTTCATACCAAAATATACCATAGACATGTACATACTTATTCAACGCCATCTAGTGAAGGAATTGGAAGCTTTTTTTTTTAAATGGCCTCTCAGAAAATCGCTCATTGGGTATTTGACTGTTGTTGAAATGTATATGACATTCAGAAATATAACACTAGTGAATAACAAATGTGAAAAAAGAAATTCAATCTGTATTATAACAAGCGAAATAAGAGCTACTTAATTGTGATTCTATCTCTTTCTAAAACGAAATTTTCTATGGCGAGAGTATGGCGCTATAGAAATGTGACGTCACGTTTTATAGCGCTCACCTTGTCTAATTAGAAAGTTTGATGCTCTATATCGCTAAAAATATGCAAGATATTTAAAAATAAATACTTATGTTGTGTTGCTACCAAAGATATTGTAATATAACAAGATTGCGCACTCATGAGTTACAGCCGAGCCGAGCGAGATAGGCCTATTATGGTGTGCGTCCCTCTCTAATGAGAGAGACGTGAGTGACTACACGATTTGGTTTTTTCGAGGACAATTTATAGTTAACCAGACTTGGCTCACGTAGGATTCGAACATCACGCTTCCTAGGGAGCTCTTGTAGCTAAAAGAAACATACATTTAAACATCCGAACTCACTTTATATTTATAATATTAGTTAAGATGAGGACTCCGCGAGGCAAAGCATTTGCACCACTTATGAGGCAATAATGTGACAATCGACACATACACATATGCTTTATAAGCATACTTACTTTTGAACCGACTTCAAAAAAGGAGGTTGTCAGTTTGACCTGTATGTAATTATATGAAATGTATGTCTGTATTTCTGATAGGCGTATTTTGCTAAAATGGATAGAAATAAAAAGTCCACGTACAATAATAAAAATCTGTTTATTAGTTAGACTATACATTGCTAAACAAAATTTTCTTGCGGATCTTTTGACGCATGGGGGCTTTGTGTCCAATTAATTTTAAAGATTCGTTTTTTGCGTACCTACTTTTTTAACCTTAAATTAAGATACAGATGTTATAATACATTTAATAAGTTTTGTTTCATGCCTATTTTCTGATAAAGTCCTTCTTCTTTTTCTTCTTCCGCTGAGTATTGTGTAATTTTTTCAGATATGAGGTTAAGCCAACCTTTTTTAATTTCTTCATCTTTAGGAAATCTGAAACAATGAAAATTAATGTTTGGGTTAAGTAAGAAAGTAAATTCCAGTCTATAGACTAAAAACGAAATGGACACCCTACTATACGCAAGAATTAAAGTTTGGCTAAATACTTACCTATGAAAAGATACACCGCTCCGTTTAAATGATTCGCTTTTGCATCCTTTCACACATCAAGTGAGAACCATTTTTATTGATTTAAACGTAATTTTAAAATGATAATTAAGATCCACACACTAACTTTAGACACATAAATTAATTTGCCGTCGCCATATTGATGATGTTTTTATTTTTATTAAAATTGTCCAGACGCAAAGTGTTGCATATTTATTATAATTAAAACTACCAAAACACCGACTCTTACATTAAAAAAATAGTTTTTCAAGGTTTTAAATAATACAAATGATATGGACTTTATTATTATCAGTTTAACATTCCTTTTAATTAATAAATATTTTGAAAATTCTCGAGAACAGGAAATATGAATTTGAATTAAGTTCTACTACAACCAAAAATATTTAATGGTGGCAGCCCAGTAGACAGGGATGCAATCCTATTTAGGAGCCTCTCGCTCGGCTCGTTTTTCCGTTTATCGAAATGTCATACGAAAATAAACCTTATTGTAACTGCATAGAATCGAATTGACATTGCTTTTATTTTCATAGTGCACAATCTTGTTATATTATAATATCTTTGGTTGCTACTAATTAAATGAACATTTTAAGTCAATAAAAAAAACCTGTCAAATACCCAATCATCGCGCGTGGCGCGAATTTCAATTAGGACAACTATTCAAATTCAATATGTTTGATCGCGCATTCGTACCAACTAAGTTCGCGCGAATAGATCGATCGCAGCGTGACATTGTCTGTTAGGACACCTATTCGAGTTCGATATGTTTGATCGCGCGTTCGTACGAACTAATTTCGCGCGAATAGAATTACAAACATTTGAGTCGCGCGATTGCGTCGTGGGTTTGTCAGTTAGGACACCTATTCGAGTTCAATATGTTTGATCGCGCGTTCGTACGAGTAAAGTTCGCGCGAACCTGCGATGATCGCGCATTCGCGTTCTATTAGGGCGATGCCTTAGGATTCCGACTAAACTATCGCCCGATTAAAAATCACAAGTGTGTTGGCTCTAACAGTAGGGCAATTTTCTTACGTCAAGATGAATGTGATGTGTTTAGATTTTGTGCCACTAGCCTTAATTTTTCAAGACTGCATCCAGGAATGCACATTATTCAAATGCTCTTGCAGATTTCTTGATGCCACTTCGGGATCTGTGTCATGTGACAGTAGGGCTGTGTCATCTGTAAATGTAGCTGTAATGACATTATCTGACTCTGGAACATCAGCTGTGTAGATGAGATACAGTGAGGGGCCCAGCACACTCTTGAGGAACTTAAGTTACATTACAATAAATGTTTCAATAGATGCAATTTTATTCTTGGGACCTGTCGAAATATTTATCGAGTGCTTTGAGTGAGTGCCTCTACCTGATAGAGCATATATTTCTTGCAGATATATAAATGGGACAAGATTGGACGATAGAATAATAAGATGTGACTGGGACGCAGGCTTCATAGAGGGAAGGCAATATGGACGAGGAAAAACTGGTGGACAGGTAATGATTTTTAGATAGATTAGATACATATTCAGGAATGGAATATATAAATTATGCAATCAATTCCATAAACTTAGACACTTAATTGACCCAGTTAAAATGCCATACTTGATGTAGACCAGTGGTTGGCAACCTTTTGATGGACAAGGGCACAGCCCCTTTAGGCGCATTTGGCCCAATTCGCGATTGGTCCAATTCACATTATTCGCGGTTGGCCCAATTCTCAGTTGGTCCAATTCGCAGTTGGCCTAATTCGCACTTGGTCCAATTCGCAGTTGGGACAATTCGCAGTTGGTCCAATTCGCGTTTGGTCCAATTCGCGGTTGGTCCAATTCGCGATTGGTCCAATATAAAGTGTAGGTATTGTGATAAGGTAGAAAGAAATATAACCATGCATATTTGATCAAACGTATGATAGATAATTATAATATATTATATAAATATACACTTTTTACCTATCGGGCGGGACCTTAGCCACGTTATAGATTCCGTTCTATAACTTGGGAAACATTATCCATCTTGGCCTAACCGCGAATTGGCCCAACTGCGAATTGGACAAACTGTGAATTGGACGAACTGAGAATTGGACAAACTGCGAATTGGACAAACTGAGAATTTGACCAATTGCGAATTGGACTAACTGCGAATTGGACTAAGTGCGAATTGGACATTTTTTTGAACATTGGACCAATTGCGAATTGGACCAAATGCGCCTAAAGGCTCCGAGTACTAAATCCTATGGAGGTGGCATACCTACGCAAAAGTGAGGTGTAACTAAGTCACAATGTAAGAAAATCTTGGAATTCAATTTTAAACTTCTTCTAATTGTCGTATTAATCGGTCCAGCCGTTTCAGAGATTAGCCGGAACAAACAGACAGACAGACAAAAATTGTAAAACATGTCATTTTGGTATATGTACCGTATATTTAATCATATGCACGTAGTAAAAAGCGGTTATTTAATGTTACAAACAGACTCTCCAATTTTATTTATTTGTATAGATGTATAGAAGATATGCCATCTCCATAGGATTCAGTACTCGAGGTTTACTCGCTGTTTACCTGTCAAACGGTGCAAACGATGTCAAATCGGTTCACTTAAAACTACGTTGCCAACTTTATGCGCATGGCTTGTAGAAGACGATAGAGATGGCTGTGACAAGGGCCATATAGTAGCAAAACTGTAGATGCGGGCCGAGGGCCGCACTTGTTCATAATATTGAAAAGAAGTTAGGTGCTTATCATAATGACTAAAGTCCTTAGACCAGTGTGTGTTGTCAGGGATGACTTTGCGTGCCTCGCGTTGCCGACCGCTGTTGTAGACAGACTTTCTGCCTATTCATAAAAATATTTAAGCTATGTTTGACTTAAACACTGTTTTGTCTCTTCTGCCAAGATATTTGTGTAACAAAGATAAAACAATGTTTAAGTTAAACATAGCTTAAATATTTTTATGAATACGGCAGTAATTTTTTAACAAATACTAAATTATATTTTAATCCTTTTTTTAACAGGTGCGTGACGAATACAGAACTGACTATGATGGTGGAAGAGGTGGTTATGGTAAAATTATTGCGCAAAAGATTGTTCCGAATACTTTGGAACGTTGATCAAACAAGTGTGTGTTATGAAGATATCCAAGTGTTCGACTCAGCAGTAATTATGAACTCATGAAAGACTGTAATTTAAGATATATGCATTTGATATAAAGTGAGGTCATTACAATTTATAAAAACGAAACTGCCTTTTTATAAATAAAAGCCATTTTATTCGCAACATCATTATCTAAATAATACATTGCCAAAGTATAAAACTTAAGTATAACAAAGAAATAATAATTTACGCAAACAAGTTCAACAGAGTTCATTCATATAAATGTAATTATTTTTCTTGTCATTATTTATAATGACCACACTACTTGTGGCAGTAGTAATACTTAATTCTAGTAAAATGGTAAAGTCAAAACAGATATCCTTAAAATTAAATGCATTTTCATAAGCATACAAAGATTGTTAATCAAATCTCAACTAGTGTATAAGAAACATATGTAATGAGGATTTATTATAAAAATAAAATGTGCAAAAGCCAACATTCATCATGTATGTTATTAACAATTTTTATTAATAATAAATGAGTAACAGCACAATATAGTAGAGAATATGATTTGGGTGACCAAATTTAAATGCAATATGTTACTTTGAGTTTTTCTAGTTATCTCTATGAGTTATTTTATTATTATGTAGTTCTGACTGGTAGTTGCATGATGCAATTGCAAAATAGTTACAAAAAGTAAAGAGACTTTTATTAAAAAATGAGCATTTAGTTTGGCAACTATTAACTTGTTAGTTGATAAAGGGATACAACTAAAACATAATTGTAGTTTATAACAATTAGTATGCATAATATTATATATCAAGCATACACAGAACTGCCTGACATGGGAGATGAGCGAGGCCCAAATTCATACAGAGATGGCAGCGAACGGCCGAGACGCCACGAGCACTTTTAGTGTGGAATAATTTTCAACTTTATATGCATACGTAAAAAGTCGCGCGTCGCCGAGAGCAGTCGAATGGCCACGACACGAGCGGCTTCTCGCAACACCGCTGACAGCAGCCGCGCTTATACAAGGCGCGTGGGCTCGGGAGGCCGCTAGCGGTCGCTCGTTGACGCCCGAGGTCGCGGCAATTGGCTATTTGACTGTTGTTGAAATGCAGATATTTAATTAACACATTCAGAAATATAACATTATTGAATAACAAATGTGAAAAAAGAAATTCAATCTGTATTATAACAAGCGAATTATGAGCTACTTTATTGTGACTCTATCTATCTCTTTCCAAAGCGAAATTTTCTATGGCGAGAGTATGGCGTTATAGAAATGTGACGTCACGTTTCTATAGCGCTCTCCTTGTCTAATTAGAAACTTTGATGCTCTATATCGCTGAAAATATGCAAGATATTTGAAAATAAATACCTATGTTGTGTTGCTACTAATTCAATAAACATTTTAAGTCAAAAAAAAAAAAATAGTCAAATACCCAATTCGTGGACCTTCGCTTCCATCTCGGTATGAATTATTGGGCCTTAAGAAAATAGGAACATTACTACAGTTTTAGGTTGTTAACATCTTTCGTAAAAATAGACAGATCCTTAATTGACTAATCCTTGGGAGTAGTTTCTGGCATCAGATCAAACCACAGTGTTTTTGCTTCCCTAAAGTCATACTGGTTGAGATGTATTACAACCTGAAACAAGGAATCATTTTGCTTAAAAGGTTTTTATTTTTGAATCTGTCTTAATTTTAGAACAGACTTCCAAACAGAAGCTGAGGTATTTTCTGCCAGGAAAGTAGTAGTCTATATACTAATATTATAAAGAGGAAAGATTTGATTGTTTGTTTGTTTGCATCGAATAGGCTCCGAAACTACTGGACCGATTTCTAAAATTCTTTCACCATTCGAAAGCTACATTCTTCCCGAGTGACATAGGCTATATTGTATCCCGATATTCCCACGGGAACGGGTACCACGCGGGTGAAACCGCGAGGATCCGCTGTTAGTAGTACATAGGTTTGTAGTAATATGTTTAATAAACATCACACTACGAAAAACACTCTTATTATGTAAGCGATAAGAGCGTATTTCACATGAAAAATCTTGATGTGCTATGTTTAATTATACTAATCTTATATATATATAAAATAAAAGTCGTGTTTGTTACAACACTTATAACTCGAGAACGGCTGGACCGATTGCCATGGTTTTTGATTTGTTGGATTTGTTTCCGTCCCGAATAGCAGAATAACTAATAAAAACATTGTAAAGTTGACGAAAAAATAAAATAAAAGAGAAAACATTTTCCCATACAAATTGTTCCTGAGTTTCGTACCTGTCAAACATTTGATGTTCATCCCGTCGATACGGTCAACTCTCCCCTCAAATTAAAGAATGTAATTAAATAAAGGTTTCGAATCGACAACATTTATTCACAATAATCGGATTATCGCGTATTTTAGATTTTAAAATTATAGAATCAATGACGTTATAATATCATTGTATAGAATAGTGTCAGAAATGAAAAAGGATTGACATATTTATTTGTTGTCAAATTCATATTCATGCGTGCGTTCAGAAATTGATTTTGTGTAAACTAAAGAAAAGATATCAAGCTACTTATCAGAATATATAAAAATCAATGCCACTTTTCGTTGTAATTTTATAACTCGAGAACATGTGCGTCAAGTTAGCAGCCTCACAACAGAATTAGATGGTTTTGATTATGTCAAAAAATACTGTATAAATAGTGTTAAATAGTGATGTATATTAAATAAATAGTGATACTTTGATTCAAAAGATATTTGAGTATCTTAGTGAGGCTGCTAACTTAACGTCAAGTTAGCAGTCACCTCAAGAAATACAGTTTGTATCAATGTGATTTATATGTCAAAAAATACTGTATAAATAGTGTATCGTAAACGCAAAATTTCAAAAGTAGTTCTTTAATACAAGCCGAGATATTAGGGTCTCTAAGTTGGCTGCTAACTTGACGTTTCTTGCGATGGAGATTCCAGGGAAACAGGTACAAGTTTTTAATAAATAAATACTTGAAAAAATACTGTGTGAAATAGTGAATCTTAGGATATAAATAAAAAAAGAATTCTTCTTTGCTATTTTCAAAAAATCTAATGTAAACTTCTACATAATAATCTGAATATATGCTGACGATCAATGTTGAACTTTGCTCCTTAGTAATAAGGTTCAAACTTTATTTCAATCGTGGAGTGCGTACTATCGAGCAAAAAAGTGAAATATATATTTTTGATTGTGTCAATACATACGTTTAATCGGTTTAATGCTATTGATTAGGTATTTAAACAAATATATTTCTACCCACTTCTTAACCGACTTTAAAAAAAGAGGAGTTTCTCAAGTCGACTGTATTTTTTTTATGTATGTTTTACCATAACTTCGCCAGTTGTTAACCGATTTTAATAATTCTTTTTTTATCTGAAAGAAAATAGTTTATGTGTGGTTCCATGAAAAATTCAAAGTAGTCAGTTCAGTAGTTTTTTCACAATCCTGAAAAAACACATAGTTTTGGACTGGTAGTTCCTGCTTTACACGTCAATATCTTCGCGAACATTGACCAATTTCCATGATTATTTTTTTATTCGAAAGAGTAAACTCCTGAGGTGGTCACATTGTTACCAAGTTAGGATCTGATGGTGGAATCCAGGGGAAATCGAGGAAAACCCGTAAATTATAATTATAACACCCAGACCAAGAAAAACAGATATGTTTATGCACACAAATATTTATCTTGTTTGGGAATCGATCCCGAGACCTCGAGCGCAGAAGGCAGGTATCCTAACCCTGCGCAAAATCGGTTGTCATTTGAAAAAAGTAACCGCTGTAACTGAACAGATTTAAATACCTAGTCATAAAAGACTAATCAAGTAACTTTAATATTTAATGCACTAAGAATATACTTAAGTAACTAAGTTCCTAAGTAGTAACTTTACGAAAGATTAGCTTGGTACTTATGAAGGTACTAAATACGAGAAGTTTTGAATGACTAAGAGCTAACCTATATCATTTTAATAAATAAATACCAAAATAGAAAAAAAGTTACGTACTTTTAAACTGTAGGTTGTTATTATAGGATATAAACTTGCACGTGATATCACTTCTTATGGTACAAATGTACTCACTGCTCACCAATTTTAAAACAAACAAAACTTTTCTCCAATGTCATGTCACCGAATCGAAATCACGTAAGTAAACAAAATCACGCCATCTCGCGGTGTTGCTTTGTACCTACTACGCCAGTGACTCGTTTGCGCTAGCGATGGGGCATTTCCAAATGTACGACAAGAAAAAATAACATGCTGTAAAAAATAGTGATTCTGTTTCATTCATTTATTTTAACTTTGTTAAAGTTAATATTTATTTTACTTGTTAAATTAATTGTCATAACTTATAACGTCTAACGCTATCCAAAACTATGAGATTGATTCGTGTCTACTTCTTGTATGCATTGCGGTGTCCTTCCGGATTTCGCCAAATTAATTCGAGTCACAAATGACAAATGCTTGACATATTATGTTTCGATATACGATAGATTATGTGTCATTTGAAATGACTGGAATAAAAAATTTGACAATATCAGTACGTCTAGAGAAAACTGTACACGACTGTACCTAAAATTGAATGTATGGTAGAAGTTTACATTCGATTTTTTGAAAATAGCAAAGAAGAATTCTTTTTTTATTTATATCCTAAGATTCACTATTTCACACAGTATTTTTTCGAGTATTTATTTATTTAAAACTTGTACCTGTTTCCCTGGAATCTCCATCGCAAGAAACGTCAAGTTAGCAGCCAACTTAGAGACCCTAATATCTCGGCTTGTATTAAAGCACTACTTTTGAAATTTTGCGTTTACGATACACTATTTATACAGTATTTTTTGGCATATAAATCACATTGATACGAACTGTATTTTTTGAGGTGACTGCTAACTTGACGTTAAGTTAGCAGCCTCACTAAGATACTCAAATATCTTTTGAATCAAAGTATCACTATTTATTTAATATACATCACTATTTAACACTATTTATACAGTATTTTTTGACATAATCAAAACCATCTAATTCTGTTGTGAGGCTGCTAACTTGACGCACATTCGAGAACGGGCTCACCTATTCAATCCAAACCAAATGTTTAGGCTTTGGTCGGACTATTTAGTAGATGGTTTATGTGAAATTTGGGGTAAGGGTAGGGGTAGGGGTAGGGTAGGGGTAGGGTAGGGTAGGGGTAGGGTAGGGTAGGGATAGAGTAGTGATACGGTAGGGGTAGTGTGGAGTAGGGGGTAGGGCCACGCGAACGAAGTCGCGCCGTGTCAGCTAGTATTATATAGAGGAAAGATTTGATTGTTTGTTTGCATCGAATAGGCTCCGAAACTACTGAACCGATTTAGAAAATTCTTTCACCATTAGAAAGCTACATTCGTCCCGAGTGACATAGGCCATATTTTATCCCGATATTCCCACGGGAATGGGTACCACGCGGGTGAAACCGCGAGGATCCGCTAGTGCTGTATAAATGACCCACCTGTCCGATGACCGGGCTGCCTCCCAAGAAGCCTTTGTGCGTGGCGACGGTGACTTCCACCTGCCTCGAGTGCAATTCCGCTAACGGGATCACCCACTCAAACTGCTCGTCGTATTCCGGCATACAGCTGTCTTTTACGACCTACGATGTTTTTGAAATATTTTTAGGTGAGTCGTTTCATATAATTATCTAAACTTCTAAGGATATTTGGGCGTTTAATGATTGTTAGGACCCTTTTAAATTGCGACTTCTTGCATCTATGCTAAATGCGATGCTGCATCGATTCAGTCAAAAAGCCGCCACCCGCCCTGCTAAAAGCAGCATCCCCACAACGCGTCGTGACGTGAGCGTTTTCATCAGAGCCATAACACGAATTTCGCAATGTGGATATTTTACAATCGCCACAATGCGTTGAGCTGTTTTCTCGCTTAATGAGCGATTCCTGTCTCTGAGCATAATATATCGATGCCAAAAGTAGCAATGTAAAAGTTCCCTTGGTTACACTTCCTTTATCTCACGAAGTCACGTGAATTAAACTAGTTTTAACTTTTGCGTCGCGTCGCTTTAAGAGCGTTCACGGTAGCTTCCAGATTACAAAGCTGTAGTAAAAATAGGCTCATGAACGATTCGACTTATTTCTAGTTGTGGGGTGTTACTTACTATAGTTTTGCGTTTGGAATCCTTTGAACGTCCGGGCAGTAAGTACAATTTAACATAAGGATCAGGCACGTTGGTTGGATCTTTCAGTGGTATGTTTCTGTCAAGCATAATAAAAGTATTGTTAGAAGCTGTTGAATAAAGTCTTAATTTTGAATGTGACTCTTTACAATCGCAGAAGCACTTACGCAATTTTATGCACCACGACATACAGAGTTTGGTTCTGCATGCTGTATCTGAGCGAAAGTAAAATGCGCCCCAAGCCGGCCTCTCCTGCAGACCTGCGACAATTAAAACGTTGTCAGAACCGGCGAACCATGTCAAAAATTTGCACGTTGAAAAGTGTATCTAGTTAATCCTATATCTGTACTTCTTGGTACCTTTGTTTACAAGAAAAGAAAATGTTAGTACCTTGGTATATTTTGTAAGTTCCTTTGTAGATTTATTTTATGTTTAATAATTAGCTATAAACATTTCGAACAGCAATATAAAAAACTTACGTAGTGAGCGAGGATGACCTATGAACCAACTTAGGCGAGTCCCGATCAGACGACTCCGATGGCGGCGCTTGCTGGTCTTGAGAAACTTCTGAAACAAATTAAACATTATTATTGTCACTGATTTAACGGACCAAATATTATAACTCACATTTGGTGAGTAAACTCATGTAAACTTTAAACTTACCAACAGATTTGACAATTTGCTCTACTGGAATCGACTTCTGTGACGATGTCTCTGTTGTATTATCGTCCTTATCGTCGATGTTCTTTAAGTCCACATCATGTGGCGTAGCAGCTAAAAGAAAAAAGAGGAATAACAGAAATTATCTATTTGATAGGAACTTTATAAACAGGAAAACAATTTGTTTCTGTTCATTTGTTTTAAGACTTGTAGTACATGGAAATCGTACCAAATAAGTGGTGTTGCCTTGCATTAAATGAGGTAGTTCTGATTTTTTTATATGTTAGTAGTGATGAGATAGTAATGACAAATCCAAGTTTTCCACCTCGAAAGCCCTTCGGATCATTGTTAAATATTAAAAAATCCAATAAATTTTCAGATTTTTAAAAACTAAAAAAAACTGTAATACTTCCTTTTTTTGATTTTTGCAAACTTTTAAATAGCCCTATCTTAAAAACTATTTGACTTACAAAAACGAAATTATTATCTTTTTATTGCAAATTTAGTCTACTTTAAAGTAACTATGGTAGTATAGTAACTTTTGCCGTAACACAGGTCCTTGGTGGTAAAAATTTACAAAAACTGAAAAAAATCTGAAAATTTTAATATTTAACAATGATCCGAAGGGCTTTCGAGGTGGAAAACTTGGATTTGTCATTACTATCTCATCACTACTAACATACAAAAAAATCAGAACTACCTCATTTAACGCAAGGCAAAATGTACGATTTCCATGGACTATTGCAAATCTATGAAGTCAATCGGCAGTCGAATTGCTTTGAATTTTGGTGAAAGAAAGATTAGGCAAGGAAAGGAAACCTTGTCTGTCACCAGCGATCACCAGCGTCTCACTCGATGTACTTGCGCGCAACTCTCGCCCGCACCGCGCCGGCGGCGGCGGTGCAAATCCATAGAAATTAGGTCCGCAAAAGAGCTAGAATATATGCGATAGAAAGAGATGCAACGAGTGGCCGTTCGTAATTTGCGCCGTACAAGCTGAATTCCACTTTATTGCGCTATAGTTAGAGTTGCTATTTATTTAAACTGCTTAGCGGTGTGCAGTATCTGTTACGTAGTAACTATTTAGTAATCTGTGAAATCACCGCCACCGTATTCGTGGTTATTGTAACAAGGGATCGGACTGTTATTGATATGTAAATATTTAATAGTAACATTTAAAAATATAACATTGAAGAATAACAAAAGTGAAAAAAAATATTCAAAACTAGCTTTCCGCCCGCGGCTTCGCCAGCGTGGACTTCACGACGTTATCCCGCGGGAATGTGATTTTTTTTTCGGGATAAAAAGTAGCCTATGATCCTCTCCAGGCTATAAAGTATCTGTGTCCCAAATTTCAGCCAAATCCGTTCAGCCGTTTTTGCGTGATTGAGTAACAAATATACAAACATCCAAATATCTAAACTTTCACATTTATAATATTAGTAGGATGTTGATTAATAAGCAAGTAATGAGCTGCTGAATTGTGAAAAACTGTGTCTCTAGCTATCTCTATCTAAAACGAAATTTTATATGGCGGGAGTATGACGCTAAGCACATCATCTGTGTCTAGCGCTTGCCTTGTCTAATAAGGAAGTTTGATGAGCTATATCTCCGAAAATATGGAAAATATTTGAAAATAAATAGCTACCTGTGTCGTGTTTCTGATGTTAATAAAAACATTTTAAACAAATAAATAAAAATCAGTCCGGTCCCCTATTATATTCCGTGGAAAATATTTAAAAATAAATACCTGTGTCGTGTTTCTCGTGTTAATAAAAACATTTTAAACAAATAAATAAAAATCAGTCCGGTCCCCTATTATATTCCGTTTCCGTTACCTGTCTCGTTGGCCGGCGGCGGCGGGGCCACGCCGTCGGTGGCGTCGCTGCCGGCGGCGGGCGCGGGCGCGGGAGTTGTCGCGGTCGCGGGGGCGGGACCTAACGGCGGTTCAGATCCTTTCTCTTCTATATCTTCCTCCCTTATGGCTTCTTTAAGTATCTAAAAATAATTTTATAATTATAAATATTCTTGAGGCTATTTGTAAAATAGGGTACTTGACTGAATTTTTTTATCGACTTAAAATGTTTATTGAGTTAGTAGCAACACAACATTAGTATTTATTTTCTAATATCTTGCATATTTTCAGCGATATAGAGCATCAAACTTTCTAATTAGACAAGGAGAGCGCTATAGAAATGTGACGTCACATTTCTATAGCGCCATACTCTCGCCATAGAAAATTTCGTTTTAGAAAGAGATAGCTAGAGTCACAATTAAGTAGCTCATAATTCAGTTGTATAACAACTAATACAAATTGAATTTCTTTTTTCACATTTGTTATTCAATAATGTTATATTTCTGTACTTATGTCATAATTTATACCTACATTTCAACAACAGTCAAATACCCAATTCTACGTAAATATGGCAGGTTGGTCCAGTTGTAATATTATAATATTCTTTGGTCCAGTTATCGTCCACTTCCAAATGAATTTGAATTAATTACTGTTTCATACCAAAAATGATCGTATATTTCAAAATGTGTAACTATAATTTCGCAAAACCACACTTACCTTCAATTGCAGTGACACGATAATCTTAGATTCAGCTCCGGATTTTTGGAGATTCAGTGGCTGGGTCAGCAGACTCAAGTCTCTTTCCTTCAGCAGATTCGCTATTGAGTATACCAGTTGACCTAATTGATTTCCCGTCTTTTGATCTAGCACCTAAAAAGTAATACACAGATGATAACAATTTTATTGTTGCGGTACGTTTTAGAACGGTTTCTACGGTCAACACAGTGATAAAGGAACAAGATAATTCGTATATTCACTTGTAGTTTAAGATTCGATAAGGAATTTTTACCCTTATCTAAAGGTGGTCCCACACAGGAGTTTTATAACATTGTGTGTATGAAACAGCGTATAAAATTTTGCTATAACATGTTAGAGAATTTGTAAAAAACAGTTATACAACAAAACATATTTTCTACAACGTTAGAATAGAAAAAGTTGATTCAACAAAACACAAAATATATTTAATCTATGTAAATATATTTTGTGTGTATAACTTATAAGCGCTTTGGATGGCGACATCTGTTAGCTTGTAAGAAAACTGTATAATAATAATAATCATCATGTCAGCCGAACGAATAATAATAAATAAATAAATAATAATATATTATTTACATAGACAGAAATGTTAACACGGTAAATACAAGTAGGTATTTTGTAGGAAAATTTGAAATGGTTACATCTCTTTACCGCCCGAGCCGTGATGCTGATTTTCAGAAGCAACCAGATGGTAATAAACTTAGACGACATTATTATAAGGTGTAAGGTTTAAGAATGTATTTAAAATTAACATTTTCTTAGAAATTGTTCATTACATTAAGTACAGCAATACTGCACAAGAACATGGCAATTTCGTAATTCACTTCAACGTCACAATACTCACAATGCACGATACGTCACCAAAAATATATAGGTATAACTGCTGTGTGGGAGTTTCTTCAGAAATAAAAAAGAAATATATAGGTATAACTGCTGTATGGGATTTCCTTCAGAAATTCATCAAAAAATATATAGGTATAACCGCTGTGTAGGAGTTTCTTCAGAAATTCATAAAGGGATCCGATTAAAATGACACTCACCTTGATGTCGAGCACGTTGATCTCCGGGTTCTGCACGAGGAAGGAGTACCCGATCTCGTAGACGGGGTTGTCGGTCCGCATCTGCACGGCGGAGTTCTCGGTGCGCTTGCCAACCGACACCACGAGGTACGGGTCTGGACGGGAATGCACGCGGGCGTTCTATGGAAACGTTGACGATCAAATATTAATTTGCAATAAGTAAGTATTTTATAATAATGCTAGTGGACACAGATAATAATAAAAAATCACGAAGAGCATCTAAATGCACCAAAAAAGTTTTATACACTGCCTGTCACTGCCACAAATGTCCATGTAATCCAAAATAGTAGATTTCATTACAAGTGCGGAAAGCCTGTCATTGCAAAGAGTTCCGACAAATGTCTACCCGAGCCGAGGCGCAGCCGAAGGTGAGGGTTGACAGTCGGAACAAGTTGCAATGACGGTTCCGCACGTGTACTGAACAACTATTTTTAATACAGTTGCGAAAAAATTAAGCAATTTAATAAAATAATAAAACACAATAAACTCAACTAACTAATCGTGAAAGAATATAAGCAGAGACTTTTTTTTGTTTTCTTCACCCATTCTGGGTTGGCAAAGGAAACTATAATCATACAGCCAAGGCTTCAGTAGAATTTTTTTATTGATATGAAATGAAAATTAAATTAAATGAGATGAAATTAAATGAAACCTAACAAAAGCAATCCGGATCCTACAGGAGCGCCTTTCCTTATTTCTCTCTTTTACCACATCGTTTGCCATTAAAGCCACATTATTGCACTAATTCCACTAAGTACCTACCACAATAAAAACCAGAAAAAACTAATTTAGAAAATTAAGAAATAAGGTCCCTCATTTTCTTTTCACTTACTTGCGCAAACTCCTATATGCAGATACTATGGTAAATAGTGCACGTCATACCATATTTAGTAATCTGTGGTCATACAGCCAATTTTATGTATTTTTTATATTCATAAATTTAATTTGGCCGATACTAATATTAATTTAATGTATAATTAAAATTACTTTTAAATCTGATATTGAAACAAATTAGTAGCTTCTTTTTAGAAATATTTGCATGAATCATAAAAACTTCTATGATTTTTTTTAGTAAAAACTTCGTGGTTGGTTTTTTCTTTTTAATATTTGACAGTTGGGAAAGAAAACGCACGAGTTCGGGAAAGGTAAAGAAAAAGTTCGAGTGTGTAATAGCCCACATCCCGAACGCTATACGTCCCTGCAATACGCCACTTTTTGAGCAACTGTATTAAAAAGTCAGTTTAACCATAACATTCTGGTGGAGAGGATAACCTTATGGGGAGATTGAGAAGAGGCTCTCTTCTCCTGCCCCGCCTCCTATCGAGCTTTGAGGTCGTCAGGGGGCGGGGCAGGGGTTAGAACCGCCCAGCCCTGACGCGAAGCCTATTAGGCTTGGCGGGAGGGCTGGGTGCGGCGAGAGACAGACCTTGTCTGGCTGAGTCCAACATGCCGTTAGCGGTATACGAAAAGACTGTATTTGCCCTCACTATAAACCAAAAAATAATAAAAAAATTACCAATACATACTCTTTGGAAGCGGTCACGGAAGAGAAGAAATGACAGTTTTCTATTATTTTTTTATTTTATAGTATTTTAACTTTTCGTTAAGATTTTCGCCATTATTTTTTATATACACCACCCCTGAACTCGCTTTTTGTAACGAAGTATTCAAATCGATCAAGCCGTTTCTGAGTTTTAGCGAGACTAACGAACAGCAGTTCATTTTCATATTATATAGACATTAAAATAAAGTTTTAATCACAGAACATTAGAAAGAGGTTCGATTAGAAGAAGCACGTCACGCATTTTGTACTGAATGAAGCGTAAATCGAGAAGCGTGATGCTAGCAGGGCTCGGAAAAATGGTTTAAACTCGCGAACAGGTTCGCAAGAAACTCCATACAATTTGAATAGACCTTTATCATTTTGGTGTCACTCTTTCAGAATCGAAAATATTTCGGTTGTAATCAAAAATCAAAACAAAGCGAAAGATACCAGATTTCGAGCAGGAACCTGCTCGAAATACATATTCAGGATTCACAAACCCCGACCGAACCAAGGTAAAGTAAAATCAAATATCTAACAACTTGATTTCAATTAGCGAATAACTAGTTCTACATGTGGTAGTCATGAAATAGATAAATACTATAATTCAGACAATTTAGGTTTCATCAAGTTACTTACGGGTAAGTTTCTGCATGAGTCGATGTACACATTGAGGACGGCTGAACTGACTTCACCCGACTTAATCAATTGAGTTTCAGTAATAGCCTGGAACAAAACAATATTTTTAATACACAAAGAAAGATAAGCAAAGCAGAAAACAATAAGTCCTTCTAATTAATTTTATCTTTATTGATATCGCAATAAGGATTACTCACATGACTTAGATCTAGTAAATCTGATGACAGGCGATGCCAGGATAGCCTTAAATGAACTTTGCCGTGCTTCGCTTGCTGCAGAGTTTGCCACTGAAATAATTTTATAAAATAAGATAATAATAATGGCTCATGTTTTTAGTTTTTACCAACCAAAAATGTAAATAAATATAGAATCCACAAAGTGATAGTTAAATGTTTAGTATTAAAAAAAAAATTGTCTGTCTGAATTTCTACGGCCGGCCCAAGACCTTTAAAATGGTACCAAAACCACACTTCTACTCCTACCAACGGTGACACAGGCTGCCGTCCACAAATTAAGATCTTCTACAAATAATAGATAGTTTTTTTTTATAAATTACCGTGTCTAGCCGTCCCTCTCGCACCACTTGAGATATATCCAATGAACACCTGTAAATACATTCAAAAATAAAGAGGGGGGATGAGATAAAGTAGTACAGACGACACCATATCAAAGTATCCATTCCCATCTAATTATTAGGCTTAAATAAGATTTTAAAGAAAAGAGTTGTATAATAATATTTTGTAGGTGGAATTTAACCACAGAATACGAGAAAGAGGTTAGGAGGAGCATGTTACGCATTTCGCACTGAATAAAGCATCTCGGAGGAGGCCGTGGCGCAGTGGTTAGCGCGCTCGGCCTGCGATCGTTGAAGTTAAGCAACTTTCGCAATGGTCGATCACGGGATAGGTGACCAAAAATTATTATCTCGATAATTAGCTCCTCCGTGCTTCGGAAGGCACGTTAAGCAGTTGGTACGTTTGCAGTCGTTAATACCCAGCGATCCGCATTTGGCCCGCGTAGTTGATCATGCATGGCTTATTCTCTTATCCATCCATAAGGAAGGCCTGTGCCCCAGCGGTGGGGACTTATAAAGGCTTATCATGATCATGATGATGATGAAGCAAATCGAATTATACACAATATCGCGAATCGAAAACAAGCTTGTTATGACCATGACCATGACAACCTGAAGAATTTCGAAATCGTACCGCGTCGTAGTCATTTTGTGAATTTAATTCAATTTATTTATACAAGTGGGGAAGGTAAAAGAAGAATATGAAGAGCCTTGTATGCTGTCGTCTGGACATTATAATTATCACTGTTAGTTGGTAGTATTAAAGCTAGGCAGTTACTTTAAACGTGTTATTTTAAGTACTTACTGCCGCACTTAGAGACGTCAATTAACTTTAATTGGCATTAAATTATCATTCCTTCTTTATTCAATACTAGACATAAAAAAGAGACAGATATAGATTTAATTGTCATTAAAAGTTAATTGACGTCTCTGAGTACGGCAGTTAGTAATGAAATTACAACATCAACATTCAATGTAACATAAAATGATAAACAGAGATGCAAAAGCATAATTAAAAATGCGTTGTGAAACAAATAAAAAATTGGTAAAAATAACAAAATTATTGAAAGTGTTGTTTTAATTTTTAAATCAAATCGTTCAAAAAAGCAAGTAAAACAGAAGCAATAGATAAGAAAATACGTGTTAAATATACATGTGTTAAGTTTATATTTAAATGCATCTTAAGTTTCCGAATCTACTTTTTTACTTGTTTAGTGGGTGCGAGCATTTCATTTATGCAACGATCATTTATTTAGTTATTTATTTACAGTTTTAAAAAAGTTACGTAGACAGTTTAACTTTTGTTTTATGAAGAGTGTAAAGTGGTGTAAGTGTCGGATGAGTTGAAGTATCTTAAGTCATAGGCCATAGTTCATGGGTATTTTTGCAGTGACGCCCATCTCATTGAAGCGGTGTGCAGTGACCTTTGTTCGATGCACATTCCTACGGGCGGTGAGCAACAAGATCTTAGAGAGACAATGGCGTCGCTAGCAGTTGAGAAACATAACTAGTAATTTAACTATAATAAAAAGAAACTGAATAACAAATAACACAACCAATATTGTCATTAAAAATCACTTTTGTTAATTTGCCACACATTTGCAACTGTTAGTTTAGAATTCGATGTTTTATTTACAGATTTCTTGCACACTAATCTACCTTTCGCCAAAGTAAAGAACGAGTATTTTAACCGCCTACTAAAGATCTGAAAGCGAGTTATGATATGACGTAACGTCTGGCCATAGGTACAGGAGACGGAATAACTGTTGGCAGCCGTCAGTCGCGTTTATACCGCGCCATGTACCGACACGGCCCTCTGGGTCAGTCTGGGCGAAATGGTGGCGGGTGCGGACGTTGTGAGCCATGAGGAAGTCATAAGTCGGTTCGAGGTATCAATGCATCAGAGAAGTAAATACTAGCAAAATATGCTGTAAATATAACTTTCAATATTAGATCTAGCGACGCCATTAATCAATGAGCAGTTGCAGAATGCATCGAGCATAAGTGCAGGCACCGACCTGCCCAGCCTTTCGTCTCGGCCCGCGCGGTCCCAGTCGTATAGCTTCACCGTCGCGCACTGCGCGCTGCTTTGCAGTACCGACTGCACAACCCACCACATTACACATACATACCACTGCAAATACTCAATCTTAACGCGTCTTTACATTATGTACAATTAGTTGCCTTGCTATACAGTGTATGTAGATTGTCCTGCTTATCCTAAACAGTTGTTAAGTAAAATATTTCATTAACAAAATCAAAACATCACACCGTTATTAGCTGTATAAACAAAAGTGTATAAAAATTCAATTAACAGATATTAACATGAAGTAATTCTTACTGACTGACAAAGCTATATTTTGTATGGTAGTGACTGGTAAGTGTCGCTATGTCTGTCAGTAAGAGCTATTCCATGTTATAAAAAAAAAACAACAAAAAACACGGTAATGAGTAATGAGTGTCGCTATCGTATTGTAGCGCCGAAACGGACCTGCCGAGAAAGTCATCGTTCTCAATGCCCATGCCTGGGTCCCAGTCCCACAGCTCGCACTGCATCGATTGGCCCTTCCGTGAGCTTATTATCGCCTTGGGACAAACCACATCGAGACATTAGATTACGGAATTTTTTTACAGTTTTTGGATTTGGCACGATCTTTACGTGTGAGGTGAATGTGTGACAACACTGAGTCAGCGGCTCACGATGCGCACGCATGAAAAAGCGGCATGCTGCCGGTCAATGTTGCCAGGATAATTTGGATTGATTTTGAATGTAAACTGTATCAAAAATAAAATTAAATAAAGTTTTAGGTAATTGAAAAGAATTTTGAAATAAATTATGGACCAGCTCCAGCCAGACTTACCTTTAATAATGAATGCCACATGCTTTTATATAAGTACTTACTACCTATGATAGAATTAACTATAAACTACTACCATAAATTGCGACATAGCAAGCAAACTACGAAAAAGAAGGAGTAGCGCTTTAAATTAGGTTTACATTTTTTTATTACGTATTACAATATTACAATTTATAATAAAAAATATTATAAAAAACTGTTCCTTCTTTACAGCTAATACAGCTTGAACTCTAGTCTGAACGATATAATTTAATAAAATGTATCTTGTACTTACATCGCTCAACTAGAAAAATATGCCATGCAATCAACACAGAACCGTAAGTACAGTGACCAAATATTGAAATAATATGAACTTACATATTCATATTTAAGCAACAACTTCGTTCGTAGTCACTGATATCACGCTCCCCTGTCACAAAGCTGTTTCAATCAAAAATAGAAAGTATGTAAACATTAATCCTTTTTACTTTAGAATTTCTAAAGCACTGGTTCATGAATCTAATAATCATAAAAATAATTTAATTCTCATTTTTGATCAAAAAAACTTTTAGCTTACAAAACTAAAATGCGCAAAGCTCTACCACCATTCAAGTGCGTCGCGCCCCCAAATTCAATGTGTTACACCTGTTGTCCCGTCCTCACCTGGTACCTAAGGATACTATCTAACACGAGACGAAAGAAATGCTTGCCTCTCATTAGGTTTAAAATCGGTATGTATATGTTGTCAATGTGAGCCTTAGCGTGAGGATATGAGGTTTGTTTTCGTCCCGAGTTAGAGTGTACCATCTGGGGCCTTACTAGAAACTCTTAACACGATGCTAATGCAATGTTATTGTTTAAATCGCGTTCTCAGCTAATAGTAAGACCCCGTTGCTCTATTTTTTAATCACTTTCTATGTCGCCTACTAATATCATTATATTATTATTAGTTAAACTGTTCGTTAATTCGTGGTTTCAGCAACTCTTTTAAACCAATCCAGTATTATAAGTAATAGTATATAGTTCTATTGTAACGAAATAAACATTTTTGTTTTTTTTACAGATGTCTTCATAGACTTCTGCGATTATTTGTTAAAAGTCTAAGTTTAATACATTAACTACATGATTCATGGACACAATAAAAAAAATCGCTATCCACACGTTAAACGGTAAAATATGTATGCAATAATTTTATAGTTTATTCAGTTTGATAGATTCTTGTGTATCTTTGGGCTCAAATTATCATTAATGTTACGCAGTACGTGTTATAACATATAAGTGATTAAAAAATAGAGCTACGTTCCTTTCCTGCGTTTGCGCAGAGCACTGACCTGCCAAGTTTGTCGTCATCGTTGCCGTCGTCCTTGTCAAACACTTCTATTTCCAGCGTCTGCCCCATCGCTTGCATTACGCGCGCCTTTAGGCCCAATGCACGACGCAAACATACATTAGGGAAAACAAATTCTATTTTCACAACTACTTACTTACTTTATATTAGAAAGAAATAAAACGAAGCATTTGCAGAAATTGGCCAATAAGCACGTATAGTTAATAACAAGCCGAAAGAAACGAAAAACAACACTTTTGAAGACTTTTTAGAAAAAAATATCATCCAATTCCTTCAAATCCTTGTAATAGGGGAGCGAGAATGAAGTAACATGCTAAGGGAAATTGCAATTTTATATTTTAAATCAAACCGTAATTTTCCAATTTCATTTTATTTCATTTCCAATTCTATTATCTCTAAAATAATATAATCTCAATTGGAAACCAACTGTAATATCCAATTATTTTATTTCTCAACACTCCATCAAATTAATTCCATATTAAATGCCTCCTCCATTAGTTGAGTTCTATAACTATATCAGTACTCTTTTTACTCAGACCATTTTGTTAGCACAATTAGACAATGCAGGAAAATTAAAACTTCACTAGTGCAGTTTGGTCTAATAAAGATATGTGCTGTTTTCATTCAGTAAGATTCTTCATGCTCATTCCTGATGTTCAGGTTAAAACAATAAATAACCAATACTTAGAACAGGGCGTCAGTATTAAGAAGGTGAAAGTTAGGTTACTTTTGTAATTATCTACTGTTTTAACCTTTCCATAAAATGTTTCAGGAGTATTTCTCGTCTTAATGAGTTTTCATAATAATGCAGCGATGATCAATGTAAATGTTCAAATCCAAAAACAGTGATTATGTAAATCAGAAATGAGCTAAAACTAACTGAACTCACCCAAGTAGGCCGAAATATTAATTAAAACAGTATCCCAGATATAAAAAATATAGGTTAAAAGTGCGAACTAACTAAGCTGTAATATTAGTTTAATAAGAACGACAAAAAGTTACTAAATATCGTTAAGTGTCAAAATATAAAAAAATATTAAAATAGAAAGTGACACATATATTTGGTTCTTACCTCGCACCAGTAGTCCCATTTCGGGTTGACGTCGTTATCGATGTGTTTCGTCTTCCATTGCTGTGCGCCCACAGTTATTATCGCGTACGGATCTGACTTACCCTTACCTGTACAGAATAGTTTTAGTAGACTTTTATAAGGTAA
The DNA here is from genome assembly GCA_949710035.1 of Crambus lathoniellus. Lineage (NCBI taxonomy): Eukaryota > Metazoa > Arthropoda > Insecta > Lepidoptera > Crambidae > Crambus > Crambus lathoniellus. The sequence continues at coordinate 15,906,887 of OX453297.1, forward strand.
AGTAAAGGTAGACTAGAAAAAATGTAAAATATAAGGGCGGTTTCAGTATTGCGTTATATACGCGCGTATAAGCTCGTTTTTGGAAGCGCATGTATGTAAACGACCGTATACGCGTAGAAAAATGCGTTAATCTGAAAGCGCGAGCCGCGCAAGGTTCATGAGAACACGCCGAAATATGCTCGTTTACGCGCGTCCAGGTTTTTGAAGCGCGTATTGTAGCGCGCGTGTAAATAAATAAAGCATTAATTATTCACATGAAACAGTACATTTTATTTATACATACAGTTCCGCCAAACTGTATCACAGTTTGTTGGCAGAAAAAAGCAGTGTAAGCGCGTATGTCGAAACGACCGTATACGCGCAGAAAAAGCGCTAGTCTGTAACCGCCCTAACATTATGCTTAATGCACAATAATTGCCCACCTATCATTGATACATCTTTCTTCATAAGATTTTCTGCTTTAACAAGATGAATGCGTAGTACGCCCTGCAACAAACAATATATTTGGATGAAAAAAAATGCATTATTATATTATATTTATCAGTTCCGAGAACAAGGTAATTGAACAATAAGGACAGAAATCAAAATTCACCTTAATGTATCTTATGATTATGAGGTTATGTTTCGACTCGACACTGTGCAATATGTGCAATTATGAACTTTAATGTGGAAAAAAGGTTTTACCGTACCGTTTATCAAAGAAAGGAACTTAGGGTGATAAAATCAATCATAAGTTTAACCCATTTTTACTATGCAATTATAAATTGCAAAAAACATACCGTTCTATAGAAAAGGACAGTACATCATCTCGACCAAAATTTAGAGCGCAGAAATACATACTGGCTCCCAGCCAGCCTACACTGTACTTTTCGGGTAATTAAAAATGTCCAGGATCTGTACTCCGAAATCAGCAGTTCACAACTTCGTTAGCCCCGCCCCTTTTACTCGATTCTGTCATGACTGGAGAGACAGCGTCGAAGGAGAGTGGGAATAATGAAGTTTCTGATTTTGCGTTTCGGGGTGGACCCGTTGGTGTGTAATGTTACCTCTGGCTCGGGCATGCGCAGGTCCACGGTGGGGATCTCGTCGCTGAGCTTGATGGGCAGCTTGTTGGGCAGCACCATCAAGTTCGCCACCTGCTCCACTATGCAGCGCCGCAAGATGTCGCTGTACACAGGAAATTAAGAATCTTTTATTATCCTAACTTAAATAGCAGGTATTGCAATATACAATATGATAAATTTTTAAACACTGTACTAAGATCGACTCAGACTCGGTAGCTGAACCACTTTCTCCTGGAAATATGGGTCGAAATACGGCAAAATTTTTTTAACTTCCCATACTACATCGATCACGTGATCAGTCTAATTTGTATGAAGAATAAAAAAAAAATACATATTTCGACCCACGTTCCTTGGAGAAAGATGTTCACTTGCCGATTTGGAGTCGATCTTAAAAATTTGCGCAGTGTTTAAAAATTGATCCTGTATATACTATACAACGTGTTAATGCAATAACAGAAAAGCCCATACACCCCAACTAATTATTAAATTGAATGCAATTGGAAAAATAATAATTTATAGATACTTCTCAAATATTTGTGCTCATAGGTGCTAAAAGGAAACTCCTTAAGCTAGTTAATTTATGTAAGTCTTTATAAAGAAATAAATACTTTTGATTTTGATTTTTGATTTGATAGGTCTCCGTGACTTTCTGACAGATTTTAAGCTCTACTATGACGTAAGAGAGCACTTGACGGCTCGCGCGCGTATCGAATGAATAGGCAGTAAACCTTCGATCAACAATAACACCTAGTTCTAGATACATAGTTGGAGTGACAGACATGGCCGAGGTTATACGCCCACTTGAGAGTATAATTATAAGTAGATTATTTTGACAGTGTCAATAATACTAAGGTATTTCAAACTTGGAACGCTTCCTGTCATTTATAAATGTAAGATCGTACCATTCGTAACCTTTTTTCTCCGTTTAAAAAAAAAGTCAGTCTGGCCATATAAAGTTTTCATTTAGTTCGTGAGCCTTCATCTAGAACTATTGTTGATCGAAGCAGTAAACACAAACATTTTTAGAAACGGCAAGAAATTAAAACATTTTTTTTTTAAATTTATCCCCTATTCAAATGGTGTGTCGAATCGATTCTAGTCTCGATTCTGAACAAACTATTTTCTCAGATTGTATAAAGAAGAATATTAGTTTTTGTCATCAAATGCTATTAGATATATCTTCATATCCTGACTCGGCGAGCTCAAATTCAGCAATTTTTGTGTACCGCCTCTGTGTATAAATATTGTATTGATTGGATGTGTTGAAAGATGAACGGGTTGACAATGGTTGGTGGTGAAAGTACCTGAATCCAGGCATGTCGAGCACGTCGGCCGCGCCTACCAAGTTGAAGTCGATGGACGGGTTGTTGAGGAAGAACACCTGCAACCCGCCCACCAGCGGTATCTTGCTGATCAGCGGCTTCATCACCACGCGTACCATGCCGTGAATCTGACAAATACGGAAATATTAACGATTTTAAAGTGTTTTTGGATGATAAGCTAAAAAAAAAGAAACGTTTCATTGGTAGTAAACCTAAGTGGAAATTCGTTCGGTTTGGGTTTTCGCACACTTGAGTTTTAGCCGGTAGCATATCGCGAAAATCTAACAGCAGGGCGTCGCTGAGAGACCCGCCCATCCACGTTTTTTATTGCAGAATACAGCAATTATTGAGGTGGCAAATAAGTGACGTCACGGCTACATAATACAATAGAATCACAATTGGATAACACATAAAAGTACTTATGATGACAGTTAATTTGTGATTCAAACCAATCCAACTGGCAACTGGTCAAGAGAAGCTATTGAATGTTAATACTAAAACCAATCTAGCCTTTTCGATTAGGTACATTAATGTCAAGGTAAGGCAAGGAGTATTTAATTAAATATTGACGTCAAATCTAGGTACGAGTCTAGGCTTTACTTTAGCTATGGATGCTATAATTAGGCAGTTGACTGTTTATCCAATATGCCACTATGAAGGTAGCATATTTACATACTTTCTTTTGCTCAATCACTATTTCCATAGTTTCCGACAACGAAAATAATATGTGGTGCGCTCGATAAAGTTTCCGTTTTGATAAGAGACCGCAAAACGCTGAGATTATTTACCTTCCGCCGTACATCACATTAACGTCGGAGTTGAATGTTTGTCCGGATACACAGATTTTAAGAGAACCGAATGAAATTTCTGTTACCTGTAAGTCCTTAATGCCTCCACGAATGCGCTGCAGCACGAATGATATATCGCAGTCACCGGCATAACTGTAATATAGGAAAAGGCAATGCTAAAACATTTGACCGGGTGCTGCTCCTACCTACCGCAACAACGGTTGTGATTTCAATCCCAATCCGGGAAAGATAATCTTGTCACAAATGGTATTTGTTCCATGTCTGTATTTATTTGTTATTACTTCATTGGTTCTGATACCAGTAACACAAGTGCTTAGTTATTTAACTCTGAAACATATCCATGCATGAATCGAAGATTGCTGCATGTAATGTTTGTGATATTTCTTGTCCAAATAAGGCTTTTATTTTTAGTGTCATTCATACTTACAACAAGTCGATGTCCATAATGATTTCGTTCCTGGCGAGATTCTTATCGTACACTTTGACGCCACCCACGCGAGGTGCCTGTGGGCAAAATTGCACAATTACCTACTTCGCAACACTATCAACTGCATTAAAACGTTTTAACCAATTTGCAATAACTAGAATTTGCCAGAAACGTTGCTATTCTCACGTACTGATTTATTAACTGGTATAGTTTTTGTTTATCTGTTACCACCGACTTTTACTGCTTGGCAATTATTTAGAAGCCAACAAATACACTATTTACAATTTAGCATTAAATAGTGGGTTATTTAATTTTTGTCCAGATGCAGTTTTCCATGATCCAATATTTCTTCATACCAAAGTCCATCGTATTCCGTCGGGTAGATTCGGAAATTAGAGTCTTTAAATAAAATAAGATTGAAAAAGATGATTCGTAAATGTATTAGGTAGGATGTTGCTGTAAACTATTCTGTATAATCCTGTATTTGTATACTTATCCTATTTTGTTGAAAAAACAATTTTCTTTTTCATTTTAAAATAAGTATAAAGTTAAGTACTTACAATAGTCCCGAGGATCATTCTCTCGAATTTGAATCCATTCAACTTGTAGTTGGCCAAAGATTCTGCGACTGCAGGTTCGATAGTATCTTTCAACAAGCTGCGAGCGTAATGATTCACGTTGGGCCATACTTGAAGTAATATCTGAAAATTAGATGTTTTTCATTTGTTTTTCTCGCTCTGCGGAACAGACGTGTCTACTATAAAACGAAATGGATTTTGATCTTACCCTATTTAGCCATTCCGCACGTTCAACGTCAGGGAAAAATACCTGAAACAAACATTTTTGTAAGTAATTTCGTGAACACCAATTTCGGTGAATGTGTTCGATACTATTGTAGGTATTGTTATGTATTTTTTAATTGTTTATTTTAATTTCTATCAATCGCTACATACACATCTGCCAGCTTAACTTTAAAGAACTACGATTTCTCAACATTATAGTTTGAGTAAGTACCTATGCCAAAATACAGAAACAGTATTCAAGTTATATGCTGACATAACTTAAACAACCGATAACATAACACTCCAATCTTAACAACAGTGCCACGAAAACAGCTCTTATTATGTACGCGTTCAGAATCTAAACTATGCAATACGTTAGTCACCTTAGAGTTGCTACAATGATTTAATTGATTACAAAGCAATCCAATATAACACAATTCGAGTCCTTGCACAACAATTCTGACTCTTTGAGGTGTTATTTAATAAGCGTAGATTCTCGCAATTCTGTTTATCAGCCCTACTAACTGTATATTACATTACAATTCAGCTACATATTAATAGTATAATAGCTATGACCAATTTATGGAATATACTATTATTTCCCTAATTTCAATATCAGTTTATTTATCATTAAAAGTATTCTATCAACCCGATTTAAATAAAGACTATTGACAAGGGGTAGGTAGTTTCCATTTCTGTTTTGTCTTTATACGTTCAAATTCCTGCAATTGGAACAAAACTTTGATTTAAAAGATCGCTTCCTACTCAATCAAATGAAAATCATAACGCAATTAGTACGAAACAGTACAAAATCATTTACGGCGCTTTTTTGTGTAGGTACCTAAGTACTTCTGAATTTTCATGGTTCAAATATACAGGGATGCTATTAATAATACGTACAATCCCGACAGTTTCTTCTTACTTATTGCTCTTGTCTGCAGTCCACATTTAAATTTTCAAGTGGTCTATATTTATTTCCTGGTGGTATTCAGTGAAGTTAAGATATTATTAATTCCGAGATCAGTTATAATAATACAAATTACCCATGATAGCCATTCCTAGTTTTCAATACAGACGCGGTTAATATTCCTTATTAATATTATCTTAGTTAGCTTTACATTACATGCTGTCCACTGTATAATCTATATTAAGTTTTAGTACTAAAACTAACAATGTACGCAATAAGCGCGCGCTCAAGATAACTTCAGGTGACTATAATATGATTTTAAATTTTGGTTTTAATAGTAACTTTGTAATCCGACGCCGGTAAACGATAAACCCGCTCTCAGCTTTCAGGGGACTTGGGGAACTGGGGAAATGATTCCGATCAAGGTGACTGATTACCCGTCCGGCTTCGCTGGCGTCCCCCCTTCTAAATAATAATAATAATAATAACTTTGTAATAGTTTAAGAATAAGATGAGTATTTAACTATCCTTATAGTATGTAATTTAATTTGGCGATTGAAAACCTAAAGATACATAATACAAAGTTTCAAGTGGTTTCATCTATATTTACATAGCAGTTAAGATTAACGTAAACAATCGGTGGTGACACAGAGCCTGGTATCGGTCAGGTATGTGACTGTAAAATGCAAATGAATATAAGTATGACTCAGCAACAAGGTAAAAATACCTGGAAGTACATTGCACTATATACTTAATAGGTACATAATGATGAATGGAAGGCCTTGCTATGACTTCATCGCCTTGCTTCATTGCGTTATTGCTTTCACACAAGTGTGAACACCTAAAGAGTGATTACTAAAGGCATTATCAGGTTATATTACATGCTTCAGTTTTACACTTCTTTAATCTTTATGATTCCATGAGTCCACCACAAAGATTAATTTGCTTGTTTAGCCAAGTTTAAAACGTCATGTTTACTCCTTTGGCTGTAAACGAATGATATTTTAGGTATGATTCAGACCAACCGGCTCGCATTTTCCGACTCGGACAGCATTTCATTTTAGTACGGCTTCAGCGGCACTCATACGGCTCAGACCAGACGCGGTCTGCATTTTACAATGCGGTAAAGAAAATTAAAATGTATTAACATGAATTACAGTTCATTAGCTGCATTCCGCCAATCTTTGTTTGCATTCCGCGACGATACGGTGCCTTACGGCTTCCGTGGTAGCCGTTCGGCTCCTTTCCAGCCCGGGCCGTTACGAGTTAGTTGGTCTGAATCGTATGTTAGATATTATATTAAAATTAACGTATTCGCAATGCTTACCCAAGATGGTAGGTCGCTCAACCGCGCCAACACTACGTCTTTTTCCGAAGACAGCGCTGCCGCCTTCGCCAAGTTGCGTTTGTATTCATTCTCCTTCCTCCACTGATCCCTCAACACCGAGAGGATGACCGGGCCGATCAGCCACGCCACGCTCCATTGCATATAACCAACTAAGTACACAGCGCCGACTACTGCAACCTACAAAAACACAAAAAAGAACTCTCCAAGTATTTTGACTAGCTTAAAAGCTGGTTTGAATCTAACTTTGAAGTTCTTCCAAACTCTTTACAATGATAGTTATCTGTGGCCAGCAACTATGGACGCAAAGTTGCGAGTATGTCACAGATGCTTATTTTTTTCACTCATTACTGATAACATTAGAAATAAAGAAATTATCAGAAGCTCCAGATTTTAGTCAACAATTCGATTAACAAATACAGGGCGTATTAACAACATTTGAAGATGTTGATCATCCACTTTAAGAATTTTCCATGTACTCAAGCACCAAACTAAATAGTGGCAAATAGTACTTATTGCATTAATCTTGTTAAAACTTTTAATTTTCTTAAAACCTTGCAAAATTTTGGACTTAACCAGGTGAAGAAATTTTTCACATGGTTAAGTCCAAAATTTAAATAGATGTACTTAAGTTTGTTCAGTTTGATTTTTTCTAATACTCCTTTTTCAATATTTTCGAAGAAATTTTTGTCAAAAACTTCATACTACTAAATAAAAAAGTCATAATAAATAACACAACTCTAAAGTGATGCTAAAAACCATATGATAAATTAGAATTTAAATTATTTTAATGCATTCTTGCATTGAGAGAAGTTGTTTAATTTCCATAACTCAGATTCAGATTAACTGTTAAAAGTGCATACTTAGGCCATACACCATTGTAGATAGTTTTGCATTATTCATGGTTATAAATCTGCAATTCAATTACTTTTACCACTACTAACTGCAAACTGCATTATAGGAGTGTACATTACATATTACATAAGCACATAGTTACTATAAGATAGATTGTTTCTTATAATTCCTTATAATACAAAAGCACAATTAAAAGTACAGAACAGGATGTTATAAAAAGTAATTTAAAATAAAACTTTTTTATATATTTAGAGTAAATTAATTTTTATTCCAATTGTTAAGGTTTGAATTTTTTGGTTTAAATTTTTATTCCAATTGTGTTAAGGTTCAATCTAAGTTGAACCAAAGCCATCAAACACATCATATTTTTCCTTCCAGTGGGAATATTTGACTGTATGATGTCATGCTTATCAATTGTGTAGTTACCACACAATTTGTATGCTACACTCAAAGTTAAAACTTAACTGTTGCTTAGGTCAACTTATTGGAGACTAAATTTTAATAATAAATCTAATTCAACTTAGGTGTTCGCTTACACAATTTTTTCATGTAAATCAATAATAATGACAGTTTTAGTAATTAAAAAATATTTGTTTGTTTACAGATTGTTTACTATAAAAGATAAAATTTTCAAATATAAATTATTCATTAACAAAATGTTTACAAAATATAACCAGTTAGTATATGGGGTAGTGAAGGCCACATGCCCATCTAAATGTAATGACTCAAACTAGTCTGATATAGCAAGGTCACAGCTGACTCAGGAGATACACACTGTGAGACAGGTTAAGCAAGTATTAGCTCTTTATTTAGATTGAAACTGTCATCTAAACATTTAAACCAAAACTTTAAATACACATTCATCAATGAAAATAATTTGTATGCCAATATTGGGTAACAATAGGATGATGTGATGTAGCACATTTTTTTAAACTATACAAAATAATGTATTTTGCAAAAGATAAGAGATTAGAATTGTTCATACCTTCTTGAAGAATTTGTACATCAAAGACAGCACATTGTGATCATCATCACCACTGGGGGGTAGTGCTGTTTTGGAAGGTGCAACCATTTTATTGGTGGTCGCCTGCAATATAATGATAAAAACAAATAAGAGCAGAATTATTTTGACAATGAACAGATGAAGAGAATCAATTAAGAAAGAACGAAGACAATGACTAAACTACATTTTACAACTACACTTCCTTAAATGCAAGCTATAAAGGTTTTATCAATAAGCAAACACAATCTTATTTAAGGTGATGCTAGCACAAAAACCTCAAAACTGTGGAACCGAGTCACATTTATTTATAGAATCGTAAATGAGAAATTCGCACCATTCAAAAATATTTATGTTGGAGAAGAAATGAATAAAACACAATCCTTAATAGTTAAGAAACATACCATGCTGAGTGCTATACACTGAGTGCACACTTTATAAAATTAGGTACTTATCGTATAAAACATCACAAATACGACTAACCAAGCGTACCGCACATAAGCTAATAAGAAATTCCAAGCGTGGTGCTATGAATGAGTAACATTCATTTAAATTTAATTTATATTGAGAAAGAATTTTCAAACTGATGGCCGAAATGCTGACACAGGAAATAATTAATGGTGTTCTGACTTATTCCGGTAATTAATTAGACACAAATTTTAGAAGCCGCTAACGAAAAACATAAGAAAAATCGATTTTTTTATTTTTCAGAAAACATGTTGTTTTGACATTTGCCTTATCATAAGACATTTACGAAATTGACATTTGACAACTGACATTTGGCTGATGATGACATTTCGGAAACGTTTATAAAGAGAGAGATTTCTTTGTATTTTAGATTTTATTTTTATTTTATTTTTTATTTTATTTTCAAAGACACAGTAACAAACAACAGAATAAAACACATACAAAACAACTTAAAAATAAATAACACACATATTCTGATGTTCGATGTTCTATGTTCATCATTTAAATAAACAATTAATCACTAATAAATCAAATTACAAAAAAAAGGAAAATAAAGGGAAACACTAAGCACAATAAATAAACAAATACATAACTTCAACCGTCCACATGACAATTTTTCAACAATGCATTTCTGAAAGTGGTGGTCTCAACATCAAACTCAGCACTTAAGTTATTGTAAGATCTACACATTCTGTGCAGTGGGTTGTTCATTGACACATTATTTTTACATAGAGGTATACTAAATAGCTGTGGATTACGAGTTGATCGGGTAGGCACTTTGAAATGTAGTATTTGTAGTAATTTAGAGTCATACTCCCCGTTAACAATACGGTGAAGTAAGGCCAGGTCGGTGATCCATCTACGTTTTTCCAAGCTCAGCATATTGAGATACCCTAATCGGTCATTATAATGTGGGAATTTACGTCTTATGCCAAACCTAGTGCACAGAGCTCTTAGAAATCTACGTTGGATTGCTTCAATTCTATTGATGTGAGAAGAATACAAAGGAGACCATACAGAGGAACAGTATTCGAGTATGCTACGGACCAGGACTACATACAATATTATCCAAGTCTTTACATTTCGAAATGGCTTTGCTTGACGCAACACAAAAGAGAGCGTACGGATAGCCCTACCACATATGTTGTCGTAATGAAAACAAAATGAAAGATGTGAGTCAAAGTATACTCCTAGATCACGGATGACGTCAACTCGCTTCAGCGCAGAAACCAAAATGTAATAGTTGTAAGTAATAGGGCGTTTACTTTTTGTAAAAGATATAACTTGACATTTGTCAATACTGAGAGACATACGATTGTATTTACACCATTCCACGATCACGTCAATATCCTCCTGCAAAGATTTACAATCGCTGTCACTTTTAATTTGGTTAAATAGTTTTATATCGTCAGCGTAAGCGAGACACTCACTGCTAATCTGAGTTAGAAGATCATTAATAAAGATTAGAAACATAAGGGGACCCAAGTTAGAGCCCTGTGGGACGCCCGAGATTGCAGTAAATGGCGCTGAATCATAACCGCCCAAAGCCACTAACTGAGAGCGATTCGAAACATAACAAGCGAGCCAGCGAAAGAGGCTACCATGGATTCCCAAATGATATGCCTTAGACAAAAGAATTGAGTGGTTAACACGGTCAAAAGCTTTAGCAAAATCTGTGTAAATAGCATCGAAGTCGATGCTACACGATTACACGCAAGTGCGTACGAGTGTCAAATGCATCACATAAAAAGGTGGTATAAAGTAATAAATTGGAATTAGTTGATCGTCCGCTGATGAAACCATGCTGATTATGGCTAAGAAAGACGCTGATGTGACGATAAATGTGCTGGTAAACGAGGCCTTCAAAAATCTTACCGAACCAACTCAAAATGTTTATTGGACGATAGTTCCTGATGTCTTTCTTATCACCCGATTTATACACAGGCGTAATCTTTGTTATCTTCCAAAGAGATGGGAATACTCCTTCGGTAAGCGATTTATTATAGATTAGTGTCAGGGGATCAACCAACGCAGAGGAACACAGTCGGATAAATATTGGTGGAAGCGCCCTTTGATACGTCAATACCTTTTAATCTGGCCATTACCATCTCTTTTGACACTTGTAGGTGATTGATAGCGCTATTTGATGGAGGAAAATTTGGTTCATACGCACAATTCGTGTTAGTATCATACACGGACGAGAAGAACTCGGCAAACAAATTGACCGTTTCAGCACCGGTATGAGCAACACGATCATGGAAATACATGCTTTTGGGTATAGTGTTGGAGTTGGTAGGTAACACGTTTGCTCTTAGTGTATCTCCAGAAAGTTTTAATATTTATCACAATATCCCTGTCAATGCCTGTAATGTATGTCTTAAAACACTGATCCATCAAGATTTTCGAACGTGCCCTCAACATGCTGAAGGTATCATAGCTCTGGGATTATTATATCGTTTGAAGCGCTTGTGGTACTTAGACTTCTGCCTCAAGACGCTTCTTAAACCAGGAGAAAACCAAACTGGATAAGTCGTGCTGCGAATTTTTATCTTAGGAGTGTGTTTTTCTATAATTGAAGTCAGCTGATTGTAAAAGAATTGTACAAATTCGTCAGATCTACATAAAAATCATAAAAATCTATTTAAATAAAAATGAATCCCTATTTCCCTTGGTCACGACATCACGCGTGAACGGCTGGACCGATTGGGCTAATTTTGGTCTTGAAATGTTCGTGGAAGTCCAAGGAAGGATATAGGAGGGGTAGGGTTGGGTAGGGGTAGGGGTAGGGTAGGGTAGGGGTAGGGGTAGGGGTAGGGTAGGGTAGGGTAGGGGTAGAGTAGGGGTAGAGTAGGGGTAGGGTAGGGGTAACGTAGGGGTAGGGTAGGTTAGGGGTAGGGTAGGGGTAGAGTACGGGTAGGGTAGGGTGGAGTAGGGGGTAGGGCCACGGGAACGAAGTCGCGCTGGGTCAGCTAGTATGTTATAAAATTCTGTTCATACGTTCTAAATTAGTTCTAATATCTGCAAACGGACAGTCGGTCTACCTTTTCATAGTGATGTGTTGCCTTTGCTGACTGGGGGGCTACCGGCTCAAAAATATGGATATGGGCCTTTAGCCGCTTGAAAGTTGATGCAACTATTGAAGGAAGACTGATGATACGTCATTCCTTTCCGGGCTAGGGTAGTGTTAGCCCGGGGACCACTGTCCTAGTTGATGATGGATGAAAGTTGTATATATACAAACTTGATGGATTTATTGTGCTTGCGTGATGTAGTAAATTCATATATATTTGTAGGCGCGCGTAGGAGTTGTTGCGGCAGCGTTAGGTAACGCCATCTGTCGGCATTTGTAGCAGAGTCGTGTTGCGTGTCGTGCTGTGGTTGCCGTCTTGTGGTTGGTTGTGCGTCGTCGTCCAGATGTCGCTACATCACTCCCCTCCTAGACCGGAGGTCGATCGATGAGTTGCTCAGCAGTCGATGCGTATGCTTGCAAGTGCCAGGGAGAGTGTGGTGCAGGTTGTCCCGGTCTGCGGTGGGTCGAGACGCGCGGGGTGCTGCTGGTTGTTGCTCCTGTCCACGGTGGGTCGGGATGGAGTGTGCTTGTGACGGTGGGTCCGAAACTGCTGGTCCGCAGACGTGCCACGCTGGAGAGGGTGCCCCGTGGTGCTCCAGGTGGGCTGCGGAGTGCCAGGTCGGGGTGCTGTCGTCGGGTGCTGCCGAAGGTCCAGGTTGCGTTGGATGCTGCTGCGCTGGAACCTTGAGGCGGGGTGCTGGCTTGCTGTGCGACTGCTGGATGATGGTAGGGAGTGATGCCTGCGCTGGTGGAGACGGTGCTGACGCTGGTGGAGACGGTGCTGACGCTGGTGAAGACGGTGCTTGGCGCTGGTGAAGACGGTGCTGGTGATGAAGTTGCTGGTGATGAAGTTGCTGGCTGCTGGTGATGAAGTTGCTGGTGTTGAAGGTGCTCCATTGTGCTCTGTCGGGGTCACCACTTTAGCCGCTTGAAAGTTGATGCAACTATTGAAGGAAGACTGATGATACGTCATTCCTTTCCGGGCTAGGGTAGTGTTAGCCCGGGGACCACTGTCCTAGTTGATGATGGATGAAAGTTGTATATATACAAACTTGATGGATTTATTGTGCTTGCGTGATGTAGTAAATTCATATATATTTGTAGGCGCGCGTAGGAGTTGTTGCGGCAGCGTTAGGTAACGCCATCTGTCGGCATTTGTAGCAGAGTCGTGTTGCGTGTCGTGCTGTGGTTGCCGTCTTGTGGTTGGTTGTGCGTCGTCGTCCAGATGTCGCTACAGGCCCATGCCCATGAAATGACAGTTGAAGCCCATGCTTCAACTCTCATTTGAACTCCTCATTTTGATAGATTTTTGCTGCTTTGTTCTGTTGAACGTTGCTAGCTAGCTATTGTTATACCCAACGTCACAAAACAAGGAACTGATAGCTGCTATTTTTTTATATACAATTGACTTAAAGTTCCAAAAAACCTATGAAGTTCATATCCATAAAGTTACGCAGTAGCCCGAGGGGGCTACCGGCTAAGAAATATGGATATGGGTATGGGCTTCAACTGTCATTTTAATTCCTTATTTTGATAGAATTTTGCTGCTGTTCTGTTGAACGCTGCAAGCTAGTTATCTTTATACCCGACGTCACAAAACAAGGAACTGATAGCGGCTATTTTTTCTATAAAATTGACTTAGTTCCGAAAAACGTATGAAGTTCATACCCATAAAGTTACGCGGTAGCCCCCCTGATCTTGGTTGGCTTAGGTAAATCCGTTTCGAAAGACCAATATTGTTGATAGGCTGGTTCCAACTATTCTAGCGCTAGAAAATCGTTTAAAGCGACACTTGAATACTCGAACGCTACTAAACTTTGGAAGCGTCTCAAACAACCCCCTGTCGCTTTATATGCCAAATATTAAAGACGCTGTGAGACGGCATGATGTTTGAGACACTCCCAAAGCCGAGTAGGTAGCGTTCGAGTATTCGGGCGTATGGACCCTGTTCACCAACAGCCCGATTAAAATGCAATGCTCGCTCGTAGTGGTGTTCTTATGGGGTAACCAACGGATAACGTGTCCAACTAACAGGGGCCTACAGATAGTATAGTATGCACAGTAAGCTTAACAATGGACTGCAAAGCTCGTTCAAACCTACCTACTTATTTGATGAGGAGAGTTGAAAAAAATACACTGTATTTAAAAAAGAAAATTTCATATTTATTTCAAAATTACAATGATACTAATTAAAATCTTAATATCTAAAGACATCTCAAATCATACTTATGGCAAAAGAAATTCAAATATCAGACCAAATGAAATTTAACACTTATGAATATTATTTCCTAGCGAAATCGACTACTTAGCTGTGATCAACACAATTAATAAATATGGAATGATAGTACCTTAGTTATTTTCAGTACTTATTAACATAAACATTACACCAATTTTATTGCAAATTGGAAGCACAAACTGACATTTACTTATATAAAATTAAATTTCGAAAAACGTAGAAATAATTGAAACAAAACACTATGCTGTAAATGGAATGTCAAGGGAGGTCAAATTGTTAATTAGGGGATAATCTCGAAGCAGCCAAAGTAACACATTAACTTATTTGCTTACTAACTGCTTTAGTGTAAAAATATAAATTCTTAATCTCATTTTCTTAAATTACACTAGGTAATTTATTATCAAAATTTATGTCAAAAACTTACACATAGGTATTTTATTTATAAAAATTCATTGTAAATACGGCATTTTCTTTTCATCAAACAGACTAGCTGTCACATTGATTATAAGTACGATAGGTACCTTATCTAAAATTATAGGTAATAGAACAACGTTCAAAATTGTATATAAAAATTGTAGAAAAAGTGAAAATCGAAAATTTGATTTGTATTTTTTTACCTTTAATCGTTTTGCGCCATAACATGCTAATATTTCATCAGTCTTTAAGGCTTTAAAATGCATTTATAATCGACAGATCAATAATTTTATTACAATAAAAAAGTGGCCTACTTATTCAAATATAATGCGCCAAAAACCATACTGACCTGATTAAAATAGACTCAGCAACCAGTTACTTTTTAAAAGGGCTCTTTCTGATCAGATTTCAGTTTAAACAGATTTCTCTGCGCGCGCATAACTATTATAAGGGCCTTTATCATAAGTACGTTACGTACGTAAAATCGTACGTACTCGTAAATTCGTATGGTATACGTTAAATCTACGTATACCCACGAATTGGGAAAATCTTCGAAAACACTGAAAGACAACTACATGCTCTTTTTCTTTAAATTTAGATTGTACTTAACAGCGTTCCAAAACAGTACACCCGATAAATGCTGAAATGTGCTGAACATGCTAAACTGTAAGAGCCCTTATCAGTTCAGTTCAGACGAGAGGCTTCAATATATTTCATCCATTCTACGCGACAAGGTACTTGACTCGTTCTAGCAGTGCGTCACAAGTTTTCTTGGCGTCTCCCAGCAACATGGCGGTGTTGGGGTTGTAGAAGATCGGGTTGTCCACGGCGGCGTAACCCACGCCCATCGAACGCTTCATTACAACCACCTAAAAAAGGAGAAAAGTTATATTGAGTAATTGGTACTTAGAGACAACACTTTTATCAATGTGATACAATAAAGAATACAAATTGGCCCAATCGCGAATTGGACCAACCGTTAATCGGACCTATTTTTGACTATATTGGACCTATGTGACTAAAAAAACAAAATATCACTGAAACATCTAATAGTAGGTACTAAAATTATGATTTAATGTGATTTTGATGTGATTAGTATCAGTTCATTTGGCGTCCATTTTTAAGCTACCTGTACAGAAGCTTAGAAATGACATCAAAATCACATTAAATTATAATTTTAGTGATATACTCGCAGAGTTCCGCTGAACATAAGAAAGTCAGGGTATTCAACGTGCAATTCAAATCTTAATGGCAGTCATGAAGGTAGGTGTTAAGTGCAGTAGATTACCTCACTTCCACCAACATACATCAAAATAAAGGACCGGACTGTTATTGATTTGTCAATATTTAATAATGACATTCAAAAATATAACATTAAAGTACAAAAGTGAAAAAAAGTTAAATCTGTTTAATAACAAGCAAGTAATGAGCTGCTGGATTGTGATAAACGTGACTCTAGCTATCTCTTTCTAAAACGTTTTTTTTTTATAACGGGAGTTTGGCGCTATCTACGTGTGACGTCACACGTTAGTAGCACTGAAGTTTGATGCTCTATATCTCCGAAAATATGTAAAACATTTAAAAATAAATACATGTGTCGTGTATCTGATATTTCTAAAAATATTTTAAACAAATAAAAAAAACAGTCCGATCCCCTACTGTGCATAGTCTCGCGTGGTTTTCCGAAACGCCAAAAAGCATGATTCGGGCTGTATGTACATTAGTTACGAAATTAGCTCACTTGATTGGCCTTCCACACTTTGAGTACCGGCATCCCAGCTATCGGCGAATTGGGGTCATCCTCCGCGGCGCTGTTCACCGTGTCATTAGCACCTGAGAATACAAAACATTCATCAAAATCATTGCTAAGTGAACGCATTCAGGTTAATTGGAGTTTACGATTTTGAGCCTTATGTTGAACAGTTTAAAGTTTGATATTCCTGGGTGCCTACCATCAACTCTTATTGTGGATTTGTTTAGGACCTACATTGATCTGCTTCGCTTATTCGTACCACGACAGCTTATTTACGATCGAGATTCTATTGCGTTAATGACAAGCGATTCAGCGACATTTCACAGCCGCTTAGCTGTCATGAACTCTTTCGACTTATAACTCGGTACAGCTAACATGACACCTGCAGGCTATACCCGTCCCTCTCGCTCTCCGGGCATGACAGAATCGAGTGAAATAGACGCGTAGAAGAAATAAGGACACAAATCTTTCGTTCATTCACATTCAACAATTCATTTGCGATTCAGTTTTTGGAAGATCATGGTACGAAATAAAGCAATTCAGTTTAGGAACCTATTCTGAAACGCACATTTATATTTGACTCGAAATGTGACTACGATTTATCCATCACGTCATACACATAATAGCTTTCTTACACTCGACTTGGTTTTGGTTTTTGGTAGGAAGGATTTATTAGTCTGCCTGGCTAGCTACTATCGTTCACCGTCTTATATAAGTCTGGCGCCATAACAATGATGTCTTCAGCATTATTGTATTCCGGCAGTTAGAGATAAGATAGCCAGTTCCTCAGTGATTGAAGATTTCGGGAGTAGTGCGCTTCTACCTTCAGCCTTGACATCAGGGTCTCAATTCTGCAGGCTAAGTGCTACCCTGTTGTGAATAAAGAAAAGGCTAGAAGTTTTGCGAGCTTTATAAGGTAGACTCACCGATCACCAAAACAAGGTCTGTTTCGGGGAACTCTTCGTTGATTTCCTCCATTTCGAAGACGTCATCATAAGGTACGCCAGCTTCAGCTAGCAACACGTTCAGTTGGCCAGGCATGCGACCTTTAAATAAATAATATTCGTGAGGGTTGTTCAGACAATTAAAGGTTATTTATTTTAAACATCAATATCATCATCGTTTGAATATAATCTGTTTAATGGATACTAACATAAATTAATACCCTAATTTGATGTTTGTCGCATAATTTATATCAACTTGATTTTTAATTTTATCTTAAAACAAATATTTGCATGCTTACATTATAAGACAAATACCTGTTGTAGTCACTACAGTAATACCTACTCAGTGCTTGCTATCGAATAAATATTTCTATTTCTATCAGCCATTCCGAGTCCACTGCTGAACATAGGCCTCCTCCTTTGACAAACTTTCCTTTGCCACAAAAAGCGACTGTGGGCTATTTCCCGCCAACTCAACGGCTGCACTGCTTATTTTATAAAAAAATCATAAACCTCCTTTTCGCTTCCCCGTAGTCGGGTAAAAAAGTATTATAGCAACTTACCAGCAACGGGGTGGATGGCGAAGCGCACTTTCTTCCCCATTCCTTTCAGGAGGTCCACTAGCTCAGCGATGGGGTATTGAGCCTTGGCGACACATAACCCATAACCTGTAGAAAGAGAAATCAATCAATTTCATGGAGCATAATGAAGCATGGAGTACTGGAAGACAAATAGGGTAAATAAGGTAACAAATAACAATAAATAATTAATTTCTTACAGTCACACTAACTATCTAAAAGCCTATGTAAATTTCAAAGAAACTGTGTCATGGAAAACTTGATAACGGATTAATCCTATATACTTAAATAGGTACTTTGTTTGTAAATACATACTACTACACATAGAAAACACCCAGACCAAGACAAATAGACATTGAAAAATGGAAAATAAAGTATTTAGAAAAAATCGACCCATCTCACAACCAGCTCCGATGGGACTCGAACCCACGACCTTTCGCTATCCGGGCGACTGCTCAAACCACTGAGCTACGGTGTCGTTAGAGCTCAAATTGCATTGTGAATGCAAAAAAGTAAAAATTTTAATAACAAAATAGACATGTTCATGCAAACTAATATTTGTCTTGTTCAAGAATCGAAGCCGAGACCTTTGGCGCCGAAGGCAGGTATCCATAGCCGTATCAAAACAATGAATTAATAGTGTACGCCAGGGTCTCCTGTTAGGTGGGCTGACAGCTCGATTTGGAGAAGTAGTCAATTGAGGATAGATTTTTCTGGAATAGCTGGCGACCCGTTCCGTCCTCTTCGTATTTCGCTAAGCTATATCCGATCATTTATTATCTCCCAAGGGTGATACTTAATGATGTTAGAAGCGCGGTGTATGAGGTCCGCCGCAGAGTCCACGTTGGGTGGACCGTGGACACCTGGACACCGTGGGTCGCCCCAGCGGGCCGTGCCGTATCCACACAGAATCAACCTGTGTATCTACTACCGTGATTGTCTCACCAGGGGTGATGATGATGTGAGAAGCGCGGTGTATGAAGTCCGCCGCAGAGTCCACGTTGACTTCCGTGTGAGTAGCGCCAGCGGGCCGTGCCGATCCACCCAAAATCAACCTGTGTATCTACTACCCTGAATCAGAATGTCTCACCAGGGGTGATGATGATGTTAGAAGCGCGGTGTATGAAGTCCGCCGCAGAGTCCACGTTGACTTCCGTGTGGGTCGCCCCAGCGGGCCGCGCCGATCCACCCGTCGACACACCGTATCCGAATCAACCTGTGTTACTACTACCCTAAATGTCTCACCAGGGGTTATGATGATGTTAGAAGCGCGGTGAATGAAGTCCGCAGCAGAGTCCACGTTGACTTCCGTGTGGGTCGCCCCAGCGGGCCGCGCCGATCCACCCGTCGTCACACCGTATCCACCCAGAATCAACCTGTGTATCTACTACCCTGATTGTCTCACCAGGGGTGATGATGATGTTAGAAGCACGGTGTATGAGGTCCGCCGCAGAGTCCACGTTGACTTCCATGTGGGTCGCCCCAGCGGGCCGCACCGATCCACCCGTCGACACACCGTATCCGAATCAACCTGTGTAACTACTACCCTGAATGTCTCACCCGGGGTTATGATGATGTTAAAAGCGCGGTGAATGAAGTCCGCCGCAGAGTCTACATTGACTTCCATGTGGGTCGCCCCAGCGGGCCGCGCCGATCCACCCGTCGACACACCGTATCCGAATCAACCTGTGTAACTACTACCCTAAATGTCTCACGAGGGGTTATGATGATCTTAGAACCGCCGCAGAGTCCACGTTGACTTCCGTGTGGGTCGCCCCAGCGGGCCACGCCGCCGATCCACCCGTCGTCACACCGTATCCACCTAGAATCAACCTGTGTATCTACTACCCTGATTGTCTCACCAGGGGTGATGATGATGTTAGAAGCACGGTGTATGAGGTCCGCCGCAGAGTCCACGTTGACTTCCATGTGGGTCGCCCCAGCGGGCCGCACCGATCCACCCGTCGACACACCGTATCCGAATCAACCTGTGTAACTACTACCCTGAATGTCTCACCCGGGGTTATGATGATGTTAGAAGCGCGGTGAATGAAGTCCGCCGCAGAGTCTACATTGACTTCCGTGTGGGTCGCCCCAGCGGGCCGCGCCGATCCACCCGTCGACACACCGTATCCGAATCAACCTGTGTAACTACTACCCTAAATGTCTCACCAGGGGTTATGATGATGTTAGAAGCGCGGTGAATGAAGTCCGCAGCAGAGTCCACGTTGACTTCCGTGTGGGTCGCCCCGGCGGGCCGCGCCGATCCACCTGTCGTCACACCGTATCCACCCAGAATTACGTTAGGGAGAGACCGGTTCATAGCCTGGTGGTAGCAAAATTTTAAAATACATTTTATTAACATCAAACCAATGAATTTAAAATATTATGTACAGTCGCCTGCACTTCAGACTACCACAAAATGTCAAATATCTACAAACGGTTTTGAACTTAATGATCCTTAGATATGGGTGAAAGTCGATTGGAGAATTTTGTCAATAGGGTATTTTACTGTTGTTGAAATGAAGATATTTAATGATGACGAAAAAAAATATTGCAATTAAGAATACCAAATGTGAAAAAATAATTTGAATCTGTTTTATAATAAAAGAATTATAGTCTGTTTGATTTTGACTGTAGTTGTCTCTTTCTAAAACGAAATCTTAAAAGGCGTGACTATGACGCTACTAACTCACTGACGTCACTAAGATAGCGTCCTGTCCTTGTCTAATTATAAAGTTTGAAGTCCTATATCTTTGAAAATATTCAAGATAATTCAAAATGAAAACTTGTTTTGTGTAGCTAATATTTCGAAAAACATTTTAAAGAAATAAAAAAAAATCAGTAAAATACCGTATTTTGTGTAGTCTGTATTAGTGCAGGCAGCCGTCCGTACCAGGCGCCTGTCACTCGATGTACTTTACTTGCGCGCAAATTTCGCCCGCACCGCCGGCGGTGCAAATTCATAGAAGTTAGGTTCGCAAAAGAGCTAGAATATATGCGATAGAAAGAGATGCAATGAGTGGCCGTTCGTAGTTTGCGCCGTACAAGCTGAATTCCACTTTATTGCGTTACAGTTAGAGTTGCTATTTATTTAAATGGCTTAGCGGAGTGCAGTATCTGTTACGTAGTAACTATTTAGTAATCTGTGATTATGGTTGAAAGTCGATTGGAGAATTTTGTCAATTTTGTGTCTGTAGTGTAGCCGTCCTTACTATATTATTAATTGACTTTGGTGAATGGTGCGTGTGTTCCTCACCTTGCACATGATGTAGGAGAGGATAGCACCCGAGCTGCCGATGAGCGCGCCCACGATGGTCATGAGCGAGTTGTTCAGCATGAAACCTTCGGCGCACAGCGCCCAGCCCGAGTAGCTGTTCAGCACTGTGATCACCACGGGCATGTCCGCGCCTGGAAATTACGAGCTAATTAGTTTCAAATTAGGTACACAACAATCACAGGTTAGGTTACTGATCTGTAAGGTCGGTCTGGTTGTTGCGATATTTTTTTAAAGTAAATAGTAGTAGTAAATGCATTTGCCCATATATCACAATATGGTTATTGGTTGTTATTTAAATTTTAACTTTTTTGCATTCACAATGCAATTTTTATTATTGAAAAATGGAAAATGAAGTATTTTAGGAAAAATCGACACGTCTCACAACTAGCTCCGATGGGACTCGAACCCACGACCTTTCGCTATCCGGGCGACTGCTCTAACCTCTGAGCTACGGAGTCGTTACGAGAAGCATCGAATTTATCCAATACTTCTTACGCGCTGTATAGCCAGCGTTAATTTCATCAATGTAAATGCAAAAAAGTAAAAATTTAAATAACTTGCAATAGCAAAATTTTTAAGCTATTGCATAGCTTTTATCGCGGGCTTTGAGCGCGGCGACCGAACCAAGAAATTCTGTAACGAAAAAACCTAACACCCTAGGAGGTTAACAAAACATTGTTTATCTCTTTTTGGCAATAGGGGTTTACATATATTTTGTCTCTTACTAACATTGTTTTGGTAAAAAGAGATAAATATACAAAAAACCTGTTGTTAAAAAGAGATAAACGTATTTTTCTCTTTTTGATTACATGTGTTTATTTTTATATGGGTCAAATTCGAATACTAATCTTTTCCATAAGTTTTTGAACAAAAAATGTACTGTAACTAGCGCCTAAAACGTGAAGCACTGGCTGAAACAGAAATAATAATAAAAAGAAGAAAAAGCAGTAATCTCAAAATTATGTCAAATTAATGTCACTTGTCAATCTCGGATTTTTATGAAAAAGTATGGAAAAAGCATAGATTAATAACTCTTCGCTTCGCTTACGCTAGATCGATAGTCTTCATACTAAAGCTTTGTCAAAAGTGAAGCAAAAAATCAGATTTATGTGTGTGCGAGCATTACGTGCCTACGTGCGCCGACCAGCCCCGACACGCACACAAACAAAACTTTGATGTTAACAAAACGGGACGTTCGTGTAAAGTCGGGGGCCGACTGAGCCAAATTGGCTCAGTTTGAATTGCTTCATTTTCTTAGGCCTACTCGGTTTCTAGGCGTTATTATTCTAAGGGAAAAAGTTAGCTGCTAAAATAATATATTTTTGTAAAAGCAATGCGATAATATGTTGAAAACATTGTTAAGGCAAGAGTGTGTTGGTGAATCCGTGTAATAATTAAGTACCTACAATAGTGACACATATTAACTGATGACGATGATTTAAAATCACAAATTCTGGAAGTTGCACAGACCTAGGTGTTATTGTTGATCTCAATAGACGAGCTGGCCTAACCTAACCAGATCAGCCTTTGAAAAGCTAACGAAGATAATTATATGGAAAGATCGCCGCATAACCAATAACACCAAGGTTCGATACACGAAAAGCTTACTATTTCCTATCTTCTTATATGGAGCTGAAACATGGACGCTCCAACAAAAGTACCACAAGAAGATTGAGATGTGGTGTATGATGATCAAACGGACTGCTCGTCACACAAATGTTTCCACTAAAAAAGGAGCTTCGGATCAAACAAAGGCTTTCGACGATTGTGCAAGTGCGAATTCTAAGAATGTTTGGACTTATCATCCATAATGCAAGCTCTTTGGAACGATTCGATTGAAGAAACAAGGAAGAGTCAATGTTTTCGCGGCTGATAACCCACAAGATGATCAAGTCCCTCTCAAGTCCACAACCAAGTGTGCCCTTACAGAATAGACACGCAGTGCCACAAATAGAGAGATATAGAGGAGCATCGCCGCTAAAGCCGCTACCAACTTAGCGGACCATGACCACAACCACTTCGTCAACCTTAGTCTTAACAGAATATCAGTGCAGCAGGCCCCGCCTGCTGCTTATACTGAGTTGAGCGCATTTTTGGCATCACACGACACTAATTTTATCTTTGAAACTGTTGTTTATTCCTATTGTTGGTGTTACCTACTTACTGTATTTTTTAGTGTCGTGTGATTCTAAAATAAAACCTTTTTCTTTCTTTCTTTCTTAGAAAGAAGATGTATATAATAAATACAAACATATATAATTATACTAGCGGCCGCCCGCGGTTTCACCCGCGTGGTTCCCGTTCCCGTGGGAATATTGGGATAAAAAGTATATATAAACCTTCCTCTTGAATCACTCTTATCTATTAAAAAAAATCGCATCAAAATCCGTTGCGTAGTTTCAAAGATTTAAGCATACAAAGGGACATAGGGACAGAGAAAGCGACTTTGTTTTATACTATGTAGTGATATAGGTACAAAAGGTAATAAAAATTCAAATCAAAACTGCGTGTTTTATTTTTATAGCCAACTTCTTAAAATCAGTAGAACTACGATGACTGTCTTTTCGCTAACTCAAATGAAATTGGAAATTACATCCACTTTTCATTCGAGCTAGCGAATAGGACCAGCTGGCAGCTGGGTGGCTTTAGTACAGGCTATTATGATGACACCAATTTACAGAGAGCAGCACTGTCGACAAGATGGCGGACATTCAAAAAATTCGACTTTTCATAAAAATTTAGCAACTAATCGGGACATTTTGTATGGAGAGTCGAAATATTTTTTTCATTTCCTGATAGCCTGAAGCCATGTTTAAAGTTTTTGCAACGGTGCCCCTAACACCTTGTATACCTATATATATTCACTAGCTGACCCGGCAAACGTTGCTTTGCCATATAAATTACTAGCTTTCCGCCCGCGGCTTCGCCCGCGTGGACTACACCACGTTATCCCGCGGGAATGATATAATTTGCCGGGATAAAAAGAACCCTTGATCCTCTGCAAGCTATAAAGTATCTGTGTCCCAAGTTTCAGCCAAATCCATTCAACCGTTTTTGCGTAATTGAGTAACAAACATCCAAACATCTAAACTTTCACATTTATAATATTAGTAGGACAGAGTACTTCGTATCACCATTATTAGACAGATGAAAATAAATAATCACGAAGTACATAGACTTACGTGACAGATAAGTCTGTGCGCATGTGCGTCCGGGGCATTTTTGGCTCTAGTTACAGTACATTTTTTGTTCTAATCTTATGGAAAAGATTAGTACCTATTCGATTTTGACCGCGCGCAGACGCGGAGGCGGCCATGGAATAAATGACAATATGGTATCGTACGACAGTCAAAACTATTATCCATACAAAATTACCATTTTTATTTTATAATTTTCCGTAATAAAAAGTAGCCTCTGTTACTCTTCAGCTTCCAACCCCATACCAAAAATCACGTCGATCAGTTGCTCCGTTTTGGCGTGAAAGATGGACAAACAAACAAACAAATAAACACACTTTCACATTTGTAATATTATTATGGATTCTTCATCTATACTAAGAGGAAAGATTTGATTGTTTGTTTGTTTGTTTGCATCGAAACTACTAGACCGATTTAGAAAATTCTTTCACCATTAGAAAGCTACATTCTTCCCGAGTGACATAGGCTATATTTTATCCCGATATTCCCACGGGAACGGGTGCCACGCGGGTGAAACCGCGAGGATCCGCTAGTTATGTATATAATAGAAACCATTAAACCAAGCACGTGTACTATTTAGTGTACCCTTCGATCAACAATAACACCTATTCAAGGAATTTATACGTAGTACTTATAAATTCCTTGCACCTATTCTAGTTCTAGATACATAGTTGGAGTGACAGACTTGGCCAAGCGTCGAACGCTCACTTGAGAGTATAACTAATTATATGTAGATTATTTTGACAGTGTCAATAATACTAAGGTACTTATTTCAAACTTGGAACGCTTCTTGTCATTTATAATGTAAGATCGTAACATTCGTAACCTTTTTTCCCCGTTTAAAAAAATGTCAGTCTGGCCATATAAAGTTTTCATTTAGTTCGTGAGCCTTCATCTAGTACTATTGTTGATCGAAGTAGGTAGGTACCTTTGTTTTTTGTGTATAGGCACATAATATATAATAGTGGTATAGGTATAGGGAATACACATTAATGCCGCGCAGAGAAAGTACCTATATCTGATATTATATCTATATAAGGGTCAGGCCGTAGATTTTGCCATAAATAGCGCAATGGTGACGCAAAATTTTCTACGAGTCGGACGCACAAAGTGGTGCAAAATGGTAGCGCAAAATTATTAAGGAGCACGTACATTAATGTGATTTTATTTAACAAACATGTACTAACAAGAGGTATTGCATCAAACTAGAAAAAGAAACACGATGTTGGTATGTAAGTATGTTTAATTAATAATTAACAATAATGTACCTATGAGTAATTCTTTTTTATATATTGCGCACAATGAAAAGTTAAGCAGGATGACAAAACTAGTAAGTACCTATGTATGATTTGTTCAATTTACAAAAAAAAATACATTTAATTTGTTAGATGGAGGTATTTGGTATTATTCATTATTAATTATATAAATATAATACAACTTTAAAATTTATTTCAACTCTTTTCAATGTTTGAGAGTCCATTACTTTGACTCTAGCAACAACCTGCTTGAAGTATCACTTTTAAAAGGACCTGCCAATAAAAATAAAAAATAAAAAATAGATCTGTCAATAAAAAAAAAGTAACATGGGTTTAAAAGTTAGTATGAAAGTGACGAAATTCCAAAACTTATAAAATACAAAATAAAAAAACTTTGGACCTAGGTAAAATCTTTGAGGCTGGTTAGGTAGCAGACCACCGCACCTACCCCTATTTTCGTATGTTTAACGTTCTGCCGAACACCCTGTACTTATAGAATATTAATAAAATCTAACAAATCAATTAATAGTAATGCTAGTCATGTTTTTTAGCGGAATTACAGCTAAAAGTAATTTCAAAATAATAAAAAACTTGAAAACCTTGTGTGCATGCACTATTATTCAATAGCGTAAAATAAGTGGCGCAATTTCTACGCAACCGGTATCGCAAAGTGACATAAAGACAGTTTTGCGGAACCGAGGCGCAAATGAAATCGATTATAACTCTTAAAATATACTATTTCACAAGGCTAGTTTAACATATACAGATCACACACATCTAATTAAACCATGCGCAACAACAATTATAAGCTTTAATCAAAAACTTACCTTGAAATCTCAAAAAATGCACTCTGCAAAGTAGGCGACACTTTTCACTTTGATCGGAGTTGACACCGAAATGTCAAAAAATATGGTCGTCAACGCTGCATTGACCATAGAATACGATACTTTGGTGATGCCAGCACTCAAACAAAATCTTAATAAATGTTTTAAAACCATAAAATGGGTGAAAATGGTTGCGCAATATAAGTAGCGCAAAGAAATGGTTTTTCAAAAAAAAAAATCTTATTGCCGAAAATTTATCTTTTTTCTTAGGAAAGACGCAAAGATATTAAAGGAATGGCAACCTTATTATTATTTTATAACGTAAAATCAAACAGCTCATCAATAAGTTAAAAAATGATAATTTTATCGATGTTTAAGCTGTACACCTACCACTGCGGATTCGCGGTTTTTATAAAAAATCCGTCACTTTTGGGAAGAAAATGTCAAATAGTTTTCCAAATATATAAACTTATCCAAATATCTATATCTGCCTTGGTTTGCTATTTCTTAGGAAACACGATGATAAGATTGAGACATTTCTAAGAGTACTATATTTAAAATTATATGAGGCGGAGACTTTTGTACCCTCGAATGTGGCAAAATCTACGGCCTGACCCATAAATGTTCATCGCGCGAAATTCGATGATCAAGCTCTTAATATCGTTCTTTTTGTTCAAATTTTTTTGAATGAATAATTGTTTTGGTGTATAATTACACTATTTACTCATGCAATAGCTTTACCGCGGCAGTCCCCGAGTGCCACACGTGTTTTTTCTTTAGCGATAGTCAAATATCTGGACAGGTATTTCTTTCGTGTGTGAGGGTAGTAATATCTTCACATTGATGAAATTAACGCTGGCTATACAGCGCGTAAGAAGTATTGGATAAATTCGACGCTTCTCGTAACGACTCCGTAGCTCAGAGGTTAGAGCATTCGCCAGGACAGCGAAAGGTCGTAGGTTTGAGTCCCATCGGAGCTAGTTGTGAGACGTGTCGATTTTTTCCAAAATACTTCATTTTCAATTTTTAATGGTTATTGGTTATGCTAGATATCAAAGGTCGCCCTTGGAGCATCCTACCCGCCCATCTCAAGATCAGTCGGTGGCTACTAGGGCTCCTGCCATGTCGACCAACGAGGCCAAAGCAAAGCACATCGCAAGGGTGTGCTCCACACTATCTTCCGGAGCGCTGTATTCATGGCGCCGCGGCATCGCTTCCCTCCCAATTCCAACAAGTAGTTCCCGAAGCAACCATGTGACTTCGGTCCGAGCACTCACCCCCGATGGCGGCGGTGAGCGTGAGTCCCTGTATACCGCTGAGCAGCGCGGCGGCGCCCAGCAGCGGCAGGCCGGGCGCGTCGGGCAGCGCCAGCAGCGCGCCGCCGCAGCCCAGCGAGCCGGCCAGCAGCCCCGCGTCGATGGTGTTCCCTTCCAATTCCAACGAGTAGGTCCCGAAGCAACCATGTGACTTCAAGCTGAGCACTCACCCCCGATGGCGGCGGTGAGCGTGAGTCCCTGTATACCGCTGAGCAGCGCGGCGGCGCCCAGCAGCGGCAGGCCGGGCGCGTCGGGCAGCGCCAGCAGCGCGCCGCCGCAGCCCAGCGAGCCGGCCAGCAGTCCCGCGTCGATGGTGTTCCCTTCCAATTCCAACAAGTAGTAACCACGTGACCTCGGACTGAGCACTCACCCCCGATGGCAGCGGTGAGCGTGAGTCCCTGTATACCGCTGAGCAGCGCGGCGGCGCCCAGCAGCGGCAGGCCGGGCGCGTCGGGCAGCGCCAGCAGCGCGCCGCCGCAGCCCAGCGAGCCGGCCAGCAGCCCCGCGTCGATGGTGTTCCCTTCCAATTCCAACAAGTAGTAACCACGTGACCTCGGACTGAGCACTCACCCCCGATGGCAGCGGTGAGCGTGAGTCCCTGTATACCGCTGAGCAGCGCGGCGGCGCCCAGCAGCGGCAGGCCGGGCGCGTCGGGCAGCGCCAGCAGCGCGCCGCCGCAGCCCAGCGAGCCGACTAGCAGCCCCGCGTTGATGGCGTGCCGCCCCGGCAGCAGCAGCGGCGCTGACGACAGCGTGCCCTGCAGCTTGCCGTACGCTACCAGCGACCCACTAACACAACAACACGTAATTTATTATACCGCTATAAAAACATAATCCACCAATAAAATGCCTATTTCTCTGTTACATACACCTATTCATGCTTGAATATAACTAACCTTCCCCGCAAACGAGCCACAAAAGCCGTCACTTGAAGCTAGAAGATGAAACAAGTGACGACTACTGTCGACGTTCATATAAAATGTATGAAAACTATAGGAAAGAGGTTGGAGGCGGCGTTTTTCGGTGGCCCGTGTGCGGCCTCGCTATAGCAGCCAATCGCATAGAATAACTTAAATATGAATGTGCAGTCGAACCAATTGAATCGTGACCTACCAAATTCCCACATATAAACTCGATAAGTTCCAAATCCAAACTTGTTGAAATTAATACGCTGACCTTTATTGTTTTGTTTGACGCTTTTAAACAACTTATGAGCACAATGGGTCAGTTTCGACAATACATCAGACACGTCCTCACTAACAGTCATCATAATCATCATCATCATGTCAGCCGAACGACGCTTACTGCTGGGCATAGGCCTCCCCCAAGAATCTTCACAACGATCGGTCCCGCGTCGCCCGCATCCAGCGGCTTCCCGCGACCTTGACCAGATCGTCGGTCCACCTTGTAGGGGGCCTGCCCACGGAACGTCGTCTGGTACGCGGTCGCCATTCGAGAACCTTTCCGCCCCAGCGGCCATCGCATCGATTCTCCGCGCTATGTGTCCCGCCCACTGCCACTTCAATGATGCAATCCTTTGAGCGATGTCGGTTGTTTTAGTTCTTCTGCGGATCTCATCATTTCTGATTCGTTCCAGTAGGGAAATACCAAGCATTGCTCTTTCCATTGCTCGCTGGGTGACTTTGAGCATTCTTATGAGACCCATTGTAAAAGACCACGTCTTGCTTCCATAGGTCATTACTGGCAACACACACTGGTCAAAGACTTTCATCTTGAGACATTGAGGTAAGTATTTCGGACGCAAATTCCCAAACGCTGCTGCATCCGAACTGGATTCAAAGAGAGATTCTACGGGCTACCTACGAGTCTTAAGTTATATAGTACAGTACAGTTAACATTAAGTTCTTACGTGAAAGTAATGCCACCGATGTAAGTGCCGAGGAAGAGCGAGGTCTTGAGCGTGGCGGCGGTGGGGTCCAGCGCCATGGCGGGGAACTCGTGCATGTACGTCGCTATGCAGGTCAGCACCGCCGCCATACCGACCAGGCTGCGCACAACAATCAGTCATTCATAATCTTAATCTATGTTTAAATAAAACTCTCGCGTTAAGGACTGATTGACAGACAAAACACAGCCGAAACTACTGGGCGCAAGAACCTGAAGTTTGGTATGTATGTTCCTTGGAGAGTGTAGGGGAGCACTAAGAGAAAATTTTGAGAAATTCCCTTTCTAAAGGGGTAAAAAAGGGGATACACGCAGATGACGTCGCGAGCGGAGCGTTGTGTCATAAATAATATAAAAATTTCATATTCAAATTCAATATCATTGTTTCCGTCTAGGCTGTTACAAGTACTTGTTGTTAAGGTCGAAGAAGCTTCAACATCGCTTCGTGGAACTAAAAATGGAAATTTTGTTACATAAAATCGATCCGAATTCGGGAGAAATAACTTGGGCTTCCACCACATTGACATTAACTCTGTCGTAATGGTTTCTGTAGTGATACCTGATACATATGTTCCGGGTTCATCGGGTAATTCGCGTCGATTGTTTAATGGTAGGACTTGTTGTAAGTCCACCAGCATTCTCATTTCAGTACGAAATTGCTATTACAAACTATATGACATCCCTTCATTGCCCGTGGTCCATCCGCGTTGTTCACCTGGGTGTACCAGGGGAAATATTTTTTTCCCATGGTCCACCCAGATGGACAACGCAGGTGGACCACGGGCAATAAAGGAATATTATGAACAGCCTGTTAGGTACTTATTATCTATTGACTATTTCTATTTTTCACCTGTGAAACCCAGCTACGAGTTGCGGCAGGTCAGTTATTTCAATTTTCTTGGCGATAGTTCCTCCGATGAGTCCTCCTATGCCCGCTACTCCTAACATCTGGGCCAGGACGTCAGCGCTGGGTGTTAGCAGACCGAGGGTGGCAGCGATACCGCCTGTCACACCGATCTGGGTAAAAGATAAAAAATTTACGAATTTCTGCTATAGATTTTGAGCCGAATGTATGACACGTCAAAGGTCAAAATCAAGGAATTTATTTGGTCAAAATATATTAGAAAACTGACTCAGATGCTGTACAAGTAATTGGCAAGATTCATTTTACCCTCCATAAGTTTAACAGAAATTATGGTGGCTGCAGTGCTTGTACAGATCTTGAGTGATCCCAATCGATAAATGCTTGAATAATCAACCTTAACTTAATAAAAAATTACCATTTTTATAACAGCAGTTTATTAATATGTACAACAGTCTAATGTCTATTTCAAGCTTTTATTACGCTTAAAGCTAAGACAATAGTTATCGCTGCGAGTGCTGAATTTAAATCACGAACTAGCGAAGTAGGTAGTCTAAAATTGAATCATGAGCGTAGCGAGTGATTCAAATATAGACTACTGAGCACAGTGAGTGATTTAAAGGCACGAGACATCAGAAAATTTTGCTCTCGTGTTAAACATACAACTTTTCACCTCTACCAGCGAGAAAAGTGTTACAGGTCAGAAAAACAACATTGAAGGCAACATTTAACAATAAAGAAAACAATAAAAATTACAAAATTAATAGGCAATTAAGAGTAAAATTGGTGCAATTATGCAAGTTGAAGGTACTTAACTGTTTGCATTGCGTTTAAAAACTGCACTGCATGTAATTTTTATGAAAACCAAACATGATATTAGTGATATTAGTAAGCGATATAATGTTCACTTCATATTATTTATTTTAAATATTGCGTGTTTAATAAAAAGCAATAGTAGTACAATCGTATTTAGATAATTTGTTATTAGAATTCATTAATTTTTCTTATTTTATATTTATATCATGCATGCGACCTCATTTCGTCCATACTCTTTATTTCGAACCTTTGGTATTCTTGTATTTATTTTTTAAGCTTTATATTTCATGTCCATCGACATAAAGCTATCTATCTATCCTTTTTGCTCATACTAATTTTAAAAGTCTCATCCTTGTCACTCTATTTCTTTTTTCTTAATTATTTCAAAAGTTGGTGTAAGAAATTAAAAAAGCACTTTACCTCACGCTCGCAGCAAAAATCGATTTTGCTGCGAGTTTTTAGGCACCAGAAGCGCCCTTTTCGAGCTGGAGAGGTGAAAACATTTTTCCGACCACAACAAATGTATCTGTGATGGTCGATATTATTGTTGCTATGGTTAATATTCTCACTGTCTTTGCTTCGATAGAAAATGGTAGTTATACCGAAAAGATTTCAGTGAGTTTTCATAAATCAAACTAATCAAAGTGATATCTAAATAGTAATATAATAAAATTAATACGTCACAAAATACTATTTAATTTTAAAGAACTCTGCACTATCGGCACTATCGAAGTTTCACACCACTAATCAGCAGGCCCACTCTAATTCAACGAAAAAAGAAACTTCGTTATACCCATCCCTCTCACTCTCCATGCATGACCGAATCGAGTGAAAGCGGCTGGGCTGACGAAGTTTCGTTCGTTGATAATTTTTTGTTTCTGCTCTACAGCCCCGCCCGTGTCGTCTTCTTTGTTCGCTACTTGTCCAATAGTGTGATTATGATTACAAAATAAACTGTAAAATAAAAAAAACACACTAAACTACAGCTCTTTAATAAACCTACCATTCCAAGGTAGTTTCCTTTCCTAGCGGTGGTCTGGGAGCTGAGCCCGGCGAGAGCGCCCACGCAGCACAGCGACGACGCCAAGTACGCCATCTGGTGCACTTCAGGGTAGCCCTGAAAACAAGGACGAGGTTAAAGCAGGCGTCTGTCACTCGATGTCAAGGAGATTTAACCAAGGAAACTGGAGATAGTAGTACTAACACTTTTTTGTAGACTGTGGCTGTCTTCCGTCTCACCTACTCTTTGAAACAAAACGTATGGTCATATGAGACAACAGACAGCCACTACGTAGTTAAATGTCAAATTTGCTGGGTACACTTTTTTATTCAGGCTGAAAACTCCAGTTTCCTTGTAGAATCTCCTTGCTCGATAGTAGATTTCGCATTTAGAATCCATAGAAGTTAGATCCGCAAAAGAGCTAGAATATATGCGATAGAAAAAGATGCAACGTCTGGCCGTTCGTAATTTGCGCCGTACAAGCTGAATTCCACTTTATTGCGTTGTGAAGGGGCTTCACTTTAGAGGGACTATTTATTTTAATGTTTTAGCGGAGTGAAGCTTCTGTACCAGTGTACTATTATTTATTCTGTTGTGTTCACGCCGCGCGTGATTCATTCATTCACGTTCATTCGTGGGGTCGGCGCCAACCGCCGTCCGCGCGACTTCGCGACGAGTTGGCCGTAAGCAGCCGTGAGGCAAGTTCGTGTGTTTCTGTAGCGACGTGCCGCGCCAGTTACCTACCCGTATCGTGACCGAGATCTCGAGCGTTTTTGCACCTAGGAGCGCCCGGTCCGGGTACGGACTTGTGACCCGTGTGTGTTCGCTTTGAAAAGCGCCGGGAAAGTTTTAGCTGCCTATTAGGGCATTGTGTAGTATAAGAGTGTTAGCTGTAAGAGTATCCCATCGGGGGTTGTGTGGAGATCGTTTTGCCAGGTGCGCGCCGGCGAGACAACGTTCAGCCCCCCTGGATTACGGACACTATTTTCTAGTAAGGTAGGACTAGCTTAATTTACTTAATTTTGCATGAGAAACCTTCGTTTCAATAAACTGTGGAACACAGTAGATGTGGTCATCACAATTGTGCGTGATCATATTTTTGGTAGCAGAGCTTAGTTGATATAATTAATTTTCATATTAAAATTAACTACATAAAATTTCATAGTAAAAATAAAAAGCGTACCTAAAAAGCGTACCTAAAAATTATTTTTTTTTTGTTGAAATCTCGAGGGTATTTGAAGATCCCGAGACGATTGAAGTACTAAGAAATTGTTCTAGTAAATTCTCGAAGCGAATGTTTCTCACTTGGTGGATCCGATAATAGATAGACACTTATATAATTGTTGTCACATACTAGTGATTTGATACGAGTTTACTCGCCTAGATGTGTATATTTTTTTTTGTGTGTCCGGATTTATTTGACGAATAGTTTCGTTCGAAAGTGTTGTTTATTAGTACCACATACTAGTGTTTGTTCCGAGTCCGCTTGCCTAGTTAAAAAAGTGGAACTAGTTTTAATTATTAGTAGTATTAAATTACGAGTATTATTATTAAAAATAGTTTTGTTTTTGTTTGTTGATAACGGTTTAGTAGTTGATTTGCGAGGTATGCCATACCGTTAATCCGATACGTTTTGTTTATACCGTTATATTGTTAGCCCTTGAAATTGGTAAGTTGCTAATAATTTATGAAAATAGTAGGGTCCGTGTATGTCGTCCGAATTTTAATTGTGTTTTATATTATCGTGACGCGACCTATTTCTATTGTTTTTTTTGTTGATGTTTACCACTTTTATATTTCTTTGTTTGCCTTGTTTATTAAACGGATTATAAATGGCTCCTACGAATCCGACCGCCGTATCCAGGGCTGGCATCCAAGGAGTTTTGCGTTGGCTTGCTTGTGCGGTCACATTAATAGACCGAGCCGACCGGGTAGGCGCGTTGCTAGCTCGGTATGGCGGGCTGGCAGCTCGGCTGCAAGACCTGGAGCGCCACGCCATGGAGTGTCGCGCGCATTATTTGGAAAACCCCCCAGCTGATGATGCCGTGTCGGAACAGCTGGAGCAGGATGTAGCCCAGGCCTATGAGCTGGCTGACCAGTTCACGGAGGCGGCTGAGAGGGCCCTGGCTGTTCGGAAGGGGGAGCCGGTTTTGAGCGGGGAGGTCAAACCTACCCCGACGGCGTTGCTAGGCCGATTGCCTACATTGGAGATTCCCACTTTTAATGGGGATCTGTCAGCCTGGATGGGCTTCATTAATTTGTTTGACAGTTTGGTGGATTCACGACGGGACTTATCCCCTAGTGAGAAGTTGGCCTATTTGCGCTCCTCCCTGCGAGGAGAGGCCAGCTCGGTAATCCAGCACCTGCTCATCAGCGACGACAACTACCAGGTGGCTCGCCAGCTTCTGGTTAGCAGGTACCAGAATGTCCGGTTACTGGCGGACACCCACGTGGCCACGATTTTGGCCCTCCCGCGAATCACGCGGGTACACCTGTTACGGAGGGAGTTGCTGAACCCGCTACTGTCAGCGGTCAACTCCCTAAGGCGATTGGACCTGCCGGTGGATCAGTGGTCCTTTGTACTGCTGCACATAGTCCTCGCCAAATTGCCCGCTGAAATGAAGGGGCGTTTCGAGCAGAGGTACGGAGGCGACAGCGCCTCGTATCTCCCGCCCTTCGCGGACCTCCTTCGTTTTTTGGAGGACGAATGTAGGGTGACGGACCACCTGGAGCCCGCCCCGGTTCCAGGTGTTGGTCGTATGGTGGCGGCGAGGGAACAGCCCCGTCGCCCGACCAATCGCTATGCTGCCTTCCAGCAGTCCCCTCCCCCCGCACCGAGTGAGCGGTGCAGGTATTGCAGGGGAGATAGGCACGTGGTGCACGAATGTGCCAAATTTAGAGGCCTCCGCCCAGAGGGACGGAGGGCCGTTGCTAGACAGCGCCAATGGTGCTATAGGTGTTTGGGGGGACACATGCAGTCGGCGTGTCCCCAGACCGAGGATTGTCGTCTTTGCGGAGGGAGGCATCACCCCCTCCTTTGTTTGGACCGCAAGGACGCCGGGAGCGACCGGGGTTCGAATTCCTCGCGCACGGGCGGGGGCCCGGCAGCCCGGAACCGGTCCCCTAGAGATTCGGCGGGGCTTAGCCCCCCCGTTCAGTCCCCCCCGGAGAGGGGGAACTATAGGAGAGACGCCCCCGCCACGGGCGGGGGTAGGGGGGTACCACAAGAGTACGCCACGGTGGCGATGGGCACGGGCCCTATTTGCTACTCCCCCCCCCTAATGGAGAGGCCTCGATTGGGGTACTATGTACCGAGGCACGCCCCACACGGGTATTACCCTGCACCTAGGAGTGCTGTTGGTCGGGGCCAGTATGTACCCGATTGGGACCCGCTCGCCCGGTACGAGCGTCCCACATTTGGCGCGCCGACTCAGGCGCGAGGGGGACAAGTACCCCCCCAAAATTTTTAATGGCGCCCCTGTCGGACCCAACCACCCCTCCGGAGCTTGTGCTGTTGCCAACAGCCTCCGTGAATGTTTGGGGACCTAAGGGCAATGTTGTAACGGTGCGTGCCCTTTTGGACTCAGGTGCCCAGGGGTGCATAATGTCCAGGTGGCTTGTCCGACAGCTGGGTCTTTTGCTTGTGCCGCATCACGAAGCGGTACGGGGGGTGGGAGACTCGCGGATCCCTGATCCGATTGGTCGAGTTGAGTTCTCCTTCTCCCCCCACTTCACGCCAAGGCCGAAGATCGGTGCTTCGGCGATAGTTTTTGATAAGGTGGTTGGACCACTCCCGCAAGTGCGAGTGCCGCCATCCACGATTGAGCTGACGTCTGGACTGGCTTTGGCTGATCCTTCCTTCCACCGACCGGGCCCAATACACTTGTTGATTGGTGCGGATGTCCTCGGTCGTGTACTGTGTGGAAGCAAGCGAGTTTTGCAGACAGCCGATCTTGTCGCCTTGTCCACGTCGCTGGGTCATGTGGTGATGGGAAAGGTACCACAGACACCAGAGACCCCGTCGGTAGACCGCCAGACCATTGTCGGTTCTACTTTGTCCGACGTTCTCCAAAAGTTTTGGGAGGTGGAGGAACCTCCCACTGCCAAGCGGTTGGATCCGTTAGCCGAGGAGTGCGAATTGTTCTACCAGAACAACACTGGGCGCCTCCTCTCGGGTCGCTTGATTACCCGCTTGCCCTTCTTGGCGGTACGCCCTCCTTTAGGGAGCTCCCGACCGATGGCCGAGAAGAGATTGTTGTCCATGGAGCGTAGGATGGCCAGGGATCCCGCATTCAAGGAGAAGTATATAGACTTCATGCGGGAGTATTTGGACCTTGGGCACATGTCCATCTCGCAGTTGGACTGGCGTAATGTGGAACATTACTTCCTGCCACACCACGCTGTTTTGAAGACTTCCAATGGGAAGATCCGCGTGGTCTTTGATGGTTCAGCGCCCACGTCAACCGGAGTGTCGTTGAATCAGTGTCTGCATGCGGGGCCGAAGTTGCATCACGATGTCTGTGATGTTTTGACCAACTTCCGCCGGCACGCTGTCGTCTTTGTGGCCGATATCCGCATGATGTTCAGACAGACCGTGATTCACCCGGAGGATAGACGATACCAGCTCATCCTTTGGCGTGAGGATCCCCAGGATCCGATGTTGGCTTACGAGCTGAACACCAACACTTATGGTTTGCGGTCGAGCCCCTTTGTGGCGATCCGTTCGCTTTTGGAGCTCGCAGAGCGCGAACGGCTACGCTATCCCCGGGCATCTGCTCTTATTGAGGGGGGGGCCTTATTTGTCGACGATATCTGCACGGGGGCCTCGAGCTTAGATGAGGCTCTCGTCTTACGTGATGAGCTGATTGCGCTCTTGAGGGCTGGTGGCTATGAGTTGCGGAAGTGGCTGTCTAACTCACCGGACCTATTGGCAGATTTGCCTAAGGACCACCAGCAAGAGCCGCTCCTCTTTGAAAATCCGGAGACTCCAGACATGCTGTCTGTTTTGGGAGTCCAGTATCGACCAGTCCCGGATTTGTTCACATATAGATTGGAACTGCCAGACCCAAAGGTCTGGACTAAACGCACGGTGCTGTCCACTGTAGCCCGTACCTTTGATCCGAACGGTTGGCTCAGCCCTGTAGTGTTTTCGATGAAGTGCTTCCTACAGGAGCTCTGGGCTGCGGAATTGTCATGGGATGAGCCCCTCTCTGGTAGCCTCCTACGAGGGTGGGTGAGGTTCGTGTCATCCCTACCCGACGTCAATCGGGTTTGTATACCGAGGCAAATGCTGCCTTCGGGAAAGTTTAAAGCCTCCCTGCACGGCTTTTGTGACGCGTCCGAAAGCGGATATGCGGCAGCCGTTTACATCCGAACGGTGGATGCAGCAGGCGTTGTCGCCGTACACTTAGTTACGGCCAAGAGTAAGGTTGCCCCCCTTCGGACTAGGCTAACCATTCCGAAGTTGGAGTTGTCCGGCGCCACTCTCTTAGTACGGCTACTCAATCATGTTGCCGACACCTTGGGAAACGGTGTCGACTTGGAGTCGATATTTGCGTGGTCTGACAGCCAGGTCGTCCTTTGTTGGCTGAAGAGTTCAGTCCACACCCTTGAGGTTTTTGTGGCCAACCGGGTCTCACAAATTCAGACTTCAAAGGCCCCGTTGATTTGGCGCCACGTACCGGGCGAATTGAACCCCGCAGATTGTGCCTCCCGCGGCTGCGAGGCGCCTGAGTTAGTGGACCACCACCTATGGTGGAGTCCATCATGGTTGTTACGGCCTGAGCGCTCATGGCCTGCCACCCCGGCTGTGGCCAGAGTCCCAGACCTAGGCATGCGTGTTCACGCCGTGGAGACGGTGGCGGCTCCGCAGATGGAGTTTTTGTTAGACCGCTACAGTTCTCTTGATAAGTTGCTCGGCGTGACTGCTTGGATGAGGCGCTTTGTGCGAAATTGTCGCCAGCCTCAGGAGAAATCGTTGTCTCCGGTCCTCGCCCCACAAGAGCGGCAAGACGCTCTGTTGCATTGGTTGCGAGTGACGCAACAGCGAGAGTTTGAACCGGAGCTGAAAGCCCTGCGCTCAAGTAAGTCCAAGTTGAAGGGACCCTTGGTGCGGTTGAATCCCTTCTTGGACAGTACCGGATTGCTGCGTGTCGGAGGTAGGCTCAGACATGCCAACCTGCCGTACGGATCACGCCACCCTTTGTTGCTCCCCAAGGATGGACCGTTAGTTAGACTGTTGATTACAGACCGACATGTAAAGAATGCTCATGCCGGTTGTAATGCTTTGACCGCGCTCCTCCAACGAGAGTTCTGGATTTTGTCAGCGCGGAGAATAATCCGATCCGTTATTTTTCGTTGTCTCCCGTGTTATCGTTTGCGCGCCGATACGATGCAGCCCCAGATGGGTGATTTGCCTGCCGATCGAGTGAACGAATCGATGCCCTTCTCAGGAGTTGGAACGGATTTTGCGGGGCCATTTACCGTTAAGACATCGCGGCTTCGTAATGCTAGAACGGAAAAGGCTTACTTGTGTGTATTTGTTTGTTTGGCCACTAAAGCGGTCCACCTGGAGGTGGTTAGTGCCCTCACCACAGAAGCCTTTGTAGCCACGTTGAATCGTTTTGTGTCTCGCCGCGGAATGCCGTCGTTAATCAGGTCCGATTGTGGAACCAATTTCAAGGGCACCGATAGGTATTTAAAGGAAGTTTGTGAATTTTTGGATAGGAATAATTTTGAGATCGGATCCACACTCTCTCGCAGAGGGGTACGATGGCAGTACTCCCCGCCATCCTGCCCCCACTGGGGAGGGATTTTTGAAGCAACTGTAAAGGCCGCTAAAACTCACCTTCGTCGCGTTATTGGGGAGACGGTCCTCACGTTTGAGGAACTCGCGACCGTATTTTGTAAGGTTGAGGCGGTCCTCAACTCGCGTCCGTTGTGTCCGTTGTCTTCGGACGCGAATGATTTAGAGGCCCTTACGCCGGGCCATTTTTTGATTGGCAGACCGCTTAACGCCTTGCCGGAATATCCTTATTCCGAAGTGCCCTCCGGACGGCTCTCGCGATTTGAATTGCTCCAGCAGCTTACGCAGAGTTTTTGGCGCCGTTGGCATCTGGAGTATTTGCACATTTTGCAGCAACGCGTTAAGTGGTCGGATAGGACGACCCCACCCAAGACTGGAGACCTCGTGTTGGTAAAGGATCCAAACCTGCCGCCCCTCCGCTGGCGTTTAGGACGCATTGTTCAGCTTCATCCGGGGTCGGATGGTGTGCCCAGGTTTGCCGAGGTCCTGGTGGGGGACTCTGTTTTGAAGCGAGCGATCGCTACCCTCTCTCGCCTGCCCTTAGATTGAGTTGGCGGACAGTTTGCTACTGTCCGGGACGGGGGGATGTTCACGCCGCGCGTGATTCATTCATTCACGTTCATTCGTGGGGTCGGCGCCAACCGCCGTCCGCGCGACTTCGCGACGAGTTGGCCGTAAGCAGCCGTGAGGCAAGTTCGTGTGTTTCTGTAGCGACGTGCCGCGCCAGTTACCTACCCGTATCGTGACCGAGATCTCGAGCGTTTTTGCACCTAGGAGCGCCCGGTCCGGGTACGGACTTGTGACCCGTGTGTGTTCGCTTTGAAAAGCGCCGGGAAAGTTTTAGCTGCCTATTAGGGCATTGTGTAGTATAAGAGTGTTAGCTGTAAGAGTATCCCATCGGGGGTTGTGTGGAGATCGTTTTGCCAGGTGCGCGCCGGCGAGACAACGTTCAGCCCCCCTGGATTACGGACACTATTTTCTAGTAAGGTAGGACTAGCTTAATTTACTTAATTTTGCATGAGAAACCTTCGTTTCAATAAACTGTGGAACACAGTAGATGTGGTCATCACAATTGTGCGTGATCACTGTTGTTATAGGTCCATAACCAGTTGGATACATAATATTAATTTAGCGACAGTCCGTGAAGTAACGTAACGAGGACTATATAAAGCTATGAAATTCTAAGCCTAACCATATCGTTTCCATATGACATGGGAATGAGGCTTATTTTTCTGACAGACCAAGACTCTGTATACGGACCACGACCATCAGCACCCTCTGACCATTGAGTAACTTTGAATATCTTTGACAAATCTCGTACAATATTGTTGATTTAGCATTATGGTGTCATTAGAACACGTGATTTCTAGACTCAGACGTGGTGCTGATAAAGATTTACAATTATATATTTATCTTATCTATGATAAAGATAAATCAGCAGCCATGGCAGCCATGGCTTGTTTATTTTATTTTTATTTATCATTAGCTTCTACAGAAATTATGTTTGCTGTGCGAGATAAAGAGGAATTCAAGACGACATCAAAATGAATGCTGTTTACTATAAATGTTTGAGCCTCGTCTAGTAAACGTTTTAGTTGTTGGGTGGAAACCCAAATATGGAAATAAGAGAGCCAGGAGTCTTAAATCTTAGTAGTTTATTTCTAAATCACAACATTTTGCTTTATTTATCTTTTGACTAATTTCTAATAATGACAACCAAACAGTTCAACGACTTCACGAGCAGTGTGTCACTTTTCTAGTGACATCAAACTTATGCGCATGTGTGCAGCTGATTGTCAAACCTCAAATCTCGAAACAACCATAGACAGTACAAAAGAGGTCAGTCTATGAGCTTTCCCTCAACATTAGTAATGTTATATTAGTGTAATAGTAGGTACCTGCATGGCTGTGGTGATGTACCCGCCTAGGAGAGCAGCCGCGGGAATTCCATACAGGTATCCAAACTCTGGTGGGTCACCCGGCCTAGATGTAACATTGAATCAGTTATTGTATTGTCGTAAACTTTGCAAGTGTCATCAAAAATAAAAGATAAAAAGATAAAAATATTCTTTATTCACTTAGACATAATAAATATGTACTTATGAATCGTCAATATTTTCCTACCACCCATTCAAGACTTTTTTAACTGACAAGAAGAATGGGCGCAAGAAACTTGCCAGCGTTTCTTAGTTAGGTAACGACATTTACAAAAAAAAACATATCGTTACTAATACAACAATTGCTTAGTATAAAAATACATCAATTTAAACAGTGATTATGTTATGTGTTACATCATGACCATGCATTGCGGTCATTCAAATCATCGTCTACTTTATAGTATCCTTTGCTCATCAGCGACTCTTTAATGTAACATTTAAATTTATGCAATGGTAGTTCAATAATATGCTGTGGAACTTTATTAAAAAAGGATATGCTTTTCCCCAGAAATGAGGCTCTGGATTTTTCTAGCCTAAACTTGGGAACGACAAGTTTATCTTTATTTCTTGTGTTAAAGCGATGAATATCGCTCTGCTTTACAAATGTATTATAATATTTTTTCACATAAATAATATTTTCATAGATGTATTGTCCTGCAACAGTTAAAATGTTTATTTCTTTAAATAGATCTCTTAAAGAATCTCTCGATCGGAGGTTGTACATGGCGCGAATAGCCCTTTTTTGGAGCACGAATATACTTTGGATGTTAGCGGCTGAGCCCCACAACAAAAGGCCGTAGGACATAACACTATGAAAATAACTAAAATAGACTATTCTAGCCGTTTCAATATCGGTTAAGAGCCTTATTTTCTTTACTGCGAATGCGGCCGAACTGAGTCTACTCGCCAAGGCTTCGATATGAGGATCCCATTGTAGTCGCGAGTCTAATATAATACCTAGAAACTTTGTATTGTTAATGAATTCGACCATATCGCCGTCTAGTCTTATATGAAAATCAACTTGTCTTACATTAGGTAACGAAAATTTTAAACACTTCGTTTTCTTTGAGTTTAATGATAAATTATTACTATTAAACCAATGTGACACTTTTGAAAGAGCACTATTTACTTCGTCAGAACAGTCATCACCTCTATCTACTTTAAAGACTAGAGATGTATCATCTGCAAATAGCACTGTCTCACATAAATTCTTCGCGTAGTAAGGAAGGTCATTTATGTATATTAAAAACAACAGCGGGCCCAATATTGATCCTTGGGGTACGCCCATAGTAATGGGAGCTCCGGTAGACTCAGTTTTATTAATAACTACCTTCTGAGTTCTTTCATACAGATATGAATGCATAAGGCTTACTGACATTTCAGAAACACCATAATGTTTTAACTTCCTTAATAGTGTTTGGTGATCAACACAATCGAATGCCTTGCAAAGGTCACAAAAAATAGCGATTACATCCTGCTTGTCCTCCCAGGCATCAAGCAAAGCAAAGCATAGCAAAGTTATAGCTAACCTTTTGAACATGTCTAACATACGCTGTGTGACCATGAATCCACCGAAAACGTTTATGAACGAGATTAGGGCAGCGGTACTTGCGAGCCACTGTAAAAAAAAGAAGATTATTTTACAAATTGATATTTTATAACATTTTAAACTTACCTAACTATTATGAAAAACGGGATTTTTACCATGGTAAACATGTTTAATTTATTTATATCGGGAACTCGAAAACAAAAACATGGATAAATCCTTTTTTTAATAGTAGTTATATTGATATTATAAGTTTATGTCTGTCAATAGTTTTCAGAGAATCTTTAGGTATAACGAGCAAATAAGTACTCAGTGACATCTCGTGCACTTATTCGCGGCTCCACGTGCTATGAGCAATGAGTTACAGTCTGTAAAAAAGCTTGATTAAAATGACAGCTCATTCGTGCAAAGCAAAGCGTTGTTTTTGCTCAAGGAATAGGGTCTAATTTTCTAGCATAAGCTACATAAAAAATGTCTAATGCTGTTTTTCTTGACCCTTATTCCAATAGCATAAAGAATTTTTGCTTTGCACGAATGAGCTGTAATTTTAATCAAGGTATATTTTACAGACTATATAGGTCATAGACAGACACTGACCTCTATTATAAGCGCCACTACGAGTGTCCCGAGAACTAATTTTGACATAATCATTACCACAGTCGACATAAGAACGTCAATAATTTTAGTTACATAGACACTCGTATCTGCCTAGTTGCCTACAGCCTGGCCTACAGCGGCCAAAATGGCGATACTCAAATAGCCACAAAAATATTATGACAGCAGCCAGTCCAGTGTGTAATAATAGAGGTCAGTGGTCATAGATCAGTGACGTCAAGCGTACCAAGTACGTACCTGCACGGGCGTCTCGGGGACGTATCCGCCGCCCATGAGCAGGAGCCCGCCCACCGCCGTGATGCCGGACACGGCGTTGGTGACCGACATCAAGGGCGAGTGGAGGGCAGGCACCACGCCCCACACCGTATGGTAACCGACCACACCTACAAAGGTTATCAAGTATTAGAGCCAGCGCGCAAATTTTTAGTCCCCCGATAGTTTAGTCGCTATCGTAAGACGCTCGTGATCAAACTGTAGGCCGGCCGATAGTTTGGTATTGTGGTGACGTGAGCGACAGTTTAGTTTAGTTTATTAGGTGCGCGCCCTCACATACAGTGCCATACCTACTGATTGCGCATTCGACCGATAGTTTAGTTAAATACAGTCCTCGCGCTTACATAGTCCTTCATGCATGCACATTATATAACCGGCCGATAGTTGTTCGATAGTTTGATCGAACAACTATCGGTCAGTCGTTTTCGATATTTCGATCGGTCGATTTATAATCTTGAAAAATTGAAAAAATCAACCAGCTCCGATTTATAATCGTCAAATGCGCGCACTGCTGCCATATAACTCTATAGGTACTAAATCCCGGAACGATCAAACTATCGCCCGATTCACTAGTCACAAGTCTTTGTCATCAATCTCAGATCATATAATACTACGCTATATGATCTGAGTCATCAATAAATAAGTTTCAAGGTCAGCCAGCCCAGCGAGCAATGGAGAGAGCAATGCTTGGTATTTCCCTGTGGGATCGAGTCAGAAGGGACGAGATCCGCAGGTAAAACAACCGACATCGCTCAAAGGATTGCTCAGCTGAAGTGGCAGTAGGCGGGACACATAGCGCGGAGAACCGATGGCCGTTGAGACGCAAAGGTTCTCGAATGGCGATCGCGAACCGGACGAACGTTCCGTGGGCAGGCCCCTTACAAGGTGGACTGACAATCTGGTAGAGATCGCGAGAAGCCGCCGGATGCGGGCAGCGCAGGACCGATATCACTGTGGAGATCCTTGGGGGTGGCCTATGCCCAGCCGTGGGCGTCGTAAGGCTAATGATGATGATGAATAAATAAGTACTGCATCATAAAAAATTCCTTACCGGACAAAGCGAGTGTAGTAGTCATTGTAGTGAAGGCTGGGTTTGGCGATGCTATTCCGAGGCCAATCAAACTGGCCATTCCTGCACAAGAGAAACAAGAGATTAATTTGTTAGTATTAATTAATTAATTAATTAATTTTTTAATTTATTCATATCTGGAACTAGGGTAGAGCGTTAAGTGGCATTCTAAAAACATGGATTGATATCACGAATAGAGATTTCACCAGTACCACAAGGCGCCGGCGCCAGCGGTGACATTTTGTTTTCGAACTCCATAAGGAAG
Organism: Crambus lathoniellus; assembly: GCA_949710035.1. Taxonomy (NCBI): domain Eukaryota; kingdom Metazoa; phylum Arthropoda; class Insecta; order Lepidoptera; family Crambidae; genus Crambus; species Crambus lathoniellus. Next base: position 15,951,826 of record OX453297.1, read on the forward strand.
GTGCTGTTGACAGTGAAATACTATAGTCTTTGAGCGTTCCATTGCACGGGTTGGGCGGTTCTGGCCTGAAAACGGCATTGGGCTTGGTGTTGGGCAGCTATGGTGGCGGGCCTTATCAGTTCACCGGCTTTCAGAACAATGTTGCTATAGATCCCTTTGTCTTCAGACTTGATGTGGAAAATGTTGTTCGTATAGTTTGCTTACCGGTAGAATACAAGAAGCAGTCTTTGAGCGTCTCATTGAATGGGTTGGGTGGTTCTGGCTTGGCGACTGCGGTGGGCTTGGCGGCTTGCTGTGCGACCGCCATGCTGGGCGGCGGTGGCGGCGGCCATAGCAGTTCTCCGGCTTTCAGTACGATGGCGCCGCGGGTCACTTCGTCTTCGAGGTTGATGTGGAAATGGTCGTTCGTGCCTGGTGTAATGTTGTGAAAGAAATGTTAGTCCACGTATGAAAGAAATGAAAGCAACCGCTCATCGCCTTTGCTTCATACTCTGTTCAATCAAAATCAAAATCATTTATTCATTTTAGGCTGATACAGCACTTGTGAACGTCAATGAAGCTACGCTATCAGTTCGCAAATCCTACGGCGGGAGGCCTTGTAGCGAGAAGAACAGGCAAGAAACTCGCCAGGGGCTTTTTTTTCTCCCTGTCATACTTCATACAGAGGCGTCATTGAATGATTGATTAGGTAGCTCAATAATAAATAAGCAGTCATCTATTTTGTAATCAGCAATCTACACATTATTCTTTTAGACTCATTTTACTAATTGAGGTTTGTCATAGGTACTGATTCAAAACAATACATCAACTCAAAATAGGACTTCTAAGAAAGGAAAGGAAGCCTCTGGACACATGCTGTTTTATATTTCACCAATACACATTACCTACATAGGTAATTATAATGTTTTGTATATCTTGGGAAACTGCAGTGAGTGATATAAAGATAACGTCAAGGAGGGATTTAAGTTCGGCGATAATTGAATGATAACAAGTGGAAGCATTCTGAAACGTGTGATTTAAAGCCCTGTACAAATAAACGACAATAAATTTGCTTATGTAACTGAACCGCACGGTATTTCCAAAGTATTATTTCCTCAAACATATGAAACGAACCGCCAACAAACGATAATGATAAAATGAGAGAGATTGTAATATAAATTATTCATGTGCCCTACATCAGCTCTATTTTAATCAGATACGGTTAAATTTAAATAGGAATTAAAAAAAGTGTTTAGCATTTTGCTACTGACCCAATAAAATTCTACTTGAATCCAAACGCATTCTGCAATAACTTCACATCAGTGTTTATGAGGATACTACTCCGTGGTCTTTGTTTTGAAAGCCAGTATCTCACTCAACAATTCAACAACTATCACGATCGCTGTCAGTTTGAAAGATATTGTGCAACCTTGCACTATATCTATGCTTGCTGCAGTAATGCCTAGTTTACACGTATTAAGTAAGCAAGTGATTAACTTAATTTTAAGTAGTAAAGTGTTTACACGTGTTATAACTTAAATTCAATTTAGTTTGGTCACAATATGGACGAAGGTTTTCTTTTTCTACTTCCTACTTCGCTAAATTAGTGCGTTCACACGCGAACTAAAAGCAAATTTAGTAAAGACCACGCCTACCGGGGAATACGCGCGATGCGGGAGGGGGGGTTACTTAAACAAAAATAGACTCGATTCTATTCTACTTACTCAGCTGCTACAAAGAGCTGTTAAGTGACTGTTTACACGCGTGAATTTAGTTAAAATTAACTTAAAATTTAGTTAATTACTTCGTCACTTAATACATGTAAACAACCCATAACACAAATACTTTTATCAACTGTCTTCAACAACAATTGACAGTTGTGTTGTGATTAAAGGTGTGCTATTATGTTATATTCGTATATTATAGCATATCGTTATGCTACATTAAAATATTAGGTTATTTTTAATGCTATAATATATTAGTATTAAGTACCTAATATAATAAATAACCTATTATAACCTATGTTAAACTAAAAGTAGTTATTAATGTTTTTTACACTACTTAATGATCAATTACTTACTATTAATAAACCAATTCTTTATTCTTTTTTCCACTATTTTACAAATAACAACACGAATAAATTCATATTACGCTATTAAAAACAGAATTCTTAAGTACTTTTTAAGCCCCGAGCGAGCGTCAGTTCGCGATCAAGAATTCCACAGGACAGCATTAGTTAAATATTCTTATAACAGTAATAAATGTTATAGCAGAAAAATAACATGTTCGTTCAAATCGCATGTCGTACGTGATTTATGATATTAGTCCTTATTTATAAGACATTAGAGTCTGTCTCAACTGTTTCAAATATAACGCGTTATTTGGTTTTCCAACTTTCAAAATTCAACTCTATTTCTATTTGATAGAGTTGAATTTTGATAGATTTGATTACCAAGAAAAGAGAGAGCAATACTTGCATCGCGTGCGGCTGGAATAACGGCTGGATGGAGAAGGAGAACACAGTTCATTCGTTCAGTTCTGTCATTTCATTTGTTCATTTCGAATACACTAGATGGCGTGCGGCGGGCGCCCTGCTTGATATAATTTAATATAGCAATAGCAGAATAAGTTATATTTTTATATTAGGTGCGATAGTTATATTTTTATAACGTTATGCTATATGCGTTTGTTCGGAAAAGATCGACGTTTCTGAACGCATCTATAATGTCACGTCAAATTGACATTTAGCTGTCACTTGAAGTTGACAGTGACACTTGATTGAAATTCTTGTTACAAAAATGTCGGAATAATTTTGCTGAATTTGTTAAAAATCGCTCGCGTTGAATGTGCCTGGCATATCGAGTTTGAATAAAATCTTAAATTATCTATGTGATCCCGTTTTGTACGACCAAGGTTTTGATGCCATCTCTGGAGTGGCCGGTCGCGGATGCTTTGAAAGATAACCTTTTCTACCACACGCGCTTGTTGTCGGGACAATATATCGTAATAAAAAAAGCTCCCCCGCGTGGGTCGTGGTGTATTGTTGCCCAGTGTCTTGGGACCCTGTGTGTTATTTGTGTTGTGCGTAAGGTGACGAGTTGGTAAGGTCTGCAGAAGACGAAGAAAGGACCCCAGGGGCGCGCGCGCTCCCTTACACCACTTCTGCCTTGGAGACATTCGACACACGGACCCGTATGTAAAATCACCTTACTTCACAAATTCTATCCGCTGTGTATCGCAGTCCAATTGTTCAGTTTACATCCCCGCTGAAACCTAGTTCTTGTCCGGAGTCTACTCATGATAAATCTTCCACTGCGCCATGCCGGCTCCGCGGTATAGGCAGGGGTGTACTGAACATTTCTTGGTAGCCAAGAGCGTAGCTTGAAGGCCTGAGAGGCCCACGCCAAAACTTTGTATTAATCAGTGCCGTGTTGATGACCCAGTCTGGTCCGGACTAGATTAATTTGTACTTGTAAATGGTAATTAACTTGCATTTGAAAAGTAAAGGGCATTCCTTTGTTATTGGTTCCATGTCTTGTAATTAATGTATTGAAGTCATGTATTGAAGTTCCAAATTGTAAACAGATGCCTTTCTTTGCTCATAATAATTATTATTCAGTTTTGTTAGCAAATTTGAGTTGTGAATATTGACAAGTTTGTTGCTAAAATAATAGCTAATAAAAGGTTAGCTAATAAGTTTGCACTCAATACTTAGTGAAACTTAAATGATTTGGGACATTGTTTACACATTGAAACTCATTGAAACTTGTGCTTTGAAATAATTAAAATTAACTTGTTGTTGTGTAACAGTATGTTGTGTTGATATCCAAGTGAATTTCAATAGTCAGTGATTTTGAGTGAATTTCAATAGTCAGTGAGTTTTGTTGTTTTCTGATAACCTCCAGATATTTAAGAGTTTGTGTCATTATAAATACTTTGTTGTTGTAATATTGGAATTTTGTGGTTAGTAATAACCTCCAAATATTGGAGATTTTGTGTTATAGTGAATATTTTGAATTTGTTGGTTTTGTTGATAAATTTGTGACGTTACAATGACGGCCTCCTCTGCTAAAGCCAAAATACGTTCTGAGTTACGGTGGTTAGCGTCTGCAGTCGCATTGTTGGATCGACCTGATAGGACGGAGGCCTTGTTGAACAGATACGGAGATCTGCCCATACGTTTGGCTGTTGTTGATGAGCAGTATGCCTTATTTTTGGAAAGGACTGTTGAGGCCGAGGTGGAAATGCGACAAGAAGTCGATTTGGATGTGGACCAGTGTTATGATTTTGCGGACAGAATTACCCAGGTGGCTCGACCTTTGCAAGTGGCAAGAGAGAATGAACCGAGCCCGTCCCCGGTCACATCTAAAAGTATGCCCCCTCTCTTTGCTAGATTGGCCCCCTTAGACTTAAGGCGTTTTGCTGGTCGTCTAGAGGACTGGGAGGGCTTTATTAATATTTTTGAGAGTCTTGTACATGCCCGGGACGATTTGACCCAGGGCCAGAAGTTAGCTTATTTGTTATCCGTGTTGGAAGGGGAGGCCCTTGAATCAGTTCAACATTTGGCCCCCTCGGATGAAAACTACCCTATTGCTAGGGATTTGATTGCCCGTCGGTACCAGAACGTACGACGTCTGGCGGACAACCATGTGGCCGCCATTTTGAATTTACCCCGCGTTGCCAGCGTGATGCACTTGAGAGTGGCTTTGTTGAATCCGCTGTTGGTTGCCTACAACGCATTAAAAAACTTAAAACTCCCAGTGGAGCAGTGGTCGTTTTTGTTACTGCACATTGTCCTGGGAAAGTTGCCGGACTCTGTTAAGGTCCGTTTTGAGCAGCAGTATGGTGGGGATAGTGCGACTTATCTGCCACCCTTCTCGGACCTCTTGACGTTCCTGGAAGGAGAAAGTAGACTGGCAGATAATTCCTCTCTGGCCGGTCCTATGGGACCCGAACGACCTGTGCCACAGAGTAGATCCCCCACCGGACCCCCCCGTAGGGGGCGTATGGCCCCTCGCGCGCCCGGCCGCTATGCCGCCGTCCAGGAGACCGCCCGCTGCTTGTACTGTCGGGAACCGGGTCACAGCACGACCCGTTGTGATAAGTTCCTCGACCAGCGCGTCCAAGGCCGTCGAGCGATCGCGCGACAACGGACATGGTGCTACTCGTGCTTGGGCCTGCACATGCAGCGCGAATGTACCCAAGCGCACCCATGCCGATTTTGTAAGGGCAACCACCATCCCCTCCTCTGCATGAACAGCCCAGAGGGCGGCGGAGCGCCGCAGCGCGTCGCTGCAGGATCACCGCGTATGGGTGGGGGTCTCGGACCCCCCGCGGTGTTTGCATCCCGCAGCAGTTCTAGTGGCCACCAGAGTGGCCCCAGACGCTCTCCGCCACGTTTGGACCCTCAAACGGGTGGGGGTCCCAGGGACCCCCCCATGGGAAACCGATCCCCAAGGATGGGGATGAGTAATGCGAGCGTTGCCGGAGGTCGTAGAGGCCCCCCGCGACGTTTTGAGCCTCGCACGGGCGGGGGTCCCACGGACCCCCCCATGGGAAATCGGTCCCCAACTAGGGGGTTCGATTTTGCGAGCGATGCGGGAGGTCGTAGAAGCCCCCCGCAACGTGTTGAGCCTCGCACAGCCGGGGGTCCCCGGGACCCCCCCTCTGAAAATCGGTCACCGTGCCCCCGCGACTATGGGGCGACGTACACGGTGGATGATAGGCACCGATTCTCGCCGCCGCTCGCCGAATACCCGCGTTTGGAGCGGCGCCCGCCCCGTCTTCAAGGGGCCGGGAGATATAACCCGCCTGATACCGGGCGAATTGGACGTAGGCAGTATGTGGGAGAATGGGACCCACTGGATCGCTATGAGCGACCCCCTTACCATGGGGGGACGTCTGGGGACCCCACATACTAGCAATCAACGTGTTTACGGTCGATTGTAGCCACCCCTCCAGAGACCGTTCTGTTGCCCACGGCCTCTGTGCTTGTCAGGGGATTGAATGGCGACCTTGTGGAAGTTCGCGCCTTGTTGGATTCCGGTGCTCAGGGTTGTGTTGTGTCATCTTGGTTAGTTAGGCGGTTGGGCCTCAAGGTGCACCCCCACACGGAAGGCGTGAGAGGTGTTGGCGATGTGAAAGTCCCCGGGTTGTTAGGGCATGTTGACTTCACATTTACCTCACGTAATAAGTCCACGCCAGGCATTAAGACCTCGGCGATTGTGTTGGACACAGTTGTTGGCCGTCAACCTTCAGTTGACTTGGGACCGAGTATGTTGTCTTTGGTGTCTGATTCCCCACTCGCCGATCCAAATTTCTTCCGCCCAGGCCCGATTGATGCTCTCCTTGGAGCCGATGTCCTGGGGCGAGTTTTGTTGACGGGGAAGCGAGTTTTGCAGCCAGATGGCTTGGTAGCTCTGCAGACGACACTCGGTACAGTTGTGATGGGCCCTGCTCGCCGCGTTTTGGATTCCCTTGATGAGGATCGCGGTCTTGTTTTTAATGTGTCTCTCTCCGAAGTGGTGCAGAAGTTTTGGGAGGTTGAGGAACCTCCACCAGCCCCGCGGGTTGACCCAGTAGCGGATGAATGCGAGTTGTATTACCAGAATAACACTGGTCGCCTCCGCTCTGGTCGTTTGATCACCCGTCTCCCCTTTCGTGCCGGCCGACCTCCTCTGGGCGAATCCCGACCGCTAGCGGAACGTAGGCTAGTGGCGATGGAGCGTCGCATGAGCAAGGATCCGGTCTTCCGCCAGAAGTATGTTGAATTCATGCGGGAGTATGAGGAGTTAGGGCACATGTCCGTGAGCGATTTGGATTGGCGCTCCGTTGAGCACTTCTTTTTGCCGCACCACGCCGTTTTGAAATCCGGAAAGATTCGGGTGGTCTTTGACGGTTCGGCTCCCACCTCTACTGGAGCGTCCTTGAACCAGTGTCTGCATGTAGGTCCCAAGCTGCACACGGAGATCTCAGACATTTTGACCAACTTCCGGCGGCACCAAATTGTATTTATGACTGACATCCGGATGATGTTCAGACAAACGGTCATCCATCCAGAGGATAGGAGGTACCAATTGATTTTGTGGAGAGAGAGTCCTAGGGACCCCTTGTTGATTTATGAATTGAATACGAATACGTACGGTTTGGCTTCGAGCCCGTTTGTTGCGATTCGTTCTTTGTTGGAGTTGGCCGAGAAGGAGCGCTTGAGATACCCTCGCGCCTCCGCCATTTTGGCCAGTGACGTCTATGTGGATGACATTTGCACGGGCGCCTCATCTGTCTCAGAGGCGATTGTCCTGAGAGACGAACTCACCGCCCTTTTGAAGTCGGGAGGTTACGAGTTGAGGAAATGGATATCCAACTCGCCTGATGTACTGGTAGGTTTGCCCGAAGAGCACCAGCAGGACCCCAACCTATTCGAAAATGTTGATAATCCCCATGTGGTGACCGTCCTTGGCGTACAGTACAAACCGGTCTCTGACACGTTCACTTATTGTGTAGATTTACGACCACCGAAAGTCTGGACCAAGCGTTTAGTATTGTCTACTGTCGCACGTACCTTTGACCCCAATGGGTGGATTTGCCCCGTGCTGTTTATGGCCAAGTGTTTCTTGCAACGGTTATGGGCTTCGGGTGTGTCGTGGGATGAACCCCTCTCGGACGAGTTACTCCGAGATTGGTCGAGCTTCGTTTCATCCCTCCCCGAGATTAATAAAGTGCATTTGCCGAGGCTATTCCTCCCTTCTGAAAATTGTAAAGTTACTCTTCACGGCTTTTCCGATGCCTCCGAACGTGGATTTGCTGCGGCCGTGTACCTCCGCACCGTTACTGTTGACGGAGTTGTTGCTGTGCATCTGGTGATAGCGAAAAGCAAAGTCGCTCCCCTTCGGACTCGTCATACGATCCCGAGGTTGGAATTGTGTGGAGCTGCCCTCCTAATGCGTTTGTTGAACCACGTATGGCTCACATTAGGTCGATCTATTAAGATACAAGAGGTTTATGCTTGGACGGACAGTCAGGTCGTCCTTTGTTGGTTGAAGGCTCCGGCGCACACCTTGGACGTGTTTGTGGCCAATCGAGTGTCGCAGATTTGTAATTCCGACATCGAGTTGATTTGGAGACACGTGCCGGGAACCATGAATCCCGCGGATTGTGCGTCTCGGGGTTGTGTAGCCCCAACCCTAATTAACCACCCCCTCTGGTGGGGCCCACAGTGGTTGATGCGGCCTGAGTCGGAGTGGCCGCCCTCTCCAGCGTTGTCGAACGTAGCCGTTCCTGATATGCGGGCATGCGTCCTGGAGACTAACCCAGCCGGGGAAAAGGATTTGTTGTTGGATCGGTACAGCTCCTTACAGAAGCTGCTTGGTGTTACCGCTTGGATCAGACGTTTTGTGTACAATTGCAGAAACCCACGCGCGAGGCGTGATTCGTCGGTTCTCACTCCGGACGAGCGTAGGGACGCGCTCTTGTTTTGGGTCCGGAGAGTACAAGCTGATAGTTTTGAGTCCGAGATTGAAATTTTGCGTTTAGGCCGTCGCAAGTTGAAGGGCGCGGTATCGCGATTGAATCCCTTCCTGGACGAGGGTGGGCTTTTGCGAGTCGGCGGAAGACTTCGAAATGCGAACCTGCCGTATGGAGCTCGTCACCCCCTTTTGTTACCTAAAGCCGGACATTTGACTCAACTGATAATAACAGATCGCCATGTGAATGCACAACATGCTGGCTGTAATGCTTTGTTGGCCATTTTGCAGCGTGAATTTTGGATTTTGTCTGCTCGTCGAGCCATTCGCACTGTGGTTTTCCGTTGCTTGCCTTGTTATCGATTGAAGGCCGCGACCATGCAGCCCCAGATGGGTGATTTGCCTGCTGATCGCGTCACGGAATGTAGAGCTTTTGCCGGAGTCGCCACCGACTTCGCCGGTCCCTTTACTGTAAAGGCTTCGAGACTGCGTAATGCTAAAACCTATAAGGCGTACTTGTGCGTGTTTGTGTGTTTGTCCACCAAGGCTGTCCATTTGGAAATGGTCTCGGAATTGTCTACCGAAGCCTTTGTCGCCGCCTTGAGCAGATTTGTTTCCCGTAGAGGACTGCCGACATTGATACGTTCCGATTGTGTTACTAATTATAAGGGAACGTGTAATTATCTTAAGGAAGTAGTTAAGTTTTTTGTTGATAATAAAATAGACAGGCGGCGTGGGATAATCTGGAAGTTTAGCCCTCCAGCTTGTCCGACCTGGGGAGGAATTTTTGAAGCTTGTGTAAAGGCTGCCAAGACACACTTGCGTCGCGTGATTGGAGAAACTATTCTCACGTTTGAGGAACTTGATACGGTATTTTGTAAAATTGAGGCCGTCCTCAACTCGCGACCCTTGTGCCCGTTGTCTTCGGACCCGAATGACCTGGAAGCGTTGACCCCAGGTCATTTCTTGATCGGACAGCCCCTTTTGGCGTTGCCTGAATATCCGATTCAGGATGTAGGATCCCATCGTTTGTCGCGATACCAACTTTTGAAACAGATGTCCCAAAACTTCTGGGCACGTTGGTCGATGGAGTATTTGCATATCCTACAACAGCGCGTGAAGTGGACAGATAAAACCACCCCACCCCAGACTGGCGACCTCGTGTTGATTAAGGATGCTAACCTGCCGCCCCTATGTTGGCGAAGGGGGCGCATTGTTAAACTCTACCCCGGAACTGACGGAGTTCCTCGTTTTGCTGAGGTTTTGGTTCGCGATTCGGTTTTGAAGAGAGCCGTTAGTGGGCTCTCCCGATTACCCGTAGATTGACGTACCGTTCTTAACGGTCCGGGGCGGGGGGATGTTCGGAAAAGATCGATTTCTGAACGCATCTATAATGTCACGTCAAATTGACATTTAGCTGTCACTTGAAGTTGACAGTGACACTTGATTGAAATTCTTGTTACAAAAATGTCGGAATAATTTTGCTGAATTTGTTAAAAATCGCTCGCGTTGAATGTGCCTGGCATATCGAGTTTGAATAAAATCTTAAATTATCTATGTGATCCCGTTTTGTACGACCAAGGTTTTGATGCCATCTCTGGAGTGGCCGGTCGCGGATGCTTTGAAAGATAACCTTTTCTACCACACGCGCTTGTTGTCGGGACAATATATCGCAATAAAAAAAGCTCCCCCGCGTGGGTCGTGGTGTATTGTTGCCCAGTGTCTTGGGACCCTGTGTGTTATTTGTGTTGTGCGTAAGGTGACGAGTTGGTAAGGTCTGCAGAAGACGAAGAAAGGACCCCAGGGGCGCGCGCGCTCCCTTACACCACTTCTGCCTTGGAGACATTCGACACACGGACCCGTATGTAAAATCACCTTACTTCACAAATTCTATCCGCTGTGTATCGCAGTCCAATTGTTCAGTTTACATCCCCGCTGAAACCTAGTTCTTGTCCGGAGTCTACTCATGATAAATCTTCCACTGCGCCATGCCGGCTCCGCGGTATAGGCAGGGGTGTACTGAACAGCGTTATCGAATATAACGCACACCTTTAGTTGTGATAGATGTTAAGTTTCGCAATTTGCCCCGGGTCAATAGATATAAATATTAACCTTGCTGCCCGCCTCTCTCAATATTGGCTGCACTTTGTACATTCTGATTACCATAACACAAGCGATTTAGCACACTTCTGGTTCCTGCACAAATCCTGAGTCTGTGAGGCCAATGTGGATGACGCAGTGCACTTTAGTGATCTCGCCCTTCTTGGTGGTCTGCACGTTGCCGCTCATCTCAGCGGCTAAGTCCACTTTCACGCTGCCTGGTAAATTAATAATAGCTCACCTAAACTGAAGAGGAATCCCGAGATGTTGTTGGCGTACAGCGTGGACGCGTGCGCAGGCATCCGGCTGGGCATGTCCGTGAGGCCGATGTGTGTGACGCAGTGCACTTTAGTGATTTCTCCCTTCTTAGTGGTCTGCACGTTGCCGCCCATCTCAGCGGCTAAGTCCACTATAACGCTGCCTGGTAAAGTAATAACGGCTCACCTAAACTGAAGAGGAATCCTGAGATGTTGTTCGCGTACAGCGTGGATGCGTGCGTAGGCATACGGCTGGGCATGTCCGTGAGGCCGATGTGTGCAGAAATCCTGAGTCTGTAGGCCAATGTGGGTGACAGACACCGTGCACCTTGGTGACCTCGCCGTTCTTGGTGGTCTGTACGTACGTTGCCATCTATCTTAGCGGCTAAGTCCACTATTACGCTGCCTGGTAAACTAATAATGGCTCACCTAAACTGAAGAGGAATCCCGAGATGTTGTTGCCGTACAGCGTGGACGCGTGCGCAGGCATGCGGCTGGGCATGTCCGTGAGGCCGATGTGTGTAACGCCATGCACTTTAGTGATTTCTCCCTTCTTGGTGGTCTGCACGTTGCCGCCCATCTCGGCGGCTAGGTCCACTATCACGCTGCCCGGAGCCATGTCTCGGACTGCATCCTGTGTGTGTTTAATAAGTGTTGAAAGTTGGTTTAGAAGTGCATGTGTGTTGTTTATTTTCAAAGTTGGTAAGTACCTAACTTTTACTTTATTGCATTCACAGTGCAATTTTTATTATTAAATATCAAATATTAGAAAAAAACGGCCCATCCTCTAAGTAGGAGCGGCCTTCCCGGCGGAGCTACAAACTTGGAGAATGGGTCGTCTTTTTCTAATATTTGACTTTCAATTGGTAGGTACCCTACTCATAATCTTAATCTTATCTGATGTGGACAAATTTAACACCACTTTAGGGTGTAAGATGATGCTTCTGACTAGTTCTGACGCTAATCATTACCGTTTTCAAATCAATATTTGTTCGATTAACAAGAGAATTACGCGCCCAGTAGCAATATTCAAATTATGCAAAATGCTTTTATTCGAGTCATTGGGTTAGCTTAGCTCACTCTTAAAACCACACTGAAGACTTATATAATTGCAATTCTTAAGTTAATTGTCACATTAGTAGACAAATTCAAAGATAACCCCAGCAACAAAATACCTACATCTGTAAAATTATTTTATTTATATATAACATTACCCGTAAAACTTTTATGACTCATATCTCATACATACAGAACTGAGGCAGATAATGAACTCCAGAATATTTTAAATAGAACAGGAACTAACCAGAAGAGCTAGAATTTGTTCATAACACGTGCATAATGCCTATTATGTACGTCATGCATGTCATAAATAGGAACTCTCACGGAAACCTGGTAACATTATAATCTTATTGCTATAAGACGTATATCAGCGTGCGTTTCTACCATTCATAGCGTGATCCAACTCACGTATGAACTTTTATTAGATAAAGGAAGATAAGATTGATTGCAGTTCAGTAATTATTATGTCTAGCTTTTACGAACTTATCATGCAATTTATGTAATGTTATTATAGATAATACCTATGTCTAGCGAAATATTTCCTATAGGTACTTACCATTTTTATTCGGACTTTTTTGCTATGTCAAGAAGTAGATTTCTGTGTACTTAGGTACTTGTACTTCGAAATTGACAAGCTACTAACAACCTTATTTCTTACAAATTAAGGACTAACCTCCAATATCAATACAGGTGCAGGTTTGCCAGGAATGAGTGCTGTGCTGATGACGACGTCAGAAGTCCTGGCCTCTTTACCGAGGAGAGCTCTCTCAGCATCGAGGAACTCTTGACTCATCTCTTTGGCGTAGCCACCCACGCCCGATCCTTCTTCCTGTTTACAAAGTCAATTAATGCACTCGGTAGTAAATAAACAATATCAAAATTAGGAAACGATTAACTCAAAATAGTTCGCAAAACTATTTTTTATAAAGAGTGTTGTGGTTTTAGGGCAGAGGAAGTTTAATTAGTTTAAAATAAGGGGTTAAATAAACGGCTACTTGGGCTTTAGGTACAGGTAGAAGAGTGCAATCTGCAAAACCTACGGTACAAATCCATCCAAAATGCGCCATTAAGTTATCGACTAGTTATCATTCTGTGTTGATTTAAAACATTTCCTTAATTATTTTCAGTATTCATTGAGCATGTGTTAATTCGGGTAGATAAGTCTTGTTCTTAGCCGTGAAGCTAGAGAATTATACTTAGGTACTACATCCACACTACGGAAATAAATATTATGCAGAAAAATGTAAGTGACCTATATACAAGGTCACTTACACTATTGTTGAAGAATTGTAATAACATGTATATTTTAAAGCTCACATTGTACACATTTCGTATTATTTATTTACGATGTAGGTATTCAAGTTATGTAAACATCTTATCGCCAACATTGTATGTATGTTTCGGCAAACTTTAATGTCACTTTATTACTTTCAGCCGCTCATATTAAAAAGATACGAGTCACCAAAATACTGGCACAGATAAATAAATTACTTAATAAAAGATAACGTAAATAAGCTCATATTAATGGACTTTAGATTACTATCTTGATAAATGAATAACGGCGACCGTACAGCTAGTGCGATACACATGATAATTAAATAGGTTGCTTGCAATTAGTTGATAAATTAATGCACTTTTTATCAAAAGACTAATTAATCCCGGTAATTACTTTCTGACAACTTGATCGATAGGATTACCTATTCCAATGATATTTGTGACTGAAAAACAAACAAGTAAGTAGTAACAAATGCACTGCAATGTCATATCAATAATGATGCATTTGCCGATTGGTTGAGTAAACAACAGCTATGAACGTGATACACATCTATTTTCCACCGCAAAAGGGTCAGTGAGCATTCGCATTACATGTCATGTGAGAATAAAAGTTACCAAGATTCTAGTAAAATATACCTACGCACGCATTAGTTGCACAAAGTACCTACCTACCTATAATACTTAATGGTAGAGCCTAGTTACAATACAGTTTTGGAAAATAGGTTAGGTAACTCTGAAGATATAAAAGCAACAAAATGTTGACGGTTATCGGCTGTAATGAGTTATTTTCTTTTATTATTAAAGTGTTCTACCTGCAGTAATCCAATGCCATTGCTAATTTTATTATGTGTGAAAAGTTGCTCCGAATGAATTACACGCCGTATGTCACAAACGCATTTCGTCACATACGCAGTTCGACATCAACGAATACTCCGCCCATGCAGAGGGCCTGCCAGGCCGGCCACCACTAACCCACGCCCTTGCTATGATGACTGTGAAGGTTTGCAACCATCATTACCTTCATATCCATAGTAATAAACTGCGCGCCCAAGCTCTCGATCTGCTCGCGCACCGCGGGCCGCGTGTCGAAGGCCCGGACGGCGGCGCCCATGCAGCGCGCCTGCGCGGCCGCGGCCAGCCCGGCCACGCCCTTGCTATGATGACTGTGAAGGTTTGCAACATCATTACCTTCATATCCATAGTAATAAACTGCGCGCCCAAGCTCTCGATCTGCTCGCGCACCGCGGGCCGCGTGTCGAAGGCCCGGACGGCGGCGCCCATGCAGCGCGCCTGCGCGGCCGCGGCCAGCCCGGCCACGCCCTTGCTATGATGACTGTGAAGGTTTGCAACATCATTACCTTCATATCCATAGTAATAAACTGCGCGCCCAAGCTCTCGATCTGCTCGCGCACCGCGGGCCGCGTGTCGAAGGCCCGGACGGCGGCGCCCATGCAGCGCGCCTGCGCGGCCGCGGCCAGCCCGGCCACGCCCTTGCTATGACTGTGAAGGTTTGCAACATCATTACCTTCATATCCATAGTAATAAACTGCGCGCCCAAGCTCTCGATCTGCTCGCGCACCGCGGGCCGCGTGTCGAAGGCCCGGACGGCGGCGCCCATGCAGCGCGCCTGCGCGGCCGCGGCCAGCCCGGCCACGCCCTTGCTATGATGACTGTGAAGGTTTGCAACCATCATTACCTTCATATCCATAGTAATAAACTGCGCGCCCAAGCTCTCGATCTGCTCGCGCACCGCGGGCCGCGTGTCGAAGGCCCGGACGGCGGCGCCCATGCAGCGCGCCTGCGCGGCCGCGGCCAGCCCGGCCACGCCCTTGCTATGATGACTGTGAAGGTTTGCAACATCATTACCTTCATATCCATAGTAATAAACTGCGCGCCCAAGCTCTCGATCTGCTCGCGCACCGCGGGCCGCGTGTCGAAGGCCCGGACGGCGGCGCCCATGCAGCGCGCCTGCGCGGCCGCGGCCAGCCCGGCCACGCCCTTGCTATGATGACTGTGAAGGTTTGCAACATCATTACCTTCATATCCATAGTAATAAACTGCGCGCCCAAGCTCTCGATCTGCTCGCGCACCGCGGGCCGCGTGTCGAAGGCCCGGACGGCGGCGCCCATGCAGCGCGCCTGCGCGGCCGCGGCCAGCCCGGCCACGCCCTTGCTATGATGACTGTGAAGGTTTGCAACATCATTACCTTCATATCCATAGTAATAAACTGCGCGCCCAAGCTCTCGATCTGCTCGCGCACCGCGGGCCGCGTGTCGAAGGCCCGGACGGCGGCGCCCATGCAGCGCGCCTGCGCGGCCGCGGCCAGCCCGGCCACGCCCTTGCTATGATGACTGTGAAGGTTTGCAACATCATTACCTTCATATCCATAGTAATAAACTGCGCGCCCAAGCTCTCGATCTGCTCGCGCACCGCGGGCCGCGTGTCGAAGGCCCGGACGGCGGCGCCCATGCAGCGCGCCTGCGCGGCCGCGGCCAGCCCGGCCACGCCCTTGCTATGATGACTGTGAAGGTTTGCAACATCATTACCTTCATATCCATAGTAATAAACTGCGCGCCCAAGCTCTCGATCTGCTCGCGCACCGCGGGCCGCGTGTCGAAGGCCCGGACGGCGGCGCCCATGCAGCGCGCCTGCGCGGCCGCGGCCAGCCCGGCCACGCCGCCGCCCACCACGAGCACCCGGCAAGGGGGCACGCGCCCCGCTGCCGTCATCTGACCTGGGGAATCACTAGAATTGAAGACGAGCATTTTTTTGACGACCTATTTGGCGCAAGGGGTACGGATACCTGTCTTCTGCGCCAGAGGTCTCGGTTTCGATTTGCGAACAAGACAAACATTTTGTGTGCATGAACATGTCTATTTGTCTTGGTCTGGGTGTTTTCTAAGTATAAAAAGTATGTACAAACAAAAAGTATAGAAGTAAGTATATATTTATCCGTTATCTAATTTCCATAACACAATTTCTTAATGAAAACTACTTAGGTATGACATTGAGCATCTTAAACACGCTGGTCCTCACCTACCTAGAGTTTTAGCGATGCTTTATAGCATCTGTGTGGCTCATAGCTTTATGCCAAGTGATATGATGCGAACGGTGGTAGTGCCAGTGGTTAAAAATAAAACCGGTGACCTAGCGGACAAAGGTAATTACAGGCCCATCTCCTTAGCTACTGTCATTTTAAAGGTGTTTGACAGCATGCTTAACACATAATTAAATATGTTTATCATACCTCATGATAATCAATTTGGATTTCGACCAGGTTTGTCAACCGAAACAGCAGTGTTGTGTGTTAAGCATACTGTTGGGTATTACCTGAGGCGGAACACTCCTGTTTATAGTTGCTTTATGGATCTGTCTAGGACTTTTGATCTGGTTTCCTACGATATATTGTGGAGAAAGCTAGAGGAGATTCAACTACCATCGGAGCTTATTAACATTCTAAATTCTGGTACGGGAACCAGATCAACAGCGTTAGATGGGCGGGAGCTATGTCGTGTTCTTATGGTTTAGAATGTGGCGTACGGCAAGGTGGGTTAACTTCACCTACGCTCTTTAACTTATATATAAACCAGCTCATCGGTGAGCTCAGTTGTGCGATTCTCTAAAACTCAATCAACAAACTCGACGTTCTTTTTCGCTTGACTTTCACTTGTTTGTTATGAATTTGACATAAAGAATCGAAGCTGAACGACGAAGTGACGGTGAAACTTCGTTAGAGAATCGCACCCCAGCAGTACTAGGGTCGGATGTTAGATGGAGTGTGTGTAAATAATATCTCTTATGCAGATGACATGGTGCTGCTGAGTGCATCGGTATGTGGATTAAGAAAACTAATAAGTATTTGTGAAAAGTATGCTAAAATTCATGGATTAATATATAATGTTAAAAAAAGTGAGGTCATGGTCTTTGAGTCTGGGGGTAAAAAACTTGATAAAATACTTCCAATATCACTCAATGGCATGTTATTGAACAGGACATATACCTTTAAATATCTTGGTCATTTGCTATCCCCAGACCTCAAAGATAATGATGATGTTGAGAGGGAACGGAGAGCGTTGTCGATGAGAGCGAACATGTTGGTACGCAGGTTTGCACAATGTTCTAACAATGTTAAAATCACGCTATTCCGTGCATATTGTTCATCGTTTTACACGTGCAGCCTATGGGCCAAAACAACGCGTAAATGTTACAACGCTCTCCGTGTTCAATTCAACAACGCTTTCAGAGCACTGGTGGGACTGCCCCGTTACTGCAGCGCATCGGGAATGTTCGCGAACGTTGGGGTTGACTGTTTTTATACTACGATGCGGAAGGGATGTGCGTCGCTAGTACGTAGGGTACGGGCCAGTCCCAACATTATTTTAAAAATGATTGCCAGCCGGTTTGACTGTCCGTACTTAAGTCGCTGCTGTGCTATCGCACATGGAATTGTGCAGCAGTGACATTAAATTACATATGTTTTTATTTTATTTTTTTATTTTAAATGTATGTACTTACTAACCTAGAATAAGTTTACTAATAAAAATGAGTCTGTGTTACTTGAATAAATGAATTATATTATTATTATTATATGAGCTGGATAATTGGTGTGATTGTAAGAAATTTAGAGCCTAACGGTCTACGACCTAAGACCTCCTATACGCTTCGGAGCGCATGTTAAGCTTTTGGTCATCGCATTGAGCCCGCGTGTTTTATTATAGTCCATCTCTTATTCACAAGTTATCAATAGCGATATAGCGATTTGGAGATAGCAATATCGCTGATGATCATGTATATTTGTGCTACCCCTTACCTATACTTTATGGATGCGATTATCTTACCTGAGAAAAATCTAGGGAAATGCGCGGCCGCTTCAATAACAGCTCGGTACCCCGCCACGTTGGCCATGGAGCTGAGGGCGTCGAAAGCCTGCGCGCGGCTGATACGCGGAATGCAGTCCATCGCTGTGAACATTCAACCTGATCAAAAAACATATAAGTACCTACCCTACAGTAAATAGCAGATTCGGCCTTCAGGTTTGGGGTGGTCAATAAGAATTCGAGATAGAACAAGCTACCTCGGAAGGGTCGTAAAGGCCCCACATACTATCAAGCATCGGTCACGTGCCCCGTGGCCTGTCAGTTTTGCCACAAAAATAGGTACTAAGTACTTAAGCACCTAAAATACTGAAATGCACAAAAAGTGTCCATTTCATTATTTTAGGTGCTAATTTAGTATTTTTGTGGGTTATGTTAGGTTACTTAGTTGGTGATCAATTAATTACAACCCCAAATTAAAATTAACAATTTGAATTGTATGATAAACCTCCTATTTACGGATGCCACATAAGGGTGCCGCTTTGCCGCCAATTTCCATAATCACATGCGTTTGAAACGTAAGCACACATCCGTTTAGATTAGAACAATAGAATAATTAGAAACAGGATAGGACCTAAGCATATTTATTAGCAGTCGCGCGTCCGTCGTCCCTATAAAAATAGCACTAAAGTTGGTTAAAATTAGCAATAAAAATGGACTTGTGCTTTTTTATAACAGTATCTAACTAAACTCACCAAATGCATTGACTTTTTTAGCAGCCAATTTCTTGATCAAGTCTTGATTTTGTGCTGGGTATAGAAATGATATGAGTGTGCCTTCATCTTGCACATGGTTGATTTCACTATCTACAAGTGGTCTCACTTTTAAGATTATATCTGTAAGAAAATTAATTGTTTAATACTGTATAAATGCACGTAAATATTATAAACCGTGCTAATATTATATAGACAAAATATTTGTATCTTTAATTTTTTTTTGTTTGTAACAAATAAACTCAAAAACTACTGGACCAATTTTGAAAATTCTTTAACTAGTAGTAGGCTACATTCTTCCCGAGTGACAAAGACTACATTTTATCCCGATATTTCCACGGGAACGAGTACCACGAGGGTAAACCCGCGAGGAGCCACTAGTAAATAATAACGTTATAAAATACTAGCGGATCCTCGCGGTTTTACCCGCGTGGTACCCGTTCTCGCGGGAATATCGGGATCAAATATAGCCTATGTTACTCGGGAAGAATGTATCTAACGGTCAAAGAATTTTCTTAATCAACAGAGTAGTTTTGGAGCTTATTCAATGTAAACAAACAAACAAAAACTAAAAGTATAAAGTAGGTATAGGATATATATTTAATTAAGTACTTGATTGGAATGTATCCTTGAGGGAGGTGACTTTAGCACCGGCTTCTTCATATGTTTTGTTTGGGAAATTGGCTAGGGCTCCAGCATTCTCTTCTATATTAACAGTGAAGCCTTTTTTAACTAATTTGCTAACTACTGCTGGTACTACTGCAACTCTGCAACAATGATCAAAATTAATTTGTGTAAATAGTTAGTTCTGATTGCATAAAATATTATCAAGATGATAGGTACATCTTATTAATATTTTATTCATATTATACATAGGTATTGAATTTAATTAAAAAAAGACGCACAGCCTTATAGCAGATTTTTTGGACTGGATTTGAACCGGTTAGAATTAGAGCATATTACTTTGCTTGGTGTATGGAACACCCGGCACTTGTGGTGGGGCCGAAGAAAATCTATATAAGAGCCTGCAGTGCAGGACATGGTCGCCTTCGATAAGATGTTACCCGTCCAGGTAACAGCTGATTTCAGGCATTGATTAGTCGGTCAGAGCCCGACATAAACCTTGCAGCCGGCTGTAAGGGTATCCATGAGGATTCACTGGCTCCTTTCCCCGTTGTCCGGAAGGTTGTTGGACATGCGATTATTTCAATAGAACATGTTCGGACATTCAAAGCAAAAAAAAAAGTGCGGGGCAGCGGCCTACACGCCTGCAGGGCCCGTAGACACCCACACATTGTTGCTTATTAATTAAATCCTACCTTCTTTCATCCTGCTACAGCTCCTTTGGTACGCCTATGCTCAGCTTGGTGTATGGAACACCCGACACTTGCGGCGGGGCTGAGGAGGAACTGGAGAGCCGGCAGTGTAGAGTGCGGGGCAGCGGCCTGTACGCCCGCAGGGCCCGTAGACACCCACACATTGTTGCTTATTAATTAAATCCTACCTTCTTTCATCCTGCCACAGCTCCTTTGGTACGCCTATGCTCAGCTTGGTGTATGGAACACCCGGCACTTGCGGCGGGGCTGAGGAGGAACTGGAGAGCCGGCAGTGTAGAGTGCGGGGCAGCGGCCTGTACGCCCGCAGGGCCCGTAGACACCCACACATTGTTGCTTATTAATTAAATCCTACCTTCTTTCACCCTGCCACAGCTCCTTTGGTACGCCTATGCTCAGCTTGGTGTATGGAACACCCGGCACTTGCGGCGGGGCTGAGGAGGAACTGGAGAGCCGGCAGTGTAGAGTGCGGGGCAGCGGCCTGTACGCCCGCAGGGCCCGTAGACACCCACACATTGTTGCTTATTAATTAAATCCTACCTTCTTTCACCCTGCCACAGCTCCTTTGGTACGCCTATGCTCAGCTTGGTGTATGGAACACCCGGCACTTGCGGCGGGGCTGAGGAGGAACTGGAGAGCCGGCAGTGTAGAGTGCGGGGCAGCGGCCTGTACGCCCGCAGGGCCCGTAGACACCCACACATTGTTGCTTATTAATTAAATCCTACCTTCTTTCATCCTGCCACAGCTCCTTTGGTACGCCTATGCTCAGCTTGGTGTATGGAACACCCGGCACTTGCGGCGGGGCTGAGGAGGAACTGGAGAGCCGGCAGTGTAGAGTGCGGGGCAGCGGCCTGTACGCCCGCAGGGCCCGTAGACACCCACACATTGTTGCTTATTAATTAAATCCTACCTTCTTTCATCTTGCCACAGCTCCTTTGGTACACCTATGCTCAGCTTGGTGTATGGAACACCCGGCACTTGCGGCGGGGCTGAGGAGGAACTGGAGAGCCGGCAGTGTAGAGTGCGGGGCAGCGGCCTGTACGCCCGCAGGGCCCGTAGACACCCACACATTGTTGCTTATTAATTAAATCCTACCTTCTTTCATCTTGCCACAGCTCCTTTGGTACACCTATGCTCAGCTTGGTGTATGGAACACCCGGCACTTGCGGCGGGGCTGAGGAGGAACTGGAGAGCCGGCAGTGTAGAGTGCGGGGCAGCGGCCTGTACGCCCGCAGGACCCGTAAACACCCACACATTGTTGCTTATTTTCCTGTAACAATGAAAAAATTTGGTAAAGCCCGATTCAAACTTTCAACTGACTGCTCGTACCAAAGCAAAATGTTGCTTCCGTAAAAAGGGTCTTATTTAGGTATGCTAGCTAGAGCATAAGCTGCATTAAAAAATTTCTAATGCTGTTTTTCTTGAGTTTTATTCCAATTGCATAAAATTGACATAGTTATATAATAGATTTTTCATGTCTCATATTCTGAAAGTAACTCCTAACTTGCCTAAAATGCGGGTTGAAAGTGGTATGTGACGGCCCTAGGGCCGTTATGAAATTTAAAAAAGGAATAGTAGGGGAATGTCAAAATCTGTAATAGCATCTACACACGTTCCGATCCGACAGACGATTTGGTCTGCTCCCAGAACAAATCTGCGCTACACACGTTCCGATTTGGTCTGGGAGCAGACTGAATCGGATCGGAGGTCGGATAGGAACGTGTGTAGAGTCTTATCTCTTTGGACATTTATTTACCAAAGGTATACAGGCAAATGCACAGAAGTCTATACAGCCATGTTTTGCTATTATATAAAATAAATAAATCGTAGAATTATTATTTTAATATCTAAAACATTGTTTTTTTTTTTTAAAGAATGCGTTTTTAGAAACAGATTAAACCAAATAAGTTATTTGTAACAAAAAATCAGGCTATTAATTTCATGGAATGAGGAATTTTCCAATAGGTATCGTAAGCTTATTTCAAATAGGTGCAAGAGATGGCGCTAGCGAAACTTTTTTTTTTTTTAATAACAATACCTTGGACGTTTGTCAGCCTACACAAAACAAAATAAAATTTTAAAATGTAAATAAATATGTAAATAATCTTGTTATATAAGGTTTTATTTCTAAATTACTACTTTTAGAAAACACAAACAACAAGCGATCAAGAACGAGTCGTTGACATTTTGTGGCAGTGTTGCCATAATCAAACTTTTTGCACCCCCTTTAGACCAGATAAACAAATGTGAAGTAAAACATTTTCTTTTCTTTCTGACATTAACAGTTATTTAAATTAAAATATAATCAAAATCAGGTAAAATAAGAAAAAAACGATAACTCATTAATATATATACGCAACAAAATTCGTGAAACATTACATTCAACTTTCCCGTAAACTGGGGAACGCAAAAAAACATACCATACATGAACATTAAGAAAAAAAAGAAAAGTGGTCGCAGCGACATCTATTGAGCATTATAGAACCTACTGGAAAACTTCTCATTGCATAGAGTACGGGTCAAACACCAAACAAGACTGTATGGACTTAGTTTCCCTTGCCTTCCTTAAAACAGAGAAAATGAACAAAAAAGTTAGTCTTTCGAAAATTCCGCGGCCATTGGAAAAATCTTTTTTAGATTATTTCTGTTTATTTTTACTTTCCTCATATTCAAAATGAAAAGTAGAGTGTTTACTTCGGGCGTATGGACCCATAACAGTCTCGAACTATCGGCGCCCTCACTTCGTTCGTGCGCCAAAACACTCGACTGTTATGGGTGCCATACATCCCTTGCTAAACAATCTACTATTGAACCTTAATGTAATGTGATAAAGTTTAAAAGCGATGTACCTATATACCTACTTACCTAGATAAATTTTGCACTTCTGTGGTTTTGTATAAGTAGATAATCTTGATAACGTGCTGTTATGGGTTGTTTACATGTATTAAGTGACGAAGTAATTAACTTAAGTTAATTTTAACTAAATTCACGCGTATAAACTGTCACTTAACAGCTCTTTAGTCACAAGTGCTAAGTAAACGATTTAGTGAATAAGTGAAGTAGAATAGAATCGAGTCTATTTTTGCTTAAGTTACCCCCCCTCCCGCACCGCGCGTATTCCCCGGTAGGCGTGGTCTTTACTAAATTTGCTTTTAGTTCTCATGTGAACGCACTAATTTAGCGAAGTAGGAAAGTACCCTCGTCCATTGTGACCAAACTAAATTGAATTTTAGTTATAACACGTGTAAACACTTTACTACTTAAAATTAACTTAAAAATAAAGTTAATCACTTGCTTACTTAATACGTGTAAACTAGGCTTTAAGTGTAGAACTATTGTAGAACACAATAGAGAAACAACTAATTGACAAGCGCAAATAAATGCAAGCCCAACATGACATGTTGCAATCATAGAATCAAAATCCATTTCTAACCGATATTCGCCGCGCGCGCGTAAACACAAACAAACATGAAATTCGTCAGCCTCAGCTTAGGGTGGTATTCCATTTATCAAAGATCTTTGTCTAATATTGCATTTGATCAAAGGAATTATTATTACCCTTATTACCATAGTACTAAAGATGGATCCAATTTCTTGGATCCAAGAATAAAATATTTAATAAGTGGAATACCACCCTTAGTACTATGGTAATAAGGGTGGTATTCCTTTGATCACATGCAATATTGGACAAAGATCTTTGATAAATGGAAGTCCAATATTGCATTTGATCAAAGGAATACCACCCTTATTACCATAGTACTAAGGGTGACTACATATTTGATCAAAGATTGGATCCAAGAAATTGGTACCACCAATATCCACCCTTAGTACTATGGTAATAAGAGTGGTATTCCTTTGATCAAATGCAATATTGGACAAAGATCTTTGATAAATGGAATACCACCCTTACCAAAGATTGTTTTTTTTTTAAGAAATAAGAAAGAGACTGATTATAATTAGTGATGTAACATACCATGAAGTTCGACTTAATACTGAGGTAACTGGAGCTCTCACCCTGAATAAAAAAGTGTCGCCACCAAATTTGACATTTATGTATGTAGTGGCTGTCAGCTGTCTCATATGACCATACGTATTTTTTTAAAGTGTAGGTGAGACGGAAGACAGCCACTGTGTTATTTGTGGTATTCAAAAAATTGTTCGTACTGCACGCTCCAGTTACCTCAGTATTAAGTCGAACTTCATGTAACATACGATAGTGGATTTCATTCTGATGAACTCTTTTATGTTGTACAACTGAACAAAATGATTTGAAGTGAAAAAATCGTATAAAATTATTTTTCACTGCTCATGCTCTAAAAGTACGCCTATATAGCCCTATGAAGCGGGACTAAATAACCACTTTAGTCCCTAGGGAGTAAAAAGTTTAACTTTTTTAATTTCCTTCATGTGACATTAGACAAACTCAAACATCCAGTGAATTTACTATTATTTGTGAAGTGTGCACCATCTTCATTGCGAAAATGTTAAGATGTTTTTGTTTCATGGTTTTTCCGCAAGGAAGGTGGCGCCATGTGTTTTTAATTGTTAATTTGTGACTGGTTTAGAAGAAACAACTGACCGCGAGGTTTTGGCGCCATTCTGGCGGGTTAGGTTATGTGGATATTTTAATTAATCGCAATTTGTTTCATAGTGAACTTTGCCTTAGCACTATTATTTATTCTGTGACTCAGGATAGGTGTGGCTTTGTGCCCAAGTGTCTACGCAACTGGACGATATGAGGAATGATTAAAATAGGCGCTATCTCGGTAAAGTGATGCCGAGTGTTTTATTATAGTGGTGACTACCTCAGCAAGAATTATCTAGAAGGCTGGCTTGACACACTTGACGCCAAATACTCCAAGGAGCATTGGAATGTAACACACACCTAAGTACATTCTTATGAAAACATAAGAAACTATAATAATTTAATAATCAAGAATTGGCAGTATGGCCATTCTGTGGTATGGCTAAATGTTTTGGCCTGTCCTACATAAGGGCGAATATTTTTACAACTACTACTGACCGCGAAAATTTCAGAATTTGTTAAATGTTTTTGTGCTAAATTGACTATTTTTCTCGCACTCAAAGTGAAAAGTACAGTTTGCACCTCGGAGACTAAACGCCAACTTAATATACCCTCTGTTTCATTGACTCCCTCGCACGCTCGGGAGCCAAACCACTTCTGGTATATAATGGCTTCGTTTAGCCCCTCGTTATAAAATATACTATTAACACTACCTATTAACTGAAATCTCGCGTCAGAGATAGGTACCTATTCGATTAGGTAAAGAACCTAGGTCACAGATAATATAATACTATCCTAGGTATAATTTACAATGACAAATATTTCATATTACTAATTATTACTAATATAATTTAAGTACAGTAGCCAGCAAATCTAGTGTTTTGACATTAAACGCGCATTTACATAGGTACCTACCGCGTTATCACCTAGTCCTAGGTACGTAGTAACTATTTAGTAATCTGTGCCTAGGTCTCCAACGCGAAAATATTAGGCAACTTTATTTGTTGACCACTGTTTATAGATATATTGGAAGTTAGCAAATTGAAAAAGGTGTACCTATACATAATGACGACAATAAAATTAGAACTTACGCTGTTATTGTTGATCGAAGCTAAGCTGCTCAATAAGGTAGTTTCACTGGAATGTACTGTTGCGGCTTTCAATGTAATTTTATTTTAAAAAAGTATTTGCTTGAAATACTAGTAGGTTCTACTAGTGATTACTTTCGTTGTAAGGTAGTATAACGTATATGTACGATTTTGTTTTTTATTTATGTGCTTACTTATAAGTATTTTAATTTTGTAATTTATTAAATATAGTGTTGCTAATAGTGCTCTATAAACACAGGTACACAAATATGTGGTTAGTGATGTACCGTGCCCGGGCACGTTCCCAAGGACTGGAAATTTTGCCGGCAGCGTTGCCGGCAGTGTCCCAAAGTTCCCAGCAATATTCCCAAGCAGCATTTTGTAGATGAATATTTTACCATGCAAGACAATTTAAAATAAGACTTTAAAACTGTTTGAATATATTGAATTACGTAATAAATAACCACCAACATCACAGGTAAGCACATATGAAATGAAAAACAGTTTGATATAAAATAGTCATACATTTTATTCAACAAACTAAGAAAACAAAACAAAATAATCTTGCCATAATTATTAACAAACTATAAAATTGTAAGACACAGAAGAAAAATACATTTTTTATTTATATAATTTAACAAAATGACAAAAAGTCTACTGGGAATTTTGGGCAATATTCCCAATGTGCCCGGAAATTTCCCGGGCACATTGGGAGTGGAAAATTGCCGGCAGTGGCAATATTCCCAGGCGTACATCACTATATGTGGTCTACCACCGTAAGGGCAAAGAATATATACACTTTGGTAAGGGTGAATCGTTTGTTTGTCAACTAACAACAAGGTTGATTTTCCTTTGCTTGAATTTTATGACACTTCGCGAATTCGTTTTTCGAATTTCGAATCGTCGAATATTGATTCTCATCAACAACATACAAAATTCTTGATTCTAATATTGCGGTATAAGGGTGGTTACAAACTGGCGTTTTTTTCTGCGCGTATACGGTCGTTTCGGCATACGCGCTTTCACGCGAGCCACACACACACAATACGGACTTCAAAAAACTGAACGCGCGTAAACGGGCATATTTCGGCGTGTTCGCTCGAACCTTGCGCTTGATTAGCGTATGGCTTACGCTTATACGAGCATACAAGCACGTCAACGCTCGTACGAGTCGCGCTCGCGCGTGTGGCACAAGGCGCGCCTGTACTATACGCGCCTACATTGCGCTTCCGAAAACGAGCTTATACGCGCGTATGAAACGCTAATCTGAAACCGCCCTAATGTTCCTTGGAAAAGTTGTTCAGTTATCGATAATGAATTTCCAATTTCAGTATTTAGGGGTATTCTTGCAAGGATAGTAATTAACCGATCGACTAAAAACATTTTAGGGTACCAAAATTACTATAGGTGAGCGACTTAGTCGCCAATCTAACCTAACCTAAACCTATTTTTCCGCTACTCACTTAGTATTTTTAGTCGCTCACCCTAGTAATTTTTAGTCGCCTGGTTTAACACCTTGCATAAATGGATGTCCACTGCTAAACGTAGGCCTCCCCCAATGATATCCACTTTGCTCGATTAGAAAAGTACGGGACAAGGGTTGTAACAAGAAGCGGTAATGAAAATGCTAATTATTTGGTTCAAATATTATTTTTCACATGGAATAAGTCACTTAAAAAAATTAAATGTTTAAATCTTGTGTAGCCGCCATCTGCCTCTATGACTTTTCAGAGTCGGTCTCTTATTGAGCCCACCAGCCTCGAGCAGGATGTCAGACTCCTCCCATACCTCATTGCATTGCCCTTGCAGTGCTTCTGCTGTTCTTTAGTTGCGGATCCATCATCTCTGAACCATAAGACACATTTAATTCTCTAGAAATCTCACTAATATTGAATCCATCATTGTGAAGTGCGATTATTTGAGCTCTCTCGGCTATGGATATATTTCGAGGCATTGTAGTATAATAATGAATAAATTTTACTTTAGTTTAGGGAGTTTAGGAAAATACCTTTGACATTAATTTGTCAGTGATATATGTTCTTTTCCAGTGAAAGAGTTTTCTACTATAAAAAACCTCCTTAGTTCTGAAGTTTATGAAAAACTGTGAGGATTGTTTGTTGTTGCAAATTATGATCTAATGCATAGGTCACAAAGGCGAAAATAACATTGTGTGTTTGCTCTATGATTTCATGTCAGTTTTCTCAGTTAACAAACAATTTTAAAGATTCGCCTTTAGCGATATTTTGTTGACACGGGAACTATTGTCAAAACTGGTAGACCACTTTCTTGGCCGGCTGTACCTACTCACGGGATCAGCGTCGGAGTGTCTATCTATGACATCTCCGACACAAATGCCGAGTGGATACCTTTTTTTTGCCTCTGTGCTGTGGCACATTGCTATTACATGTTTATACCTACCACTTTATTTTATTATTACCTGCAGTTTTTTTCAGTGAAAGGCAAACCAAGTGAGTAAGACCCAAGCAAAAATAAATCTTAATCCCTACAACATAAGAAATATATTATTTAAACAGTTTAAAAGCAGAAAATAACACCACCGGCGAAAAAATTTGCATCCTGCAAAAAGTGCAAAACAATAAAGGTATGAATGCACCCACAGGGATCATTCAAAACCTTGACATGGTTTATCTGTTAGCTGGGTGCGCGGAGTATTTCAGTAAAATGCTATTATTAGCGGACGAGTAGATAATTTAAAAAAATAAACGGAAACAAAAGAATATGATTTAATTTCTTCCATATAGAAAGTTTAATCACTATTTATAGCAAAATACCTACACGCAAGTAATTTGAAACCTATCCTCAGTATAAATAAAGCGAAAAGTTACTCTTACTTACCTCCCTCAATCGCGAGTCGTAAAAATGTTATCTCCGTGCATATTATAACTCAATGTCTCCGTGTGGTCCGTAATTCCGTTTACGTATACAAGTGCGTACACAACACATAAAGTCGATTCGTATTGTAAACGTACTTATTAATTTAACTAATTTGGTTGAGTATATTATAATACTTGCCTTACATTATTTAAAAAGGGGTAGCAATTTGCTGGGTCCACTCTTGAGTATTAACAGGCTCAACCCAATACAACAAACCACCTAAAATTCAAAAGCACAATGAAAAAAGTAAAAAATACAACTCACAATCACAATGATCCTTCGCCAATCGTGTCACCGCACCGCACCGTGCACCGTGCGGCCTGCCTGCCGGGCGGCGCGGGGCGCCCAGCTGGCGGAAGCTTGATTTGACATTAGTGATGTAAATTTTATCGACTATGTACGTAAAAGTAGTCGATTATACTCCTGACAAATCGACTGACAAAGCACTTACTGGTAGCAATAGTATTATATAGTAACTATTTAGTAATCTGTGGTATTATATTATCTGTGCTGGTAGGTACCGGTACCGTAATGATGAAATAATATAAGATGAACTATTTAGTAGATGGTGTTAAGCGCATTGATGTGGATTGTATTAATAGGTATATTATAAACATATCATGTCAGCCGAACGACGCCCACTGCTGGGCATAGGCCTCCCCCAAGGATCTCCACAACGATCGCTATATATATATATATATATATAAACAACATAATTTCCCTGTGTTGTTTTGTTTATGCACCAAATGAACGATTTCTAGTCTATTCTATTCTATAATGTTAAGACGGTCTATAAATAATTATAATAAATCAATTTATTAATAAGTAAGAGCAAAAAGGTTAAATTAATGAATTACTTATGAGTTGTAATACTTGTAATTATCAATTATTTCTTTCAAAAAATAAGAATTTTAATGAATTAACATATTGCTGTAGGTAGCTAGTGGAATATTAAACTAAAATTTATCTTTCTATAAGTACCTACATATACATATATATACATACTACATACATACATACATACAAATAAATAAAATTGGAGTGTCTGTTTGTAACATTAAAATAACAGCTTTTTACTACATGCATATGATTATATATACGGTACACATACCAAAATGTCATTTTTTACAATTTTTGTCTGTATGTCTGTTTGTTCCGGCTAATCTCTGAAACGGCTGGACCGGTTTTGACTGGACTTTCACTGGCAGGTAGCTTATGTAATAAGGAGTAACTTAGGCTACTTTTTATCCCGGAAAAATATCACATTCCCTCGGGATAGCGTCGTGTTGTTTATTATCAATGCGAAAGTTTGTGGGTATGGATGTATGGATGTTTGTTACTTTTTCACGCAAAAACTACTGAAAGGATCTGGGTCAGGAATAACACATAGGGTACTTTTTATCCCAATATTCCCACGGGAACGGGAAACACGCGGGTGAAACCGCGGGCAGCCGCTAGTATTAAAATAAAATTAGTATATTGACTAACATGTTTAATCGATTTGATTTCGCATCATTATTTCATGACGTGCGTTGCGTGTTGCGTGCGTGACGTGGGGTGGGCGGTGTGTGCGTGCGACAGTGAATGCCAAACCAACATACCAACCAATGAATGGTGAATACAAACTCACACACACAAATTCGTACATTACAGTACAGCAGACAGACAGACTCAGATATCACTGGGCGAACCGAACGAAACTCATACATACAGAGCAACAGAGATAATTTGTGGTGGTCGAGCTTGAATTGAATACCGGTTGGTCTGAAACACATCGCGAAAAAAGTTTAATTTATCTACAGAAATGTCTAGCAACAGCTCAAAACGGTTATTCAAATATTTGACTGACGCCTCTATCCAATCTTCAAGGAACTGTAAGTGTATATTTTTTCAATTTATTGGTTAGGTAACTCCATGAAAGTTTAAAGTCTACCTTGTACTAAAAAAGACAGAAATTCAATTAAATTCTAAAACTCATGACATAAATTAAGTTCACAGCGGCATAGTTTTACTAGAACTAGCAATCGGTTTTATCTACCGTCTAATATTTTGGTAGCTTTTGTTTGTAGAAATAAAAATGTTCTATGAATTTTAAAACATAAATTATTCACTGTAGATTCTAAAGTGAATAGAATATTTGTGTGATATGGAAACTCAACAAAATTGTATTAAAATACCTAATTCTTTAATTGGCAATTATTCACAACCCACACCGAAAGGTGTAAAAATTATCACTCTTCTTATAATAATGTGTCTGCCTTTGATGAAAAGAGACAAGAAAGTTAAATAAAGAATTGTTAAGGGTTCTTAATTTTATTTTACTCAATGTTAAAAAATATAAAAGTACCTATTTATTTCATTTGTTTCATGATAGGTTGTGTTTTGTTTTAGATGGCACAGCGAAGAGAGTTCTGGCTTCAAAGCCCGTTGTGGAAATGGATGGAGATGAGATGACTCGTATAATTTGGGCTAAAATTAAAGAGAAGCTTATTTTCCCATATGTGAAGGTATACACTCATTCCCATTTATTCCAAAATGTGGACTAAAATAGTCCTGGTTTAAAACTGGTACTAAACTGGTGCTGTCACTTTCATTTCCCAAATGAAAGACAGAATTAGCATCAGTTTTAAACCCGGTCTAACTTTAGTCCACGTTTTGGAATAAGGGGGATTGTATTTTTTGTTTTAAGGATACTTTACTATCTTACTAATCTACAACGACAATTTAATATTAATTTATTGACTAGTTCTATTAATGATTTGATTAGGGATGTTTTTTCCACATCCACGGTTAACCATTACTATTTTTTATGTTCTCTTAAATCTTGTAGGATACTTGTAGGATATAATTACAATCAAATGAAAGTACCTACATTGTATAAATTAGCCATACAGTGCCAATACATATCTGCCACTCTCCAAATAAACATACATTTAGTAAAAAAAACTTCATTTCATTAGGAGATGATGTCAAGAATTTTATTATTGTTTGTATAAACCTTAACTTTTATTTCATTCTTATCAAAAGTGTGAGATCTTATTTTCAGCAATTATAATTAAAAATATAAATAGTGGTGTTAAATATTTATCTCAGCAGCAGGTTATCACTGTACATGTCATAGCTTATCAGTTTACTGGGCCAATGTTATTCACATTATTTATACCTACTTATGGACTTAGCAATATATATATATACCATACCTATCTTTATTTGTAAATGTGATATTTCATATACTTACTTACAAATTAAAAACTTAATTTTGGGTATTTGTTTGTCTGTCATGAACTCACATGAGCTGTTATTTAGTTAAATATAATAAATATTAGGGGTAAATAGGTAGGAATGTCGTGAATAAGTAGAGGTCAACAACAATATGAGACTTTTTTGATAGGTTGAGGAATTCTTTCACTCAATGAGAGGCATTATAATATCACCTAATTAAAGAAAGACCAATTAAAACGGACTTAATAATTTATAGGATCTTCAAGCTCAAAGTAAAAAGTAGAAAATGTGGAAATATAAAAATAATATAATTCATACCTATGTCTAGTCGGCAGAAACATTTTAATAAACTGAAAAATATTGCCAATTGATTTTGAACCATATTTCAATAAAGTGAAGGTTTAAATACGATTAATGAAATATGATAGATTTGATACACTTAACCTGCTGTTGATTGTAGAATGGTGTAGGTAGGTACACGAGTACACACAAATAGCTGAAAGTACTAGCCAGAAAAAGTCTTAAAACTTTCAATATGAATATGAAGTAGTAGAGGTAGGTTAGGGTTAGCATGTCGGCATTCGCAAAGGGATGCATAAAAATAACAATATCTTTTTTTCCAAAAAGTGTAAAAAATCATAGCTTTCGAAAAAAGATAGACGAGTAAACAACATAAATTGAATTAAAAAAAAAGTTTTTTCTGGTGCTTCGCCGGCTACTGCCGCGGCATGCTCGCTTCGCTCGCACATTTGCGTCACAATCACAAGGTAAGAAACGAAAAATATTTTTAGTTCCAAATCCATACAAAAATGTCTCGAAATTTTTCTATGTCCTGGCTCTATACTAAAACAAGACTAAAACAGACTAAATTTTCTAAGTTCTATCTTATAAAATAAGTTGAATTTTTTTTAAGTCCTAATCCTAACCCCCTTTGCGACCACCCTAACCAAATCCTGGCTGGAATATGGAATATTACTTAACAAATATCATGAGTCGACAAATATCATCGACGACCGATTTGGCGCAGAGGTAGGCTACCCACCTTCTGCGCCAGTGGTCTCGGGTTCGATTCCCGAACAAGACAAATATTTGTGTGCATGAACATGTCTATTTGTCTTGGTCTGGGTGTTTACTATGTATATCACTACATAGTATAAAACAAAGTCGCTTTCTCTGTCCCTATGTCCCTTTGTATGCTTAAATGTTTGAAACTACGCAACGGATTTTGATGCGTTTTTTTTTAATAGATAGAGTGATTCAAGAGGAAGGTTTATATGTACTTTTTATCCCGATATTCCCACGGGTACGGGAACCACGCGGGTGAAACCGCGGGCGGCCGCTAGTTAAGTATGTATTTAAAAAAAAAAAAGTATTTAAGTATATATTTATCCGTTATCAAGTTTTCCATGAAACAGTTTCTTAATGAAATTAACATGGGCTTAGATAATTGGTTAGATAGTTATTAAGAAGTTATTATTATTATGAAGTTATGAGTGCTGTTCGAAATAAATGAATTTAAGGACGAACATTGGTTCTCCACAGAAATATTTCTTCCTGTCAGTCAGATTTTAATGCTGAGAGAGGAAACGTACACGCGCTCAAGTTTATTGACCCAGACTTAAATTTTAAACCAAAGTGTTTGGCCGCGCGGTACAGTCAAGGACATGCGGTGATAACTCGAATTTACGCACCCACATGTGAGTATTATTCTTATTCAACTGAATTGAGTTGGGATTTAGGGTTGTTACCGAAGCCGAAGCAATGACCTTTTAGCTCAATTCTTTGCATGAAATTACATTGATTAAAGCAATTTTTAATAGGTATACTGGATAACAAAATACCTACTAAAAGCCCTTACACGGCTCACACCTGCATCGAGCATAGAAATTCAAAACAAATAAGTACCTATACAAGGTTTTTATGGTTTAGGTTGTAATTCTTTGACTTTTATTGGATTTTATAAAACTTTTCTTAAGCGCTTTGACTTGTTACTATAAAGGTACCTACGAAAAGTCGTAAAACTTTCGAACGTCGCATGAAATGGCCCTTTAGGACTGATCAGCCGGATGTAGGTACCTACTCGCGTCGACTTACGTTTATGGCATGATAAATAACACTGCATTCGCCAACGCCCCAATCGCCATCCTTACTGCCACGGTACTCGCGAAACGACTTTTTGGAGCCATATACATGAGCCTGAGCCTTATAGGTATAACCATTGACATTCAAAAGGATGTTGACCCAATCTGAACAGCTCGCGTATAAAACAATTGAGTAACCAAAAGAATTTCATATGTAATTAAATAGTAAGGATGTGTCATACTAGCTTAATAAAGAGTGTTTTCGTCAATTCATCATAGTAAACTAGACCATGACCTCTCAACTCCAATTGGAGCATCTGTTGGACTCAATTAATGGCGCGGCATTGCTGGAGAAAAACATGTGTGTGTTTTCTATTCACTGTTACACTAGAATGGGTTTGGTATTATTGTAATGAGTTTTTTTAGGTAGGACTACTGCTAAATACGGAAACGGAATTCTAATTTCGTTTTAAGGAAGAAAATAGCTAGTTACCTTATGTACTGCACGATTTAATCAATCATCTATCAGTTTTGCTATATTGCCAAGACAAGTACCCCTAGTATGAGTAAAGTATAAATATAGTTAAGTTCGTTCTATCGTATAGTCGATGGTCGATATAGTTTAAACTACAGTCACTCATACTACCAATGTTATAGTAAACTGAAAGTTTGGCGTTTAAACGAAAACTATCGTAGTTTACGTTTTTGGAAAACTCGTACTAGGCCTAAAGAACTCTAATGTGTGAGGTAGGTGTAATGCTTTCCTTAAAACCTTACCGCTTAAAGGTAAACGCACGTTGGTCTGCGGCGAACGAATCGAATTTTAGGATTCTGAGGGCGTTTGTGCACTACACTGAATTTTACCGATCCGGAAAAAAACGGATGCTTGTATTTTAATAATTAATTATTATAAATAATAGGATATATTTATTTCGTGTAGTTTAGGGTTCGAAACATTGAAACTACACGAAAAAAATAAATTTTTACTAATATAAATGATTAATTATTAAAATACAAGCATCCGTTTTTTTCCGGATCGGTAAAATTCAGTGGTAGTGCACAAACGCCCTGAGGGTCTACTCCGAAACGCACAATCCGAAACTTCGTTATACCCGTCTCTCTCACTCACTCTCCAGTCATGTCATGTCATGTCAGAATCGAGTGAAAGGGGCGGGGCTAACGAAGATTCGGATTTCGCGTTTCGGAGAACAGTCTCTGATTGAAAATGAGTAATACAGTCTCGCGTCGATGATTCGGATGATTTGACTCCGGTAAGTAGTTGTGCGAAGTTTCATAGGATTTCATACTTCTACAATAATTCGTTTCATTCGGCTCGGGCAAGTGTGCGTTCACCTTAATAGTTATATCGGCTTTCATCCATTGTTCCCAGCCAACCGTATGGAGTAAGTAATACATGACTGCTACTACTACCTACATCTATTATAGCTTATAGCACTCAACACTGCGCAATTAAAATATGTAGGGCTTCTATCACTACGTTACTCGAATGAAACTATGCGGTTAATATCGCGTTGGAGTCACTGTTTTACATCGTTTATCACAGTAATCAGAAGTGACACACAATAATAATGTGACATGAATAACTGGGACATTTATTTAACCAACGCTGCAACGTTTAACGAAACCGACTGGTGGTGAACTCGGTCCTAAATCACCTTTAGCTGATCACCGTGTGAGCATAAAACAATAGTCAGTAAAATGGCATTTTCTTTTCCTTTCTTTCCTACTGAAATCCGAAACTTGCTTGCCGATCGCCGATACAATCGCCCATGATTAAGGTGATCGATCACCAACGACCAGCAAATAATCTTAACTTGTTGGCTATCGTTGAACTGAGGCGCCATCCTGCACAGATCAGTACATTTCGTTACTGCACCGAATAATTTAATTTAATAAGACCTTTTTTCAATTATAACCGGGCAGGCTTTTATTAACCGAAATCTTGCTTGAAAATCAGGATGTGGTCATGTTCGGGCAGTGGTAGGTAAATTATATTTAAAGAGGGGCTGGAAAATTTAAGAAATTTCAAAGAACGGCCAGAATTAAGAGAAAAGTGCATGTGTTAAAACTTTATACCTTAAACTATTAATTTCGAAGGTCCGTCTCGGTCGCGGACTCTTGCCCGCTTTCCGTACTTTGGCCACCACTACTGGGAGTCGATTCTGCTAACGTTAAGTCATATTCGTGTCTCAACTGAATGGTAGTTCAATGGTAGTGCTTTTTTACACCATAGTTACAAGAATTATGACAGTATTTTGTGATATAAATGTAGCGTATGGTGTGACCATCAGTAGTAATTTGAAAAAAGTACACATTTTTTGTAACTATAGTGTGTAAAAAAGCACTATCATTGAACTACCATTGAGACACGATTATGACTTAACGTTAGCAGAATCGACACCCTGGTCTAAGGTGTAACATAGATAAGTATATCCTTCTTGACTGATTCTGTTTGGAAGTAGGTACTTATTTATTTATTTATTTATTTATTTATTATATACTTATCTTGCGTGTCAAGTTTAACGGGCAATAAGGTTTCTACTTGCATGGCTCATCGCAGATTTTTGCGATGCGATGCGATGCGAATTCGCAGTTTTGTGTGGGAACTTACGTCTAGGTCAAGAAAAGGGATTATCACCGGATCAACTCGAGCCGTTCAAATTTCTTTGTATAAAAATCCCCACTGCATCACACACTTATCAACAATAGCGCCGGTCGGCGACCGTAGCCTAGTCGACGTACCGCGGAGCTGCTGATATGCTTTGGTTACCTACGTATGCCGTTAGCGGCGAGCGAGGCGAAAGGCGATACAGTGACGGACGAATGACAATCCCTTAGTTGATATGTATTAACACACTGAAACGCTCCCGCTGGAAGAGCCCGCGGAGAGCAAGAGTTCAGAAATAAAAGATGGTATATGAAATTAATTGTATGATTCGGTTTTTCACAATTAGACCGTGGGTTTCTTTAAAATAAAAACATAGGGGGGGTTCTCTCGCTAGGCAATCAGGTTAGGATTTCCTAAAGAGAGGGGAAGCCGCGGTAGTCTAAGAGGCAGCGGGGTCTGTTCCGGAGTAGGCCGGAGCAGTGCGGAACCCTGGCGGTTAGGCGCACAGGAGCATAGGGGTGGATAGGAAGGGATGTCCTGATCATCCCTTTTCGAGTTCAAAGTCTGCTACGCCCTTTATTTCTTCAAATTTTAAAGTCTACTTCTATTGTTGTTCAGTTGGACTGCCTATACTTCGACCTGGGGCTGCCGCACCGCGACGCGACCGACGACCAGGTGACCATTGACGCGGCGCACGCGGTGCTCCAGCACAACGTCGGCATCAAGTGCGCCACCATCACGCCCGACGAGCAGAGGGTCGAAGGTATGTTACCAAATTGGATCTTCTTGTTCTTGAAATATGGCGGTTCTCGCAAGTAGTCGACTAAATAGACGGCTTTTTGCTTTCGGGAGTGAGGGTTACTCCGGTCATCTTAGCTCAGCCAGAAATACTCTACTCGACTTCTTTGCGTGTTAACTTTCCTATGATGAACACTTCAAAACTACTAAGTAGAAGAAGATTTTTTTTGTGTATTCTATATTTGTTCGGTATAGATACTTTTGATTCGTTCGTTACCAAACTATTGGTAACTAATAGTAATAATGTTGACGTAGGAACCAATTCGGGAATGTGGCTATTAACCGGCCATGAATTATCTCTTACCTTGGTCTAGAATAATGTATTTTTAAAACAAGTTCAGTGAGGAAACAGGTTCCTGCTTGCCATCTGTTGCCTGAATGTAATAACTTATTTGCTACAATATTTAAGTAGTTTCGTATTCATGCTAACTTATTTATCAAAGAGTACTTATGTAATCACTACTTTTTTTAACTAGTAACTGGTACTTTACTTTGTAAATTGCTCTAAAGAATACTGTACACAAGGATTTTCGGTGATTCCTAAAAGTGTTCTATGCATATACATACATACTTCTTTCAAAACTATTAATCTATCAGAGCAAAGACACAACAAGCTAAATACAATGATAGAACGATGGAAATATCAAAATTGATCAACGATGTGTCTAATGAAGTCTGAGCTGGTCGGCGTTTTAAATACGTAACGATTTGAGCAGTAGGTGTGCTAAATTTCACTTTGTTTTCGGCCCATAGAATTCAAACTGAAGAAGATGTGGCTCAGTCCCAACGGTACGATCCGAAACATCTTGGGCGGCACAGTATTCCGTGAGCCCATCCTATGCGAGAAAATCCCACGCTTGGTTCCCGGCTGGACCCAGCCGATTGTGATCGGGAGGCACGCGCACGGCGACCAATACAAGGCACAGGACTTTGTCGTCCCTCAACCAGGGAAGGTAGGTTCAGCCTCTTAATAATTATTATTAAAGATGTAGCTCTGCTATAAAAATACTATCATTAACATCCTCTACGCGGGTAACTACTTAGGTGTGGTGCCCGGCTAAATTTTAAATTAAGTTCTTTTCGTTTCTTACTACCTACTGAGGACAAGAGTATTGTGACTAGCGCATGATAAGGCGCAGTAATTGACATCCCTAATTACATTGAATTGAATTTACGTGTGTAAGTAGTTGTTAAAAAACAAGTAGGTATTCCTTATGTGAAATGTTATGATTGTATCTTCTTCCTTCAGGTTGAAATGGTGTTTACGGCAGCAGACGGCACGGTCACCAAGACGTTGTTATACGACTTCAAATCGCCAGGAGTTGCTATGGGAATGTACAACTTAGATGACTCTATCAGAAGCTTCGCTCATTCCAGTTTTCAGGTGAGCTATTTCAAGTCATGGTTGTGTCTTCCTAGCAGAGAATTACCGTCTATGCAAGTGAAAACTGAAAATCTTTATGACATTTCAATATAGTCTAGGCTAGAACGTCGCGTTGTCATTTAGTTAAAATAATCTAATATATTTTGAACCTTAACTTTCAGTTTAGATTCACCGCATCATCCAATAATAATATGTATAGAACCAACCAATTCCATTTGTTGATAAACTTTTATAGTCCCCGAGACTATTCTTGATTGTAATTACGCATTGTTGATAACATAATACAATAGCAATGTGTGAATTATACTGGACCAAATTAAATTTTGATATACTTAAGCACAAATAAAAAATGGATTTCATTTCAATATCACTCTTTGTCATCTACAAAAAGATGCAAATTTTAACTCCAAAAATGTTCTCTATTTATTCAGGTGGCGTTACAAAAGAAATGGCCCCTTTATCTGTCCACCAAGAACACGATATTGAAACGTTACGACGGTCGTTTTAAGGACATCTTTGAAGAAATCTACCAAAGGTATGTTTAAATAATTTCTCGTATTGTTAAGAAAAATCTCGGGCTTTATTTATGACATATTTATAATATTAATAGGATTATGTATATTGATGTTTTTTTTTAAATCCGTCTTTTAGGATGAGAACTTGGTTGTTGTAAAATTACAAGAGTTACCAGATACCTACAGCCATACCTTGAAACCTACTGCAACATCATTTTCTGCTTATCCCAATTCTGTTTAAGATCGGGGCTGTACTGTAGTGTGTGCGTATAGGTAGTACACACACTACCTACAGGGAAGTGCGTCCTTCTCCTACATTTCACTATGCCACCAGTCATCTCATTCTGAATAAGGAGATGACGGGTGACGGTTAGTGAAGTGAATGAGAAAGGCGTGAATGAGTCATTCACTCCTTTCTCATTCATATCATTACGCGGCTACACGCACAATCTATCCATAATTTCAGCGGTCTTCCTACGCCTTTCCATCCATTCATCACCTTTCTAATGACGTTCCTACCATCCCTTTTTGATCACCCATCATATGTACCTCTGAGCCAGCAAAAGCCAACTTGAAACTTCTTCTCGCTTCCGAGATCGCAATCTAACCCTTCCACTAAGGAACTTTTCTCCATTTTAGCGATTACAAGAAGCAGTTCGAAGACGCCAAGATCTGGTACGAGCACCGGCTGATCGATGACATGGTGGCGCAGGCCATCAAGAGCTCCGGTGGCTTCGTGTGGGCCTGCAAGAACTACGACGGCGACGTGCAGTCCGATATTGTGGCTCAGGTAACTTTTACAGCCGATTCAAACTTTTTGACGTCTCCGAACATCGCGAGACACGGGGAGAGAGAAGATTGCGGGGTACTCTACTACGCATTGCGATTTGCGGCTAACTTTACGACCGCCGACTACTAATTCGCACTGTACCCTTAGCTTAATTTTCAATAAGCGAACCAAGGTCTATACTCATAGTAATCAATTTTACTTTTATTGTAACGATATGTCAGAATGAGTTACGACAAGCCCTTTTATGTAGGGTTTTCTAAATATTGCGGATTGCCATTCTCACGTCATCTGACAGGAGGGTAGGTGATTCTATTTCATATTGGGGGTATTGGCTGTGGGGTCTTGGTCTTGTTTATTGTCTATAGTGCATAGTGCGATCTTAAAGTTTCGTTCGATAGAGTTTGAGCATTAATACGAGAACTGCTTTTGCGACCTCTGCAGGACTCGAAGGACCAAAGGCATATCTTCAATCATCTATTTCAAGTATTTATTCGTTTCCAGGGTTACGGATCTCTAGGAATGATGACGTCAGTATTGATGTGCCCCGACGGCAAGACCGTCGAATCGGAAGCTGCCCACGGGACTGTGACGCGGCACTACCGCATGCACCAGCAAGGCAAACCCACTTCCACCAACCCTGTCGCATCCATTTACGCGTGGACCAGAGGGCTCATACACAGAGCCAAGTTAGACAACACGCCTGAGCTAGCGCGCTTCGCATTAGCCTTGGAAGAAGTAAGTACATGTGACGCGGCACTACACTGCATGCACCAGCAGGGCAAGTCTACTTCAACCAACCCTGTCGCCTCCACCTACGCGTGGACCAGAGGACTCATACACAGAGCCAAGTTGGGTTGGTGGAAGACAACACGCCTGAGTTAGCGCGCTTCGCATTAGCCTTAGAAGAAGTAAATACATGTGACGCGGCACTACCGCATGCACCATCAGAGCAAGCCTATTTCCACCAACCCTGTCGCCTCCATCTACGCGTGGACCAGAGGGCTCAAAGACAGAGCCAAGTTAGTCAACACGCCTGAGCTAGCGCGCTTCGCATTAGCCTTAGAAGAAGTAAGTACATGTGACGCGGCACTACTGCATGCACCAGCAGGGCAAGCCTATTTCCACCAACCCCGTCGCCTCCATCTACGCGTGGACCAGAGGGCTCATACACAGAGCCAAGTTATACAACACGCCTGATCTAGCGCGCTTCGCATTAGCCTTAGAAGAAGTAAGTACATGTGACGCGGCACTACACTGCATGCACCAGCAGGGCAAGTCTACTTCAACCAACCCTGTCGCCTCCACCTACGCGTGGACCAGAGGGCTCATACACAGAGCCAAGTTATACAACACGCCTGAGTTAGCGCGCTTCGCATTAGCCTTAGAAGAAGTAAGTACATGTGACGCGGCACTACCGCATGCACCAGCAGAGCAAGCCTACTTCCACCAACCCTGTCGCCTCCATCTACGCCTGGACCAGAGGGCTCATAGACAGAGCCAAGTTAGTCAAACACGCCTGAACTGGCGCGCTTCGCATTAGCCCTGGAAGAACTGAGTACATAGTCATATTACCGGCTGCTGTGACTAACTTCAGCTGATTGAGTATTTATGTTTCGGCCCATAAAAAACAATAAGTACATTCATAATACATTTACATAATTTTATTGCAGTAAGAGCCGAATGAAGATAACGTAATATTTAGATTATTAACAGGTGTTTTGTTTATGACGTCAACGACTTGTTGTTTTGTACAAACTTACCTTTTAATATCTCTTAATTGAAGGTGACTAGATAAAAGAGACACTTGATAATATTCAGAATTCACTATCACGTTTCATTGCACATTAAAATACATTTATCAGATGACATAGTCGAATAGTTGCACTGTCAAAACCGCCCATAGAACGCCTTCTTTACTACAACGTGTTAATGGATTAACCCAAAACCAGAAAGTAGTTTGCTCAGAATCGTATTGCGAATCGATCGCACTATGTTTCGATATAGGTTATATTTTTTCATTTTTATTGGCCCATGTCTAAATTATTTATAACTAGCGGCCGCCCGCGGTTTCACCCGCGTGGTACGCGTTCCCGTGGGAATATAGGGATAAAATATAGCCTATGTCACTCGGGAAGACTGTAGCTTTCTAACGGTGAAAGAATTTTCTAAATCGGTCCAGTACTTTTTGAGTTTATTCGTTACATACAAAAATACAAATCTTTCCTCTTTATTACAAGCTTTTATTTAACTTGCAGTGTATGTATGTA
Organism: Crambus lathoniellus; assembly: GCA_949710035.1. Taxonomy (NCBI): domain Eukaryota; kingdom Metazoa; phylum Arthropoda; class Insecta; order Lepidoptera; family Crambidae; genus Crambus; species Crambus lathoniellus. The sequence goes on from OX453297.1 coordinate 15,994,073, forward strand.
TGTGTGCATGTATGTCCGTTCGGGTCAAATCTTGCAACTCAAATTTGACCCACATGCCAGTGTCCGATTGAGCCACAGATAATATAATACTATACTAGTAATTGAGCTGAAATTTTGCATACAGGTTTGGTATGGATGACAATACAATATTAAAGTAAGGTCAGCAAAAAAGCTTGTCGTAAAAATGAAATTTTTACAAAAAACTTATAATATTAGTATAGATGTGTGAGCGCTCGACGCGGACGCGGAGCGGCGGCGGCGCGGGCAACGCGGCGGGGGCGGTGGGGTGGCTGGACGTAGACTTTGAAATTTCATAGATAGGACACCACCAAACTATCATTGAATAACTTTTAAAATATTAATATTTTTGACTAAATTTATATTTTAATTATATCATTGCATTTTTTTTATTGGGGTGTATCAAGTTTTGGGACGAAGTCGTTACGCAGTATTTCCCCGCATCAATATCGTAAGATCATATCATTAATTAAACAGGGCTAGCTATTTATACAGGCTTATTTTTTAACACCATCATAATTTATAATCTTTGAAGAAAATTACGAAACACGTGTTTTTTTTTATCATCACACAGTAGTAAGTTACCCTAAATAAAACTGCGCGCGCTAACACGATTACGCCTCTGCCCTCCTCCCACGCCTTTCGCTTTTTCGATAGGATAAATAAAGTTTTTTTTCAAATATTTGACCTATCTATTTTTTTATAAATGGAATCTGTAAATGATACCATAATACCAGGAATTTTATTTTATGGTTTAAAAAAAAATAGCCTTGATAAAGTTCTACACCACAAGCTTGTATTGATCTGCCCCCTTGCTCTTGTATGATTGGTATTGGATTGATTTAATGTCAAACGTCAAATTAAGGACTTTATTGCAAGGCGATAAGGTTCACGGTCTTGGTTATGACAACCAAGCGTTGTGATCAACTAAAACGGCCGACATCGCTCGAAGGATTGCTCAGTTGAAGTGGCAGTGGGCGGGACACATAGCGCGGAGAACCGATGGCCGTTGGGGCGGAAAGGTTCTCGAATGGCGACCGCGAACCGGACGACGCGACGTTCCGTGGGCAGGCCCCCTACAAGGTGGACAGACGATCTGGTCAAGGTCGCGGGAAGCCGCTGGATGCGGGCAGCGCAGGACCGATCGTTGTGGAGATCCTTGGGGGAGGCCTATGCCCAGCAGTGGGCGTCGTCGTACGGCTGAAATGATGATGATGATGACGAAGGTTAACGGATTTAATGTTTGACATTTTTTATTTAATACATTGGCAATTGGAATTTGTTTCAAGAGTAAGGGGGCTTACAAATACAAATCATTTATTCGTAAGAATGCAGTGTTACGAAAGAAATTGTGTTAGAAGGTTAGTGAGTTACAAGTCCATGATGCATTCTACCTTATCAAGGCGTACAAATATTCAAATTTAATTCAAGTTAAACAATCATAAAAATAAAAATTTACATGTCAGAAAATGTATTATTTATTGAAATATCACTATTAGGACTGTAGTAAAATAATTAAATGTCAGAAAACGTATATAAAATAATAATAAATAAATAAAATAAATAAAATAATGAAATGTCAAAAGTGCTAATTTAAATTTTTGCTTTTTTGAATTCACAATGCAATTTTTATTATTGAAAAATGGAAATGAAGTATTTAGAAAAAACACAACCAGCTCCGATGGGACTCGAACCCACGAACTTTCGCTATCCGGGCGACTGCTCTAACCACTGAGCTACGGAGTTCGTTTCAGTGGTTAGAGCAGTCGCCCGAATAGCGAAAGGTCGTGGGTTCTAAATACTTCATTTTCCATTTTTCAGTAAGGGGGTTGTTCAGAATTTTGATAATGTATGGAATTTTCTTGAGAACCGTATTGACAGGTTCCCGAGCTCTGCTTCAAACCTCTTTCTTGTGTTCGTGGATAATAAATAAAGTCAAAGTCATAAATTTTTATTCATATAAGTAGATTAAATAAAATTAATGCTTATTAATCATCCAACATTTTTTTTCCATCGGAGCTAGTTGTGAGACGGGTCGATTTTTTCTAAATACTTCATTTTCCATTTTTCAGTAATAAAAATTGCATTGTGAATGCAAAAAACTAAAAATTAAAATAAGTTGCAATAGTAATTTCATCTTTAGCGATTGCCAAATACCTGGAAAGGTATTTCTTTCGCGTGTGAGGGTAGTAATATCTCCACATTGATGAAACTAACGCTGACTATACAGCGTGTAAGAAGTATTAGATAAATTCGACGCTTTTCGTAACGACTCCGTAGCTCAGTGGTTAGAGCAGTCGCCCGGAAAGCGAAAGGTCGTGGGTTCGTGTCCCATCGGAGCTAGTTGTGAGACGGGTCGATTTTTTCTAAATACTTCATTTTCCATTTTTCAGTAATAAAAATTGCATTGTGAATGCAAAAAACTAAAAATTAAAATAAAATTAATGCTTATTAATCGTCCAACATTTTTTTACCTACCACCTGTTATGGACATCTTTTAACTGACCAGAAAAACAGGCGAAAAAAACTTATCAGCTTTAATAGAAGCAACGCATTTACAAAAGAAATATGTCGTTGCTAGACAAAATGGTACAATAATAAAATTTATACAAAAGCTATTATATTTAATGCTGAACGAAAGTTTTCTCATAGTATACGAATATTTTCATTTTATACATTGTTAAGTGTTACTATAATTAAGCCAACCAAGCATTGTGATCATTTAAATAATCTTTTACTTTGCTATAAAATAAAAAATAAATAAAAATCATTTATTTCAGGCGAGTGCCCATAATGTTAGTAATTGTGACTTATCCTATGTTAGTGTAAGTGTTATAGAAATTATTATTATATGACAGCTTGGTGTCCTTCAACAGATGGACGCGTGTCCAATGTTGCATAACAACACTATCCACGTCCAGCCGCTCCGCAACTGTCCTTAGGAGACTGTTAGAGCTGCCCCGCACACGTTGCATAAGGGACGCAATGCGTTTTCTTATAATAGCTGAAAAGCTATCTACCTCCGCTGCAGCCAGCATCCCTGACGCACTACAGTGTCGACGCAGCCCCATCAGCCCCCTGAAGGCATTGTTGTATTGGGTGCGTAGGGCCCTGTATGCTCCTTGTGTATAGTTCATCCATAAGCTGCACGTGTACAGAGACTGACAATAACTTCTAAACAATGTGATTTTAACCTGTTTAGTACATCGTGCAAACTTACGGGAAAGCATATTAGCCCTAATACACAGCGCCCTACGCTCCCGCTCAATATCAAGGTCATCCTTGAGCGACTCGGTTACCCAATGTCCTAGGTATTTAAAACTTTGCACATGCTTAAGTGGATCTCCATTCAACTTTACGTTGGGAACTTTATATGACTTATTATTAGCCTTAAAAACTAACAGTTCACTTTTGGATGTGTTGTACCTAAGACCGTGAGACACCGCAAATCGCTCACAGATTCCAATGAGCTTTTTGAGAGCGCTGACCGATGGGCACAGCAGCACCATATCGTCAGCGTAACTTATGTTATTGACAAAGGTACCGTCAATAGAACAGCCAACTCCGGCACTGCTGAGCTCAACGATCAACTCATTCATGTACAGATTGAAAAGAGTTGGGGAGCTTATTCCACCTTGCCTCACCCCACTTTCCAACCTATACACACCTGAGAGCTCTCCTGACCATTTCACAAAATTCTGTTGGTTTGCATACCAGTACTTTAAAAGTGATACATATTCACGTGGCAGGCTAGTATCTTTATACAGCTTTTTCCAAAGAACATCATATTGGACCAGGTCAAAAGCACGTGATAAGTCCAAAAACAGGGCATATACGGGCGTATTTCTGGTAGTGTAATACTGCACAGTCTGCTTGAGGCATAGGACAGCTGACTCAGTGGACAAACCTGGTCTAAATCCAAACTGTGCATCATGAAGCTTGACATGTTTGCCCAACTGTTGGTCAAGCAGCCTGTCCAGCACCTTAGACACTACAGTCGCAAGTGATATTGGCCGGTAATTAGACTCATCACCAGTGTCGCCAGTTTTATTTTTAGCGATAGGTACAACTAGTGTCTTTAACATACTGTCTGGCAAGTATCCATGACTCAAACAAAGGGAGAAAAACATTGCTAGAACTCGAGGCAGGTGTGGACCTGCATATTGCAGATGTTCAATGCTTAAGTAATCATGTCCGGGAGATTTGCCTCGAGTCATTTTTCTTAAAACAGTCCTAACATCCTTTGCCGTAATCATGACCGATATTTTACCGTGACACTTCACCGTCGGTGGTATGGATACATTCACATTAACAGCTAGGTCCGGAGGTGACTGCACTCTAAAATGTTCTTTGAACATTTCAGCTATCAGAGAAGGCTCGCTTAATCCCCCAACACTGACCGGGACACTTGACCTTGGACTACACTTTTTGGTATGCTTCCAAAAACTAGAAAAATCTTTGTTAGAATGATGCGTTACTAAGATGTCCATTTTTATTTGTTGTTTATTGTTCTGACACCATTTTAACTTAGATTTAAAGGTGCTTCTAGATTCGCACATTTTTTTGTACACAAAACCATCCCGTGGTTTGTTGTACAAAACCCAGTATTGAAACCATAAACGAGCCTCATCATGTGCAGCTTTCACATGTTTATTCCATCCACATATATATTTATTTTTAAATTTACCTAATATTTGATTAGAACTACAAATAGAAGCTACATTAAATATATTAATTATTTCATTATACATGTCCGACAAAATACTATTATGATTAATATTATTACACTCAGTACCGGCACAATTCACAAAAATGTCAGGAAAGTCAAACTGTTTCAATTTTGAGTTACAATATTCAGTATACAAATTTACCTGAGAGGGATCCCTAACACCCCACACAATTTTGTTCCTAGCAGCATCACGTGTCACAGTACTAGCTCTTAATACATTAAGGTTGCATTGCAATTCTAATGGATAATGGTCAGACCAAAACGTATTATAATTAACTGATACATTTAAAACTGTATGTCTGGTAGCCTCCGTCACCACACAATGGTCAAGCCAACTAGTAGTCCCATGACTATCACTTAAATATGTGTAGGTACCCGAGTCCACACCCAGCATTTCTACGTCTACACATATCCAGTTTTGGTCAGCACAAAAATTGTCTAATTCTACACCAAAATGTCTACCCGGATGAGCATTGAAATCGCCTAGAACATACACATTTTCAACATCGCAACTGTCTATAATAGCGTTCAACTCACCCAAACAATGTCCAAAATCCACTAGGTGCGTAGGTTCATCAGTTGGCATGTAAATAGCCTTTGCTTAAAGAGCATACTTCTATACTTCTTGTGGAACTTTATGCCTTTTCCCAAAAACGAGTAAAGTATAAAAATAAAAAAAATCTAATAAGAGTCTACTTATATTTTAATTTTTAATTAGAGTTTTTTATGATGCTTGCAGGCTTGCGTGGAGTGCATCAACAGTGGCAAAATGACAAAGGATTTGGTTATTTGCATTCATGGCTTAGCGAACACCAAGGAAGGAATGTTCCTACACACAGAAGATTTCCTTCTTGCTATTGCCGATCAACTTGAGCGTAAACTATCGTCGAAATAGAAAAAATGTGATCCAGTACGTTTTTGTATCTGTAGATCTGTAGGTATTAAATAGTACATATTCCGTAGATACCTACGTTTTCCTAAAAATGTATCAATGAATTAAAATAAGGTGTAGTTAATTGACTCATGAAAGGAAAAGTCACGGTAGTTAATAAAAGTAGCTAACTTAATTAATTAGATAAAGTAGGTATGTAAGATTAAAATGACGTGAATTGATTTAATCATGATAACCATTATCGTCAAACGCTAGTGAATGTGCACACACGCATTTAGCATATTAATATGCAAAGTACCTAGTTTGATAAGTGAACTTGTTTTTATTTGTTATTTCTCAATTTGTTAATAAACCAGTGCTATTGAGACTAAATTGCTTTCAGTTAATGGTAATGTATTTGTATTAATGCTTAAATAAAAGGAAGTAGGTACAGTAGTAAAAGGAAGACTGAGATTGAACCTATGACTGATTATTCACAATGAAATTGTTTAAATGAATAATAAATAATTACAGTTTTATAGATTATTTTAATTTGAATTATTATGAAGTGAGTAAGTGAATGTCTTATTACATTTTAATCGGTCCAATGTATAATAAGCACAAAACTTTTTTTTGAAAATATGTAATTTGTAAGCATGTTTAATTTCGTCACCATAAATTTATTTTGATAAAAGGCTTTGTTTTATTGTAACTAAAGGTCATAGCATAGCCCACTTATACCGCACCGCTCCAACCCAACACCGCTCTAAACGAAGGCGACAGCTAGCAGGCACCCAGCAGTCCACGCGGCGACAGCTAGCAGACTCACAGCTGTCCACGCGTCGACTGCTATTCCCTCTATAGGTGCGCAGCGGCGACCGCTGGCAGTCAGCGCGCGGACAGCGCGTGGACCGCGCGGCGGCGTCAGCGAGGCGTCAACTACCGAGCAGTCTGACGGCGGTAAGCTCGCGGACCGCGCGCTGTCCGCTATTTTATATTGTTACTGTAAAATGCATCTACAATGAACGACATTAAGTCCATATTTGGCTGTTCATTCTTTGGTTGGGTTGGGTGGGAGCGGTGCGGTCTAAGTGGGCTATGACCTTTACCCCTCACTTCATATTATTTGCTGAAGAGCCCAGTCAGCCTGATGAACCTCAATTAATATTTCGCTTATTTTCGTCGTCGCTGATGAAATCGCCTAAGGCTCAGCGCAGACAGAACGGAAAAATCCTCGCGGAAATTTTTGACGTCATTGAAAAATGAACCATGACGCCTATGCCTAAAATACAAAATTGTATGAATATCAACAAAAGTCCGCGTCTAGTATAGATAGTCTAGAAAGGACGATGGGACAAAACGTCCCCCAAAACCAACAGATTTGAAATGTATCTCGGGTGAAAGATATTAATATAGTGACAACTTTTTACTATGGCGACATCCCTCAAATGTGTGGGAATACTGTGATAATATTATTTTATTGTTATTTACTACAAAAGTAACACATACGTTAATAAAAAAATCTTTGATTTTTACCATTTCTAAGCGACTTCAAAAAAAGAAAATTCTCAGTTTGATCTGTACGTATGTATGTTTGACCGCGATTATCTTGCGTTTGGCTGAACCGATTTTGATGCAGTTTTCAGGAAAGTATTTTGTTACATTTAGAGCGGGCGCGCACGGGTGACTTTTGTCTCTGCAACTATTTTGTCACTCGCATCAAGTCTACGGGTTAGTATGAAAGTGCGCGCATGAGTGACGCGACTTTTTCATACTATTGATGCGAGAGGCAAAACCATGAAGTTTGACTTAATACCCTGAGGTAACTGGAGCTCTCACCCTGAATAAAAAAGTGTCGCCACCAAATTTGACATTTATGTATGTAGTGGCTGTCAGCTGTCTCACATGACCATACGTATTTTTTTAAAGTGTAGGTGAGACGGAAGACAGCCACTGTGTTATTTGTGGTATTCAAAAAATTGTTCGTACTGCACGCTCCAGTTACCTCAGTATTAAGTCGAACTTCATGGGCAAAACAGTCACGGTGACAAAAGTCACCCGTGCGCGCTGTAGCGTGTGTTTTGTCTTTTGCTTTTGACAAGTTGTGGCTGCAAAGCTTTGACAGGTGTCACTGTCATCGTGGTCTGCCATTCGTGTGTCATTATATGTAGGATATCCGGTGCCCTTCGGGTCGATGGTTTTCGAATTTCGCGTATATATATATATATATATATATAAATATATATTTGGGTAGTCGCATAATATCGATTTAGAAGCCCCGTGCTTGTCCAAATTTCCAAATTATAGATGGTAGGCTGTATCGTTTTACTAAATCCAACAACAAACTTAGTGGTGACTTTCAATGGAAAGAGGTAATGCCTAAAGAACTCAGGGAAAATATAATTAAGGAGAATCATTCTAAGCCTACCGCGGCTCACCTTGGCACAGCTAAGACGTTTAAGCGTTTAAAGTTACGATATTTCTGGCCTGGTATGTATCAAGATACCGTAGAATTTATAAAGCAGTGCTCAATATGCGCCGCATATAAGCATAGCTCTCAGGCAACTCCCGGTTTTATGGGTGAACCAAAAATTTGCTGCAGACCGTTCCAGTGCATCAGCATAGATTTGGTTGGTCCACTGCCCATGTCGCGCCAGCAAAATACATATTTATTGGTAGTTGTCTGTTGTTTTTCAAAATATGTTTTATTGTTCCCGTTGCGTAGAGCGACAGGAAAGGTAATTGCACAACGTCTCGAAGACCATGTATTTTTGATACATGGTATACCCCAAACGGTGATCTCGGATAACGGTTCTCAGTTTGTAAGTCATGAGGTGCAGGGGCTGTATACCAAATACAATATACCGCAGGTTCATTTGGGTCCGGTATATTGTCCTCAAGTCAATACAGTAGAACGGTATAATCGGACCGTAATTACGGCAGTGTCGTCTTTCGTGGAAGATGATCATAGGACGTGGGACATTAATATAAATAAAATACAATTCGCAATGAACACCTCGGTAAACGAGTCCACGTCCTATACCCCATTTATGTTGGTTCATGGTAGGGAAGCTGTTGCAGATGGCAACATTTACAAAGATTTCAAAGATATGAGCGAGTTAATCTGTGCACCTAGGGTGCGTACGCCTCACAAATTATATAGACTAGTACAGATAGGAATCAAGCCTTATAGCGGCCGTTTGTTAGTGAATGACGGACCCCGATTAGATTTTGACAACATAGTGCTGTCAAAACTATCGACCCTTGATTCGTTATCGATAGTTGTGCAAATCATCGACGTTTGGTACAACCCTAGTAGTATACTATTTTAAATTCTGCTCAAATAAAAAACACATTTGATGAAAGAAGGCATTTATTACTTGACATTATAATTTTATCAAATACAAAGTACATAACTATAAGTTGAGATTTATACAAGACAAAGAATGAGAGTAATGAAATTACTTACTAAATTGACTTAATAGATAAACTAAGAAATATAAATACTTTATCAGCCACATGAAAAATTAAACTGCTTGCAAAAAATTTTTTACGCACAAATGCTAATGCTATTTTTCCTAGTAGTTTTATTTAGTATCTGCCATTTCATTATTTACTGTTAATATCACTTTCAATGCAAGACGCAATAACCTAACTCTAATAGTTAAATATTTAATGCAGTAAGTAATCAATATAGCAACTAACAGCAGTAATTTGCACCATAATTCTGATTTGATAACTTATTACCGCAAGAATAGGCAGACATGGGCATCTTCGCAGCACTCCACGAACCTCGTTGAGACTCAAGTTATCTGAAAAGATTAGATTTGGTTTATATATTCTACATATTGTAACTATAATCTGCCATAACATTTTATAAACAAATAAGTGATAGTTGAACTGAAAAGTTTGTAAATCAAGAAAGAGTAGTGTGTATAAAGCACATTTTGTTTGTTGTGCCGCTATGCACAAGTTATAGATAATCAATGTTTATAGTTAATAACTGTTATTAAGTAGATAAGCTTTGTACATAGACTGATGAGAGGTAGTATATATAATTAAGTAAGATCTAAGATAGTAGGTAGCAGTAACAGTTATAAATAGCATAGTCATAAGACAATCACAATAAACCATCATTCGTACCGACAACAATCATCGGTACATGTTATAATTCTGTTCTGTTTGTCAAAATCAGAAATATGAATTTGATGATAAGGCATTTTAAATGTTTTGACAAAGTTATTGAATTACTTACACTGTTATTTTCTCTTGACTTTCTCTTGACAACAACACTAAATTGAAACTTGTTAAATGTGACAACTGATTATTTAAATTTAATCCCAAGTAATCTACTGTGCTTTATCATTATCACCATATGATATCACTTCTAAATGTATATTGAAATAAGGTATTAGGAAGGTTTTTTTAACAAAACTAATCAATAATTAATTACACATACCTACTTACATTCATATAAAAAGAATAAACAAACATTACCTACCTTTCATTCATAACTTCTTCTTCAACATGTCAATGACAAGTACAAAATCATATGTTGTTGGCCCAAAACTGTGCCACTCTCACCACGTTATCTGCAGCCAACATGAGGTCCTAACGCATGCAGGTGTCCGGGCATAAAGAGCAATCAATGAGGTGGGCCAGGGTCTGTGGAGTGTAACCACACCTGCAAGCGAGATCCGTGTTACTGGTGAAGTCCCACCTGGACAGGTTGTCTTTACTTCGACCAACTTGGGTACGGAGTCTATTTAAAGATCTCCATTTTTTGGGCGGAAGAGCGGCAATGTTGATTGGACGGATGTCGCTCAATATTTGTTTCTCTTCTACGTTTCTATCACTCAGTCCAAATAGAAACGTAGCATTTGGTCATAGGGGAGAGCGCAGGTCGTGAAGATCCCTAGGACAAGTCTGATTGCTAACCTTCCCGCGGTGCCGCCTGTTATTGATTTGGTTCCTTAAGAAACAGATGTAACTGATAAGCAATCAGGCGTTATCCCGTCTTTCCTACAAATCACTTCCCTACCTTTCCCAGCATCCTTTCTATCCTGTCGGCTGACTCCTTATCAGCCACCATCTCCACCGGCAGGGAGGGGAGCGAACCGGTGGAGTAACAGCTCCTCCTGCACTACGGCCTGTGCAGTTGAACGCCGTAAGGGGGGATGAAGGAGTCCTGGGGGGTTGAGTGTGGCAGGGTCGGTGGTAGTACCTTTGTGACACAACACGCCCTCTTCGGTCCGGATTTCAACCGAAACGGTAGCCTTTTTTGGGTAGCGCCAGGGAGGAAACGGTCACGCGTCCCGTCAGAGGGCCGCGGCGAGGTGTGGGGGGGTCCAGCTTTGCTGGATGGTTAGGGCCATGCTGAAGGGATAAGAGTAGGTGGAACCACTGGGAAGCTAAGTGAACGGCGACCCAGCCACCCGCTTCGAATCTCTGATGTCGCGCCTGAGTACTAACTCTCTGCACCTATATCTGGTCGGTAATCCTAGTGAACCCTGTATCTTTTAATACAGGGCACTCCCAAATGTGCGGGCTCCATGGAGGGTGGGAAGCCGACCAGACGAATATTACTTTTAACTTGACATGGATGATACAAAGTTCATAACCACATCACCCGGCAATGCTGGGTCACTCTCCCGCGAGACAGTCGAGCAATCGAAAGTCCCGCGCGAGACCACCACTCCCGAAGGGAAACCTGAGGGAACACACCAGGGGGAGGCTGAGAAATCGGCGCCCTCTGGCCCAATTACACCTGCTCCGCAGGCCACCATTCAGTCGGTGATCGACGACCGGTGGACGGTGGTTGGCGATCGCGGCCGGCAGCGCAAAACCTCTGAAAAGAGAGTAGGCGTTGCTCCGGCACGTGATGGGCAGCCACCGGCTGACCGGACCGGGGGCAAGCGCAAGAGGCGAGGAAGGGCTAGGACAAAAAATCGTAACCCTTCCACGCCAATCGGTGCCCAACCCGGAAAATCGAGCACCGGTAAGCCGTCGGGACCGCAGGCCGCGGCTCAGGACGGTCGGGGAAACCTGACCGAACCTCTGCCGCTCCATGCTAGTACCGATGCACACTCGGGGGGAGGGTCGGGACCGCGGGATGACGCTGGGAATGGACGGGGAAACCCGGCTGGACCTGCGCCGTCTCCTGCCAGTACAGACCCAAACCTCACCACAGGATTGGGAGCGCCAGGGAGGATGGAAAGTGGGAGGCGGGGAAACCCGCGCCCACCCAAGTCAACCCGACGTGCTCCAAATCCCCCGCAAGGGCACAAGGCCACCACGGCCCCCCTCAACACCCCGGTCGCAGGAGCCGCTGCGCGGCCTAAGCCTAAAGCCAAAAGGGCCCGCCTGGATGAGACGATCTCTCCTCGAGGCGAGTCCAAAAAGCTGAAGGCAGAGCTGCCGAGCGGTTCCTCGAGTGGGGCGCGAACCTACGCTGCTGTTGCGGCCAAATCCAACGAGGTCAGGTTTGTGATCACATCGCCTTCGGGATATATCTCTAAGGCGGTGGCGGAACAGATCGAGGCTGACATGGAGGAGGCTATGGTGCAGCAAATACTCCTGGGCAACTACGAAGCGGGTAAAGTCGCTTTCTGTGGGAAGCCCATGTACAAGGACGGGTGCTTACACTTGACAGGCACCAACAACACAACCCTGGAGTGGGCGACAGAGTGGGCGGAGGGGCACCACATAACGGACGTGGGACAGCTCAGTGTTCTGAGAACTGAGCAGGTCCCGAAGAAGGTCCAGTGTGGTTTCGCTCTGCCCAAGCTCTGGAAGCGGGAGCAAGGAATGGTGGGTAAGGTCCTGCATTTCTCGAACCCAGAACTTCAGGTTGAACGGTGGCTCTTGAACGGGCTTCAAACTCAAGAGTCCACCAACCGTACTTTTATCATCGCGTCGGTCCCGGTAGACATCGTGCCGGTGATCCTGGCTAAAGGTCGCCGAGTCAGTTTCCTAACCGGCTCGGTGTACCTGAAGTTCAGGAACGCCAAGGGTAAGTTCGTCGACACCCCACCCACCGACCGCCCCCACGAGTCTACCGGTGGAGATACGACGACGACTACACCAGCCGCACAAGCGGCTACCACCGACACCGCCGAGTCGGCCGCAGCGGAGATGCAAATCGACGCTGCTGCTGCCGGCCCCTCCGGCAGAGAGGCTCCGCCGACGAGCGAGGAACTCCTGCTGGGGCTCGACGAGTTGGCCTTGGAGGACGTTGTCTGCGAAGATGGCGTCCCCTTCTAAGGCCCAACTCATTCAGACAAACCTCCAGCACAGCATAACCGCAACGGCTCAACTCCGACGCTGGCTGGAGACTAACAAAACGACGGTCGCTCTGATCCAGGAGCCGTGGATCAGGGGCGGCACTGTGCGAGGACTCTCCAGTATTGGAGGTAAGCTCATACATGCCGCCAGTGGTGATGTAAGATCGTGCATATACACATCAAACGATATCGAAACACAGCCTTTACTAAATTTCTGTTCCAGAGATTTAAGCACTACTAAGCTGAAAATTAACAATGGAAATAACAGCCAGGAGTTGGTCCTGGCATCAGCATACATGCCTGAGGGGGAGCGAGCGCCACCTGAGGAGGTCGTATTGCTTGCTCGATACTGCAGGGAAAACAACATTGAGCTGATCATCTCAACAGACTCCAATGCCCACCATCCGTTGTGGGGAGAGGAGAAAAGCAACACTAGAGGTAATGATCTTGTAGAATTTCTACTTACAACCAATCTAGAAATAATTAATATAGGAAACAAACCGACTTTCGTCGCAAAGAGATGTAGAGGAACGATTGTCGACCTAACACTTGCAACACCGCTAGCGGCATCTTTGATAACGGGCTGGCACGTCTCAGATGAAGCCTCATGCTCAGATCATAGATGGCTACTGTTCAACTTACAGGTACCTACTGTTACTATTGGCCCTAAAAGGTATCCAAGGAAAACAAACAGACAACGTTACAGAACACTCCTAGCAGAGCAACTTGACATAGGCTGCGAAAGGTGGGACCTCTCGACCGCCGCGCAGCTAGAGGAACAGGTAGTAAAATTCACAAACACCATAACACAATGCTTTGAAGACGCCTGTCCCCTGAGAGTTCCCGGCTCGGCAGGCTCCGGCAAACACCAATGGTGGGGTCCGGAGCTTGAAAGGCAACGTGAACTGGTCAGGAAAAGGCTGAACAGGGCAATGAACACCTGCGACGACCACGACTGGGACCGATATAAGGCTGCTAAGGCAGAATATAAACGCAAGATAAGGTATTGGAGGACCTCATCCTGGAGAAGCTTCAGTAATGAGATAAGCTCCACTAAACAGGCAAATCGGGTAAGGAAAGTTTTGTCTAACCAGGGTCCTGGCCCGCTAGGCAACCTAAAGAAACCCGATGGCACGATGTCTCGCTGCCAGGAGGAGACAAATGCTATCCTAATACAGACCCATTTTCCGGACTGTCAACTAGTACAACAGGTAAGCTGGCAAGACGAACCTGTGCAACCCACCGAAAACTGTTGGCACCATGCCGAACAGGTAATAACACCTGAAAAGGTAAGAAGTGCTATTAAGAGCTTCTCCCCTTTCAAGGCGGCCGGAACGGACAACATCTTTCCGGCATTACTACAATGGGGAGAGAAGCAGGTAGTTCCAGCCCTCACCCGTCTGTTACAAGCCTGTTTGGCGCATCGCTACACTCCGCACCTATGGAGAGAAGTCAAGGTAGTGTTTATACCTAAACCAGGTAAACCCGACTACACTAATCCAAAGGCCTTCAGACCGATCAGCCTCACAACCTTCCTGTTGAAGACTATGGAAAGAGTCTGTGAGTGGTACCTACGAAGTGGAGCGCTGGCTAAACTCCCACTACATAAACATCAGCATGCTTACAGCGCTGGAAAATCGACAGAATCAGCTCTTCATCAACTAGTCGGTAAGATAGAGGAGGCTCTCCAAAATAAACTTATCTGTTTAGGCACCTTCATTGACATAGAGGGCGCTTTCGATAAAACTACATTCACCAGCATCGAGGCAGCACTAAGGAGACACGGTGTTGATAAACAACTCATAGACTGGATCGTGAACATGTTACGCAATAGAACGGTACAGGTGTCAGGAGACGTCACCCAAAGGGCTCTGGTGGCGAGGGGATGCCCCCAAGGAGGTGTGCTCTCTCCACTTCTGTGGAACTTGGTGGTAGACGACCTGATATCACATCTAAACTCTAACTACTTCTATACTATAGGATATGCGGACGACATTACCATATTAACCATAGGTAACCAGGCCGGCATAACCTGTAACACCATGCAAGCAGCCCTGAAAAAGGTTGAAGAATGGTGCCAACGAAAAGACCTGACCGTCAACCCTACGAAGACGGAAATGGTAATGTTCACGAACAAGCGCCTGGTAGGCGATTTCCGTCTGCCGAAGCTGTTTGGAACTACACTACAACTATCTAACGAGGTAAAGTACCTAGGCATAATCCTAGACAGCAAACTAAACTGGAACAGCCACTTGGAGTATAAAACGCAGTCGGCCAGCGTCATACTATGGCAGTGCCGGAAGATGATTGGCAAACGCTGGGGTCTAGCACCCAAACTATTCCTCTGGCTATACAACACGATCATAAAACCCCTGGTAAGCTATGGATCTGTAGTATGGTGGCCAAAGGCCGCTCAAACCACTGGCGCAAAAAAACTACAGGGACTACAACGTCAGGCCTGCTGCGCTCTCACAGGTTGCATGAGCACAGCCCCCACAGCGGCTCTAGAGGTAATGCTGAACCTAACACCACTGCATCTCCACATTCAACAGGAGGCAGCCAAAACAGCTCTAAGACTAAAACAACTGGGATCTCTAAAATTCGAAAGGGTAAAACATCTCAGTGTATTACTGAAGGACTGGCTAAACGACCCTCTTATCGAAGCAGTATGCGACAAGGTCAAGCCAACCTTCATTTTCGACAAAAAATACAGAATACACCTGATAGACGACATCAGCTCAGGAAAAACACACAAGGCTCTCCTCATTTACACTGACGGCTCCAAGACCTCATCGGGCACAGGGTCGGGTGTCTTCTCAGAGGACCTCAACATACAAATTGCATCCCCCTTAGGCTCATACAACACGGTCTTTCAGGCCGAGTGCATGGGCATAATAATGGCGGCTCGGGCAATCGAAACAAGAGAGGTAAAAGACCGCGACATCTTAATTCTCTCCGACAGTAAATCCGTCCTACAAGCTCTCCAGGGAAGTCGCATCACATCGAGCCTTTTACTTGAGTGTCACCACGCCTTAAATACAGTAGGTGCACTTAATACTATTACTATCCAATGGATCAAAGGTCACAGCGGATCACGTGGAAACGATGCAGCCGACGAACTGGCCAGACGCGCATCCGGCTCGACGCCTGTTGGCCCAGAGCCGATCGCGCCCATCCCGGCGAGCTGGTATGCAAATAAGATCCGTGAACGCACTACAGAATTACACCAACAGAACTGGAGCTCGCTGGATTCGTGCAGACAGGCGAAGCTCGCACTGCCGCGCGTGGACGCGCGTTTATCCAGGGCCCTGATACAACTGTGCAGACCGCAACTTCGCCTGGTAACAGGTGCCATTACTGGTCATGGACAATTTAACAGACATCTTTTTAATTTAGGTGTCACCGACAGTCCCCTATGCAGAGGATGCATGGAGGAAGAAGAAACAGCTGCCCACGTACTGCTTGAATGCAGGGGGGTGGCCCCCTACCGGGCGAGGTACCTCGGCTCGCCGGGCAGCGTCCAGGAAGCGATCACTAATGTGAAAGCTCTTGGAGCGTTCCTAGCTGAGCTGGGCTGGCTGGAGTGATCTGGCCGCGCACCCTCCGGACGCAAAATAGGCGCAATAGACGTCGAGTTGCGGAAACCGCCCGTATTGCTAAGAAGAAGAAGAAGAAGAAAGATCTCCATAATGATCTGGGAAGTTCAAGGCCAGGAGGGAGCTTTTCCTGGATGAGTGCATATGGGTGTGAAAGGGTAGCAGAGTTTTCCCACAGTTTAACTTTGGTTAAAGAGGTCTCCGTGGTGCCAGGAATGACGCACTTGTAAAAACTATTGCGACTCTTTAGCCTTTGATAAATTTCATAACTTTCTGAGAAACCGAATCTTCTTTACTCCGGTTATGTTGTGAACTGTATTTTCTTTTGTTTTGGTTAGTTTTAAGAAATACAATGTTGCCTCTTGGAATTACCTAAAACAACAAAACTCAAATTTAGGTTAATGTAATAAATAATTGATACATAAAACTACCTACGTAAATAGATTTACTTACGTGTACCGAAGGCATCTTCGAATAATGTATCCATATTTCTGTAAAGAAATATCAGAGAAAAAGTGGAAAAACATCTATATAGAATACTAGAAAACCGAAATGAGTAAAAAAACACAAACTAAATAAACGTCATCTTGAAATTCTTGAAAAAAGTGACAGCCTTAGTTTTAGCCAATGGGGGCACCCCAACAAAATGGCGGTCTTAATTATAGCCAATGAATGGGTATCGGGGCTACCGGCCACTAAGTTTTGACCTATTCTATGGGTGATTCCAACGCCTGGTACGCCTCTCAATTAGATTGCCTCAAGGATATCTACAAAAATGTGAAAGAGTCACTTCTTAAGGCTCATAATCGTAATATTAAGTACTATAATAAGAAAAGACGGGACGTGTTTTTCAATGAAGGCGAATACGTTTGGAAAAGAACTTATAAACAGAGCTCTGCGAATAAGTACTTTACAGCCAAGCTGGCACCTAAATACGAACGTTGCCGGATAGTTAGAAAGCTTTCTCCCCTCGTTTACGAACTGGAGGACGAAAAGGGAAAGGTAATAGGTAAATGGCATGTAAAGGACTTCAAAACATTGATTTAGTGATTAGTTCTTGTGTACAAGTAGTGCCAAATTGAGAATCCGTTAGGTAGGTTTAAAATGCTCATAATATGTAGTACGGTATACCATATTAATTGCGCGCTTAGATGTATCTTTTTGTTCTTTCTATAATTTAATTAAGATAGTATAAAAATTATAGCTTGGATAGGTAGGTAGTTAATATCTTATTCTTTATTACACTGTGTATGGCCGGTGCAGAATAGCCATACCGCGTTACTCCGCTCTCTGCGTGACGTAGGAGTCGTCTATCGAGAGCATGATGCGTTTCAGCAATGGTTTCAAAACCACAGCGCCTCCGTGGGGGGGTGGTGAAACGGTTATTGAAACGCATCATTACATATCAGCGCCATCTACCATCTCGGTTACGTACTACGAGGGTGACGTGTGCGTGCTATAGAGTATTAAAATCTTTTGGTGCATACATGTCAGGTTCTTAGCGCCATCTACCATCTTGGCAACGTACTACGTAAACGGTTCGGCTGCTGTTAGGCGCCCATGAGACGGTTCGTGTGCGGTAGGTTTGCGGACAGTCGCGAATTGCGATTCGTTTAACCAAAGTTCTAAGTTCTATACCGATCGGTCGGATGGTCATGAGTGATGGAATCGACTGATGCTTGCATGACCCGTCTAATGTACGCCTTAGGGCGAAGTCCCTGCAACTACGTACCTATCTAGTATTTCTATTTTGTCATTTCTATGTATTGATAATATGTACAACAACTTTAGAGTCAATTTAATATATATATATATATATATATATATATATACTCACTTTATTTAATACATTTTTTTTTTCTCTTTGTATGAATATAAAATCGGGTTAGGAGAATTTGAGACGATTATCACACCGCACCGGAGACCGCTCCGGTTTGCGTTAGTGCGGGTCTGACGGAACTCGGGCTGGGAAATCTTGATTCGTATACAAAACCCGCAGTTGGTTAAACACCCAGACCGCATCTCCGTGCACCGGAGCGGAAACCGGCGGCGGTGGGATGGACGCCTAGTTTAGGAAACTAACCCTAGTCTATATAATTTGTGAACTAACCCTTTAAGAGTGTGGTCGTTCAAACTTAACTTAGCTTTGAGTAATGCAACTTTAGGTTAAAAAATGCGATATCGGCTTGTCTTGCGGAGCGGGGGTGTGATGGCCGGGGGCGTCCAGCGAATTCCCTGCGTGAATTCTAGCTCGGCCGAGGGGCTACTGTAGCGTGTGTTTTGTCTTTTGACAAGTTGTGGCTGCAAAGCTTTGACAGGTGTCACTGTCATCGTGGTCTGCCATTCGTGTGTCATTATATGTAGGATATCCGGTGCCCTTCGGGTCGATGGTTTTCGAATTTCGCGTATATATATATATATATATATATATATATATATATATAAATATATATTTGGGTAGTCGCATAATATCGATTTAGAAGCCCTTGACGGCGTGAAGGGTGTCCTCGGATTAAAAATAAAGAAATAAATAATAAGTAAGGGCTCGGCTCGTAATGTTGGTATCTTAATAGCTAAATAGTACTAATTTTCGTGGAACCGTAATATTGTTGGCGCCTCTGAAGCGAAGTGTTCACTGGCTACAGGTCGCCCGGGAAACAAGCGCGGGGGACTATGGATAGTCTCCACGAACTTCTACCAGCGACTTGCATATAAAGAAATTGCAGACGGTGGGCGCCTCGCTTTAGAGAGGGTTCGTAGGAAGTATGGATCTAGATCGTGGGGTGGCATTTAAGTAGTTAAGTAATGCGTATCATAGATGCCTGAAGCCTCCAGTCCATGTGGGCCAATTCGTTGGGCAAACTTCAACCAACTTGAAGGCGGGCGTAAGTCATCTGTGACGTTTCTTGACAGATGCCAGTGGGAGGAAAATCTAACTACTCTGAGATGATTGGTATTTGTTTTACTAATTTCAGGATAATATTTTGCAAGCGTTATTTATTACGCTAAAATTTAGGACATGGTGTAATCCCAAAAAAAAAGATACTAAGAAATATCCCCTGTAAGTATTCGCCCCGAAAAATAACTCTGGCGCGCCTCCATAAGATATTGTCCAAAGTGTTGTGTTATTTATGCGTTAGCATTTTCCTGGAGTTGACCCAAACTGGCTAGAATCCATCTTTTTAGCTTTAGATCTTGGGGGGGGGGGGGGGGGGGGCGTAATAACGGAATAAAACCCGTAACTTACATTCTTAACAACTCTTATATTCCTTTATTAAATTAAATAAATATAAAGTGTACAGATTAGGCTCATACCTACTTGAGGGAACTTGCCACCCAATTGTCTATTATCACACCAGGTACCGAGCTGGAAGAGGGGTTGATCGGAGAATCTCACTGGCGGCAGACTAGAGAATCGGCCATAGTTTAATCAACCGTTGGGTCCATGACTTTGGACCAGGAACGACGACCCCAAGGAAGAAAATTTGTCGAGGTTGGTGCGTCGTGACCTCAATTGTTTTACAAACTAACCCCGACACATAGCAAGAAGTGGGAAGCAGGAGTCGATTACTGGCTCTTTCAGCCCGTTAGTGTTGTGTTCGACAAAGGCAGAACGAAGCCGTTGAGGCAACGATAAAGACAATAAATATGAACAATAAGAAACCAATATAAGTACTTTCCTGATATCTTTGCGGGCAGGCACCTATATGTAGGTTTTGGTAGTTATAAGGGTTTATTAGTTTTAGTTAACTAACAGCTGTGGTGATGGTTATATCAAAATAAGAGAAAAATAGTAAAGAACATTATATCATAAGATGTCCATTTAAAACTGAAGTTGTTTTTTTTGTATTATTCCCCTCCCAGCACGGTCAGTGAAATTTTCATAATTTCCAAAGAGAAAGCATTACAGCGCTAGCTCTTAGGAGAAGGTTTTGGTATTTTAACCGACTTTAAAAAAAGAGGTTCTCGGTTTGACTAAACCCCATGGATTTTGACATTGAAAATGGATATACCCCTCTCCTTCCGATGGCATCGAACGATGCCGTTAAAGATCGTCCCGAATGTCGTCCAAGGGCATCAAACGATGCCATCTATATAGATACGTATGAAATTGTTGACACACAAAAGGTCTGTTGGAGGGGGGGACGGGTCCCATACAAATTTGCCCATCATCCTTTACGCAATAATTTTCCAACACACGTTACGATATTTCAAGTGTTATTGATCGAAGGGGCTGTGTGGATCCATAATATCTTTGGGATCCACACACTAAGACGATTTTTTTTTAAATCGGAGTTCACACGGGCAAAGCCACGGGCGGAAAGCTAATATTATTATAAAAGGTCGTCTCGTCGCTCGCCGTCGTGACGTGAGAAATAGGTTGGCCAAAACCATAGACAAATGCTTCTTCCATGCTTTGGCGTTGACGGTATAATATAAATAATTTAAGGACTCTGTTTCCAATTTCCAAGCCAGAAAAAAATATTAAAACAATAACTTTTCAGTGACAGTGACAGTTTTGTTGACAATGACATTGACATCTGGCTCGACTTCGTTCGTTGGCGATTTCAACGATTTCAATTTGTTTACTTTACTTTACTTTACTACTCTTCTACTATGTACCTCTACTCTACTCTATTTTGTGGGTTAATTGCAGCCTTTTAAAAGTTAAAACATAAAATTTAATTTTCTCTGACGAAAGATATACCTAGTGAAAATTTGGAAACGCGTTCGAGTGGTCGCGATCTACACGAAATCATGAAGTATTTTCGCAACTTTGTTTTCTTGTTGTGTATTGTGCTGTCTCGGTCTGTTTCTGATGATGAATCGTGTTCTTTAGAAGGAAATTGTTCAGATAAAAGTTACAATAGGTATAGTAAAGGTGGGTATGCCTGACTGTAAGGTATTGTATTACAGTTATTGAAGTCACTATACTGGGTGTAACTTGTTTCTTCGTTTTAGAAGTCAATGAATTTACAGCAAAAATAAAGAAAGAAGTAAGTTTAGCAATAGATGAATATAGTCCATGTGACAATAAAAACTGCAACTGCTACACTTTTGTTTTAAATAATGATTTAGAAGCATTTGCCGAAGGAATTACAAAGGAACAATTTGCATTAGCTCAAACAAAAGGTACCAAATATCAGGTAAGGTTCAGTTTTTATTTCCCTTCTAAGAAAACAGCTTTACACTTGAATCAGTTGTATAAGACACATGGATTTTTCTTTTAGATAATAGAAGGACTTTTATATAGAGAGAAAGATTGCCACTTCCCTGCAAGATGTGCTGGAGTTGAGCACTATCTGTCAGCATTAGCATCAAAATTACCCAATTTGGAAATATCTCTGAATACAAGAGACTGGCCGCAATTAAATCGGGCATGGGGTCATCGGAAAGCACCAGTGTTTTCTTTTAGTAAGGTTGTAGTTTGACAATTCATGAAAATAATTAGTAAGGATTAATTTTGAATAAGATATTAAATATTTTTTTACAGACAAAAGATTATTATGACATAATGTACCCGGCTTGGAGTTTTTGGGAAGGTGGGCCAGCTATAGCACTGTATCCAACTGGTATTGGAAGATGGGATAAACACAGAGAATCAATAAATGCTGCTGCTAAAAAGTGAGTGTATATCAGGAAAACACAAATGATGTAAAGTTTATTTTAAACCGAAAAGCATTTGAACCTCTTTTTTTTTCAGGTGGCCATGGGAGAAAAAGATTAATCAAGTCTTTTTTCGTGGATCTAGAACTAGTGAAGAAAGGGATGCTCTTGTACTATTGTCTCGAAGCAATCCTGAGTTGGTTGATGCACAGTATACAAAAAACCAAGCCTGGAAGTCTGATGCGGTAAATACATTCATTAAATTATGGTGTGGCTTTTCGTAGATCAAAACTAGTGAAAGTATATCTGACAACCATGGCCTTTCATAACACCTCCATAAAATGAAATGAGCCCATCAGGAATAGTACTTATTTGTCAGTCCGTCATAACTTCGTTTTTAATTATTTTCAGGACACCCTATATGCAAAACCAGCATCAGAAGTTTCATTCAAAGAACACTGCAAGTACAAATATCTCTTCAACTACAGAGGTGTTGCAGCAAGTTTTCGTTTCAAACACTTATACTTATGCAAATCCCTAGTATTTCATGTTGGGAATGATTGGTTAGAATTTTTTTACCCATCTTTGAAACCATGGGTGCATTACATTCCTATTTCACCAAGTGCCTCTCAAGAAGAAATAAAGAAATACATTGAATACTTCAAGGAAAATGATAGATTAGCTAAAGAAATTGCAGAAAGAGGATTTCAACATATTTGGGATAATTTAACAGACAAAGATGTAAAATGTTATTGGAGAAAATTATTAAAGAAATATGCCAAATTAGTAAAATATGATGTCGAAAAAGACAATGATCTGATTAAAATATCTTGAAGGAAATTAATTTAGTTGTATAAGATTACCCTTGTGTAGGTAAATTAACTATTTTTGTATGAATAAATAAGAACAATTTTGGAGTTAATATATCTTTATTTTATAATCACATTTAATTAATTGGGTTCACATCATCAATTCAATTATAATTTACACCTAATGGTTAAAGCTGATGATTTCTAATTCTACTAATTCCTTCCTTACTCAGTTGAGTGAACAAACAGGGCTAAAAGAGGATGTTTTTTTTAAAGAAATTATAACTTAAGTAGTACCAATTAAAATAAGAAAAATAAAAAATAATCTATGTAAAGAAATTCAATCACACATAGAACGAGATCTCAATATTTGATGTATGTTGGGACCATGGGCACAATACTAAACTTATTACTTGGAAGTTGAGGTCCCAATCTTTACAATTCGCGTCTTCAATCAAACTATAGAATACTATCGTTTCTGTAATTTGATACACATACAAAACTTAGGCATACACATTCATCAATTACTTGATTGAAATATAATATCTTAGCAGCCATCCTAGTAATATTCATGTTTTTTTCTACTCTAGCGCGTTATTGCTACATGCTATAGCAGCCATCCTAGTAATATTCATGTTTTTTTCTACTCTAGCGCGTTATTGCTACATGCTAAGATTCAATTATTTGGGATGCACGCTATTTGACTCCCGTACCTACTAAATTATTGGGTCAAATTGCTTTTATTAAAAATGCATTTAACTGAAGTCACGGTCCGGGAACATGGCCGGAGCCGCCAAGGTCCATATGTACAGTCCAACGCACAGCCAAGAGGATGTTATTTTGATCCACATGGATGCAGCATTTTCCTTGGACAATTCAGAGCTCGGGCTGTAACCAAAGAAATTCAGATGATAAGCGGGTTACAAGCAACTATTTTTGGGGAAGTTTTTCAGGGGAATTTGAACGTATCTTATTAGACAGCTCTTGTTACTCTTAATTTTAGAGATCTTGGAGTCTAGAATAGCTCACAGATAAAGTAGCTAGGAGTTCTCGGGACCGTTTTCTGTTTATGACCGTCCACTCGGAACCAAAGCCACTGCAATAAAAATATTCAATCTCAAGGTACTATGGGCAACAGCGTCGCTTAACCAGTTAGCAACAAAATACGTGTGCGCGCGTACGCCCCTGCACGAACTAAACGTATGTTGGGACGGCGCGGCGTGCAAGCCATTTTAACCTACCTTAGTAGTGGTTAAGCGACGCTGTTGCCCATGGTGCATACAGCTCGATTCAAACTTTTTGGCGTCTCAGAACATCGCGTGCGCAGTACACAAATTTAGATGTATGCGAGTGGGTGAGGTGAAGTTGCGAACTCTACTGCGCGAACTTCACCACCGCCATTAAGATTGTATCGCACTGTCCAGTCGCCATCAGTAGGGCTAACTGCTCTGAAATATACGAGATCTTCACCCACTACGATATACCTGTAGGGCTAACTAACATGACGGCAACGAGATAGCACGAGATAGTTTGTCGCGCGCCTTCCAACCAATCAGCAGTCACGCGCGCTATCTACGAGCGATCTGATTGGTCGAAAGTAATGCGACAAACTATCTCGTGCTATCTCGTTGCCGTCATGTTAGTTAGCCCTACAGGTATATCGTAGTGGGTGAAGTCCTCGTATATTTCAGAGCAGCGTTAAATTTCAAAGTATTCGTTACGATCTAGGTAAGGTTAATAATATCAGAACACATGCTATCCTACTAATATTATAAATGTGAAAGTTTAGATGTTTGGATGTTTGTATGTTTGTTACTCAATCACGCCAAAACGGCTGAACGGATTTGGCTGAAATTTGGGAGACAGATATTTTGTAGCCTGGAGAGGAACATAGGCTACTTTTTATCCCGGAAAAATATCATATTCCCGCGGGATAACGTCATGTAGTCCACGCGGGCGAAGCCGCGCGCGGGCCAAGCCGCGCGCGGGCGGAAAGCTAGTTTATCATAAATAAAAGAGCAATGACTTTTCAATAAATCGACGCAGTCAGGATTATCATAAAGATCTACACATTTGTGGAAAATATAGGTACCTTAAGAGACTTCCCGGTCCGTCTATCGTCAACGCGAAAATGGTTGAAAAGCTTCTTGTTTCATCCAGCGCAATGTTAGAAAAAGAGTGAGCAAGTGAGAACGCGATATCATTGAACAAAAGAAATTTCATAAAACTTGTTTCAGGAAATTCGTGTTTTTCAGTAAGACTTACAAGTTTGTGAAATAAATGCCATTTAGAATATACTTATATCATTTAGAATCTCTATTACATTTGCAAGGTTTCTATGTACTTACCTAAATATTTTCTTTACTCTTAAAATTTATGAGTTTATGAGTTCCAAAATTCAGGTAAAATTAATGCAAAAAAGCAGATTTTTGGAAGTCTTATATTGAATTTGTTTTTCCAAATGTTGATTTTTTGTTTTGATAGAAACCTAGATATGTGCACAAGATACCTATTAAGTAGTTCAAAAGTTTCAAAGATAGATCTGATCACTTACGAGCGTTTTGTATGAAAAGTAAGACGGGTTTGAGTCGAAAACACACATTTTAAATTACAATAAATAATGTTAAATGCATAGTTGTCAAATAGTTTTGAACAACTTAGGGTGGTATTCCATTTATCAAAGATCTTTGTCCAAGAAATTGGACGTCAAAGAAATTTGACGTCAAAGAAATTTGACGTCGAATGTATGAAATTGGACGTCAAAGTCGTCCAATATGCATCCAATTTCTTAGATCAAATGCATATTGGACAAAGATCTTTGATAAATGGAATACCACCCTTAAATGTGAAAATGATAACGAGTGTGTACAGACTGTATATTTTCCACAAATGTTTAAATCTTTATGAACACTTTGACTGACCTTTGACGATCTATGCTGTTTTTAACCTTGTTTTTAACCTTTACTTGTTTGAGTGTTCCGAATTTATTTAAATGCTGCTCTGAATTGAGTAATTCTTCACAACGATATATCCGATGGCGACTATACTGCTAATAAAGTGACGAGAAACTCACTTGAACCAGTTGGTGAGTGTCATCATGATGTACAGCGTGGCGAGCGCGAACACGACGTGGAAGAAGGTCCACGAGTAGGCGACGCCCTCGGCCTCGTTGTCGAACACCTTCGCGTCGGTGCCCTGGCCGCCCGCCTCACCGCCGTCGCCGCCCTCTACGGAACCATACCCTGCGCTCAGTGAGCGGCACCACAACACCCTTTAGCGGAATCGGAGAAGTTCCTACTAAAGTGTTTGGTAACATAAGAAATGGGCGATAAATCATAACTTTAATAAAGCGAGTGAATAAATAAACCGCGCCCGCACTACTTACTACTTATTATAGTATCATCGCTTTGCCGCGAGGCATAATTTGGAAAAGATGATTTTCGTGATTTAAAAGATGGATATAATGCGAATACTCATACGTACTACTAATATGCGGATATAATCATTATAATATCGAACTTAGACATGTTACCAGACACCTTATTAGTATAATAATATGATGTAGTCTCATAATATAACTAAATAAATTACCCTTTCTATGGTTATGGTTTCTATATACTATAAAACTATATTATCTATAAAAACCTGCATGAAGTCATAGTCAAAAAGTTAAAAGTTATGAAATGCAATCTCAATCTTAACCATAATCAACCTCCACACTCTTGAAGTCTTGCAAATAATTCCAACAGCCAATTTTTGAGTTAATGTCAAACATTAAATCCATGAATCTAATTGCCTATCAATAGGGTTCTTACTTTTGACATTAACTCGATCTAATTCCGATGCAATTTCATTCAATAGTAAGGGTCACACTCCTCTTGTGACTGGCTGGAGTATCTTTCCAACTGTCTAGTGGGCTCGGTTACTCCAAATAAAATGAAATAAATAATTATGTATATCTAATGCCCGGGCTTCACCTGCGTCTAATGCCATTAATTGATATGCTATTTGATATAATACGCAGGTGTAGCCGGGTTTTAGTGCACTAATTTGATACAATAAGCGCGCTAAGACGCGCATGCCGTTATTAACGCCGTTAGACGTCACGCAGGTGAAGCCCCAGCATTATAGCGTAACATATCCTTCTTTAAAAGGGCTAACATAACAGACCATCAATAAGTATGCATTGTAAAAAATCGCGGTTAAGATGGAGCCATTGAAAAACGCATTCTTATTGCTGGTCTTTATCTTATTGTTAATGTTAGTATAAACTTACTTTCCAAATACTTACACTATTCAGTGGAGCAAAAGATTTTACATAAACAATCTTGACGTGTCTTTTAATATAAAATGCAATATTAAAAATATGAATCACTTATTTATTCAAAGTAACTCCATGTTTTCATATTATAAAATGGACAATGTATGTAAAAATCATCCTTCTTCTTTTTAAATACATTTCTTTTATAAAGAGCCATTATAAAGATTGTTTACTGAAAATATTTTGCTTCGCTGAATGGAGTGTAAATTCCAGTCATTACGAGTGCTTCAAAGGCTAATGAAAGATGTATTAGTTAGTTAATTCTACATGGAAATACATTGTGAACAACCTCTCATTATCTACCAAAAATGGGCGTGATAGTTTTGTCAACTATAAAGAAATTAAAAGGAAATCTACTTTTGGCCAATTTCCAGCCTCCAAGCCATACTGTTTTTTTATCTGCCAAACGATAGGTAGCACTTCTTAGTTGGTGTTTCTTAACGAATTCCAAATTAATTTAACTGGAAAAATAATTTACATTGCGTTAATAAAGTAAATAAAATTACTAACTAACAATATGTAGTAAAGCTAATTTTAGTATTGATAGTTATTGAGACGTTTCTAACCTGAATGCACGTAGATGACATTGTTTTTAATTTATAGAAAACCTTGAAAACAGTGATCAATGATTTAAGTAGGTTCATAAATTGATTTATGTAATGTTAATATTTTGAAGTTTCTCGTTAAATTATACGTAGGGCTTTTGTTTTATATTCAGATGAGAACTACAAAGTATATTCCATAAGGGTCAATTTAGTTTGCGATGGTTAGTCCAAGCGCGAGATGACGGAGTTGAAGCGTGTGTAGTTATAGCGTTACCTTCGTTAGCAATGAGCCCTCCTCGGCCTACCGCGTCGCCGCCGCGCGCGCCGCAAAGAATGCACAATACTCGTGTTAGTGTACAATATTAAAGAAATAATAAAAAAATGTTTCTACAGGTTTAAAACAGTTACAGACACTTTCAACAAAGTGCTTTCCTTGTTGGAGGAGAAACTATCCCAAGTTAGTAATTTTAAGGTTCGCTTGGAAAATAAACCTCATTAGTAAAGCACAATCAGAATAAAACAAAAGTAAAAAAAAAGGATATTTGAAAAGCGAACCTCTTTTTAATTTAAGAAAGTAAAATTAATACTAAGGCATATCTCTGCCGACCGAAAGAAAAAGTAAAAAAAGATAATAGATAAGCGATATTCACCTCCGCTCCCTTCCTTAGCGAGGATGTGTTCGGACATGGTGATCTTGGAAGAGGAGGAGGCAGTGCGGACGCTGGAGTACATCATGCTGCACACCCAGATCGCCAGCCCGATCATCGACTGTTTGTCGAATGAACTCTGTGGACGGAATGTTTTATGAGTAAACTTGTATTGAAAAGAGCGAAATTTTTAGTTAAACAAATATAATTTGATATGAAAATGAAAGCAACCTGTAAGTAGGGACAAGTTGATTTTTTTTTGGAAAAAACTATCAATGAAAGATTATTAAACAGGACAAGGTATCTTAATTTTTAAATAGCTGATAAATAAATACAAACATTCTTTATACAGACTTATTAACCACTTCTAATCTAAGGTTAAAACGTCTTGCACGACACGCTGTCACCACATACGTTTAGTTCGTGCAGGGGCGATTCGCACGCACACGAATTTTGTAGCCAAGTGGTTAAGCGACGCTGTTGCGCATAGTACATATACCACCCTTTTGATGCAGTCATGTGGAATTTTGTTTTAAGATGTTTGTGTACTTTGTCATTTAAGTTAAATATGTCCATGTCCACTGTCTGTGTCAAATAAATAATATGATTTGATTTTGATATATATATACAAGTTGCTTATGCTTATGGAAGTTGGATACTCTCTTAAAACATTATTTGTTACAAAATCAGTTTGTTTTCACTAAACTCTTCTTTTCCGTGGAGCGGTGAGAAAATCTTAAAAATATTGTGATGACTAACTAATCATAAGCTTTAGAACTAAATGGTAAGACACTAATATATAAAAAAAGCAATAAGATATGGTTAAAACTAAGTATTGCATGTATTTGGAAAATATCAAAGATGAATTGAGTGAATAAGGTTTAAAAGTGAGATTCTACATACTTAATAACACAACAAATTCATATTGATGCAACTGGAAACAGAAATTTAAAAGGAGTAAAAAGATGTGACTAGTACTTGAACTTGAGTAGGTACACTAATTAAATGGAAAATTAGTAACGTGATGTATAAGTGAAAAACTACCCCACGTATTTAATGTAGTACGTACCCAATATGTTGCTTTAGTGTCCTGGTTAAGCGTTTTAAACAGTATAATACATAAGAATATAAATTCAATACATAAACAGACAATAATTTATTTTCAGTTTTGCACCAAACTCGTATCGGCTCTCATTACATAATACTTTGTAAATGTGTAAGACAATATTAGTATTAATTTTATTTACAGCGAATTTGTTAAAGTTGATGCCTAAACCAAATAAATTTCAAGTACCTATCGTAAGCGGTTGTCTTGCAAAATATGCTTTATACATAATATTGTCAAAGTTAATATTTTATATTTTTATTCAGATACCATACCAGCCCCATGATTCACAACCGTTTGGAAAGGGTGTCAGATTCGAATTCTGTGCATTCTCTTTGTCTTTTCTGGAGTAAGTGTCAATGCATACATTCCGCGGTCGGGAACGGTTCAGACGGTTTCTGAATAAGAGCCAATTCAAACCGCAATGGCCGCTGTGTGAAATAATTTCAATCTTTATTTTCACACTTAAAACACCAGTATGGACATCCACGTGTCAATCAAAAAGTTGGTCTAGTTGAAAACCAGCGCCAGCTTCAATACTGACACATGCTGAACTAGATCCCCATTTTGTAGTAATATTTTTGTGTATTTTTGTCATATAAGTTATGTCCATGTCCACTGTCTGTATCAAATAAATGTTATGATTTCATTTGATTTATTGCTTGAAAAGTTCAAAAAAGTCGCGTGGCCGGCCGCTACCAAAACTAACCGCTCGCGGTCCCGCTGGCAGCCACGCGCTAAATGTAGAAACTAAACTGAACAAAAAGAATCTAGGCGCGTGCTCGTGGCTGCCCGCGGCCGCTGCTGGCTGTTTCAGTCCCGGTCTGAATTGGTCCTAATAGCCTGATTACACGTACCTAATAGAGTGGCGAGACAGTGCCCTCGGCCGAGCGCTCGGAATTTGTAACACATAGCCGAGTGCACAGCCGAGCGCTGGGCCTAGCGACGGCCACTCGGACCTCATTCTATTTACTAGGCCGAGTACCCTCCCCCCGTTTCTCTGTCTCGCTCGCTCACTCGATCGGTATTAACCACCACTCGGTCAGTCAGTACACGTAATTTTATCCCGCGAATTTGCTCTCATGTATTTTTGTTGTTATTCAATTACTGTACTGTTAGTAAACTCATCGGGGCTTTCAACAATAATTCACCAAGGGTCTTTCTAAAATCCATGGTCCCGTCCAAATGCGTGATTTCTGGTGTGCTTACAATTCTCTCAGTTCTTCTGCCAGCAAAGGTATAAATAACTTGATTGATTTTCTTATCGATTTTTTTTCGATAAATCGCGTCTGTACTGTCCGGTAAACTGACTGATTACATGTCTCGCCACAACTTCAAAAATACGTGTGAGCTCGGTTGCATCACTGTCTCGGCCGAGAAGGATTTTACTGTCTTGCCACGCAACTCCTCGGTAGGTGTAATCAGGTTATACAGGGTCACTTGTAAAACATCAATAACCTCGCAGGAGTAGACAACTATCATCATAAACAACAACATTCGTTCTATAAAATTCACATTTCATATAAAATGTCCAAACAGCGGATCGAATTTTGTATGAAATGACGAAAATGCATTGTGTTTTTTGAAAAGTTTGAGAATATTTTTTGTTTATGATGTTAGTTATTTATGCCTGCGAGGTTGTTGATGTTTTGCAAGTGACCCTGAAAAGATGATCCTTAGTGTACGGCCAGAGTGCCCGCTCTGATTGAGCGTCGGGCGGGGCGGGGCGGACAGCGTTCATGTTAATTAAACAAATGCTAATGCCCGGGCTTCGCCTGCGTCTAATGCCATTAATTAGCGCGCTATTTGATATAATACGCAGGTGTAGCCGGGTTTTAGAAAACTAATTTGATACAATAAGCGCGCTAAGACGCGCATGCCGTTATTAACGCCGTTAGGCGTCACGCAGGTGAAGCCCCAGCATAACGCATAGTGGTGTCCTGAGTAGCGGCCGGAGCGTCGGCAACCAAATGATGAACGCTGCCCGCCCCGCCCCGCCCGACGCTCAACCAGAGCGGGCACTCTGGCCGTACACTTACAACAAATGAAATGCGGACTGTATAACTTATGGTGATTTAATAGTATGAAGCTCCTAGTACAAATTCGCTATTTTAATTCTACGCGTCCTATCGCGCGGTGGTCGTTGAGCCCAGTGCTGGTTCGATTAAGGTTCAGCCGGCAGCCAGCCGCTCGTAGGTAATACGAGGAGTAGGGATGCGCCGCTCGCGCACCAACAGACCCTGTATACGAATGTGCCGTATACAATACATACCTGATTGCCGCACGTGATGGAGTTGCACTCGGCTGGCGCGTTGGACAGGGCGGACCAGGGGGGTAATTGTCTAACTCAACATCAATCGCAATCGCTTTCAGTTTGACATCCATTTGACATCCATCACTTGTTGTCGAAGAATGTTGACAAAATGATTTATATTAATGCAGCAAGAGCCGTACAATATCTTTCAAACTGAATGCGATTGCGATTGATGTTGAGTTAGACAATTACCCCCCGGGTGAGGTAGGTGACGTACAGTGACACGACGGCGGACTGCAACAGCCCCGAGCGAGGTTGTTGATGTTTCACAAGTGACCCTGTATAAGAATGTGCCGTATGCATACCTGATTGCCGCCCGTGATGGAGTTGCACTCGGCTGGCGCGTTGGACAGGGCGGACCAGGTGAGGTAGGTGACGTACAGTGACACGACGGCGGACTGCAGCAGCCCCGAGCGAGGTTGTTGATGTTTTACAAGTGACCCTGTATAAGAATGTGCCGTATACAATACATACCTGATTGCCGCCCGTGATGGAGTTGCACTCGGCTGGCGCGTTGGACAGGGCGGACCAGGTGAGGTAGGTGACGTACAGTGACACGACGGCGGACTGCAGCAGCCCCGAGCGAGGTTGTTGATGTTTTACAAGTGACCCTGTATAAGAATGTGCCGTATGCATACCTGATTGCCGCCCGTGATGGAGTTGCACTCGGCTGGCGCGTTGGACAGGGCGGACCAGGTGAGGTAGGTGACGTACAGTGACACGACGGCGGACTGCAGCAGCCCCGAGCGAGGTTGTTGATGTTTTACAAGTGACCCTGTATAAGAATGTGCCGTATGCATACCTGATTGCCGCCCGTGATGGAGTTGCACTCGGCTGGCGCGTTGGACAGGGCGGACCAGGTGAGGTAGGTGACGTACAGTGACACGACGGCGGACTGCAGCAGCCCCGAGCGAGGTTGTTGATGTTTTACAAGTGACCCTGTATAAGAATGTGCCGTATGCATACCTGATTGCCGCCCGTGATGGAGTTGCACTCGGCTGGCGCGTTGGACAGGGCGGACCAGGTGAGGTAGGTGACGTACAGTGACACGACGGCGGACTGCAGCAGCCCCGAGCGAGGTTGCCGCTCCTGGACTGCGGGCAAGATCGATACCGCACTCGCGATCACCATCAAGATTAGGTTGATGCTTATGAAGAATTTCGACAAGTCGCATCCGCTCGACTGGAACAACAGAATCACATTAATGCCTAATTTTACCGACTCTGTGGTCTAGTGGTTCATACCACCGATTTCAGAACTAGAGGTCCGGGGTTCGATTCCCAGTGGGTGTGGGGTACATATTGTATTCGGTTTGGTTGGTGGTAGGACTTGTCCAGTCTGCCTGGCTAGCTACCACCATCTTATCTAAGTCTGAAGCCATAAGAATGTAGTTTAGGCATTATTTTATTCCGGCAGTTAGAGATAAGATAGCCAGTTCCTCAGTGATTGTGGATTCTGGGAGTAGTGCGCTTCCAACTTCAGCCTGATCACCACTTATCATCAGGTGTGATGAAGGCTAAGTGCTACCCTGTTGTGGATAAAAAAAAATTGCTTATTAACCTAGCCTAACATGTTGTTTACTTGTCGTGACTCTATTATTCTGCGGCTATCTGTAGTGGTTACTTCTATGGTAACCACTACATATCTATATTCCACTTTTATTGAAAGCCACTTTTAAACTGAAATAAAAATTAATTCGTACCAAAAAATTCTTTAAAACTTAATTTACATAGATGCCAATAGTTATGGAAACATACCTTAGTGTAGAATACGTAGAGTAAAACGATGCCAGTTAGCGTGAGGGCGAAACACGTCAGCATGGCGATGAGGAGAGCTGCGTACCAGCCCCGAGATTCCGTCTCTTCGTACTTTGCTGCAAGGAAATAAAGTTACAATCTAAAATATTCGTCTATTAATCAAAATTGAGAAGGTAACATATACTTTAACGTTTAAGATGCAGATGCCCAAGTTGGGTTACTCCGTAAAGCATTTTTAGGATTTTACGTGTCTAGGTACAGTCGCCAGCACGTCAGGTTACTACAAACTGTCAAATTTCTTTAAATAAAATTCAACCTTATGTCCAACAGATAGAGTTCAATTTCAATTAATAAATTTTGACATTTTGTAGTAACCCGATGTACACCGATTAGTGTTCGGACAAGTCGCGGGGATACAGACAAGTAAAAGTTTGTCTGATATGTCACCGAACCTATACAGGGTGTTAGGGGCACCCTTGCCAAAACTTTAACCATGGCTTCAGACCATCATGCTGAACAACGTAAAGCAAGAATTTTTTGTCGGAAATGAAAAAAAAATGGACTTTTCATAACAACTCATCGGGACATTTTGTATGGAGAGTCGAAATATTTTTTTCATTTCCGACTTGCTGTGCGTTGTTCAGCATGAAGGCCTGAAGCCATGGTTAAAGTTTTTGCATGGGTGCCCCTAACACCCAGTATTGTTAAAAGAATAGAAAAACAACATGATATTACTAGACTACACTATGCTATCCCGCGGAATAGTGATATTTTTCCGGAATAAAAAGAAGCCTATGTCACTCTCCAGCTCTCAAACTATCCCCATACCAAAAATCACGTCGATCCGTTGCTCAATTTTGACGCGAAAGACGGACTGACAAACACACTTTCACATTAATATAATAATTAGAACAGATTTTAAAAGTTTGATTTGTTACAATCAATAAAACGAAATGAAGTTGCTACCAAAACAATACTCACAAACCCACTTCTCCGCCCAAGAGTGGGCGAAGTCGATGATCAGAATGAGCTGGATGACGATGAAGCAGAACCCGCCGATCATGCCGAACACCATCCAGGTCTGCGCGAACTGCCCCTCCGGGATGAAGAACGCGCCGATGATACCGCCGATCAGCACCAAGTATTTGATGCCCCAGAACCTGGAGGAGGTTAATACAGTTGAAGGTTACCTTTTAGAATAGAATAGAATAGAACAGAAAAATGTTTATTGGGTACCAGCACATACAAATTTATAAAAAAGATTAAATTTATACAATGAAATGGACTAAAAATAAAACAAAAAAAATAGTAGATTGTACAACAAGTGCATAAAACGTACCATTTTACCCGAGACGTATATTATATCCATCCGAGCCGTAGGCAAAGGGTGGATAGTCAATTCGAGGGTAAAATGGGTTTTATGTACGAGTTATACACTCTGCTTTTCACTTCGAGTGTGAGGAAAATAATAACAATAGGTATTGCAAAAAAGCAAAAAATAAAGACTTCGCCATATTGGCGGGAAGACTTTCTTTTTCTTTTTTTTATACGTGGCAGTGTGTTCAGTACACCCCTGCCTAGACCGCGGAATGGCTAGCGCAGTGGAAGCTGGTATTACTAGTATAGACTCCGGACAAATCTTGGTTTCAGCCGGGATGTAACTGAACAATTGGACTGCGATACACAGCGCTTAATCTATATTGTGAAGTAAGGTAGATTTTACATACTGTCTGTGGTCCTGGGCAGTGGAGACAGAGGTGGTGTAAGGGAGCGCGCGCGCTCCTGGGGTCCTTTCTTCGTCTTCTTCTGCAGACCTTACCAATTAGTGACCTCACTCACAACACAAATAACAGCGTTCACAAGACACTGGGCGTTTCAACAATAGATACACAATAACACACGGAGGAGCCTTTTGTCAAGATATATATTGCCCCTGCAACAACACGTGTGATGGATGATTATCCTTCAAAGCATCGCGACCGGCCACTAATCAGGATGGCATCAAAATCGTGGTCGTACAACACGGGATCGGCAGGATAATTTAAGATGTATTCAAAACTCGATATGCCAGGCACATTCAACGCGAGCGATTTTTAACAAATTCAGCAAAATTATTCCGACATTTTCTTACAAGAATTTCAATCAAGTGTCCCTGTCAACTTCAAGTGACAGCTAATGTCAATTTGACGTGACATTAGAGTTGCGTTCAGAAACGTCGATCTTTTCCGAACATCCCCCCGCCCCGGACCGTTAAGAACGGTACGTCAATCTACGGGTAATCGGGAGAGCCCACTAACTGCTCTCTTCAAAACCGAATCTCGAACCAAAACCTCAGCAAAACGAGGAACTCCGTCAGTTCCGGGGTAGAGTTTAACAATGCGCCCCCTTCGCCAACATAGGGGCGGCAGGTTAGCATCCTTAATCAACACGAGGTCGCCAGTCTGGGGTGGGGTGGTTTTATCTGTCCACTTCACGCGCTGTTGCAGGATATGCAAATACTCCATCGACCAACGTGCCCAGAAGTTTTGGGACATCTGTTTCAAAAGTTGGTATCGCGACAAACGATGGGATCCTACATCCTGAATCGGATATTCAGGCAACGCCAAAAGGGGCTGTCCGATCAAGAAATGACCTGGCGTCAACGCTTCCAGGTCATTCGGGTCCGAAGACAACGGGCACAAGGGTCGCGAGTTGAGGACGGCCTCAATTTTACAAAATACCGTATCAAGTTCCTCAAACGTGAGAATAGTTTCTCCAATCACGCGACGCAAGTGTGTCTTGGCAGCCTTTACACAAGCTTCAAAAATTCCTCCCCAGGTCGGACAAGCTGGAGGGCTAAACTTCCAGATTATCCCACGCCGGGAGAGGGTGGTTCCAATGTCTATTTTATTATCAACAAAAAACTTAACTACTTCCTTAAGATAATTACACGTTCCCTTATAATTAGTACCACAATCGGAACGTATCAATGACGGCAGTCCTCTACGGGAAACAAATCTGCTCAAGGCGGCGACAAAGGCTTCGGTAGACAATTCCGAGACAATTTCCAAGTGGACAGCCTTGGTGGACAAACACACAAACACGCACAAGTACGCCTTATAGGTTTTAGCATTACGCAGTCTCGAAGCCTTTACAGTAAAGGGACCGGCGAAGTCGGTGGCGACTCCGGCAAAAGCTCTACATTCCGTGACGCGATCAGCAGGCAAATCACCCATCTGGGGCTGCATGGTCGCGGCCTTCAATCGATAACAAGGCAGGCAACGGAAAACCACAGTGCGAATGGCTCGACGAGCAGACAAAATCCAAAATTCACGCTGCAAAATGGCCAACAAAGCATTACAGCCAGCATGTTGTGCATTCACATGACGATCTGTTATTATCAGTTGAGTCAAATGTCCGGCTTTAGGTAACAAAAGGGGGTGACGAGCTCCATACGGCAGGTTCGCATTTCGAAGTCTTCCGCCGACTCGCAAAAGCCCACTCTCGTCCAGGAAGGGATTCAATCGCGATACCGCGCCCTTCAACTTGCGACGGCCTAAACGCAAAATTTCAATCTCGGACTCAAAACTATCAGCTTGTACTCTCCGGACCCAAAACAAGAGCGCGTCCCTACGCTCGTCCGGAGTGAGAACCGACGAATCACGCCTCGCGCGTGGGTTTCTGCAATTGTACACAAAACGTCTGATCCAAGCGGTAACACCAAGCAGCTTCTGTAAGGAGCTGTACCGATCCAACAACAAATCCTTTTCCCCGGCGGGGTTAGTCTCCAGGACGCATGCCCGCATATCAGGAACGGCTACGTTCGACAACGCTGGAGAGGGCGGCCACTCCGACTCAGGCCGCATCAACCACTGTGGGCCCCACCAGAGGGGGTGGTTAATTAGGGTTGGGGCTACACAACCCCGAGACGCACAATCCGCGGGATTCATGGTTCCCGGCACGTGTCTCCAAATCAACTCGATGTCGGAATTACAAATCTGCGACACTCGATTGGCCACAAACACGTCCAAGGTGTGCGCCGGAGCCTTCAACCAACAAAGGACGACCTGACTGTCCGTCCAAGCATAAACCTCTTGTATCGCAATAGATCGACCTAATGTGAGCCATACGTGGTTCAACAAACGCATTAGGAGGGCAGCTCCACACAATTCCAACCTCGGGATCGTATGACGAGTCCGAAGGGGAGCGACTTTGCTTTTCGCTATCACCAGATGCACAGCAACAACTCCGTCAACAGTAACGGTGCGGAGGTACACGGCCGCAGCAAATCCACGTTCGGAGGCATCGGAAAAGCCGTGAAGAGTAACTTTACAATTTTCAGAAGGGAGGAATAGCCTCGGCAAATGCACTTCATTAATCTCGGGGAGGGATGAAACGAAGCTCGACCAATCTCGGAGTAACTCGTCCGAGAGGGGTTCATCCCACGACACACCCGAAGCCCATAACCGTTGCAAGAAACACTTGGCCATAAACAGCACGGGGCAAATCCACCCATTGGGGTCAAAGGTACGTGCGACAGTAGACAATACTAAACGCTTGGTCCAGACTTTCGGTGGTCGTAAATCCACACAATACGTGAAAGTGTCAGAGACCGGTTTGTACTGTACGCCAAGGACGGTCACCACATGGGGATTATCAACATTTTCGAATAGGTGGGGGTCCTGCTGGTGCTCTTCGGGCAAACCTACCAGTACATCAGGCGAGTTGGATATCCATTTCCTCAACTCGTAACCTCCCGACTTCAAAAGGGCGGTGAGTTCGTCTCTCAGGACAATCGCCTCTGAGACAGATGAGGCGCCCGTGCAAATGTCATCCACATAGACGTCACTGGCCAAAATGGCGGAGGCGCGAGGGTATCTCAAGCGCTCCTTCTCGGCCAACTCCAACAAAGAACGAATCGCAACAAACGGGCTCGAAGCCAAACCGTACGTATTCGTATTCAATTCATAAATCAACAAGGGGTCCCTAGGACTCTCTCTCCACAAAATCAATTGGTACCTCCTATCCTCTGGATGGATGACCGTTTGTCTGAACATCATCCGGATGTCAGTCATAAATACAATTTGGTGCCGCCGGAAGTTGGTCAAAATGTCTGAGATCTCCGTGTGCAGCTTGGGACCTACATGCAGACACTGGTTCAAGGACGCTCCAGTAGAGGTGGGAGCCGAACCGTCAAAGACCACCCGAATCTTTCCGGATTTCAAAACGGCGTGGTGCGGCAAAAAGAAGTGCTCAACGGAGCGCCAATCCAAATCGCTCACGGACATGTGCCCTAACTCCTCATACTCCCGCATGAATTCAACATACTTCTGGCGGAAGACCGGATCCTTGCTCATGCGACGCTCCATCGCCACTAGCCTACGTTCCGCTAGCGGTCGGGATTCGCCCAGAGGAGGTCGGCCGGCACGAAAGGGGAGACGGGTGATCAAACGACCAGAGCGGAGGCGACCAGTGTTATTCTGGTAATACAACTCGCATTCATCCGCTACTGGGTCAACCCGCGGGGCTAGTGGAGGTTCCTCAACCTCCCAAAACTTCTGCACCACTTCGGAGAGAGACACATTAAAAACAAGACCGCGATCCTCATCAAGGGAATCCAAAACGCGGCGAGCAGGGCCCATCACAACTGTACCGAGTGTCGTCTGCAGAGCTACCAAGCCATCTGGCTGCAAAACTCGCTTCCCCGTCAACAAAACTCGCCCCAGGACATCGGCTCCAAGGAGAGCATCAATCGGGCCTGGGCGGAAGAAATTTGGATCGGCGAGTGGGGAATCAGACCCCAAAGACAACATACTCGGTCCCAAGTCAACTGAAGGTTGACGGCCAACAACTGTGTCCAACACAATCGCCGAGGTCTTAATGCCTGGCGTGGACTTATTACGTGATGTAAATGTGAAGTCAACATGCCCTAACAACCCGGGGACTTTCACATCGCCAACACCTCTCACGCCTTCCGTGTGGGGGTGCACCTTGAGGCCCAACCGCCTAACTAACCAAGATGACACAACACACCCCTGAGCACCGGAATCCAACAAGGCGCGAACTTCCACAAGGTCGCCATTCAATCCCCTGACAAGCACAGAGGCCGTGGGCAACAAAACGGTCTCTGGAGGGGTGGCTGCAATCGACCGTAAACACGTTGATTGCTAGTATGTGGGGTCCCCAGACGTCCCCCCATGGTAAGGGGGTCGCTCATAGCGATCCAGTGGGTCCCAATCTCCCACATACTGCCTACGTCCAATTCGCCCGGCATCAGGCGGGTTATATCTCCCGGCCCCTTGAAGACGGGGCGGGCGCCGCTCCAAACGCGGGTATTCGGCGAGCGGCGGCGAGAATCGGTGCCTATCATCCACCGTGTACGTCGCCCCATAGTCGCGGGGGCACGGTGACCGATTTTCAGAGGGGGGGTCCCGGGGACCCCCGGCTGTGCGAGGCTCAACACGTTGCGGGGGGCTTCTACGACCTCCCGCAACGCTCGCAAAATCGAACCCCCTAGTTGGGGACCGATTTCCCATTGGGGGGTCCGTGGGACCCCCGCCCGTGCGAGGCTCAAAACGTCGCGGGGGGCCTCTACGACCTCCGGCAACGCTCGCATAACTCATCCCCATCCTTGGGGATCGGTTTCCCATTGGGGGGTCCCTGGGACCCCCGCCCGTTTGAGGCTCCAAACGTGGCGGAGAGCGTCTGGGGCCACTCTGGTGGCCACTAGAACTGCTGCGGGATTCAAACACCGCGGGGGGTCCGAGCCCCCCACCCATACGAGGTGATCCTGCAGCGACGCGCTGCGGCGCTCCGCCGCCCTCTGGGCTGTTCATGCAGAGGAGGGGATGGTGGTTGCCCTTACAAAAGCGGCATGGGTGCGCTTGGGTACATTCGCGCTGCATGTGCAGGCCCAAGCACGAGTAGCACCATGTCCGTTGTCGCGCGATCGCTCGACGGCCTTGGACGCGCTGGTCGAGGAACTTATCACAACGGGTCGTGCTGTGACCCGGTTCCCGACAGTACAAGCAGCGGGCGGTCTCCTGGACGGCGGCATAGCGGCCGGGCGCGCGAGGGGCCATACGCCCCCTACGGGGGGGTCCGGTGGGGGATCTGCTCTGTGGCACAGGTCGTTCGGGTCCCATAGGACCGGCCAGAGAGGAATTATCTGCCAGTCTACTTTCTCCTTCCAGGAACGTCAAGAGGTCCGAGAAGGGTGGCAGATAAGTCGCACTATCCCCACCATACTGCTGCTCAAAACGGACCTTAACAGAGTCCGGCAACTTTCCCAGGACAATGTGCAGTAACAAAAACGACCACTGCTCCACTGGGAGTTTTAAGTTTTTTAATGCGTTGTATGCCACCAACAGCGGATTCAACAAAGCCACTCTCAAGTGCATCACGCTGGCAACGCGGGGTAAATTCAAAATGGCGGCAACATGGTTGTCCGCCAGACGTCGTACGTTCTGGTACCGACGGGCAATCAAATCCCTAGCAATAGGGTAGTTTTCATCCGAGGGGGCCAAATGTTGCACCGATTCAAGGGCCTCCCCCTCCAAGACGGATAACAAATAAGCCAACTTTTGGCCCTGGGTCAAATCATCCCGGGCATGTACCAGACTATCAAAAATATTCATAAAGCCCTCCCAGTCCTCTAGACGACCAGCAAAACGCCTTAAGTCTAAGGGGGCCAATCTAGCAAAGAGAGGGGGCATACTTTTAGATGTGGCCGGGGACGGGCTCGGTTCATTCTCTCTTGCCACTTGCAAAGGCCGGGCCACCTGAGTAATTCTGTCCGCAAAATCATAACACTGGTCCACATCCAAATCGACTTCTTGTCGCATTTCCACATCGGCCTCAACAGTCCTTTCCAAAAATAAGGCATACTGTTCATCAACAACAGCCAAACGTACGGGCAGATCCACGTATCTGTTCAACAAGGCCTCCGTCCTATCAGGTCGATCCAACAATGCGACTGCAGACGCTAACCACCGTAACTCAGAACGTATTTTGGCTTTAGCAGAGGAGGCCGTCATTGTAACGTCACAAATTTATCAACAAAAACAACAAATTCAAAATATTCACTATAACACAAATCTCCAATATTTTGAGGTTATTGATAACCACAAAATTCCAATATTACAACAACAAAGTATTTATAATGACACAAACTCTTAAATATTTGGAGGTTATCAGAAAACAACAAAACTCAAGTATATAATTATAACTCTAACTCTCAAGAGGTTATAACTTAGACACAAACTAACTTTGACTTTATAAGTCAAAGGTTATTCAGTTCAAACAAATCACTGACCATTGAAATTCACTTGGATATCGACATACAACAAGATGATTTTAATTATTTCAAAGCACAAGTTTCAATAAGTTTCAATGTGTAAACAATGTCTTAAATCATTTAAGTTTCACTAAGTATTGAGTGCAAACTTATTAGCTAACCTTTTATTAGCTATTATTTAGCAACAAACTTGTCAATATTCACAACTCAAATTTGCTGACAAAACTAAATAATAATTATTATGAACAAAGAAAGGCATCTGTTTACATTTTGGAACCTCAATACATGACAATTAATTACAAGACATGGAACCAATAACAAAGGAATGCCCTTTACTTTTCAAATGCAAGTTAATTACCATTTACAAGTACAAATTAATCTAGTCCGGACCAGATGGTCATCAAACGGCACTGATTAATAGACAAACTTTTGGCGTGGGCCTCTCAGGCCTTCAAGCTACGCTCTTGCTACCAAAAAATGTTCAGTACACCCCTGCCTAGACCGCGGAATGGCTAGCGCAGTGGAAGCTGGTATTACTAGTATAGACTCCGGACAAATCTTGGTTTCAGCCGGGATGTAACTGAACAATTGGACTGCGATACACAGCGCTTAATCTATATTGTGAAGTAAGGTAGATTTTACATACTGTCTGTGGTCCTGGGCAGTGGAGACAGAGGTGGTGTAAGGGAGCGCGCGCGCTCCTGGGGTCCTTTCTTCGTCTTCTTCTGCAGACCTTACCAATTAGTGACCTCACTCACAACACAAATAACAGCGTTCACAAGACACTGGGCGTTTCAACAATAGATACACAATAACACACGGAGGAGCCTTTTGTCAAGATATATATTGCCCCTGCAACAACACGTGTGATGGATGATTATCCTTCAAAGCATCGCGACCGGCCACTAATCAGGATGGCATCAAAATCGTGGTCGTACAACACGGGATCGGCAGGATAATTTAAGATGTATTCAAAACTCGATATGCCAGGCACATTCAACGCGAGCGATTTTTAACAAATTCAGCAAAATTATTCCGACATTTTCTTACAAGAATTTCAATCAAGTGTCCCTGTCAACTTCAAGTGACAGCTAATGTCAATTTGACGTGACATTAGAGTTGCGTTCAGAAACGTCGATCTTTTCCGAACACAGTGGCAGTACAGTTACTTTAGGATAGATCGTAGTCCATAATGCTCTTGAAATACTTATTTCTTACAAAACTCATTAATTTTGCCTAGTTTTATTGATTTAGTTATTTAACATGGATTGTGTACAAAATTAAAGAAACAGAATGAAATTACAAGTTTATTTAAAGAAGTTTAATTGCGTGTGTCACTGTTTATCTGACGACATTTGTCTTAGAGTCTGGTTTAGACGAAGATTTTACTTTATGCACTAGAGCATAAAAAGCGATTTTATGCAGCCTATACCCAACATAAACACGAATTTTACGAGCATGAGAAGTGAAAATATTTTTATAAAAAAACGTGAAACATGTAAAATTTTTTGTTGTTTTTGTTAAAACCCGCCCGATTTCAAAGTACTTACGTTATTTGGTGAGGGATTATTTCTTA
Source organism: Crambus lathoniellus (assembly GCA_949710035.1). Taxonomy (NCBI): domain Eukaryota; kingdom Metazoa; phylum Arthropoda; class Insecta; order Lepidoptera; family Crambidae; genus Crambus; species Crambus lathoniellus. The sequence goes on from OX453297.1 coordinate 16,037,526, forward strand.
CTTTTTTGATGACATTTTTTTGAAGGCGGATTTATTTTTTTATAAAAATAATTTTTATTTCACTCCTTGCAGTGCATCATGCAGGCAATTTACGTGTATTCTGGTAAATAGGTATGTGATCAAACTTTTTTGAAGTCAGTTAAAATACCTTGAGGTATCCCCTTTCCAACAAAACAAGAATCATCTAAATCGGTTTATAAACAAAAGAGTTATGCCTAAAGATACGTAATAAATTCACATAACGTGGTAACGAAAACGACAGTATTTTCAAGATTTCCTGAAAACTACTGAACAGATTTCAAAATTTCAAAAAATGGGACCAACTTGGGAAAAAACTTGATGTTATAACGTTTGAATCATTTCAATCGGTTCAACCGTCTTCGAGTAATCGGTGTACATATTAAAAAAAAAGGCGACGAATAGATAACCTCCTCCTTTTAAATTTTTGAAGTCGGTTAAAATAGACACCAACTTTGGTACTTTTAAGGTACAAGTATAGGTTCGCGCACATTATGTCGGGGCGCAGCGGGCCGGGCCGCAGCGCAAAAATCCGTCCAAATCGCTCGTATGTGTTTTATATGAACTATCGCACACTATGCCGGGGCGCAGCGGGCCGCATAATCCGCCGCGGATTTTGTTGCGTGCGTGCGATGCGATGCGGCCCGCCCCGCCCCGCTGCACCCCGACACAGTGTGCTATAGCAAGCGGATTTTTCTCGTACTACTCGGTCAGAATCACTCGATTCTGTCATGCCCGGAGAGTGAGAGGGACGGGTATAACCGGCAGTAGTAGAAGAAATTGGATGTTTGAATTTGGTTGTACTCAAAATCCGTCAATGCGCTGCGGCCCGGCCCGTCACTATGTGCTATACTCAAATCCGTCAATGTGATGCGCTGCGGCCCGCTCCGCTGCGCCCCGGCATAAAGTGCGCGCTCCTTAAAAGTGTCTTACGTCTTGATCGGTGGTGCGACGAGTACAATCAAGTGACATAAGAGAAGGCAAAGGCATGTCATACATCAACGTTTTTTCAAAACTTGGCTTAGCGAATTGGCGTTATTGTAATTTGTAATATCTGCTATTTTGTGGAGGCCTTTTCACTGAGAGAGTGATGTTTATGATTCAAATAGAATTAGACATTTAACAATTTTTTTTTAATATCAATCAAACTATATTACTTATGTCTATTAAGAGGTTAGGAGGAAGTTATAGAAAAAAACCACAGCATATTAAAATTGAACATTGGATATTGTGACAGATATCTCACCCATTCTGTATTCCTGCTCGAGGATCCTTTGAAGATCTCGCCCCAATCATTACAAGCGCCATCAGTACAAAGAAGAGACATGCCGCAAAACAGATTCTGAAAAGATTGTATTTATCTTATAGTATTATTCGAATGTTTGTGAGTATGGATGTATGGATATTTGTTACTCTTTCACGCAAAAACTACTTAACGGATTTGATTGAAATTTGGCACACAGATAGTAATTTAACATAGCCGTCGCAATTACTCTTTTTCATATTTTAGTCGCCTCGGGAGTGCTCGAGGATGTTCTTTTGAGTTTCTTCATATGTCACACTGTCTCTTAGATTTACTCTCCATGTGAATTGCGGCCAGATGAGGCTCGAGCCTGCGCGAGGATTTTTCCCTTCTGTCTGAACTGTACCCATAAGCAACGTAATTTGCCTAATAACCTCACCTATAAACAGCTAGATAGCCAACAGCTTGATCACAATCTACTTTTAGACTTCCGGGTACTAAAGGCGTACCTGTTGAGTTTGCACAAAATGGTACCTGTAACAAACGTCATGATTTTAGTGGTTATGTTAAGTTAATGTTATACACTCATTTGCAAAAAAATGGCCAGGCGCCGTATCGGCGAACGCTCCGATAATCGGAAATCTGTCGGGCTTCAAATTAAAACAGATAAATCGAGCCCCAATCAGGCCAAAATGGCAAACAACGATTCATGATGTCCCAGAAACATTCCTTTGTTCGCTGGATACCAGATTCGCAAAATACCAGATTCGCAAAACACCAGATTCTCTGAATACCAGATTCGCATAACACCAGATTCTCAGAATACCAGATTCGCATAACACCAGATTCTCAGATTACCAGATTCTCAAAACAACAGATTCTCAGAATACCAGATTCACAATACACCAGATTAGCAGAATACCAGATTCGCAAAATACCAGATTCTCAGAATACCAGATTTAAAAAAGATAAGTATCACAAAACATAACCACAACAAGAAAATGTTAATACAAAAATTATGCTTAAAATAAAAAAAAAGCAGTCTAGGAGAGTTTGTGATTACAAAAAGCAGCAATTATATTTGCTATTTTCTATCTGCTATTCGCAATGCATTAAAGTAGAACATTTTATTTCAGTAATAGCATAAAATATGCTAACTAGCTCTTAATGTGAGAATGACAGTTTGCTTGCTATACGAAATTAAACCTCAGGTATGTTAGAAATTATATTTCTTGACTGTACTGTACTTCTGTTGTTTTCGAACGTAATAGCGAGTAAGCCTACCCGTATAAAAATAAAAAGGACGGTATAGATATTTTGTCTCGTCTTATTGACCTACAAATTGATGCTTTGCAAAGATGGTATTCTGAGAATCTGGTGTTTTGCGAATCTGGTATTCTGAGAATCTGGTGTTTTGCGAATCTGGTATTCTGAGAATCTGGTTTTTAGCTAATCTGGTATTCTGAGAATCTGTTTTTTTGCGAATCTGGTATTCTGAGAATCTGGTGTTTTGCGAATCTGGTATTCTGAGAATCTGGTGTTTTGCGAATCTGGTATTTTGCGAATCTGGTATCCAGCGAACAAAGGGAAACATTGATATCTTCCAATGGGCAAATAGTACAATAAGAAATTAGGTACTTCGTAATTTATGTTTGGATAAGTCAACTCAACAGGTACTGTAAGCGCACAGGTAGGTTCGAGGGTCCGACGCCGGTGGGGTAAATGATAACCCGCCTCCCCCCCTGATTCTTCAGCTTTTAGGGGACTTGGGGAACTGGGTGAAATGGTCCCGACCTAGGTGACTGATCACCCGTCCGGCTTCGCTGGCGTCCCCCCTATAAATAATAGTAATAATAATAATTTATGTTTGAAGTTGAAGCCCGGCATTGTTCCAATTATCGGAAAGTTCGCCGGTAGGGCCCCAGGACATAATTGGATTAAAACATGCTCACTTCACATCACAGTCTAGTGATGGTCTGGTATAGATACCAGACCATCTTCTCGTTATTTCTCTTCACTATCACTATTACTAAAATACTAAATGACTTGTCTTTAAAAAAAACCTCAAATAAGAAAATCCCAATAGGAAGAGATTTTCAAAGTTGTTTTACACAATTTATTGAAAAATCCAACATTGATCCAACATATTTTATACAGAAACTATTGCAGAAATATACGGCAGTATTATTAGGGGTTAAAGTGTAAACTTGCCGTTTTGTATGGAGATTTTCATACAATTCTTTTCCCATACTAACGATTTTCTAATTTTTTTTAAGGACAAATATTATCTAACTTTACAAAATTTTACACATGTATTATTAACTAGTAAATGACAAATTTAACAAACACATGACAGATAAATTTCACTAAGTTACAACAAATAATGTACGAAATTCTGGAAACAAAATTAGTCATAACTTTCGAGATAAGTTTATCTATAGAATTAACATGGTTACCTATTAAATTATCAAAAATTGCTTGATACGGTCTGTAACGCAATTTTAAAGAAATTATATCTTTCTAATATTATAAAAGTTGTCAAGTTATACGTAAAAAAGAAAAAAACGGCAATTTCATACTTTAACCCCTATTATTTAAATGACTTATTCTTCATTTAAATAATAGGGGTTAAAGTATGAAATTGCCGTTTTTTTCTGCATGTTTATAAATAAAGCAAGTGTCTGTTTTTTCTGCAAAGGGGTTTATCTGGTGAGAGTATTCTAAACTTTGATTTATACACACAAAATATGTGTGTTTCTGATTGAGTAACTAACCAATGAGACCACCTGTTTTCTGTTACAAGGTAAAAAGAGTCATCATCATCATCATTTCAACCGTAAGACGCCCACTGCTGGGCATAGGCCTCCCCCAAGGATCTCCACAACAATCGGTCCTGCGCTGCCCGCATCCAGCGGCTTCCCGCGACCTTGACCAGATCGTCGGTCCACCTTGTAGGGGGCCTGCCCACGGAACGTCGTCCGGTTCGCGGTCGCCATTCGAGAACCTTTCCGCCCCAACGGAAAAAGAGTAATACTGGAGTAATACTTTTCTTTTTTCATGTTGATGGTAGGTTAGGTATATTTAAATATTCACTGCCCAGAACGTGACTTCTGTAACTGTAGGCTCGTTATACTCAAATATGTCATAGTATAAACCAAAATATAGTACTAACTTTACGTAATTCACTTTGGAGTCCCGGCGCAAGTGTGATGCAGGCTGCAATCATGACCAGAAGTAGCATCAAAGTGTACATCAGTCGGGTAGAAGTCGAGTTCGCACAAGACGGACATGCGGAGCAACATAGTGAGCAGGCTGCGCTTCCACAGCAGCAGGCCAGCTGAAATTGTGTTTGTAAATATTATTGTTATAATCATATATATATTATTAATACTAATTATTTAACAACTTTTTACTTAGTAGAAGTTACAGAAAAGTTTAATTTTACAATATTAGTTAAGTGTTAAAATAAACTTTATTATTGAATTAAAAAGAAGGCAACTAGCTACTAATGGTTATCTGTGCAAATGGAATCATACATTAAAGAAACCCTACACAATTTAAGTGACTCACATGTACAGCACATAATAAAGATACAATAACTAAAAATGTATGGACTGTGCTAAACACTATATAACATTAACATTGGGGTAGATAAAAGTTATAAGCTTCAATTATGTTTTCTTGAATTCTGTTCAATGATAAACACTTTAAGTAGGTACATCTTTAAATAACAATGACACATAGTTTATCTACTTTGTTTGTTGGGTAAATCCTGCAACATCCTAGTGAATTTATCATGAAAATTACAGTTTAAATGTAGAGTACTTAATATGATGACACTTTTCCACGCTACAGGGAGTAAAATGCTAACACGGGCTATTTCTGTCTCAACAAAACATATTCACTGAAACAAAATATTCAGAAAAGTTTTTTCCTAATTCTCACCTTGACAATAATTCATTTGTTTCAAGTAAATATATTGGCTTATAGATTATTCGATACTTAGGAAGAGAGATTAGTATTAAACATGATATATGGTAAAGAAAAAAACAATTATAATTATGAAATCGATAAAAAACATACCTGCGCTGCAGAACAAAGACCTAAGACAGCACCCATTGTTTTTAACTTCCTTCAAATAAATGAATGTGAATCAATAGCCAGATATCTATTTTACAGGACAATGCAGGGAATCAGTGGATAAAACAATAAACAAATGGCCTCAATCAAACTCAATCAGCGAGATCGATATTTCACGATGTTCACGATTTTCACGATACACGATTTCACTTTTTCTTTTTTGTATTGATCTGACATTGACAGTTGATTGACAGCTTACCATAGAGTAACTTTGAATCACAAACTAGATAGACACAGATGGATAAGGCTGCCGGCTAAAAAATAATATGGTTATGGATATGGGCTTCATTTGACGTTTGAAGTCCATATTATGGCATACGTATGGATTGAGGGACATCGCAAGAAACAGCTTAAAGCTAGAAACACATTTCTCTAGCGCAGTGCAGCGCAGTGTGTTGACGCGTAGACCGACGCGAGACCCGGGTGTGCACACTTTTGTAGAGTGGCGCAGAGTGCTTGTCATGTCATGGAAAACCAAACTCACCGAAAAGTTTTCTCACCAAAAAAAACTCACCGAAAAAAACTCACCGAAAAAATCTCACCGAAAACCAAACTCACCGAAAACATTTCTCACCGAAAAAATCTCACCGAAAAAAACTCACCGAAAACCAAACTCACTGAAAACTTTTCTCACCGAAAAATACTCACCGAAAAAAGCTCACCGAAACCCAAACTCACCAAAAACTTCTTGATTTACGACAATTTGAATCATCTAAATCGACTTACTTGGGTAGATTACTCACATGGGTAGATTGCTGTAAATATTAATGTAAATGTCACCGGAAAATAAAAATAAGAACCGCAAGTTTATAAATTTTTCACACTTATGCTCTGAAATGTTAATATTATATTTGAGAAAAGAATGCAGTACGTGGCACTTTTCCGAGGTAAACATTCTAAATTTGAAAATCACTGCAGTAATGAATTTCAGTACTTACTTACTGCACTGATTTTAGTGCAGTAAGTAAGTACTGAAATTCATTACTGCAGTGATTTTCTATGGTACTACCAACTTTTTTTCTTTATTTTTTCTTTAGTTATTCCTGTGTATAAAAACAGAAGCAAAGGGACATTTGCACCATACAGCCACATTATTATTATATCATAATTAGGTTAACTTTTTTTTAAATACGGTGCGCATAGAGTATATTACTTCGTATTGTACCACAAGCGCTATGTACCCTTAGCACCATGAAGCTCGACTTAATACTGAGTTAACTGGAGAGTGCAGTACGAACAATTTGTTGACCACAAATTACATAGTGGCTGTCTTCCGTCTCACCTACACTTAAAAAAATACGTATGGTCATACGAGACAACTGACAGCCACTACATACTAAATGTCAAATTTGCTGGTATTCACTTTTTTATTCAGGGTGAGAACTACAGTTACCTCAGTATTAGGTCGAGCTTCATGCTTAGCACGAACATCAATCGAAAAAACAATATGAGATTTATCATAGACAAAATATCCTTTACGAGTAATTTTGTATGGGAAATATATACAGCGCCATCTACCGCCCAGAAGCGGGTATTGAAGTTGCGCATTTTAGTAGCAAGTAGTAAGTATCACTAGGCTGTATGACCGTTCGACATGGCCTCACAAACCAATATTAAAAAAACGGCGGGAATGATTTTCAGCGGTTGATTAGATATCAATACAGTTTGTATTGTGTAATAAATTATCAAAATGAGTTCTGCCAATGAAACATATACAGACATTGTATGTATCTACTCCACCAAATTTGAGAGCAGAAGCAAAATTAATAACAGAAAACTTACTGCCAGCAAAATCAAAAGAAAGATATATGAAGACCTACGATCTGATTTGGAAAAGTGAAAAAAAGGCGCATACATTTTCGGAATCTGTGTTGTTGGCGTATTTTAATGATACATCATTAAAATAATATTATTATGGGCGATTTATACATAAGTGTGCCCGGGAAAACAATAACATTTACATTTAATAATTGCCCGAACATGTGTGGTATAAATTTTAATAAATATTATTTAGTTAAACAGTTTTTTTTATTTCCTCGCATTTCTTGAGAAAAGCACTATACAAGCCTTGTACGGTAAGCAAATTACCTTGCCTCGAATGATTAAAGCCCTCGCCTGCGGCTCGTGCTTCAAACCATCCTCGACAATGTAATTTCTTACTTACCTGTCCTCGGCTGTAATGTACTATTTCAACACACTTGCTCATAAAGTGAGCCTTATTACATCGATCTTAGGGCCATAAACCGAACTATAACCCACGCGTGCATAATAATATTACAGTACTAGTTGCGTAATAGAATTATCCCTACAAAGTTAAGTAAGTACCTAACTGCAAATTATATGCGAGTAAACAGAGACTTTTCAATTTAACCGGGTAATACAGTATCCCTACAAAGTTAAGTTAGTACCTAACTGCAAGTTATATGCGAGTCAAGAGAGCATTTTCAATTTCAGCGGGTAATAGATACAGTTCTTTTTTTGTAACAACAAAGAGGTTTTATACGGCTGAAAATTCATTTACGTTTTTAGAATAAATAAATTTGTCCATAATTAAGACAAAAAACATAATTAAGTATATTATTATCAAATTATTTATAATTCACAATAATTTGTTATAAAACATTTGCATTTTATCACTATTATTATACTTAATTATTTTGAAGTAGGCTGTATGGCTGTATGTAATCAATCACCTCACATTTGGCGCGTGCAAAAAAAACTTGTACGCTTTTTCCCTTAGTTAATATTAGGTTAATACAATATGTATGCAATAAATGTTTGTTTTTCCTCGCAAGTGTGTTGAAAAAGTGCGTATGAAACTCGTGAGCAACTTACTCACTAGACACTCGGCTGATTTACGCCCTCGCCTGCGGCTCGGGCTGCAACCCACAGCCTCGTGTATAATGAGCAACCTAAGCTCACTTGTATCATAATATACTATTACGGAAGTCCTGTAGAACACGTGATAGGTTAGAAATTTAAGGCGATCGCGAATCGCAGCGAAGCGATTGCCTTAAATTTCGTGGTTATTTTTATTTAGGAAATTTATAAATTTACGGTTTTTATTATTTTCCGGTGACATAAATAAATAAAAAAATAAATAAAAAATTAAGACAATATAAAAATACTTTCAATTTAAGTATTTTCAATACTTCAATACTTAAATGAAAATAACGACTCCGTAGCTCAGTGGTTAGAGCATTCGCCCGAACAATAAAAGGTCGTCGGTTCGAGTCCCATCTAACTACTCCGCAGCTCAGTGGTTAGAGCATTCGCCTGGACAGTGAAAGGTCGTGGGTTCGAGTCCCATCGAATGACCCCGTAGCTCAGTGGTTAGAGCATTCACCCGAACAATAAAAGGTCGTCGGTTCGAGTCCCATCGAACGACTCCACAGCGTAAATCGTGGTTTTCGGTGAGTTTTTTTCGGTGAGAAAAGTTTGCGGTGAGTTTGGTTTTCGGTGAGTTTTTTTCGGTGAGTGTTTTTCGGTGAGATTTTTTCGGTGAGTTTTTTTCGGTGAGTTTTTTTCGGTGAATTTGACTGGAACCGTCCATTGACGCCACGTGAAAATGGACTTTGGTAGTGGACGTCTTCTAAAATCCTATCTTCAATGTCTTTGACTATTCAAAACGTCATCGTCAATGTGAAAAACGACATCCAATTGGAAGGACGTCGTCTATCTCTGGATTTCCAAATCCAAATGGACGTCGACCGTGGCCGACTGTCAATGAGCAAAACCCAAAAAGCTTAGACTATATACTGAGGTAACTGGAGAGTGCCTTTTTTGTGGCACTGAGGTTGTCTTCAGTCTCACCTACACTTTGAAAAAATACGTATGGTCTTAAGAGACAACTGACAGCCACTACATACTAAATGTCAAATTTGCTGGGCACACTTTTTTATTCGGGGTGAATACTCCAGTTACAATCTCTCTTCCAGCACTTTTGATGACTTTTGGCATGACGATTACCAAATAAACTAATAAAACACAATGACATGACACACTCATTTCGCCTGCCACAACAAATAACATGGCGACCTGCCAAATTTAAAATTAGTTCCAAATTTGACCGCGCGCAGACTTATCTGGCAAGCGCTCTACCTCAGTATTTAGTTTAAGCTTTTTGGCAAAACCACATCCACTTTTTTTTTTCTTTTTTGTGTTTTACATCTAGGGATGCTAATCGTTGACGATACCATCGGCATAATCGATATAACCTAAGATTAAATCGAGAACTATGGCGATTCTAATCGATCTAAATAGGTACACTCGACAGCACATCAAGTTAAACAGTTGAACTGCGATAACAGCTTTTATTACGTAGGGCATAAAGGCGGTCTCAAGGTCAACATGTGTAGTCTGATGTGCGGCCGTGTGTACCTAAATTATAGCATCGATTTATTAGATGTACTATCGATTGGGTAATCGATACTTAGATTATTTGGGCCTCTAAAAAATAATCTACAATTATTAATTGATTCGGAATCGATTACCCGGCAACACTAGTTCAATCAAAGTGACAGCGCGTACGTCCAATGGAATGCGTCCAATGGGACGTACATGTCAATGTGCCCTCAATCTCAGGCGTTGGAATCACCCATAGAATAGGTCAAAACTTAGTGGCCGGTAGCCCCGATACCCATTCATTGGCTATAATTAAGACCGCCATTTTGTTGGGGTGCCCCCATTGGCTAAAATTAAGGCTGTCACTTTTTTCAAGAATTTCAAGATGACGTTTATTTAGTTTGTGTTTTTTTACTCATTTCGGTTTTCTAGTATTCTTTAGATGTTTTTCCACTTTTTCTCAGATATTTCTTTACAGAAATATGGATACATTATTCAAAGATGCCTTCAGTACACGTAAGTAAATCTATTTACAAAGTTTTATGTATCAATTATTTATTACATTAACCTAAATTTGAGTTTTGTTGTTTTAGGTAATTCCAAGAGGCAACTTTGTATTTCTAAAACTAACCAAAACATAAGAAAATACAGTTAACAACTTAACCGGAGTAAAGAAGATTCGGTTTCTCAGAAAGTTATGAAATTTATCAAAGGCTAAAGAGTCGCAATAGTTTTTACAAGTGCGTCATGCCTGGCACCACGGAGGCCTCTTTAACCAAAGTTAAACTTGGAAAACTCTGCTACCCTTCCACACCCATATGTGCTCATCCAGGAAAAGCTCCCTCCTGGCCTTGAACTTCCCAGATCATTATGGAGATCTTTAAATAGACTCCGTACCCAAGTTGGTCGAAGTAAAGACAACCTGTCCAGGTGGGGCTTCACCAGTAACACGGATCTCGCGTGCAGGTGTGGTTACACTCCACAGACCATGGCCCACCTCATTGATTGCTCTGCATGCATGCCCGGACACCTGCACGCGTGATGACCTCATGTTGGCTGCAGATAATGCGGTGAGAGTGGCACAGTTTTGGGTCAACAACATATGATTTTGTACTTGTCATTGACATGTTGAAGAAGAAGTTATGAATGAAAGGTAGGTAATGTTTGTTTATTCTTTTTATATGAATGTAAGTAATGTGTAATTAATTATTGATTAGTTTTGTTAAAAAATATACATTTAGAAGTGATATCATATGGTGATAATGATAAAGCACAGTAGATTACTTGGGATTAAATTTAAATAATCAGTTGTCACATTTAACAAGTTTCAATTTAGTGAAGTTGTTAATACCAAGTCAAGAGACAATAACAGTGTAAGTAATTCAATAACTTTGTCAAAACATTTAAAATGCCTTATCATCAAATTCATATTTCTGATTCTGACAAACAGAACAGAATTATAACAAATGTACCGGTGGGATAATATATGATTGTTGTCGGTACGAATGATGGTTTATTGTGATTGTCTTATGACTAGGTATGTTATAACTGTTACTGCTACCTACTATATTAGATCTTACTTAATTATATATACTACCTCTCATCAGTCTATGTACAAAGCTTATCTACTTAATAACAGTTATTAACTATAAACATTGATTATCTATAACTTGTGCATAGCGGCACAACAAACAAAATGTGCTTTTTATGAAATATGAAATATACACACTACTCTTTCTTGATTTACAAACTTTTCAGTTCAACTATCACTTATTTGTTTATAAAATGTTATGGCAGATTATAGTAACAATATGTAGTATCTATACTGACCAAATCTAATCTTTTCAGATAACTTGAGTCTCAACGAGGTTCGTGGAGTGCTGCGAAGATGCCCGTGTCTGCCTATTCTTGCGGTTATAAGTTATCAAATCAGAATTATGGTGCAAATTACTGCTGTTAGTTGCTATATTGATTACTTACTGCATTAAATGTTTAACTATTAGAATTAGGTTATTGCGTCTTGCATTGAAACTAAAGTGATATTAACAGTGAATAATGAAATGGCAGATACTAAATAAAACTACTAGGAAAAATTGCATTAGCATTTGTGCATAAAACATATTTGCAAGCAGTTTAATTTTTCTTGTAGCTGATAAAGTATTTATATTTCTTAGTTTATCTATAAAGTCAATTTAGTAAGTAATTTCATTACTCTCATTCTTTGTCTTGTATAAATCTCAACTTATACTTATGTACTTTGTATTTGATAAAATTATAATGTCAAGTAATAAATGCCTTCTTTCATCAAATGTGTTTTTTATTTGAGCAGAATTTAAAATAGTATATTACTAGGGTTGTACCAAACGTCGATGATTTGCACAACTATCGATAACGAATCAAGGGTCGATAGTTCTGGCAGCACTATGTTGTCAAAATCTAATCGGGGTCCGTCATTCACTAACAAACGGCCGCTATAAGGCTTGATTCCTATCTGTACTAGTCTATATAATTTGTGCTCAATCTGGATGACGTCCAATTGGACGTTGACGTACTCCACAAAGTACCTTTGTATATACGTACTCCATTTGTAAGTACCTAATAAAACTATTTAAAGTTTTCTTAGGTAGGTAGGTACTTACCCTTGTTTGGCATTTAGAATATATTTATTATTTTATTCGCTACGTTTTTGGCTGATGTGTTCACTGTTGACACTGTTCTGTGAAAACTACCTTTTGGATGTCTAGATAAGATAAGATAAAAATATTCTTTATTCACTTAGACATAATAAATATGTACTTATGAATCGTCAATATTTTCCTACCACCCATTCAAGACTTTTTTAACCGACAAGAAGAATGGGCGCAAGAAACTTGCCAGCGTTTCTTAGTTAGGTAACGACATTTACAAAAAAACATATCGTTACTAATACAACAATTGCTTAGTATAAAAATACATCATATTAAACAGTGATTATGTTATGTGTTACATCATGACCATGCATTGCGGTCATTCAAATAATCGTCTACTTTATAGTATCCTTTGCTCATCAGCGACTCTTTAATGTAACATTTAAATTTATGCAATGGTAGTTCAATTATATGCTGTGGAACTTTATTAAAAAAGGCTATGCTTTTCCCCAGAAATGAGGCTCTGGATTTTTCTAGCCTAAACTTGGGAACGACAAGTTTATCTTTATTTCTTGTGTTAAAGCGATGAATATCGCTCTGCTTTACAAATGTATTATAATACTTTTTCACATAAATTATATTTTCATAGATGTAATGTCCTGCAACAGTTAAAATGTTTATTTCTTTAAATAGATCTCTTAAAGAATCTTTCGATCGGAGGTTGTAAATGGCGCGAATAGCCCTTTTTTGGAGCACGAATATACTTTGGATGTTAGCGGCTGAGCCCCACAACAAAAAGCCGTAGGACATAACACTATGAAAATAACTAAAATAGACTATTCTAGCCGTTTCAATATCGGTTAAGAGCCTTATTTTCTTAACTGCGAATGCAGCCGAACTGAGTCTACTCGCCAAGGCTTCGATATGAGGATCCCATTGTAATCGCGAGTCTAATATAATACCTAGAAATTTTGTATTGTTAATGAATTGTTAATGTATTGTTAATGAATGAATGAATTAATGAATTCTATTTCCTAAGCTAATGAAAATTATTTACTACTATGATAACCGGGTATTTTATTTTGTTTTTAAAGTGATGGAAAGTGACTTTACATATTATATTAAGTTAAAGATGAGTTAAAGTCACTTTTTAATTTGACGACTCTGTATGAAATACAACAGGGAGAAAAAATAGCCCTTGGCGAGTTTCTTGCCGGTTCTTCCCGTTACAAGGCCTCCCGCCGCCGTTGAATTTGCGAACCGGAACCGATAGCGTAGCTTCATTGACGTTCACAAGTGCTGTATCAGCCTAAAATGAATAAATGATTTTGATTTGATTTGATTTGGCTGAACTGCTTTGGTTCCACATGAGGTATTTCGATTTTCAAAATATATTGTAGCCGAAGTATATGTTGACGAGGGTTAATAGCCATATAAAAAAAGTTTGATCTAAATCCGCTCAGTAGTTTTTTGCATGAAATGCGGACAACTGACAGACAGACAGACAAAAAATTTAGAGGTATTTTTTCTATTTCTTTTCAATGTACAGAATTGGCTCGTTTCATTATCATCATCATCATCAGCCCGTTTTCGTCCACTGCTGGACATAGGCCTCTCCTAATTTACGCCACTGAGCGTGAGCACGGTCTTCAGCTCTTCGCAGCCAGCCCCCGCCTGCCATCTTTCGCAGGTCGTCGCTCCACCTGGTAACAAGGCGCCCTACGCTACGTTTGCCTAAACGCGGTCTCCACTCCAGAACTCGTTTGCCCCAACGGCCGTTGGTTCTTCGAGCGATGTGGCCAGCACACTGCCACTTTAGCTTGCTTATTCTTTGAGCTATGTCGGTGACTTTGGTTCTCTGCCGGATAACTTCGTTTCTTATTCTATCCTTCAGAGAAACGCCGAGCATAGCCCTCTCCATAGCTCGCTGTGCGACTTTAAATTAGTGGACTATTGTAGTCCCACCGTGAGTGTCCACGTTTCGGCTCCGTAAGTCATGACAGGTAGGACGCACTGGTCAAAGACTTGACGACGGAAAGACTCGACCAAGTTTGCCGAATACTGCCCATCCCAGCCGGATTCTTCTGCTAGTTTCACTCTCTTTGGCTCGTTTACAGTTTTATTATTGTGTACTAGCTGATCTAGCGAACTTCGTACCGCCTTATCGACAGTACGCCACCTACCGGCAATGGAATTGCGTAAAGTCAATCGTATTCATTTGACAGTTCATATCGTATCATATTATATGTCATTCCATAGAAATTGCAGCCGATTGAATACGATATGAACTGGCAAATTAATACGATTACCTTACGCAATTGCACCCCGGGTCCAATTGTAAATCTAAATCATTCTTGAATACACCTAAAGCAAAGAATATTATGACCACGACATATACACTAACGCGAACCTGAAGACACTCAGTGATAGCCAAAAACCACCTGCCCTGCAAGTAACTTTTGTAAAACAATGCGTACCTAATATTTACCCGCCCCTAATATGTAGAGGTTCTTGGATCCAACCTGATATATCATCCACTAGTGAATCTAATTTATTTTCTTGTCTGGAGTCAGATAGTCTAATACTAATTTATTGTATAGAGGAATGATTTGACCTTATGTTTTCAATGGAAAAATTCAAAAACTACTGGACGGATTATAACAATTCTTTCACCATTAGAAAGCTATCTCCCTACATTTTTCCCGAGTGATAGGCTATACAGGGTGTTTCTCTATAATGCTGCGGCCACACTATGGGGATATGCCGATGTTCAACTTCGCTTGAATTATGGCGAGAATTATCGCGAAAAACTTCGCGAAGTTTGCGAAGTTTATCGCTTGAATTATTGCGAAGTTCAGTGGCCACACGGCATCGACGTCAAACTTTGCCATTTGCCGATGTGTTTGCCGATAATATGGATGCTCAGGCCGCAGCACTTTATTTCATAGCTGTTAAATTTTATTATAAGTATGTTTTTTTATTACTTTAATGACTTTGTATAATTATTTAAATGATGTCTATAGTCCTACTTCCTACTTAATATTATAAATGTAAATAGGTACTCACAAAGTATTTCCTTGTTTATTTACTTTAAAAATAAATAATTATATTAAAACTAGCCATACAATTTATGCCGTTTTTAATTTTTCAAAACGTAATAAATTTTTCGTTCGTCCATTCCATCTCATATAATGCGTCCGTGCGGCTTGCGCTCCGGGTGCGTAATGACATGGCGTGGACATGGCGTAGTGTGGCCGCTCTGTTGCCAGAATTCTCGCGATAATCCCCGGCATATGGCGAGGTGAATGCCGTAGTAAAATTATCGCTTGAATTATCGCGATGACGTGGCCACACTGTGTTGGAATTTGGCATATCCCGATGTCTATTGGGATATCCCCATAGTGTGGTCGCAGCATAAGTGCAATACCTCTTAGGTGGTGATTGTGCTCATGAATATGAACAACTTTTACTATGGGCCCAACTCTGCAACTTAACAAAAAAAAACAGCTGTTTCATACAATTTGTTAATACCTACCTGACCAGAATGTATGGAACAGCTGATTTTCTTTGTGAAGTTGCAGAGTTGGCCTCCTAGTAAAAGTTGTTCATATTCATGAGTACAATCACCACCTAAGAGGTATTGCACTTATAGAAAAACAGCCTGTATTTAATCCCGATATTCCCATGGGAACGGGTACCACGCGCATTAAACCGTGGGAAACCACTAGTCAATAATAATTGACGATTTTATATAAGTACCAAATTTTTTTTAAGAATACCCACTCCCCACGTTTTAATTTTGAGGTCCCCTTGAAAACTCTCGTAGCCATCTCGTAGCACACTCTTGCTACGGGTCGTAGCTCTGCTACTGTAGCCATTGCCTTCGTTGCTACAATTTTTTCTTTAACTTATGTATTACCTATAACAGCGTGTTCTGTGAAATCAAGGGGTATTTATGCATTAAAACAAAATTTAATAAAATCTATTGTTTATATTTGTAAATATATAATGGATAAAATAACACGTTTTGAAATAAATTAATTTAGGTCTAGAGTTGTTCCATAAAACATTATTCGTAATATTCTCTTTCTACGTTGACTTATTTCATCTTGGATATTATTATTTTCTTAGGTACTATATATTTTCTGTTGATTCTTGAACTCGGTTCTACAGAATGCACAGAAATTCTTGAAAGCTAACATTTTGGATTAATTTCTCTAAAATAATATTTAGGTACGTTCCGTACCAAAGTATTTGCATCATATATCACACCAAAAACCATGATAACTTCGAAGAGGAATGAAAAATAATGCCACCGGGGTTCTAATAATCGATATATATTTTTTAAGACACACAAAATCCATACTAAACTTATTGAGGTATAATATATCAGGCAAATAGTGTACTAGAAGTAGCACATTATTATCAAATAATAACATTTTATACTCTTAAAGATTCCTCGAAATTATTATTATAACATTTATTGAGTAGTTACACAACTTCATAGTCACAGTTCGTTCGCTATGAAATGCATCATACATTATAGAGAGCTCCTGCGATCACGTCAAATGATGTTCAGATTTGTGATGCTCAGTTTGTTTCGTTTAATACTAACAACTTTCTTTAATACGTATTACACATCTCCAACATTTTTATTTCAACACGATAACATAAACATTTCAATAGGTAATATAATTGTAATATCTATATTTTATAAAATCAATCGTTTGGAACACATTCTGGACCTTTTAGCATTAGGTACAATATAAAATAACATTGCCTAATCTAACATTTTATCAGTAAAATATTAACACACGCGCACATTCAACATTAAAGATATAAATAATAATCTAAGAAAATAATAAATAGAATTATTAATATCACAGTAGAATAACTGCCAGCTAGTTACTACCAGTAACATAGTTATAATAATGGTTGTGGTTTATTGAAGGGTCAGTGTGCGTCATAAGAACACGTAAGAACGTGAGAGACGTTAAGACGGCGAGGTAGCGCTGACAGTCTCGGCCAAAACTGCTGTGATATTGACAACTAAACAATAAAGCATCAGAACATCGAGTAGAACATCTCAGAACAACATTGTTTGATCAAAATGTTGCTAGCAACCTTACAACTACTGGTAACTAACGATGCGTCGAGATAGCTCGGCACTAGGGATTATGACACTATACGTTTGTTTTAATTTAATCCCGGCTTGCGACACAAGGACACAGTACACAAAATAAAGTATTGCTGTCCTTATCTTAAGGCTACTGGTGAATAGATTTAAGAAAACTCTGTATATGTATGTAAGTGTTGCAGATATATACAATATTAATTATAATGTGATAAACAAATGATTTCAAATAACTTACAATACCATACAAACTTAATGATAAAGACCATACAGTGTACACGGCATGGTGGAGCACAGTTTTGTTTGTTACCTACATACTTTTATAAATAAAAACCAATTTCGTTGTCAATGTCATAGACGATAAAATAGAGTGAAAGTGACAGGAAAAAACCATTGTGCTCCGCCACGGTGCAGTATGAGAGAGATCTACTTATCTAAAACAGGAGACATATTTTCATAAACTGTGATTGCCCACATACTGCCGAGTATGTCATAGGATAATAAACTATTGGATATTTATACATTCAAATAATATGAACCAAATTATAAATCTTACAGTAATGATATAGAAACGATAGCGTCGTAAACCTATTTGGAGGAAATACATGCTAGTTTAGATACTAACAATTACTTCGAAATTATTATTTAACATACTAAATATACTGAAAATTTTAAAGTGGATCTAATTCATTTTAGGATTATATTTGTATATGTTCAATAAAAGTGCTCATGTCTTTACAACGGTTAATATGATAATAATGATCTATATTCGGGTATTGTAAAAGTTCGCCGATTTTCCTATGGCCATACGATATCAGCTCAGTTCAATATTGAAAGACATAATATATTTACATGAGGGGCTTTAAATTTCCGCAAGGGATTATGTAATTGAAGTAGGTAATTTAAATTTTTACTTTTTTGCATTAACAATTCAATTTTTATTATTGAAAAATGGAAAATTAAGTATTTTAGAAAAAGAGCTAAGAGCTAAAGAGCTAGTTGTGAGGCCCGATTTTTTCTAAAATACTTCATTTTCCATTTTTCAATAAAGTAAGTATTAGAAAAAATCGATCCTTCTCACAATTAACTCCGATGGGTCTAGAATCCACGACCTTTCACTGTCCGGGAGAATGTTCTAACCACTGAGCTATGGAGTCGTTAATTTTCAATAGTAAAAATTGCATTGTAATGAATGCGTAAAAGTAAAACGAAGAGATTATGTAAGTTAGGGAAGGTGTTTAGATAGGCAGAATTTACATACATACACAATTTTTATTTCTTAAATATCGAGTTAGATGTAATGCGAGTCACCGCGAAGATATTGTATTTGCGAATCAAAAGCTATGTTATAATCATTTGAATAAAGACTCAACGAAAATTTGGACAAGCTTCATACACGAGGAAAGTGGTTAAATTTTGTTTTTATAAAAACTTTATAATCTACGTAATATTAATGTTAGATCTAAGTACGAAGACAAGGCTCATGTGCCTTAACTTAACGCAGGCGATTCACCAGCTTTACTAATAATTTATGACTGTGCCTTAATATTAACATAATTTTTAACTCTATTCAGTATAAAAATCACTCGATACGCAATCAATTTAGTAATGATATCGAAGGGCATAACGAATAAGACTTAGAGGTCGACTAGCGGCCAGTGTCAGAAGGCTCCAGCTCTGTCCTCTCGGAGACATCTGAGTGTCGCTCGTGCTGGTCGAACGAGGGATACACTGAAGGAGAGCATCCACACAAGTTTAAATCTTTAGATATCGCGACATTTCATTGCAAAAATTGTAAATAAATAGATATATCACATACATATACGTACTTGTTTCAATTAGTACCAACAATTCATTTGAAAAAATACGAATTTATGCTACATAAATATATATACAAATTAATATGTAGCTTCTAGTAGACAATAAAAATGGTCATCCTTCAATCTGTCTCTCGACTGTAATCGTGATTGTAAAAGAGTCGTCATATCTAGCATATTTACACCACCTCTGCCAGCTAGCATTTCTAAAACTATTTGATGCCAACATGAACTGAATCTCAAATGGTTAGTCAGTGAATGGTAATTTGATCATAAATGAACTCGTTTCAATTATGCTCCTTTGTACTGATATGTTTTCATTTATTTTTTTATTAATATTATGTTACGACTTTGGTGTTGAGTGCAGTATAAAATTGAGCAAAATTTTGGCTAAATAAATTAATACGTAAATTATTTACAAGTGGCTTAAATAAAAAATAAAGTGTCTTTATTCATTAAAATAATAAAATTCAGCTAAAACCTAATATAAATACGATAAAATAAGAAAACGTCTATGATAATGAAAAATTTACTCTAATAGCTTCGAATATAAAATTGAGATCGGTAAAATTATTAGATTATTACATTTATGAAATTTTTGCGAGGCCTCGCCAGAATACGAATCTTTAAGAGAAATCAACGTAGTGCATAGAACCGGAAACAATATTTACTGTAATGCAGTAGGTAATATTAAAATCGGAAATCAACGAAACGTTAATGACGTAGGGAGAGCGTAGTCTTTTCTAGAAGATATCTATTACGGGCAAGGCAATTTATTATAGGGGACCTACGCAATTTCCCACTATAATCACTTTTACTTTCTTATGTAGCTTAATATATTATGTAATGTTGGCTGCAACATGACGATGCTAGAAACGATTTTTATAAAAATAAAAGTTCACCTTCACTGTATTTATACAGACAAACAATAAATTGTAATTACAAATGTAACACATTTATTGTATTGTATCTAATATTATCTATTAAATACTATTATTATGACTTCAACTTAAAATGTATCTATGTCTATTTTTTATAATCTAAAGCAGTTGTTATATCTATAATCTTACAATATGGCAGTTGTCAAATCGCTAGCTGAGTTGTTTCAACTTTTTTACCTCTAGCTTAAATGTGGTCGATCGTTAACGTTATGCATTTAGAGCGCGGGATTTCGTTGCATATATAACGGAAAATAATTAAATCTGCTAAAAGCGACAACTTTATGATGTTTTATCACAACCATTATTGCAATGATAATATATATTTGGTAATATTCCCAGGTACGTCACGTCACGTAAAATAACACAATGTTTTCAAATTTAATTTTGATTAGTTTTAGTACTAATAATCGGTAGGCACCTGTGACTGATTTTTACGAATTTGGCAAGAAAATATTATGTAATTTCTTTATAATATCAGATATGAAATTGCATTTCAAAAATATGTTAAAACTTTTGAAGCAGAAAATAGAGTTTGTATCTAACTGTTAATAAGTTTAGGTATTAAATATATTATATACATTTTATTTACATTTTATTAAATAAACCGTAGATTTTTATGTTTAGAGTTACTAATTGCACTTTTAAGAAAGTATTTTTTATGCCTGTTTGAAAGTAGGAAATTAGTTACATAAAGAGATTTGGATGCGCTTGTTAGGCATATGAATGTCAATTGACGATCCTTAAACCTTTCTTGGTAAAGTATGGGTAAGTAATGGGTAATTTATTTTGATCAATTTTATTTGCTTATCACATGAGATATTAATTACTAATGTGAGGCCTGGCTAAGTTTAAATTATAATGCAGTTGTAACTTTCACTCAAGGCTATGTAGGGTCAGCAGCCGTTTTTATCCAAAAGTGTAAAATTTTCCAATCGATTTCCTAAATACCTACATTTCACGAAAGTTCGCTAAAACTAAATTTTGACATTTACCAGTGTGAGTAACCTGCTGTTTTTCACACCCTTAGGCAATGTTTCGGTGATATTTATTGGCGGTTGTATAAAATAATTGTTCTTTGTACATTGTAGTTGTGCGCTCATTAATGCAAGCGACATCAGAATCTGTCATCATTTAACCCACCATACATCGCCGGTCGCCATTTAGTAGCCGATAAACTTTGTTTCTAAATAATCAGAATATGCAACGTAGAAAAAAGATTACCAAATATTTCAAACAATCAAGAATAGAACAAATTTTGATTTCAATTAGATTTTTCTTTTAGTAATAGAAAAGACTTAAACGCGTTATGAGAAAAAATATCCGCAAAGATTTTCTATCTTTAATTTAAACCGCGATTGGCACATTATTTCTTATGTAATGAACTGTAATCTTGTAGAGTTCAGTATTATTAAAAATATCCGTACATTTATTCACTTATCACATTAAAAAATATAACGAACCTTGGTAACTGCTTACGGGGCCGGAGCCCGCCCGCGGGGTTCCATGCGCATTTTAAACTTACATGAATAAAAGCTAAACTAAAACGAAACACGTCACTATGTAACCGTACAAACCTTCGATTAAGCGATCACATTAAGTAACAGTACTAAATTAAAACGTAAGTAATATATAGGTACTATGTACACATCCCCAAACATTGCTTTGATTTTTTGCATAATATAAAGTAAATATTTATAATTCATCGCATAATTAATATTTACAAGTTTAAAACTCTCTTTATAATACTTATATATAATATTGCAGCTCGCATCGCCTTCAATTTAGTTGCTCGTACTTTATGCTGTTCATGTCCTTTCTCTATCACATTCCGTAAGATCGCGCTCACAGTACTTTATTAAGGAGGCTACTTTAAGAAACTGTATGTACAATAGGCGGTATTGGACGCGAAATTTGGAAGCTTTTGAAACTTCTTCGTAGTACAGTCCAATGTGTACATAGAGTAAGACCCCCATAGAGTGCGATTGCACATTCGTGATGTTTTCCAAGTCCTTCCATAGTCATTCCAGTGATGTTTCCGAAAACCCATCTCCATAAGAAGTGGTCTTAAAGTTAAATTTGTGATGTCTGCGACAAAGAGGCCTGACGTAAACTTTGTATTAAGTACGTTAAAAAGCTCAGAATCAACGTGAAATTACATTACATTTCATTGTTGCTACTTAGTTTTGTTATAAGACAATAATTTTCTTTTAATAGTGATGCATTAAAGAGGTATGATTATCATATATAGTAATAAACATTAACATTTTTTTTTTGCGCATTAATACTTTTTTAACTGGGGACAGTCCTACCTGCGGCAGATATCGCAATTTAACTAGGTAAGCCCGTTCCTGTTCCCACTTCGACCAATTGCTGATCAAAGTGTTCCAAGACTCATCTCTAGTCCAACGCTGAGCGAGCGACGCTGAGTATTGTCTCTTTGTTACACGACCACCAATGTATACCACAAAGATATGTTCATAAATTTTTTAAGTCTAAAACATGATTTGTAGTCTTTTCGTCGAATCTGAGATAGCTTACAAGACTAATTCATATAAAGTAGTTTTGTTTCAATTATTATCTAATAATTCAGTCAATATACATTATTTAGTGATTATTATCACCGAAGTGTTTTCGACTGGAATATTGTACCGAGTCGAGTGTATTATGAGCCGAGCGAGCGAGCGACGCATGTTATAGAATGCGTTGCGCGCGCGCACGGTCGTGAGCGGTGTGGAAACAATCGCCGCGCCATCTACGCACCACCTAGGTACTTTCTAAAGCACATTCGAAAATGTGGACGGAATACACTGACTTCATAATGTTTTTAAGGATTTAACTACCCCAAACGAAGCCAATACCAGCACAAAAGTATGCGTACCTCAGAGTACAGCATGAAATTTAAGAGCTTTGGATGTACTTATAAAGTTAGGATATATGATTACTATGTAATTTTATGACATAAAGTCCTATGTACCATCTTTTAGAATATTATGTAAGAATTATATATTTATTACTGTCGTTAGTGTAGAATTGCAAGGTGTTTAACGATCATGAATCCATTCAGTTGGTAGAGGCAGCCTTCCAGGCGACGTTTCCACAGCGCCCCGCGTCAGTCTATCCTTACAATGTACCTTACAGCTAATATTCACAGTCTGCAGCCGAGAGCGACACGCGACTTCGCATGTACGTCACAGTAAAGGCGAATCTACTGCGCTACAAAAATACGTGGGCAATGTCCATTATGCATTCAAAACACGAGCCACATTTGAAGAGCAAAAATATGTCTCCTTCGCGATTCATATACAATAAAAGTATTTATATTAATATTTCTCTTTAAATTAAATAATAAAAACATTTCGTTATATTAATATATCTTCTTAGAGATCACGAACTGCTGAGTTGCACTCGCGAATTGTCTATAAAATAGTTCGGTTTAAGGTAGGTATTTGAGTTGGAGCGCTCGGCGCGCGGTGCCGGCGGCGGGAGTCGCGCGGCGCGGACGCTAGTCGCCGAAGCGGGTACACGCCTTCTTCCACTTGCATTGCGTGCACCAGAGGTCGCGCTGGTCCATGCCGTACACTTTGCGGCACTTCTTGTTGTCGGAGCGCGGCCGCCGCCCAGGGCTGCCGGGCGAACCGCTCGCTCCTGATAGCCTCATGTGCTTCTGTACACAAAAAGACAAAATCTATGAAAACCGGTCTTTTTCTTCTAAAATGAAAAACCGAAAGAAAACCAACGATCAAAGAAAATTATAATTACCGGAGAGTGTGAATTGGACCAGGAATGCGAAACGGGAATGGCTATGGGCCTCGCGGACCCATTTTGCATGGTGGAAAGCAGTCCTTGCCTGGAAAACACAATCAATGGTTACGTTTGTTCCAGATAAGCTGAAAATAAATAACACTTGTTTCTTTGTAAATCCTTAAATAGACAGAGGTCGTAGCGTATGAGGTTTAATACCTGTAGGAGCCGACGAGCTGTCGCTGGTACTCGGGGTCCTCGTGCGGGGGCCGGCACATGTCCCGGTGGAACAGCGTGGGCAGCAGCGCAGGGGTCGCTACTTAAAAAGATAGAGGTCGTAGCGTGGGAGGTTTAATACCCGTAGGAGCCGACGAGCTGTCGCTGGTTCTCGGGGCCCTCGTGCGGGGGCCGGCACATGTCACGGTGGGATAGCGTGGGCGGCGGCGCAGGGGTTGCTACTTAAAAAGACAGAGGTCGTAGCGTGGGAGGTTTAATACCTGTAGGAGCCGACGAGCTGTCGCTGGTACTCGGGGTCCTCGTGCGGGGGCCGGCACATGTCCCGGTGGGACAGCGTAGGCGGCGGCGCAGGGGTCGCCACATCACGTTCCGTGTAGTAGAACTCCTCCTCATGGTCACTCTCACCCTCTTTCTTTGGCCTGCAAATTACAATGAAATTGTAGAGATCTTAACACAAAGAGCGCATGGAAAACGTTGTCTATGGCCAGTATTCGGTGAAATGTGGCTTTCCTTTTCAATATTTTATTGGCATAGGTAATGAAAATGCAATCAACTATTTCTTCTATGTCTGATTATGTACCGTACAGGTATATAACGAGATATGTACTGTCGTCATTAGCTCGGGGCAGGGTTACGTAACCAGCGAGCGGTAGCGGGCGACCTTGCGGCGCTCGGGTGCGGGTACTATGCAACCTTGTCGCCCGCCAACCGTCGCTTCCGGGTCACCAAGGGCCGCCCTTTTATTCCATAAGTGCTTCGTTACATATAGAGCAAAGGTCAGTTTCACCCAGCACTTACTGAAAATTTTACCATATTTTGTTTACGCCTCATTTTTAATACATCTTAAAAGTTTACTATAGTAAGTCGAGATAACCTTATCTGGCATGTGTTGATTTAAAATTATATATTGGACAGAAAACGCGGCTTGAAATTGGAACGAACTGCTATACTGCCGCTTGGGTTATTGCGCAATTGCTATTGCACCGACACGTGTTGTTCTCGGCGCACGTGACCTTTCATACACGTGCAAGTTAAATACACTACACGTCCTCTCATCCAATCTAACTTCACGTTATATGCTTGCATAACTTTACACATGTAAAAGAAACCTTGAGTTTCAGCCTCACCGTAAGACTGACGTGAGGCAGATAACAAACGCGTAGGAAACCCACCGCATAAATTAGCGTACCTATCTAACAAAAATTATGTAACGTAAAATACGTCTCCAAACCTACGTAATGTCGTTTTCTGATTTCTGGAACGAGAATTTCTTAGTTATATTGATCAAATGACGCACTTACCCCAAATGCGACTGTCGTATGTGAGCTTCAATCGCGTTGCATGTGTTTGTATTGTACCCGCAACCTCGCCACACGCACTCGTACACAACGCTGTTAATCTGAAACAAAAGAGAAATAAATTAGCTTACCAGTAAATCTGCAAGTTGTTCCAGAAATCGTGACGAATATCTTAAATCGATATTCGTCACGATTTCTCGAACAACAAACAAACCGGATGAAATAAGTTGTTTGAAATTACTCCGAACACACGTGGTAAACAACTCGTGCAATTATAACTTCAAGATAATTGATAGTTTTATATCAACAAGTCAGTTCTCAGTTCTCCAGCTAGTGTTTTGTTTTTCGAAAAGTTTACGACAAAAACAAAATTTTGACGAGTTCTCCTGATTGACAAGGCCAGCAGCGTAAGCGTCTTTCTATATAACAATACGTGTATTGAGGATCGTTAGATAAAAGGCAACATATGCGGAAGTGGTTCTAGGTCGGCTTGGCGCGGCGCGGCCTTGCTGACGCCGCTCGCCCTCCCGCCCCGCATGCCGCACTAGTGCATCTGCACTGTTTTAATAGAAACAATATTCATCTACAATCTACATGCTAATAACAGTCGAGTAACAAAATATTAAAGTCAGCCAGTTATGTCAGTATGAGTCATAATCATAAATCTCGAACCAATTATTTACAGTAGAGTGCAGTTGCTACGACATAAAAACGTTTATTTATTCTGGAAATAAGACATTTTGTCTCTTTACCTTACTATTTTGTTTCAATCCTATAAAGCCGACGACCTTTAAAACTGTTTGATCACCTTTTCTTCATGAGGAAATTTACTGAAATGCAATTGTGTTTGAGGTGCGATCGTTACGGCAGAGCTCGCGGCCGCGGCTGGTGGAGCTTGCCAAACATTCTGCACCGACCTTCTGGCCAATGCCACATTATTTTGGCCACCCGGGCTGAGCTGCTTCTGACAAGCGTCTTGTTGCCATGCCATTCGCTGGTATATTTAGAACTTTATGCTATGTTTGTATTCGGTCTTAGGTTGGCGTTTCCTGTGTCTAAATTAGTATTTCAGTGTTGAAATTGATATAGAAGCTAGGTTGAAATATTTGTTGGACTTAGAGCAGAAGACTAAATTGTTCCAGCAAAAAAGTAAAAAACGTGGTTGGGAAGGAAATTACTGTTTGCATCGCCTGGAAATTAAGACTACGTGGGTATATCAAGTGCATTGAGAAGTAGGTCAGGTCGAGGTAGCCAGCATCGGGGTAGGTGGAAGGGGGGGGAGGCCAGCGATCTAGGCCACAGCACCACGGCCAAGGGTGGTCTGCGAAGGTTGCGTTCCTTTGTCATATCAGAGGGAACAGCCAGTGCCACTGCGCAAGAACTATCTTTGTTTTAATCGAGGACAACTCATCTGACTTTGAAACCGCTTGCAAAGCAAAATATTTAAACTGTTTTACAAGCAAGCACATTGTTACATTAATTCTCCGAAACTCGATATCATTTCTGAGTAGTCCATCCACAATATGACGCTGTACCGAAATCAACGTTGCAAATATTGAAGTGATTCATTCAGTCACATGACGCATAATTCTGGATAGGAGTAGGAGTAAACAAAATTTCCAGTAACCGCAAATTGACTGCAAAACTCAGTTTAACCCAGTGGCCGTCAGTGAGTTGATGAGTATTTACACCTTGACTCTAACGAGGGCGGTGGTCACATTGACTTTATTCAATGGTTCTTATGGGAGTTCGTCCTTCAAGCCTATGGCGGCAGAACGGCGATCGATACGGAGGCGACCAATCAAGGTTTGCACTCACGTTACCTAGTTGTTTTGCGAGAGATTTTCAGCGACGATTATGAATATCATACGGTTTGAAGGTTATTATTAAGGGTTTGCAGGAAAAGGTCGGAGTTCCGAAAACTTTTTGCCAATTCCGCAGATGCGCGTCGAAGTTTGGTTTGTCGGCTATTTTAATATCGGATACCTTCCCTCGCGGGGCGGCGGGGTGAGGCGGGACGCGGGACGCCGTCTATCGCAGGAGCCTCCCCCTACTGCACCAATGACCTACTTTCAGTACTCAATAAACTTGTAACGCGAGCTGTAAAGATCTATGAAAAACTACCATTTTCTACTAGAATACAGTGCTCTACATTTTCTTTTTCTTTCAGTTGTATCATACATTTTCACGATGAGCAAGCGTAAAGTAAGAAACAATGGAATCAAATTACAAACACTCATCGTTGGGTTACAAACATCGAATAAACAATTTGTACAAAACGTCCTATTTTTACTTTAGTTTATGAGCCGGTGATGACGTCACTAGTTTCATCTCTCTTCAATGAAAGCCATAGAAAGGGACGTCGGTATAGCGTAGTAAGTGCCTTTGTGTGCATTTGATGTAGATAGGTATGTCGCTATTATCGAACATCTCTATAATTGTTAGTGAAGTCACTATAATATGTTTACAAGAGTGTAGAGACCAAAGTTCAGAAACATTGCTTTACAACAACATCATTTTAATTAATTTTAATTTATAATCAAATAAGTTAACTACAAACAGACTAATATATACTTTTGCGTTTAACAAAGAACGTGTAACCAAGCAAAAATGTATAATAAATATCCTTTCCTGTATTTGCACCCACTCCCCACTGTCCTATACCTAACTTATCTTTCGCCCAAGGTTGCCTGGAAGAAATTGCTATTTAGCAACAAGGCCGCCTTGTTGTATGCTTTCTGTGCTTTTGTAATGTTTCTTTGTAATTTGTTTTATCTATTGTGTGCAATAAAGTGTTTTTTATTATTATTATTACCTACCTATTAATAATAATGGTTGATTAACCAAAAGTCACGCCAAAATAATGGCAAATAGTCAATACTGCGACTCTACATCGCTCGGTCCCGAGTGCACTCGCATCTATGCAGCTACCAAAGCTAGTATGTATAGTTATAGTTTGTCCTGAATAGCTGCTTGTTTGTGTGCCGTACGGACGCGTTGCACGTGCCGGCAAATGCAGCTGTGTGTGCGTGGGCGGTGCAGCGGAGCCACACCGACGGGATTTAAAATGTAATTGCTATGTAGAGCGGTATATATTTTCATGAAAACAAGACACAATCAGAAGTTTTATTGGAGATGCAGGTGCAGGTCAAATATTTAGGAATAAGAATATTGTTTTTTTTAAATAGTGTGTAGATATACCTATGCTAGTGATAATGCATAACAAAGACAAAAAAGAATACCCATAACGGTTAAGCAATTTAAAGTAACAAAGAAACTTAGCTAAAGGTACTTTAAGTAATTAAAATTTAAAGAATCAATAAAAAAGTATTTATTTATGCATTTTTTGAAACCCGTAGACTGTCGTGCTTTTGTTTTGATAAAAAATTGTTAAATGATTGCACATGTTTCATTTGTCAATTTTCTTATTTATGTCCGGGTTTAAACTTGCAGTTAATTATTTCAGTAGGCGATTTTTGTACACTTGTTTCTGTTTATTGCAAATGTTTCACTTTATAAAAATGTAGAGCAGGAAGGTAATGCATTTTTTTGTTAAAGTCTTATTGTTGCGGCTGACTTTTTATGGTGCACTTTTAATGGAAAGTTGATGATAGGGCAATAACAAGCTTGGCATTCTGTATTTCGTTTACATTTTCAAAGGTAGAGTCTAAATCGGAGTCTAAGTAGTTAAATTGTTACTTTTGACGACGAGACGTTCGTAGAGACAAATTATAATGTGATTTGCAATGACAATTCGTAGGCATGATGTATTGTAAACGAGAATTAATTATTTCACAAGCCTGTAAGTAGCATCATGATGTCATGAGTTAGTTATATTAGGGCCGGTCCTATGGGCGATGAAGCGTGGTGTGGGAGTACACACTTAATTTATTTATGCAATGACTGCTTAAATTTTAACAGGTGACAAAAAAAAAAGATTTAAGACTAGATTCTCGTAATGTTTTTGGTAACTGACATTCAAATTATTTTATCGATACAAAAAAAATTGGTATTAAGAGTGAAAAGCCTTCGTGGAACAAACCCATAAAATTTCACAACGGGACCATCGAGTAAATAATTACGTTCTCGTTTCTAAGTCCGTAAACAATCGTCCGGTTGACTTAAACTCTACCGCAGTCCACAGTAATAAGGCAGATATTCGTATAACTGTATAGTATGAATAACGAACGAACCGGCATAAAATGCCGGTTTGTTGTTGCGCTATCTCTTTCTACTGCGAAACACCGAGATGATATTGATTTGTTTTCATTGCGTCTCTTTTCCGCTAAAGCGCGATCGTATGTCTGTCGCGGCAGCGTGACCTTCCTTATTTATACTTCAAGTAGGTACGCCGTCAGATAAGTTGTTTTCGTGTCATCTCGCTCTAGCGCTAGGAGTGAACGAGGAAGAACGCCATTTAAAGGTTGCTGTGTGTCGTCGGTGCGTCGTGCAGTTGCGCGCGTGTGTGTGTAATTACGAGAATGTGGTGAAAACGGGACAGACGAGCGACGAATTACAAAGCAATCTTTCATCCCAAGAAAATATTAGTTCTTTGTGTAGAAAGCAGCCGCACTGACCGTAGATATAATAGTAATCTCCATTTTTAAAGGCTTAACAAGAATAGACTCTACTTTTTTACCCAGGTTTAGGTCAGTAAGTACTTAACACAATTTCGGCAAACTACAATACAAAGATTTTTGTAAACTTTTATTTTTTCTCTAATGCGCCTTTAGATCTCAATTGATAAAAGAGAATTAATCCTACTGCTTAGTTGCTTACTCTATTTTCTCGTGTACAACGCACAAGTCTCTAGCTAGAATAGTAGCGTCGTCAGTTACTTACAACCGTTACACCTCAGCTTTAGCTTCTTAGCTAAAGTTTATAAACCATATGTCTACAGAATTCTAATGAATTCTAACTCAGATATATAAAGGTAAACAAAAGTTGTTTGTTAGTTCCTAACGATATAAACAACAACTAAAAAAACAAACTTACTTGTAAGTTCCTTATGTTTTCCTATACGTAATAGGGTAATAACACTTAAAATATGGCAAAAACATCATTAAAATTTGTATCTTTATCCGCTACGTAGAGATGCGGCTCGTACATACCTATAGGAGAGTCACGTGGCCGGCGCAGTGGCTTTCTATTTCAAAACAATGATTGTCTCATTTCATGTTTACTAACAATACGCCTAACCCATGAAGTTTGTTTATGAATGAATCAAAAAATATTGTTTCCTAAAAATAAGTTTGGCAAACGTATTTAGAAACTTCTTGAAACGACTACAGACGGTGGTGGTTAATATAATAATAAAATTAGAACAAAAGATATCGGCGTATCGCTGTTAAGTAGTGCGTAAGTAGATCTAAAACACACAAAGAGGTCAAAAACTTCTAATATGAAGCCATTAAAATAATAAAAAAGTTTTATTTCTTTTTTTTAAGTTTTACAGTAACCGCATGAATACTCTTTTGAGTTTACTTGCCAAACAAAGGAATTAGGCGAGACAGCGATAGACGGAGAGAGATGGCGCAAAATGTGTCATGCAGTGGCACCGGCACCCCATGAAGCTAAGGGACTAAAAGCATTGCAGGTCAGTGAACCTACGATGGCTTACCCCAACTACGCATCGCAATTCCCGCCCTGGCATCCTGGTGGGGTAATAGATTAAAAAAAACGGAAATGATACTTTTTAACTTTTTTTAAGTGACTTGGGTCTAGAATCGTGTATTACACGGTTTGCATTTATCTATTTACTTTCTATGTCATCATCATCATCAGCCATTATAAGTCCTCACTGCTGTGGCAAACACAACACAGGCCTTCCTTATGGGCGGATAAGGAGTACTTTCTATACTTATATATAAACTTAATACAGTACCTACTTAAAAAAACATTAATCACACAATCGCAATAAAACAACCTTGTTTAAAAAGCATTTAATGCTTCACAATAATTTTAACGAGTTCTCCTACTAAGAGCGCGTTGAAATCTTTTTTATGTGACAATAAAAATTCGATCTTTATTTTGTTTTGCATTCGGATAATTCTTTATGGTTTACACTTTTTTCGATGTGAAGGGTTATGATCGGCCTAATTTCACGCCGCAGACGGCCGGCCGGTCATTAAACTTTACCCACCCACTATTTTTCATACAAAAATGGAAGACGTTAAACTTTTGTTGCCATATCTGCGGAGGTAGGGTAGGCGTACCGGTTTTGGCCACTGTACCGGTTTTGGCCACTTTTTGCTCTAAAAGTTTTCTAAACAACTTTTAGCCATTTTTGATATTTGATAAAGGCAATTAAAATAAAGTATTTTAAGGTAATAATAACAACTGTTAGGATTCCTTATGTCATAAGATTTTTTTCAATAAATTCCATTTTCTGTTTTAAAAAATGAAAATTTTAAGAAATTTGTTTCGATGAAATACTTTATAAACCTTTGTTTTTTACAATTAAATTGTTGTTTTGCAATTGAATGGTTTCTAGCGCATTAGAATATATTGATTTTACCTGGGTTTGGTTTTGATTTTTCGCAATACTTACAAAAGTTTAACTATCAGTAAGTGGCCAAAACCGGTACATTTGGCACCTCTCACACATTGTGTGTAATAAAAATAAACTATTTTACTTTTATAAATTTGAAAAATGTACCTTTAAAGGTAGATAAATTATATATAATTTAAGATATAGTTTGTGTCTTAAATACCTAAGACCATTTAGAACTTAGTGCTTAAAACTCAAAAAATCCTTAACCCTCCGTGCACCAGGTGACTAAAAGTCTCGTCCCATACTAGGTGGGGTGTGACAAACCCCAAATAAAAAAATGGTAAAATTGACATATTTTTTTATGTTTTTCGTGAATTTTATTATTAGGTATTTATAAACACATTGTAATGTTTAGGTTTAAGTTAAAGACCGGTTAAAAAGTATGTAAAAAAATATTTATTTTTATAAAAGAACAAAAAAACACTTCTTCTTTAATTCACTTATCATAACAGTCACTTTCTTATATACTCATTTTAAATGGCACGTTTAATTATTAGAATCATGTTTAATTAACAAACTTAAGTATATTTCCTTATAATTTTACATAAATTGAACACAATAGAGGTACATTTTAATTGAGATCATTGTCGTCCAAGCGACCACAGTCTTGACAAAAAAAAATCAATGTGCTCCATACATATTGGTACATAACATTTTTTACGCGTATATTTTGTTTTACGATCTTTGATCCTGGGGCCACTTGAACATCTTCTTTCGGTATTTGGCTGTAGGTTCTGGCATATTTTCAGGTAGGTATCACTATGAACACTCAAGTGTTCTGATTCCACTTCAGAGCCCGGATCTGAACCCCCGGATTCTAGTTCGAAGTCATATCCTGCGTCCAAAAGTGCTTTTAAAATATCAATTCATGTAACTATAAATCTGTAATAAATAAAAATCCATTTAAAATGCTGAACATACATAAATTAAACTCATAAAGGCAAAAAAACATCAAATAGAATGCTTACTTTTTTGTCAACGTGCCGTACGAGGTGGGGTGTGTGACGCCCACATGCACTTTAAGAGCATGTAGCTCGCTTGGTGGTGGTCGCCAGACTGACTTGTCGACGCAAATCGGAGCAGCAACTTCGCAATTCCAGCTACTGAGAATTCGTGCGGTGGCGGGTTCACAGTTTTAAAGTTATTGCGATATTTCAAGGGCTTGGGTTTATTAAACCCCACCTGGTGCACGGAGGGTTAAAGTGGCCACAAAGGGTACCTCTGCCCTACCTACTACGAAATTTTGTTTACCTTTATATTTTTTGAATTTTATAAATAATTTATCAATATTTATTGACATTTGCACATTAGAAAGTCAATATCTATCCAAGATGATGCTATAAAATGTACAAGTGATTAAAGATACAAAACACTTGATATGCCTTCACAAGGAATATGCCACAGGTGGCGTCGTGGATGCATTGAACTCGGATCCAAAACATTCCCCTCGTCGCGGCCCCCCGCACCCCACACACACCCCTGTCAATGTTTTTCACTCGTTTTTTCTAAGCACGGCCACGGAAACAATAAGTATGAAACGATATCTCGCATCCCATCTACGAGTATTCAACTTTAGTTAGTAGCTGAATTATAAAAATGTAGTAACTATAATTTTATTGTGATTACAGGAACTTATTATTCATCATACGTACCTACATAGTAGCGTAAAAACGTAATCGTCAGCACGTGTACGAGTCAAAGGTGAAATACGTCAATCGACGTTATACATTTACGTAGGTACCTACCTACATAGGCAAGTGAATATGTAGAGCTGCGTGAGCGCGTCACAGCGATACTCAGCATCAGCGTTTGCAGCGATTAGCCTATTATAACGAAGTGTTCGGCCGAAACCGCGCCATAAGTGCATGATATGAATCACACGAGTTGGTTGCTGCAGGAGTGATGATTCAGCCGCGTGGGGCAGTCGCCAATCGCCGAGGAGCCGCCTCCTGGTCACCGACCTCAGCAGGTTCTGACTTGTTACATTTTCACTTTTTCCTCTACGAGTTGCGGAGTGCGAGCGATCGTACCAGTTTAATGACTCTAGCCACAAACTAATCATCCGGTGCACGCACGGGACAGCGATATTACAACAGCAAAATTCAAACAGTGACATAATGATTTTGGCACTTTCTCAAGCGGGCTATTTCGAGGAGGATCCTAAAAATTCGGCGTTACGTATCGGTCGTCGCAATAAACATGATTTCACTTGTAAAATGTGCAGTTTGTTGAACCCGCGGGACTACTCATTATCGCGTCTGATGAACTCGTCGCACCCATTGTTCCAGTCGGCGATACCCGCTGCCGCATATAGCTATGTAATTTTGTCATTACCGACTCACTTAAGGTATGCATAGACAATATATTTTTTAAACTTCAAATTGTTAAAAACAAAGACGTTATTTTTTTTTGTTCAGATTCCTTACCGAGTTATTTTAATAGGTGAAACGTTACTGTGATGTCGTCGGAACTCTAACGGTAAGTCTTATTCATGTGATGATGTCATTTATTCGAGAGAGAATAGGAAACGGTCGAAAAATGCTTAAAATTCTGATAAGAAAATATCGGCGAACCATCCTTTGAGATGCGATGTGCAAACATTTGAACTGTCAAGAACGGACAGTGCCCCGGCCCCGGAGTCATTGCCCTGTTGATGCGGGTAAAAAAAACGCATTGCTCCCCATCTAAGTAGGCACGGCACCTTGGACGTAACTACACGCGTTTTGACTTAACAAATTGTTTTATAGATACTGCAAACGTAACGGAATTAAAATTATTAAAATATCTCGACTTGTGGCTAAGATTGGAACTGATATTTTCGAGATGAAATATTGCGTCATCTGTATCAATAATAATTATTAGCAATATCAAACCGGCGTTAATTAAAAATTGCCCACCCGCGGAGTGTCGTGTGGCACGCAACTAGTAACTGTGGCACTTCCTTTGTTCACTTTAATTGTGCAAGGTAGCAGAAGTAAATTGCCCAACGTGGTTTCACACCCATAAAGAGTATGACCACAGCTGGTGTTCATGCCCACGGAAAGCTGGTCAATGTCTTCGCGGTTGGGGTACACGACCGTATCAAGGTCGCCAGGATAGGGTGCATGAACCTTATGGCTCTCACGCGCGACACTCTTTGATTTAGTTTCAATAGACAATTAATTTGCGTATAACAACTGGCTAGTTGGTTTCGCAAAAAAAGATAATTGAAGTGAGGATATAAGCAGCGTTATTGGAACGAGGGAGTTACTCTGGGGCGATGACCCGTAGAAAGAGACGGAGAGACAACAACTTTGAAGTTCGCGCGGTCCTGCCTGCGTCAGTGACGCCACCAACTTTATAAGCGCTACTAAAACACCGTTTCGATTCCATTATTTCTATTAGAAAAGAGTTTGGAAACACGCCGCGGCCGCGGCTTGTACCAAATTCAAATTTCTTTACGCTCATTATAAACGCTTCACATCACGAAACTATTTTGCTTGCGTAGCCCACAAGAGCTTGTTTTGGATCACAAAACAAGTTCTTTAAGCCGATCTCTCTACCAATAATAGAGACGTGAATCTATGCGGTGTTGGGATGCGTCCCACTTCCGGCAATAGATGAGAATATCTTGTATTAGTGTAAAGACATTGTTCGAACAAAAATTAAAACAGATTTTCTTTTTCATCACCCGTAAGATTTAACGATCGTAAATAAATCATAAGTGCAAAGGTCAATAACGCATTAAGTTATTTAAAAGTAATGTGTAGCTGTTTTAATGTACAGAGTATGTTTGTGGAATAACTTCAATACAAAGTAAGTCAAAGTCATAAATTTTTATTCACATGGATTAAATAAAATTAATGTTTATAATTTATACATTTTTACCTACCACCACCGCCGTTATGGACATTTTAAGAAATTACTTAAACTGGTTTTATGAAAACATGAACAAATGATAAATAATTCCCTCCATTTTAAAAGTTAATTTTCTTTATGGATTTCAATTAAAAGTTCACGCAGAAATCTGAGATGAGTTAATTTTCTATAAAAATTCAAGAAAAAACAAATGAAAACCTAAATAATTGACTTAACCAACGTTCAGTTTCTACAAGTTGTAGGTTATATTTAATACCGTATTCGGTATAAATAAACTGTATGACTTATTTGGGCCAGCGCGCCCTCGCTCGCACAAAGAGGCGATATACCTAGCAGTCGTCTAAAGTGGGCCGCTCATGGATGGCTGTAACCTATTTTCGCTATTGCACAAGCCGATCTCACAGTACTCGAATAAGCCATTAGCTACCGTACCAGTTACTCGCTCGATCGATAATTTATTGGTCGTGGTGATTTCGGTCGATGCATGGTGCAGCCTTAATGTGTGTTCTGTTAAAGCGTTTTGTCATTACACCATCATCGGGTCTAATGTGATTTATTTTAAGCATGAAATGTTTGATGGGCATCTACTATGTTTGAGTTGCATTATTGTGCTTGTTACTTGATTTAATTTAAATTAATAAGTACATTGATGTTCTAATTCTCAAGATACTGGATATCAAAAGTGAAGGAGTTATGAGCAATAGGACACAAGTGTGCGCTGTCCCACATATCACCCGTGTCCTACTTCGATATAGTATCGCAGTCTCACGCGCACCGATATTGCACTCATTTTACTGGCTTACTACTGATTTTGTATCTTAATTTATGACACTATTAGAAACACATCATTTAGTAATAATTGAAACTTGATAACATAAATGCTATTTGTTTCTTAAGATTGTTATCAAAATGTTATTTCTATAATGATTATGTAAAGTTACTAAGCGTTGAACATAACGTTACTTAAATATTTGAATAATTATCGCCCGGAGGAGTAGCGTGACGACTGACGACGAAACGCACCATTCATTCAGAACACATTTTTTGCTTTGTCATTATCATTATTTACATCGTATTATCTAAAATTTTATTCTGATTACTACAAAGTATATGATGTTTATGCGTGATATCTTTATTGTTTCATTATAATGTGTTTTTTTGTTACGCTGTTTTGAACAACATCTAAATTAACGTCAAACAGGCGAGCGAATGACA
Organism: Crambus lathoniellus; assembly: GCA_949710035.1. Taxonomy (NCBI): domain Eukaryota; kingdom Metazoa; phylum Arthropoda; class Insecta; order Lepidoptera; family Crambidae; genus Crambus; species Crambus lathoniellus. The sequence continues at coordinate 16,074,692 of OX453297.1, forward strand.
ATTCGAAATAATGCGTAGGGCATGAGCATGACCCTTATCAGAGTAGTATTATCGGTGTGATTTTGTAATGCGTTCTAAATTGCTTGGTAATTGGTTGACAAAGCCGGTAGGTCGGGCGGCGACCGCGCACCGCGCCGCGCGCCGGCCCTGCGGAGCCCGTAGGGTCGCGTGATACAGCCGGATGTCCTATACCATACATTAACACATTAAAAAGTTACCGGGGCTGCGGTTCACTAAAACTATTTAATTTTATGATAATTATGCACTCCATTGTTGAAACGTAATTACCAGTTGCTATGGGCTCTATCCTTTTTACAGTCGTTCAATACCGCTGCCTATAAATATCTACTAAAGTATTATTAAGATCAGCACTCGCAGCTTGAAGGACCATTTTTGAATAACACATTTTATCTGCCCTACATACTTTTGTTAGACGAACACAGTATAATAATATGCCGGTGGCCTATATAAATTAATGTGGCACTGCTTGTGGAGGTCATAGTACAATTTGTAATCGCGATAGCCATGCGCGCTTAGCGTGGCTACTCCGGCAGTAGGACCAGTTCCGCGAGTACTCTATAATAGTGCTTAAGGCCTGCACAGCGGCATTTACACTCCTAATATAACTGTTTGCTGAGCGGACTGATCTGCGCGCTTCTAATACCGCAATGTCTTCCGCGTTTTATATATAGCGCGCGAAGGCCGCCGCGCCACTATTCGGCCGCGGAGTACAATGTGTACACGAACCTTGAGGCTTACGTCAAATGCGCTGCTTACTGTAAACATTGACAGTTCAGCATACTGCCGATGTACAAAAAATAACGCGACTGTGTGTGAGTGATGATTTATCGAAATTTTGGATCTTTTATGTTGTCGGTATTGGTAGTGAAACTATAACCAAAGATCTGTGTGCTTATGAGAATAGTTTTTTGTGTTTTCTTTGGCAAAATAAGATATTTAAATGTAACCTCTTACCTTACAGTAATATGTGAAGATACTCTACATAAAAATAGGTAGAGCTGTAGAGCTCTCCGGTATACCCTGACAATTGATCGTGTAATCATAAGAATACAATTCGTATTGCTGTTAATAAAACAGATTTTCTTTGCATGTTTTTTCTTTCATTTGTGAATTTTTTGCAAGTGTTGCAGTTAACTGTGGAGCTAAATTACGGTAACATGTGGGACAAATTGGCACTTCCTGTTTTGCGATGCGTGATAGAATGCATGCTTTAGGTATCTATGATGCATGAGATGCACTCAAGGTCTGGCACAGGCCAAACAAACATATTGTCGTGCGGGCACCGCTCGGTCACGTTGCGCACGCGTCGCTGCGCCGCTCACGTGAGCCGCCATCGCCGGCGCTGCCTTATCGACAGCTATCGACCACTCGACATCAGATAAAGCACGAAGCGGAATTACATAAGCGAAATTGGGAAACAATTTCTCCCAGTATCCGACCACATTTTCAATTAGATTTCGATTTCTGATGGCATATTCCGGACAAGTGGCTTTCCGCGGTTATGCACGCGCGGTACCCGTTCACGTGGAAATATCGAGATGAAATATAGCCTATGTCACTCAGTAATAATGTGGCTTCCTGCTGGTGAAATTATTTCTAAAGTCAGTTTAGTAGTTTTTGAGTTTATCCATTACAAACAAAAAATCAAAACTTTTGTCTTTATAAAATTAGTATAAATGAAAAAATAATAAATTAAAACTGCTAATTTGTAAATGTATAACAATCACTTAGGAATATGATTTACTAATTTTCTTAAACTAACACGATACCTACGGCAGCCTCACGACTTCTGCAGAATTTTTCCCGGTCTATAAGATTGGATTTTCATTAAAATTTTCCCACTTCTCACTATCTTCGCCAGTTATAATTACAGTTACTCAATAACAGAAAAGAGTAATGTCGTGTTTAAAGCATATCGTGTCAATAAGGCCAATAATGACTGTAATTAAGTAAGCGATTACGGTGGCCCTGAGAGGCACACGGAAGTCACTCCGCTTCTTCAGATAACAATTGGCGTATTTTATCAGTGGAGGCGATAATGTGGCCTTGCCGCCCGCAAACACTGAAACGACAATTTTAAGAACCTTCAGAATTCCATTCTTTTTTAGAACACAACACTAAGCCATAAAATGCTTAGCGAATTGAAAACAACTTTGCTTTTCCGGGAAAATAGATGAAATTTTGGTAAACTTTTGACTGTTTCATTTCGTTGTTTTCAAGACGGGAAAAGTTTTCAGCACGTAAACGTTTTCTTTTCTAGAATCACGTTGGTAAGATATATCACGTTGGTATAAGTTGGTAAGATATAAGTGTACTTTCAAAGGAAAATATAATTGTAAGTCCATTAGGTGAGTACAGTTTTACATCATTATTCTTGGTGTATATTTCCTTATAATATTTTCAGCATACTTTTATCTTTATGTATATTGAAGCAATACCTAATGATATTTCCTTCGAATACAATTGGATGCAGTTCTTAGTAAGCTGAGTACAGCCGTAATGACTTGGTTTTTGTGTGAACCGTATAAGCTACTAAGAAAACTATCCGGAACTAATTTAGTTAAGAGTCACTGAACAGAATATTGAATATATTTCCAGATATAAATCAAATGGTCGAAATAACAATGCTTTTGTAATTGGTGCTTAGGTCTTGAATAGTAATTATTCAGAAGAAGCTGCACTAAGGACGACCTCGAATCGAGTCATGCTACATAGTTCCGTCTCGAGACAAAGCTCATTATAGCATTGCAAATAATTGCAGCTGCGTTTTAACTCCGAAATGGAATAAATTGTGATGACGTAATAAAGGCGTTGCAACTAGGCGGTACGTTCATAGAACAATGATTATATAGTTCATGATTTATTTATATGCGTCCAGTTTTTTCCAACATAACAATGGCCAGTGTTCCATACTTAACGGTGATGGCGTGGAAATTATATTTCTTTATCATAACTGTTTATTAGAGTGCGCTACACGTGCTGTAGATGACGATAAAGTGTATGAAACTGCCAAGTTTTATGACTGCACCGCCCATGATGCAGTCAACCATGTATTTGGCTCGTGGGAGAAAACTGTTAGTTATTAATAATTAACTTTATGTATCTACATTTGATACTGACTTTTAATAAAGCTTTTTTACTTTAAATTAATAATATGATAGCTGAAATTTGTGAAATAATTGTTGTCGATATGTACAAAATAATGAAAGTATAAGTATTCCTAAGTTTTCGATTGCGATAAAGCTATAAAAATTTATCTTTGATAAAACGAGAAAAGGAAAATATTAACGCTCAACTACTCTAAGAACAACAAAGGATGTTTAATGAAACATAGATTATGAAAGTAAAATACAAAGTTCAGCCATACAATTGCTTGAGCACGTATCGGCAATGCACATTATGCAATCAGTGTAAAAGATCATTAAGTGTAGTAAGTTAACTATATTTACTTTTTATTACCATTATGATTATCATTTATGGTAGAAATCAATATTGCTTTTTTATGCAAAAACACAGGACAGGACTTTAAGGAATCTGGGGGCACGGCAGTGCCCCCGCCAAGTCGAGCGCAGTGCAAACACTGCCTGTGGCCATACCATCCTTTACGTTTTTATCAATAAAGAAATCGCAGTAAGGAACATTAGAGTTGGCTTGACTTTACTGAGAGATTTCATAATTTTTAAAAAGAAAAAAGCAGCTCCAGCGAGTGTGGGATGGTGGTATCCACAGACCACATCCATTTTGGAATTTGGACTCGAGGTAGAGTCTCAGTTCACATATCTGTCGTAGTCTGTTTTTTATGTGTTTTGCTCGAACTTACCTACTTCATAAGGGAATATATTAAGAGATACCATTCTTTGTGTGGTTTTGATTGTAATAGCGATTGTGAATGTGGTTTGGTAATGGTAGTTGCTGCGCACGCAACCGTGTTATCACCGTCTGATTACACACGAGTCGTCGTAGATAACATTCTGTTATCGTTTGACGCGATCTGTTCAATGTCGTCGTGAGTGACGCCCTCTTTAGCACCTGACTGGCTGTGTTTATTTACGTCGAAATTTTACGTATTTGTAGATCTGTGTGCTTGTCCTACTTACCCATTTCAAGTAGTGATTGTCGACCTACTAAGTAGGCGAAGCTTCCAGAACATTCGTCTTATGTTTTTGACATATTATTTTGCAATAATGATGTTTTATTTGTTCTATTCTACAATTTACTTAGCCGTATGAGTGCTACGGCTAATAACAGATGCCAGTTGCAATAGTTTCGCTGCAATTCGTTCTTGGAAAGGAATAATGAAGCAAGCGGTGTGGTAGGCGTTATGCATCACGACAACACTAGACATTAGCGCTACGAAGAACAAAGTAACCCATGGGAATTTGTATGATATACGCTGCGCTTTTGTGCATAGTAATGCGATATTTCAGTTTTTAGGAGTTAAGCAAAGCGAATGGAAAATTACAACCAATACAGGGTGTTAGGGGCACCGTTGCAAAAACTTTAACCATGGCTTCAGACCATCATGCTGAACAACGTACAGAAAGGATTTTTTGTCGGGAATGATAAAAAAAATCGACTTTTCATACAAATTTAGCGGTTCTAATCGGAACATTTTGTATGGAAAGTAGAAATATTTTTTTCTTTTCCGACAAAAATTCTTGCTGTGCGTTGTTCAGCATGATAATCTGAACTGAAGCTATGGTTAAATTTTTTGCAACGGTGCCCCTAACACCCTGTATAGGTAATCGAGAAAAATGTCGAATATGAAATCTTAATAAAAGTGACACTGAAATTTTCACCATGAATGTAATTGATAAAGCGAAAATTTATGATAAATCTCCGAACGAGCTGTGCTGAGTTATTAAGGATGTAATTAGCGAATATGTTCGAGAGTAGTACCTAACGTTGGCGTTGCACGCAGAAAACTGAGACCTTGCTTCGCTCTAATAGCTGTGTCCTTGCCGAAGGTCTCGCTGACGTCAGGCTCACTCGGTAACAAGAGATTTTGCATCAATACGGGCGCGGCCGTCGTCACTCTGCCACTGCGTTTGTTCACATGCCAACCTATTCATTACACATGCATGAAAAACATGCATCCACCTATTTACAAGTAGGTACTTACGCCGTTATTATCTTAGGTCAACTTATTCTCGTGGATTTGTGTGAACTCAACAAAGTGACTATGATCACAGATAATATGTAAATTCCAAACATCGAGAATGACTTTCAATGGGCGATGTAAAAAAACCTTTATAGCGCGTAATAAGGGCAGGGAACTCATCTCTAGATATTTTTTTTTCCGGCTAGGCACAGTGGGCAGTGGTCGAAGTGGCAGGAACAGGTTCCGCGCGGATCACATGTGGGGGTCAGTAACCCCGGGGCCGATAATCCCGCCACCGGCTTGTTGACACCGTATCGAGGAATAATGTTCACGCGAAACGTATCAGCCGTTTATTGGCCACACATGCCCGATAAAACCGATGATTTCTAAATTGTTTGTTTGTTAAAGTAGTGTTCGACTCTACCGGAGCTTACCTACATTAAGGCATTAGGGTGGTATTCCACTTATCAAATATTTGATCGAAGAAATTGGACGAGGACGAATTCATGAATGGTTTCATTGATAAATTCTTTGATCAAATGTATATTGGACAAAGATCTTTGATAAGTGGAATATCATACCACCCTTAGATGTGTTTTGAAAATGAAGCCGTTTCTACAGCGTCTTAGTAGGTTCGAAAATTGGCAATGGCTGACAGAACATTTGCCAGCGTTGGCGAATGACATAATCTAGCTCGGCGACACCGCGTCTGGTGCACGCCATTGTGCGAGCTGCACCGATAATAGCCCACTAGTCACCAGCGCACCGGCCGGCACCAGTGCGCACCGGCCGGTAGATTCAGCGCCGATTACGCACCACGCACATGGCGAGCTACCTGTCCATCGCAATGCCCTTATCTTGAATGACGTCAAGAAAAAATACTCCATAAGTTAATCACCGCTCATTGTGAGCTTGCGCAACCATGACCCTCCAAAACCGGTACAGTTCCTTAAAAAGGTAGATGATCGCTCGAATCCGGCTCCCGGTAAATAAACGTGTCACCGCACGCAGAACAATGCAGTTTAATGTTTATGTAAATGATAAGTCCGCGATCGTCGTGGAACAATTATTAAACCTGTAGAGTTATGCCGGCCGGTGTTATTATAGTTTTTAAGTGTAAATATGTGTTACGTAAGCGGTGTGTGGAGAAACATGAGCGTCTCCGGTCCGCCCACGACGAGCGTTTGGCCGCCAACAGTGTGTACAAGGTTAGTGGGAGCGTGGGCCTGAAAATATTGCATGCCAATAAGTACGGCTCGTAATGTAACACCTATTGCGACTACAAGTACGACTACAGTTTCACCGCGACTGAACGGAGCTCCGAAGGTACTACGCAGCAAGGTAGGTACGGGCTCGTGTGACCATCTGTCAACGTCGGATGAAGTGAACGGGATGCATAAAACACTGTCACCTTGATCAAACCCAAAGCTGTCATTATTGAATGTATAAGTAACTTATGTAAGTATGCTGCGTAATAATTTAATTTACAGAGATAACAGGAATTAATTTCGATGATATTGTTCTTGACCTATATACAGAATGACTGCGACAAACAGCTATTAAATGAACCTTATCACCGCGGACGACGCGACGCAATGTTAAATTGCCTGTGTGGATTCAATTTTATTGTTTACAACGCTTGATTAATTGGTCACATTAAAAATGTTCGATGTCAAACTATCCAATCAATTTATGAGCTTATGAAAGCTAAAACTACAAGAATATAAAATTTTACCGTGTTTTTCTGCAAAGAGCTATAGGTATGAGTAGGTAAACGACAAAAATGTTATTCTTATGAATTTTGTTGCCTTGCTACTGAAAAGTAACAGGATCTTGAGAGTTTAATAGGTAACTGTTCCGGGTTCAGGTAATATGAAAGGTTCTCTAGTCGTGATTACAGTCAGCGTTGAAGCTCACGCAGCGCACTCGTAAAAGTATTTATGACAATTTTACAATGGGCCTTATTGTATAACCGAGACCACGGCGCCTTGACATTGCACGACACACTGAACCCCGCACGTGGATCGTAAAACATATATTATATGAATGCGCTGTGCATTATGCTGCACTCCAACGACTTTATGTTGATCGATTCTCCCACAAAACTATACGAAAACAATTGAAAACTATTCATTTTACACCCGTTCTTTTGTCTACCGTTTCGTGTACCTACATCAAATTTGAGAGCTGAAGTTATACTAGTATTGTAAGTGCAACAAGTAATAAATAGCAAAAGTAATATTCTAGCTCCAACAGAAAATGTGTTTTGCAATAAACGAGCGGTTTTCTAGAAGGTCGCCCGCGCCGGTAAGTTACCTTTAATGATTTTATAAAGTGCTCTGTTACACTTAGCAACAGGGAAACTAGCGAACTTACGTCGTGTTGCTTTAAAAAAAAGCATTTAAAAATAAATCTCAACAATTTATTTAAATGTAAACACGAAAATTTATTTTGGTCATCTAATCATGTCGCAGTTTAGTACTGCGTATTTTCTTCGTAGGCATAATAACTACACTCTAGGATGCGTAGATATAACAAGCAGATGTTCGGAAGGCGTCATTTACTATTTATTTCCAACACGTGTCGCATATGTGCTGTAAAATGTAGGCACATAAAACAAATGCACTGAAAGTCATTGACTCTTTATCTAAGACACGACTTTGTAGTATACAAAGTAGTCTGATAGGTAATTACATTTTATAGGTCATTACTACGACACTAGGTTTTTATTCATACGGCACACGCTGCGAACAAATAATTATTACTGTACCTTACTTTATTGCAAATGCTAAAATTTAATGGCGCTCGCATCCAACACCCGGTAACATGGCAAGTAAGTATATTATAAATATTATAATGCCTTTTGAACGCTAAGCCATTTGCAAAATAAGGTCAGTCTCTCGGCTTTGCGAAACCAGGAACAGAAATTGCAGATACCTAGAGACGTGATATAATGGCATTTACTGACGGCGAGCAGGTGTCTCGTTTAGTGAAAGTGGGCACTGAGCGAGGTCCACAATATAGATAGATTGTATTAGATAACAAAGGAAATACTGCGCTGCATAAAAGGGTTTTAGGATAAGCAGCATGTGCGCTCAATGAGTCATGGATAGGTATGAATCATGCGCGCGTCTCAATTTGCTGAAGTATATACGAATCGGGATCGGTAGTTGTGATCCTTGAGCGGAACAAAGCTGGTCCACACCTAGCTCCCCGGCCTATGAAAGCCGCACAAAGTGTGTCACGGTCTAATTGAAGTCCGCACTGGTGACTGGGCACGTTCCACACGACATATCTTCGTAATTTAGAGTTTAAACTCCACGACGACGACGGACCGTTACGTTTCTCCGCGATGCGCGACTTTATAAAGTGGAATCGTAACTAATTGCAACAGTGCTGATTTTTTTTGGTTAAGGATGCCAAATGTTTTTCATATTAAATATTCGAAATGAATCACCGGACTGTGATTTTAATTAGACATCTAGACAGGCATGATCTTGACGAGAGTTAATGCTGCGAAAATACCAGAGATTTTTAAACAATGTTAATAGCCACCGACATTTACTCAGCATGAGTATAGTTTTATGCTTAATCAATGTAAATTGCATTCTAAGTTATCAATTTATTAAGATTCAATATTGTGGCAAAATGAAGCGTTCTCAACTTTATAGGTACCTATTACTTTTGATGAATTGAGACAAAGAGCTTTGTTTATTTAATTCTTGGATTTCATTATAACAGTGTAGAAAGTAAACCCTTTAAAAACGATTTATCCAAAACTTCGATGGCAAATAAAGCATGCTGTGCAACAAAACATTGAAAAACTAAGATTTTTATTGACTTTTTTTTAGGTTGGTTCTAGGACTTGTTCTTAGTCCGCCTGGCTAGCTACCACCATCTTATCTAAGTCTAACGCCATAACAATGATGTTTTCAGCTGATTGTGTTCCGGCAGTTAGAGATAAGATAGATAGGCAGTTTCTCAGTGATTGAGGATTCCGGGAGTAGTGCGCTTCCACCTTCAGCCTTACCACCACTTAACATCTGGTGTGATGAAGGCTAAGTGCTACCCCGTTGTGGATAAAAAAAGACTGACATTAAAACTCACCCTCTTTTTACGTGGATGCATCTCTTCGTAGTCCATGGCGATGCCCTCATCGCTGAAGGATGAGGAGACGGGCGGCGGGGAGGGCGTGCCCGAGCGCCAGGAGGACCCTGAGCTGCTGCTGGCTCCGGGAGACACTGACGAGCGGTCTCCCCAGGCGCCTGTGCACAACAAAAAATGCCTTTTAAAAACTGATCACACGTCACGGTTTACTGAAACGGTTTTCATGCGGTTTTTCAGTGACGCATGTTATCATGGTTGCAATAGCTATTTGTCAATTGTATGAAATTTTGTATGAAATTTAACTTATGTTTGCTATGGAAAAAACGCACCTAAACTTGCTCGGTCTAGGCGAATGTGTTTTGAAAATCTACGATAGGACGTATAAACAAAATAAGGTCGCGTCGATGCATTTCTATTTTGTCTACGGCCTGTGTGCTTCTTCACTGATAAATTTAAGATCTCATTAGAATCACCAGTATTTTTTGTTTACGATGCACCTTATAATATTGAAATGAGATCATAATATCAGATATCTATAAAAATAGACAAAACGTTATAGAAAAAAGAAAGAATTAAGTCAACCACATATTAGTAGTTTATAGATCAACATCATCACATTAATGATTTCATGTTTTCAATTTGATTTACGATTGCCAATTAACTGCAAAATTTTCCACTCAAGCGATTACATAATCGGTATTAAATCAAAACATAGTACTAGCTAGTGTTCTATAACTACAGACTCAATTTCAAATGACTAAAACGACACTGTAAATAATGAATCGCTAGTGCGAAAACAAATGAAAATGTAATTAAATTATTAGTTTATTTGCAAAAGGAATAACAGTTGCACTAAGTTTTGCTTTGTCAATTATCATAAACCCACAATTCTAATCCTTACGTCGCATAATAATGCCACCGGCTCATTATCAAGCAACTTAAACTAAATACAATAAATTATGAAACGGAACTGCGCCAAGTTACTTTCACTGACGAGAACTGCTATTCAACGCACACACGCAGCGCGGCCGGCCAGGCCGGCCGGCCGGCGCAGGCGCAGCGCACGCCCGAAGATGTAGCGTTAACATCATTGGCCGCGGACCCATGCTGCGATTGCGTAATGTCCAAGCCCAAGCTGTGTCATTTCCTTGTTCCAAAATCGAAAACTATAATTGTTATACGTTCTAATAAAAAAAATACTTTGAATTGAAAGAGATTTTAGCCAATGAACTTGCTGCAGTTGTCTCAGACTAATTTATTCCATAAATGTGTTTAGTAATTGCGAGTCTCAATAAAATTGATAAATAAGTATGCACACACAAATACAATTTGTCATTGCACTTGTATCAGTCAGTTTGCTTTGAATTATTCTAGCAATTATTATTAACTTCCAAGCACAGATCAATTTTAGTAGTTAACTGATAGAATATTTACAAGTTTATCATTGAGAGTTTCTAATTAGTGAGCGCTATGAAATAATTTAACATAATATTACTGTAGCAAGCTACTTCACTAATGCAATGCAACATTGGTTGCCCACATAAAACGGCGAACGAGGTTTATTAAACTAATAGAAATAAGAAAGATACGCCCAGGGTGAGCAAGAAGGACTGAATGGTCGGAGCTCATCATGAGAGACGAACACCAAATATCTGTCTAGACAACGTCTAGACTTTCGTCTAGACATTTTCCACGTTCATACATTTTCCACCGAGCGCAACCTGTAGCAAGTGTCAAAAGTATCGTATTATTTCTCTAAAAAAACGGCAACTCCCGTCCTAATAGCGAAATCTTTTATGCAAATCCGTGCCTTTACCGTCGAACTGGGAAATATGTTTAGCTCTTTCGTAATATAAGTATCAGAATGTGGGGAGAAACTTATGCGTTTGGTTATGCAAAAATATAAGTCGTCGAAGTTATCTACGGGTAGCCTGCGCGGCACGATCACTGCATCGACATGACGCAACACTAATAGGTATCTGCGTGCTTTATTCTCTCATTTACACGAGTCCTACATTATTGTTAATTTGTTTTAGATAACGGTTAACAATGAGAGGAAATGTATGATATCAGTGATGTTTTATGGTCACAAAGGAGTTAAATAACATAAATGTTGTAAGAGTTCTAGATCTAGCGGAGCATGCGGCGCAGTGGTTGGTGCTTACAAGATGGGTGACCAAAAATTGATTATTCTTCGTGCTTCGGAGTCACTAACTCATAATTTCGTATTGAGCAGAGTAGTGGGTCATGCCTTTTATCCTTGTACGTCCTTATGGAAGGCTTGTGCTCCAGAAGCGGGGAACATTAAATAGTTGATAACGATGAGTGCTGGTTTACTTACTAGGCCTTGGTGAGTTGGGTGAACAACTGAGCGACATGAGGACCAGGGCAGCATTGCACTCGTTCATCTGGTCGTCTCTCTCTCCATAGCCCAAGTCGCAGGAACTGCTTGGACCACGTTTACGTGAACTGCAACAAAAATAACGTTACAATTACCAATAATAAAAAAGAACAAGACTTAAGAAAAACTAAATTCTAAAGGCACGAGTGTCAATTATTACTGGAATTCTTATGAAAAACTTATACAGTTGTTAACAAAGTAAGTACCCCATTGCTACCTTCTCGGTCTGGTCGTAATAACCAAATCGATATTTCGACGAACAGTTAGTTTTCCCGGAAAAATCGATAAGGAAAACTAGCAATTTATGCAACTTCGGAAAATTTATCTAGATGTCTGTCGATAGTAAAATAATAAAATCTGACTGGAAACGAAAGTCATTGGATTCGATATCATTTAAATAATACATACCTACTCCAATAATTTATATTTTATTTCAGTTCCAATTACATAATATTAAGGAATTCGTACCCCACGTTTCAATTAAATCAACAAGTCTAGACTGGTTTGTTGACCTCCGAACTAAGTTCAAAAGATGGCATTGGGCGTAGGGCGGGGGTTGCGTAACCGGCGGCGACCCATAAACGAAACGCACAGACTATCCAGAAGGCTCGAATCTTAGAGACATCGCTCAGCCTTATCACCTCGCATCACCTTCACAAGGAGGTGCGTTCACCCCCGGCCGTCGGCTCTATGCTCCGCATTGCATGGAGGTCGTATGTCTACGTAAACTCTCGAACAAATATTGTTTTCGAACTTCAAAAATCGGGCAATGTTAACTTTTGTTTTCTTTAAACAGCGGTCAAAAAAGGTGAACAAGTACACTGAAACTATAGAGCTATTACAAATCGTCGTTGAAGTGGTAAAACTGTAAGTTTCGTTTGTTAGATTATGTTTAATTTGGCTAACTGGTCATGTTATAGGAAAACCTGTCAAAGAAAAAAGTTTTTTCAAATGATTGATGTCTTTTCGCTCAGACACGTGTTGAAATGACGAGATATTTATACGTGAACACTCATACATAAGTTTTGGAAACGTCCGAACATTGTCCCACGTAAGATAATAGGCTCAAACTTTCAATGTCAACGTGAATGAGAGTAAGGCACAGCACTCACCTGCCAACCAGCTATGACGCAGATCCTATTCAGAAATAAACGGTTCGTTATGCAAATAGCACAACAACAAATTGACGCCGTTCGTATTATTTTACGTAATTACTATTGTATTTACGTTACGGTGACGCTATACAAACTGTTGAAAAATTTTATCACTGATTAAACATACTTAAGTATTACAATATATTGTGTTTTACATATCTGTTGAGCAGAAGTTTTTTTTTTCATGTAAGTGTACTATGTAGTTTATTTAATGCAAATTTCGCAGTAGTTCAGTTCAATTAAGTTGTAGACAGGACAAGGGGGCGGCGGCCCTACTTTTAAAACTATTAAAGGCTCGACCAAAACCTGGGTTCGTTTTTGGTTCGGGGTGAAGGCTCGGAGGCTGCGGTCAGGCATCGGTCGGCCTGACTCGACCCGATCGTTGACTCCCAATTTGTCTGATAAGCCTGGGACACTCGGAAAATGCCCGATAGAAGGTTAGACGAGCTGCTACTGCTACTTAAAAACAAATTTTGTTTCTGAATTCCTATAAATGCCTGTAGAGGCAGGTTGTTTCGCCAGATATTCAGCGTAAAGTTTGGAGGAAGTACTTTCCTTTTCGTTGAATATCTGGCGAAATATCATGCCTCTACATGCCTATCCTAAATAATATTTATTTTTTCAAGTTTCATACTGTACCAGTTAGACTATAGTAAAAAAATCAAATACAGACAGAATTCCAATTTAAGTTTCAATTGCCTCCAAACCTTTTTCAAAACTTCAAGGAGGTCCTTAGTCAGGTCTAGGGGTTAAGGATCGGAGGCTGTGCTAGCTGGGTCGGCGCGACCGACCGTTGACTCGCCGACCGGCGCCGGCGACCGGGCGCCGACCGCCACGTGAACCCGCCCAGGTCTTTCAGGAACCTCTGAAGACTGAACTTGCCTTACAAATTCAACTTCGTGAGATTAAATTTGGTTTGCACAGACACAATAGGGTTCTTCAGCAAATTGTATACGAGTATGTATTTCTAAGATACGGCAAATGGAAAATTGCTTTGATATCAAATGATATAAACATGTTATACGTGGCATAACAACACGCTCCAAGACAAATGTATTTCTTGCAGTAATTATCTATTCATTGCAAGGAAAAGAACAGGTGTTATTGAACCATTGTTTCATTGTAAACAGCTTTTTAAATAAATGCAATTTAATTGCAGATCAACGTCAACATAATTTTACTTGCAACATTGTATAGTGCTCTGTGGTTCTTTTGGGTAGGAGATTGGAGTGTTTATGCCACGTTTGTTTATGAATAAAAAAACTATCAGCTGTTTAAACAGAGAGCATCCCATTCGACCTGCTTGCACCCCGGCTACAGGGTGTATTCACCCGCACCGCGACCTTCATACGCGGCGACACGAAAATAGACCGTAGGTAATCAACGCATCTTGTTATCGAGTGTACTGTTCTATGTTGGGGATGTATTTACGCTAATAAACATAAAATAAAACGTAATACAGAAGAAATTGTAATCATTGAATTGAATTCGTTATATCATAATAATATGTAATGATCCTCCTTATAAAAGACCTCAACGACAATAATTCAAAATATTATAAAGTATTCAAAATATTATATTTTTATCATAATTTATGTGAGTGTTATTTATTTATTACATAAGAAAATAGAATGGCATTTAAGCGTCTTCATAACCATAAGGCAATTCATGTATTTAGTAGTTATTATTTCGACTTTTCAAACAAAAGTTGCAGAGTAGACTGTATAGGCAACGATTTCTAACGAAAATGTAACAAAGTGCTGAATGTTTGCTATTGATTCATTCAGCTCTTTTGAAGGCTGTCTATAGGTGAACAGGGGTCGTTATCCGACAGGTTACTTTGAACATGATGTGGCATGATTCAATATGAATCTCAGTCAAAACGGTTTCATATTTCGTTACTCAAATTAATTACTCACATGATACTATATATGACATAATCATGTAGTATTTGCAACTGATGTTTTCAGGTTAATATTTATGAAAATATATTAAAGGCAAAACTTAAAGGGGTGAGAGTTTTCATTTTATAGTTTTTCTTGCTCTACAACAAGGGATTGAACAAAACCCATACGCCAACAGTACCTACAAAAAAAATCAGGATAAAATGTACAACCTTAACGAAGCCCTGAAACTGAAAACTATTTGATTTGGTTTGATGGCTCAGTTCTTTTTATTTAATAACCCTGCCCTATCAGCTAACTGATCATCGATTCGTAACGTTCGAGGTGGCTGTGTCACTCTTTTATAAACAAAACACAACATTCCAGTTGGAATACAAACGCCAAAATATTTCTGACCAACGCTCGTGATTTTTTTAGAAAACTAGTTCGAATGTGTGATGTCATAAATCTGTAACTGTGTGATATTCAGCGTCGAGAATGTGTCCACGGTCACCGGCCGGCTTCGCAGTTGTTCACACAACGCGACTACGGCCTTGAGAGCTGGCTTACGTTGAATTTGACCTTTTTGTTTAATATGACAAACATCTTTCCGAATGCGTTATACAAAACCAACATTTCACAGTAATCACCGAACGCAACTGCTTGTGTTCATGACGATTTCACTTCGCAGCTCCATTCACGCACGCATGGCTTACTGCAGTAATACTAATCATCCTTGTTAGTGCACTAAGTGTTATGCTTACAAAAATTTATGAAACTAAGCGAATATTGTGTTAAAATGTAGAGAAACACTTTAAAGAGCTACTCAACCCTGCAACGATCTGATATCACTTACTAAATTTCATTCAAATGTTCCAATAACAATAGCCTTGAGTTAAACGATAGCACTTGCTGTTGGAATTCGTGATAAATAGGTTCAAAATTAGAAACGCCTTGATCAAGAACTCATTTCAGTAGAGCTCGAAAGCGCAATGTTTTTTAAACATTGATGTAGGTCGGGCGCAGTTTTTTTTCGTGCTATAAAAACGAGGTCCGGTGCTATTGAGCTAACGCGGAACCGCCCCCGCCCCGCGCCCGCCGCGCTGAGGTCATCGATGGATGCGGCGGGCGGCTGCCATGCCCACGATATAGACGATCTTACATCCTACCATCCGTAGACGCAAACAATGACAATTAACACGCAAATTATGCAATCAACCGATTAAGGGATCATCGCTACCAAAGGAAACCCGATAAGATCAATTAAATTATTCTCATTCAATTCACACTTCGAAAACTACGCCTAGTTGGCCTAGTTACCACTTTGCGTGTCGTGTCAATTTATAAAACATTGAACTTGAACATTATGATACAAAAAAAAAACAATATTATGTGTCATGTTAATGTCCGGTCAAAGTGTAGGTGACCTTCGGCAGCCGTGGCTTGGCAACATTAGTACTTGTCACTCTGTTGCGCTTGGACCGCAACGCTACAATCAACCAGCTATTAGCAGACACAATTCTTATATATTTCCAAGTACGGTTTTTGTTCCGTGTGTAGTGGAATAACCTGTCGGGTCGGTTGAAGGAAAGTCAAATCTGAGGTGAACAATTTGGGTGAGTAATCGTTCGGATTCCCGGCATCGTAAAATTATTAATGCCGATGCACCTTTCCTTTGTGAGGTAGCAAATGAATTTCGGCGCTTTAGACGTCGAATAAAAACTACTTTGAGTAACTACCGTTTGCATAATATTGCCTACAATTATTTGTTGTAACACTTTCTCTAGACAGAGGCGCATACCAGCACCTGCCAAATGAGATAACGGACCGACACCAACGAAAGCAAACGTATCCGACGAGAAAGTGCGGCCCCACCATCGCCGAGCACGCCTTTGCTTTGCATGTTACGCAAACGCTCGCGGAATGTAAACCAACATTGGTTGGTACAACTTCCACTGAGAACTGAACCAAAGCTCTTAAGTTTTCAAACACAAGTTAATAAATCCACACTCACGCATTGGCTTTATTACGACATGTTGCCGCGATACCTCATCTGCGGAACCATGAATACAGAGTTATTTATTCTGCTGGCTAACACTTATATGTTCCGACGCAGATATGATTAGATAATGCTAGGTAGGCCTTCTGAATTATTTTATGCGCAGTTAAAAAAATGATGACATTGAGTTAGTTGACAAGACAAGGCAAATCAAAGTGGTGACAGAGTGAAGGCTTTTCGACTTGCGACATCAGAATGCGAGTCGGACTGCCGCCCTACAGCCCGAATAAGGATGCCACAGTCGCGCAAACGTACAGTCACATCGTATCTAACTAGACACCTGACCAAATACGTATCGACACTCATGGTGAATTCCGACGTGTCCTCAACGCTACGTCATTCAAGAGAGCAATAGAAACGAAAGTCAAAATCATTAGCAAGTATGAATTCATTACATTGATTATTTTGGTCTCGCTTCATGGCGTCTGGCGTCGGCACATTGTTCGATATCACTTTAGCTAGTGTGTGCGGCATTCCATTTTGAAACTAGGTCACTGTGTCAGGTGGTGCCTGCGCCAAGTATCAGTAGCAAGTGTGGCATTTTGAATTCTGGCGACTTGTTTTTTATATTTCTCTCTGCTTGTATTTACGACTTATGAGTTAGATGATCAAGAAAATAGGTATAATCTGTATTTTATTACAAGACCATCTATAACTCTACTAAAAATCTTTAAAATGATTAGACCTCGACTTACGAGACTGATAAATCAAAAGAAAATGAATGTTGGCAAACTTTCACTTCTCTTGGTCGTAGTTTGGACAGTGATTGCGAAAAGTTGTTCCAATCACGAGTAGAATTTCAATCTTACCTCTGAGGAACTGTCCATTAAAGGTAAATATGCAATCATTTATTTAGATGACTCGAGTTCTACCAACTCTATTGAAATCTGTCTGTCGTCAGAAAAACATTCAATGGTTTTTAAATCTCGCTCTTTTTGCCAACTGGTTTCATGTTTGCGATACATTTTAAATATCAACCACTGGCTTTTAAGTCTTAAGTAATCTGCTTTCAAGCAGTCTTTCGATTTTTTCCGTATTGGTATCCCTAAAGTGAAGGTCTTTACAATTAATGTAAGCTTTATACGTATCTTCTACAGAAATTGTTTAAATCTGTTCATGTAGATTTAAATTTATCAGAAGACGATTCAAACACTAGCTTGGGCAGATTTTAGAGACAGTTGATCTTATTAGTAACCGGTAGCGGTCTGGCAACAGATTACCCTCGAGAGTCGGTTTCGGGTAATATTGTGAAATTTGGACCGCGCTTGGGTCTCGCCTCTCACCGCGATCATGATGAAAAGTGAAACTGCGCGTCGAGCGTCACGTTGCCGCATTTGATGCCGTTTGTTCCGGTTCTATTGCAATGCATTATAAAATTCTGACCCCGACAATGGAGTCTTAGAAAGGTAGACAATTTTAGTCGGGAACCATAACTGTTGCGGTTCCTTTTACGGCGGTTTAGTTATCTCTAGATTTATGATTACAATGGTTATGTAATCTACTGGAATTTTTTAATCGTTCTCATAAAGTTGCATTGTCTGTCCCTGCGGCGCGGCGTGCGGGTGTGGGGGGCGGGCGGCAACAGAATGTAGGCAAGTGTGACAAGGACACACCCGTACTCCGCGCTAACTTCCATCCAGTTTCTAACGCGCGCGCATTTCGCAACGCGCCCGGCCCGCTCCGATGCACGACCAGCCGATTACACCTACCTGCAAGGTAACCCGCCACAATGCGAGCCACGCACACAATACGCCACTCTCGAAATCTTGTAGTCGTGAGAGTGCCTTGCCAGTTTCTAATTTTTATAATGGCCCTACCATCCACGAATTTTACAAGAATTGCAAATTAAATGAAATCGATAAATGTTGGGTTGGGTTTTTGTTGAAATTCTGCACTATTGTTTGGTTTAAAGTTAATGAAACGATATTGAAAGTGATTTACTAATTTAAATCCTCCTTTTTCTGTCTTCGTCCTAATGAGATATTCCGGCCCAGTGTGGCTTGTCGACTTCGAATTACTGTGACCTTTCAGTGAGGTTTCCTTTTGCATTTCATGCTCAGGGTTAGCAAGGAAATCATTAAATTTACGGTTATTCTTAGTATTCACATTCGCCGGTGTATTTCTGTAATTGCAATTCCAATGCTTAATGTAAAGGCATCTATAATAATAAGTCGTATCTGATTTGATTACTGTATTAGAAATTTAGAATCCAATTTGTGATAAAGTAGTGGTAATTTGAGTTTTACGCGTGTTGTAACGACACCTCGCCAAATTCATTGCGTGAGCCGTTATAAAAGTGGCCTCTACGGCGAGGCTAGCTACTGCCTCGAGGCATGAAGCCGTTATTCGCTAATTACAAAACCCGTATTAGATACCGTGTCGTGACTCTCTTGCCCTCATCACGCCGAATGTCCTTCGTTGCTGAACTTGCTTTGAAAGCCATATATGGGAAGTTAAGATATTGCGTACATATCTGTACCACTTCCAAGTGTGTCAATGTCTTTTGCTAGTTTTGTCAGTCTTTCTTCTTTGTAATTTCTTTTTATATACATATTTTCATCAAGCGAAATTTAGTGGCTTATAATATTTTAAAATTCTAGGCACTGCAGAGCATTATTGCCATTTAACAGCGTTCTGTAGAAGGCCATTCAAGAAGTGACATATTGTCATCAACAAAAGCAATTTATTTCATACAATGAAATAAAATAAGAACAGTTATGTTTTTGAGTACGTATACGGAAGACCAGCTCACAGTTGATATGTTAAGTTTGTTTATGTTTCAACATTTAAAACTTGTATTATTTTAAGGTCACGTCTCAAGGCTTACATCTCTAGCTCGTTTGTTTCAATTCTCAAGTTATGTAAATTCATTTTCCGGGTGAAGTACAAAAACATTGTAGTGCATTTGTACAAATCATAAACTTAAGTGTTCTTTCATTGGTACACGTAGGTACAAATTTTCTATTGTATCTTGGGATTCCTTCCGGTTCCGGTATAAACCTGTTTAAAGAATGTAGTGACTTTAGTATTATTATGTGTAGGTAGACCTATTTAGCTTAGTATAAGAAGAAAACCTGTGAAGCAAAAAGGAAACCATCTTCATACCCTTGCATATGGTGTGCAGGCACTTCAATGGTGGCAGAAGCCCGGCGGCGGTCGCCGGCCATGTCAGCGAGTCTGGCGAAGTCGGTATCGACATCAGCTAGCCTCGCCGACTTGCGCGACTCCAGCAGTCTTATCTCATCCAACTTCTTTTTAAGCTCTATAGGCGCCTGTGAACAATAGAAAAACGATCATTTAATATTTTCTCCAAGAAGAATTTACAAAAGCTTGGAAAGTTGAACTACGTCATCCGAACTGGCGACCTCTAGAATTCGAATTGGCGTCCGTGACATTGCAATACCCTGCTGATTTTTTCCAGTCCTCCGTTACGTCAGCAACGGACTTCTGACTTGTTAAGTTTTCACAACCTTAACGTCTCAACAAAGATTTTGTTGCTTTATAAAATCGTTGAAATAGGTAGGTATCTTAATTTTAAAGTGTTGGGTATTTTTCTAAGCTACTTAGTGTTATAAAGTATTTTTGTTACCGGTAACAATCAAAATGGTGTTCGTGCCTTAAATCTAGATCACGATTATTAATTAGACCATATAATTTATATAGTATATACGTAAGAGGTGGGTGTACGTAATATTGCACGCATGCACCAGTAAGTGGGTGTGAGCACGAGATCAATATGGCGACCTTGCCGAGTGGCGTGACGTCACCGCTGCAACTGGGCCGAGATGAGGCTGTGTCACCCGGCCGCGCCGCGTGTATGACGACATTGTGCAATTATTTTTAGGTGCCAGCTACCTTGGATGCACGCAAGGGAATACCCAGACCTTGCACGAAATTAAAAACGTTCCGTCCAGGGGAATTACCTAAGTATGTACAGTGGAAATTTACCACATATTTCTCGGGAAATTCTTTAATGAAATAAGAAACAGGATACAAAGATCTGGATAGTACCATACGCGTAATGATTGCAGAAGTGTCAAAGTAACTATCATACAGGATATTACAAGCCGGAGTACGCACAAGGTGACAACGTATGATTGATAACATAGCCCGTGTCATATTGACTCCAAATAATAAACTCTGGACCTAATCACTAAAGTAATAAGATTCAAATCTGGTTACGTAAATAAAGGTGAACAAGTCCAAGTGAGTCTTAATAGTTAACTTTGCACGTGTATGACATTGCCTTTCCGCATATCACCTACATCAGAAAGGTCAGTTGTTCTGTATCTAAGTCTCTTTAAACATAACTCCTCGTTAGCATTGCTGCTGAGGACAACCTAAACATACAATTGAAGGTTGCTGAAGAAAGAACGAAGGTTAAAAGCAAACTAAACAAGGTACGACTAGACATTGAGCCGGTTGTTGCTGAAAAATAAGTTTGCAATCTTTTAACCTTTAAAAAGTGGAATTTACCAAAAATTACGATGAAAAAAAAAATTAAATTTTAAGTTTAACAATGTTCGTGCTCAGTGATGGGCGATTTTAAATTGATGAGAAACGCATTTAACCTCGTTAGTTAAACGTCGACATGACCTATTATCTTATTCAAGAAATCATTAGCCTGATTACGGTAACTAGGTTTAAATAATTAGCTTTTCAGAGACTTCATCGAAGCTGTTGGTAAGTTTATTCAGTGTTAATTAACTTATTGTCAATGACATTGGATAAATCGAGAGTTATCGGTCGTCCAATTTTGACATTGGGAAATTGTACAAGATTATATGATAGTGAAGTGAATTTTATATTGAGATAATTTAAATTGGTCTTTCTTAGCTACGGTTTTAGAGTCGTATTTTGTACTACTATCAAAAGGGCTAAGACGCTTAAAGATTTTAAGACCTTCTTTTCTATTTGATCGATTAATCGGTAGCCAATTTATGTTTATAACAGGTATCCAAATTTATAAAATCTGTAAGCAGGAATTTTTGAAGCCCAGCTAACTCAATAACAAATCCTGCTGTGCGAGTCAACGCCTCTACCAAAATCCCCCCTTCTCTTTCACTTCTCTTGTCTTCGTCAATATATGAAGTAACTAGCTTCCGCCCGCGACTTCGTCCGCGTGGACATTCGAGAAAATACTTAGGGGACCAATAACCAGGATAAAAAGTATTCTATGTTTTAATTACATAAAAATCCGATCAGCCGTTTTTACGTGATTAGGCGGGTCCTCCGTCACCAAGCGAGCAGCCTCGCGCGAGGCAGAACGTTTGTCACGTGCGGCGGGCCTCGCACGAGGCTGAGGACGAAGTCGCGGGCGGAAGCTAGTAAATAATAAGTGTCTGTTTCACAATCAAAAAGTTAGTTCTGAGTACTTAGGTACTAACTTTTAGGGTACTTAAGATGATTTAGGTTTCTATTTATTTACACCCCTTCGGAGGTGGAGTTGTCAAAAACACTGACACAGGAAAATATTAATTTTCAATTGCCAGCCTAAATCCAAAATTTGAAGATCCTAACTTCAAAACTGACGGACTTTCATACACATATTTATCCCCTATTTTACCCCCTGGGTTTGATTTTGGGAAAATTACGAAATGTGTTGTCTATTTGTTTTAAGAAGTAAGCCTAAAAAGTTTCAAGTTGAAATTTCTATTTTACCCCTGATTTTTCATTCAAAATTTCACACCTATTTCAACTTTTTAGGGGTTGAATCATGTTCAGCGTGTTAAACATCAAAATAAATGCCATTTTTGCAATCATCATCCCATAAAACCTCAATAACGACATCCATATCGATTTTTAGGTTTATTTGTCCCATTTAACCTCTAAGGGGTTGATTTTCGAAAAATACGAAATATGTGTTTGCTTATTTGTTTTACTTTCCGACCATAAGCCTAAATAATAAATTTAATGAAGGACTTTCCAGATACAACATTTCATCACCCTTTTCACCCATTCGGGGGTGGAATTGTCAATAACGCTGACACAGGTAAAAATTAATTTTCAATTGCCAGCCTAAATACAAAATTTGAAGATCCTAACTTCAAAACTGACGGACTTTCATACAAACATTCATCCCCTATTTTACCCCCTTAGGGGTGGAATTTCCAAAAATCCTTTCTTATTGGATGCCTACACTGCATAACGTATCTATGTGCAAAATTTGAAGTCTCTAGGTTCAGCGGTTTGGGCTGTGCGTTGATATCTCAGTCAGTCAGTCAGTCAGTCAGTCAGTCAGTCAGTCAGTCAGGACTTTGAATTTTATATATATAGATTTATAACGCCAGAGCTTAAAGTGAATGTGATAAAGTATCTAACATGCTGTTAGTAGAATTTATTGCGTGTAAAGTTTACTGTTAAGCAAAGTGCGCCCGCGCTGGTGTTCCGATCACACCGTAATAATACTTTCACTTTTAAGCGATTTCGTGCGAGTGAGGACGTGCCTCTACAAGTGTATGTGAAGTCGCAGCCCGCGTCAGAACAATGAAAGTTGTCTTAACTCTTAAACATCTCGAGATGGCCACTACCACATTTACTACTTTTTGCCAACCGAAAGTAAAGCAACCATTAACAGTGCTACAGTAGAAGCACATTAAAAGCCGGATGTAATTTTATCATTAAGGTTTGATAATTATGTAACTAGATTAGGCAGTCATTTTAAAATATTGACTTAGTTGTGCTAATTAGATAAAATTAGTATACCACAATCTGTTTAAACTGTAAATAAGAATTATGCTACAAGGTCTTGCAGCTGCTTTTAAATCTGGTAACGTATTTAATGACTCTACGTAGAGTAACAGAATGTTCTATTGCAGTTCCGCTTTGCCACCGTCGCCTTGGCGATTGCTCCCCGGTCTCGGAGTGTTATGTAAAAAGTGACAGCTATTGCACAATAACTTTATTGGATGGCGAAACTCACGTTTGTCGACGGTGAAAGCCACCAAGTGACTTTGACACGGTAACACTGAGTAATTATTATGCATTGAGCTGATTAGCTTCCGAAACAACTGAAACTCGTTTGGATAACAATTGACAGAATGCGATGGGCTTTTGTTTAAACTTGTTAGTGACTTAGCGGCTCGAAGTAGCGTAACCTACTTAAAACTCGACTTTCAAGATAGTCTTCTTCTATTTTGAACGAATTTGCGGCATGTATTTTCTGTTCTCATAAGTGTGTCAGTAACAACATAAGTAATTATATTAAAGTTAACATTCACTTAGGTACATACATTCGCTTTATTTTCTTTCTCACTGTAGCATTTGCTCGATTTCTTTTTGGGATACCTACTTTAAAAATACTTTCACCAAAAACATTGCGCGATCTCAGAAGGAGAGCTGTCTGGTTGGTGCGGCACAAGTAAAAAGCATTTTAGTTTTAATTGGGTAGTACCAATCTCATTTGTAAGAGAATGTTAAAGTATAGCTGTAACAACGACAAACGGATAGGAAATTTATTGTTATTCGTTGCAGTTACAAGCCGGAACTATGGATTCCTAGTTGGGGACAGATTGACGGAGGGTAGCTGAAAACTATATTAGGGTTCTGTTTGTTGTCGGTGCGCACACACGTAGCTGTGTTTGTGAATAAATAACGGATCCTTATCATCGCGGTGTAGGTGTCGGCATATCGGTTGCGAAACCCGGGCCGGTCTACTGCGCATCGATGTTGCCGCAGCGTGCTTTATCCACGCAAAACGGATTATCCACGCCCGTAACACAGAGTGTCGAAATCTTACTCCGTAGGTGTCTCGAAACGAGTCATTTCAAATTGATTTCGAATAAATTGACAAAAGAAGATCCATTATTATCACATTAACGTAGAGTCGGGTAATAAGCGTCATTGTATGCAGTTAATTGCACAGCAAATTGGAATGTCTTTTGTTTGCTAAGGATTGCGGTGTTGTCAAGTATAGTTGTATTGTAGGCGAAAGTCGGGCAGTTATCAACGGTGGCATTGAGTGGTCGACCGGCCGGCGAATAAATGTCGGCGGATTCAACGCCCGGCCGGCAACAGAAAAACGGTTCGATTTCGATTAACGAACAGCTAAACTTGTACACATAAGATTGTAATTCGAAGAGCAGCATGTAGCCAAGCCAGTGTAAAAAAATAAAGTGACTCCGACTAAATAAAAAAATAGCTTATCACAGACTTACTTTCGCCGTGATTTAGGCAATCAACGTTTCCAATGTTTTTGTACGGTGTCCAAATGGGGTATCCTGGTACACGTTTTTCTGCTCTCGACGTTTTTTTAACCCCAAATCAGGATGGCGGACGGGTTGACAATTTGATACATAAATAATATGATTCTGTCTGCGATGCTTCGGGGGCTGTTTGTCACCTTCGGGTACAACGCACGGTTATCGGTTGGAAAGGACACTTCTTACGAGGGACATTGCACTCTTAATTCATTGCGGTTGTGAAAACAATAGATTAGCTTGGTACTTCGGTTGCAGTGAATGATAAACATTGGACACCATCACATACCTTGTTCCAATATTAAACTGTAGTAGCTTGAGCACTAGTACCTATTATGCAAATTGTAAATAACGACGGGTATTACCACATACACCCAAGACCCGAGGAAATATTGAAAAGTTCGTTTTCAATACCTATTTACCCGACCGGGAATCGAACCCGGGGCCTCTACAGATAGCGGCGCCTTGAAAACCGGTGCGTACACCACTCAGCCATTTATTGTTGTTTGAAATGAAATGAGTTTTTCTATCGTTGTGTGGCCTATTCTTGGAATATCCTTGTAGGTATATCACTTTTCATCGTGATATACTTAGAGATTCTGGTGGGGTCACAGAAAGACAAAAATATCTGACGGAAATCGTAGCTGATAGATGGACAGCGATTATTCAGTTATTAGGCATTCAGAGGCTGCAGTGGCAGTCACTATTCACGCATGCATAAGCAATTCGGTAGGCGAGCCGTCGTGCTCTGTAAATAGGTCAATAGTTAGAATCGTCGATAAAAGACATTGATAAATAAATGAGATTTTAAATTATTTCAAGCATAAAAAAATGTGATAGTAAAAACCACGAGACTTATAGTAGCTTTCAGGCGGGATTCAAACCCGCGCCTTCGGGAATGGCCCGATAATCTGACCAACTAAGCTACCGAAAGTCTTACAGTGCTTATAAGGCACGTAGTTTTTTACTACTTATCACATTTTCCCTATAACTGATAAATAATATCTAATATATGAAATTCTTATAACACAGTGTTTGCAACCAAAATCCTCCGAAACGGCTTGACTGATTTTTAAGTTTTCTTTTTGTGTATATTCGGTAGGTCCGAGAATAGGTCGTAAACTATTTTTTATCCTGAAATTCCACGGGAGCGAAGTTCCGGGGCGCAGCTAGTTTAATTATAAAATTTAATAATACGAGTAAGTACTTATAGGTATTGAAAAATAATCTCTCAGATGCGGAAAGTGATGTATATTTAAACTGAGCAGCGGGTCCATAACTATCCGTTTCACCCTAGGGTGGAAATGAATTTTAAGAATAGAACTGAATTTGGTTACAGTCAACCATAGAGTTACCTCATCGGCAATGAAAAAGTTTTCAACTAATTTTGTATGGGGACGGGACTTGCAAAATATAAAAAAAATGAATTTTATAAAAACGAGAATATCTCAAAAACGGTGCGTCTCGTAGCGTAGCTAAAATCTAACAAAATTTTCAACCACCTATGGTACTCCGGAGATAGTTAGGAGGCATCCGATAGACACATATTTTTTTTAAATTTTTTTTATTCAAAAAAAATTTTTTTTTCCTAAATTTTTTTTTGTTATTTCAAAACTTCATTTTTTTATATAAGTACCTATTATAGAAAAAACAGAGAAAGCGAAGCCCCCCGCCACCTTTCTTTTATTTTTCTAGATAGTTTTAGTTGTCTTTATTGCTTTTCTTATAGAGGGGGATGAAAAGCAGAGTGTATTTACTTTCCTTATATTCGAAATGAAAAGTAGAGTGTATTACTCGGCCGCAAAATTATTTTCATCTCGGGCGACGTATATTGAATCCCTCGCTGCGTTCAGGATTCTACTTTAGAATCCCTCGCTTTCACTGCGCTCTGGATTCAAAATAGCGCCCTCGCCGTAAATATGTTATTTTGCTCCCTAGTAATAGAATCTACTATTAACATAATCGTTTAGTCTTGGCAATTTACTGTTTAGGTGGCTCTATCAGAATTCTTGTTAGAACCTACGACGAACGTCCGACGCAATCAGTGGTTTTTATTCTATCTTTATTGAACTTCTTTTTACTGGCACTTTACAGTCTTTCTCATTGCAAAATTGACTTAAGCTTGTAGGTTTTACCTTTTTTCTATAACAAATTAAGTTAATATTATCTATCGCTTGTAAATGTATGCCAATATCAAAACTGGTTCGAAGGAAATGCTGGTTACTGCATCTTAAGCAGTTTAAATGTTTACCTAGTACAAATTATGACACTGCTAAGGCGTGTTTACGGCATCATGCAAAAGTAGGTAATGTTATAATTTCACTTGAGAACTACATGTACCTAATGTTGAAAAGGTATACAGTTATTTAAATTTTTACTTTATTGCATTCACAATGCAATTTTTATAGTTGAAAAATGGAAAATGAAGTATTTAGAAAAAATCGACCCGTCTCACAACCAGCTCCGATGGGACTCGAACCCACGACCTTTCGCTATCCGGGCGACTGCTCTAACCACTGAGCTACGGAGTCGTTCGACTCCGTAGCTGGTTGTGAGACGGGTCGATTTTTTCTAAATACTTCATTTTCCATTTTTCAGGTATACAGTTGTTAACTAAAAATATGAGTGCTAGGGACATGATTAGTAAGAAAAATTGATAGAAATGATCACCTATAACATACTCAGCCCTAAAAGTGCATAACACCTTTAATGTTTTGTATGGATAAGGTGCTTTTATTATTTTTTATATCCTTAGGTAATCCTCGAATTCAATTAGGTTAGCAGGTGGTACTTTCAAAGGATGTTGGTGTAGGTTTCATCACGATGCGAGAATGCCAAGCTAAAATTCATTGGCAACAAAGCTCGATGGTTACGTGGGTGTTTAAACTACTCCGGAGCAGAGAATCTAACCTTTAACGCAAGCATTTATTATTATCTAACCTTCAAGAGGTGTAGGAGAAAAAATGACAACCTTTGGAGAAATATGTCATCGTCAAGTTCAATTGCAGTGCTCTGGCCTAGTTAGTGCTAGCGCAGTAGCATTTTCATGCACGAGGAACTTTGTCGATAAACTCAGCGATTTAAATGTGAATGAAAGAGTCACGTATAGGTGCCGTCAGATGGGAGCGTAGCTATTGAATCAGCCATTCTGATCGGGTGCGTACGGTTAGAGTGATCGACCAATCGGCACGGCGCTGGCGGCCTTGCGCGATTAGCGAATACTAACAAGCGGCAACAGAGCGGATGCGGTGGAAGCGGGCCACGAAGCGCCGGCGAGCGCTGCAAGCCCAACCTTGCCCCAAAAATCCATGACCCACATTTCAAACGTCAAAATGCAGCCCGCGTTTTTATTGCGGCCATTCTCCTTGAAACGGCCATTTCATTCGTTTACTACCTCATTTACGAAAAGTCGAGTTCTTACAACAAGTGTTTCTAAATCTGTACGTGACAAACTTGCGTTAATAAAGTAATTATTGTGTTGGATGTTGTGTCATCGGTTCGATCGGTGGACATAGAGTGGGTCTGGGTGCCTACCATCAACTATAAAAAAGCGATTCAAAACTGGTGCGTTCCAGAAAAGGTTCCTAAAACGAATTGCTCTAGTTCGTACCATGACCTTCTAAAAACTGAATCGCAAATGAATTGCTGAATGTGAATGAACGAACGATATGTGTCCTTATTTCTTCTACCCGTCTCTTTCACTCGATTCTGTCATGCCCGGAGAGTGAGAGGGACGGATATAACCTACAGGTGTTATGTTAGCTCGACCGAGTGAGAAGTCAAATAAGAGTTCATGACAGCTAAGCGACTGTGAAATGTCACTGAATCGCTTGTCAGTGACGCAATAGAATCTCGATCGCAATTAAGCTGTCGTGGTACGAATACGCGAAGCAAATCAGTTCAGGTCCTAAACAAATCCGCAATAAGAGTTGATGGTAGGCACCCTGAGCGTGGAATTGGTCCATTAGGTCAGCGTCATCGATTGCACAGGACGAGAAGCGGCCTAGTTGGCGCGCGGGTCGCGTCCTGGCCGGCACCGCGCCGCGCGCCGGCCGGCTGCAGCGCCCCGGCTAACCTCCATGCTCTAATTCTGGATACTACTTCTGAACCGGGTGCCCTATTTTAAGCTGCACTGTCATGTCATCCTTTTTAGACCATAAACTTAAAGACGTAACACATTAACAAATTAACGATTACTAGATGCATGTACGTACACTGATACAATCATTGTATGCGCAAGTTGCCCATTCGTTACCAACATTTCTTATGATAATGACCTGTTAGGTGTTGCAACATAAATTTAAAAGTACAATAAATCCAATCGCCTAAGTAGGTCAACACTCAACGTCAGCCATATCGTCAGGAAACTGATATTGCGTAGCGCTGACAATGATGCAAGGCGCCGTTAGTACGCCGCTTCTTTTTATTTATGGTTTGAATACTTGATTCAGATAGTGGGTGTTCGTAGGTTTTAATCACAACGGTGACGTCACGCTACGTTAAGTGAAATTATTCTCGAAACGACGTCATGGTGCGTCGGCGTGAGCTACTCGCGTAGGCCGACGCGGGCTGACGTCACGGGTAGAGCCGGGCGCCCGGCGACGCTCCCTGCATGGAGAGTGGGCGGCGCGTGTACCACCGCCACATAAATAAAATCGCGAACCGGCGTCCGTCTTACGTAACTGAACGTGAAATCTGCACAAGGACGCGCGCCCCGCGTTTCGACACTAAACAACTGCGATGCCATAATCGCATCGTTTACGTGCGACGCTTAGAGAAGTGAGCGTTTCACCTTGAGGTGCCTGTAAGCATAGTCGCCTCTCTATTCTTAGATATCGAAATAGCGGTGAATTTATTCAAGGGGGCGAGTGGCGAGCACGCAGGCGTCGTGACCCAGTCTGACCCAAAAACAGAGAGCGGCCCACCGCGCCCTGATAACGGGTGGAACCTGTTCACCTCCTAGCGCAGCGCACGCATCGCCAATACCACCGTTACTCACTTGACCTGAAGACGCACCGGCTTCCGACTACGCTGTTTCTAGCAACCACGCAACTATAGCTGCTAAGTACAGAATCATTAAAAAATAAGATGCCAATGCCAAAGCAATGCTCCAAAAATGTGTCTAAATTTGCAATTCACAAAAAAATTTACGCTTATTAATCTCGTTCGTGGCCTGATTAGTTGGATGCAGATTGTTTAGCAAATTATAATACGAGGAAAACGCAAGTGGAGGTCGAGTTTCGAATACGGGCCGTGCGTCGTTGGTTCAATATCAGCGATTCTGGGTCAGTGGGTCACCGGGCCGGAGCGCCCGCGCCCCGCGCTGCAATTACACTCTTCACTTACACAAAAACGCATCCAGAGACGATGGCGTCGCGTGCTGCGCTCCCGCTCAATGAACATTCGATCCGTGCCGTACGTAGCACTAGCACCTATTTGACCCCGCCGAATCAGCATTGATGCCCATGGCCATCGCCTACTACCGCCTAACCTTCGTAACAATCATTGTTCCGAGACAGTACTCAGTGTAGCCTAAACCGAGAAGATGTCGCGGTGTCGTAATTTAGAAGCCGCCCACATGCTAACGGTTGTGGTGTGTTACTGTTACTTCTCGTCCAAAAACAAGTAATTTTGCTTGTTGAGTCAGTTCGCGTCGCCGTGCGTGACGCTCCGCGTTCTCAACCGGTTGTCAAGTTACAACCGGGCCGGCCGGCATGACCGGAACTAAAATATGAAACCATTGTCAACAGCAACGTTGAAAAATATTGAAACTTTAAGGTTCATTAGAGATTTGCTCTACGATTCACATTGTTCTAAACTAGTTGCACAGATAAGGGAGTACTTATAGATCGTGTAACAATTCCAAGGCGAGAGCAATGAGGTCACCCACAGAGGGTTTGACCTTGCCTTCGCTGCTGTTGGTGGGAGGACCACCGCCACTTCTAAGTATTCCACTAAAATATATCAAGGTTTTTGATAATCACATACAATCATTATTACGTTCTTTTCTCTCTTCTGTTTTAAGATTAGAAAATTACTGTCGTTTATCGTCAACTCATATATAAAACAACCGTTAGGTATGTAAAATTTTGCTACAAAACATAATGATATAGCAATTTAAATAAATTTGTCACTATGGTGTATCCTAAATTAGGACGCATGGAAATAACAAAATTATGTAGGTACTTAGCTATCATTAAATGAGTACGTAATTTAGTAATGTTATTGGGTTTTTAGTTTGTAATTGCATTTGCATTGATTTGAAATAATATACACTTGATAACTAGATCAAATTTATTTATTCAACTCTGACTCTACATACCTAACTTCTGTAGGTAGTCGTTAACTAGGACACCTAATTTAAATATTAGTTTATTTAACGCCGATCATATTATATATTTTGCATCGCAACTTCAACTGTAATACTATTCGTTTGACGATAAAATTATATAGGTTTTATCGGAAAATCTCCATTTGCACAACCTTGATTTGTTACTAAGTGCTGTGAGTTTGAACCTAGGTATAATGTTAGATAAAGGTTTGCAGTATATATGAAGCGTATCATATCGGTTTCGATTTGAAATCATAATGTACTCAACATTTTAGAATAATCCTCTATCTGCTATTTTATGTCAAAGATCTCTTACATATTAACTTTCCTAATATGGCTCTACCT
Source organism: Crambus lathoniellus (assembly GCA_949710035.1). Classification (NCBI taxonomy): domain Eukaryota; kingdom Metazoa; phylum Arthropoda; class Insecta; order Lepidoptera; family Crambidae; genus Crambus; species Crambus lathoniellus. The sequence continues at coordinate 16,106,292 of OX453297.1, forward strand.
TCTAAAAACAATAATTAGTTGCGTACAACTTTGTTACGTCAAAGATAACAAAGATACAGTTTATTTGTTTTTCAAAATATTTACGTCTTAACAATAACAAGTGGAGTGAAAGACATCAAATGGTTGATCTATTTACAAATCACCTATCGGATGAGGATAGGGAATTCGAGTCGCTACTCTTGCATTAAAAGATTTGTTGTATTTTTGAGTTGAACTCTACTGAATAATGTTATTATCATATATTAGTAAAAAAACGTTATATACTTTAAGTTGAGTCCTCAAATTGAGGACTACATTAATATTATGAAGAGGTAAACTTTTTTTGGATGATAAGTTATTCAATTAACTGGAACTAATTGACGGATTTAGAAAATTATTTCACTAGTAGTAATTTCGACCATAAAAACCGAAAAGTAGTAAGCTACTTACATTATTTCTGAGTGACGGTATAATTATTGCGATATTCCCACGGGAATGGGTACAATGCGGCTTAAGCCGCGGGAATAGCCAGTCCTAACTAAAAAGGCTTGAGTTCTTTCATATCTATCTGTCGGTAGGCGTGTTGAGTTGCGCATGCGCCGCCGTTTTCTCTTCCCATGGTGTTCGCACCATTGGTCGATGGCTCGATGCTTGCCGGTACCGCTAGCATTCACACACCGAAGCAAAAAACTCATCAATAGCTGTAAAGCATCGAAGGAGAAACTTGTAAATCGTAGCGGATCTGTCGCGATTACACTCGTGACGACTGCTAATGACGCCGCGCGAAACAAGTGCGACGCGGTGCATGTCAATGGCTTAGATAACTTTTGTTTTGTTTTTTGTTCTCGTTGATAATACAATTATCATGAATTACATAGGTATTATACGAATACCGCTGCGAGCTTATGTAGTGTTTTCGTTAAGTAAAAATCTATAGTTGACTGGTAAGTTAGAGCGTAAACAAAAGAAGTCCGTCTATTTTTATATCCCGCCAGCCGTGGTATTACCATTATATTTATATTAGCTAATTATAAACGCAATTTGTCGCTATTGGTAGCAACATGGGCCGAACTACAACAAGTGAAATTCTCCGCGAGCACGCAATGCTTAGCCGCCATGAGTGAGCGCAAGTGTCTTTCATTCCATTAGAAAAAAACCGCAACTCAACTGGAAAATCTGGAAAACGCATCTATAATTTACTTTGTAAGTCGTAACTGCTTTCGCCTGTTATTTCAATAATGCGTAGTTAATTACAGTTTGTTGATTTACTTGCCACGATATGTTCGCAGCCGAGTCGACGTACAGATTAGAAATCCATTAAATTATGTTTCGTATTCATGTGTTACTGTCGTATTACTGTATAATAGCTTTATGAAATCAAAAACTCAATTAAACATTAGTATTCACGTCGTGCAAAATATTTTTGTTGTACGGAACTAATGTGCAATAATGGTAATGGTTTTCTCGTTTTCAAAAAGAAGACAATCACTTTCATTGTTGAAAATGACATTGTTTAGGTGTTACAATGTTGTATTGTTTTAAAATAAGTGAATCTGAAGCTGGGTACTGTTAGCACAGGTGGCTGCGGTGACGGCACTTTCACACTCGCCGGCTGTCCACGACCAATGCGCCCTCTTTACTATCTCCAACCTCCACCCATAGCAGCGAATGGAAATCGCAATAAAACTATTTCCACGTAATCATTACGGTTGTCGTCAACGATAACTCTGCGTAATCCGACCTCGTTGGACAACAATAAAAGAGTAGTTATTTTGTTTATTTGCCGGCCGGTTCCCACTAGGCGTGCATTAGCGGCTTCTTGTTCCACTTAGAGCAGGCAGGCCGGTGGTTAGCTGGTGTTAGCCACCGCGGCCACCGGCTAACGGTCCGCGCCACTGCCGCCGCCGCGCACGTGAAAATAATTCTTGACGCGATTTTGTAACCAATACCGTTACTCAGTTCCGGGCCTGCCGCTGACCTTATTTCTTGGCCGCGCACTCTTTATTCTTATATCTTATTGCTTGACACATTATGGGCCGCTGACTCGCTTACCAGTTATGTTATTTCGAGTGCAATTTAAAGTGAGCGGAACGCTGTATCCTTTCCTGTCCCTGAAACGGTTTAAAGTAGGACACCTATCGATTTTAATTGCTGCTTCTGAATTAGTCAATTGAGGTGGAGCTAGTTTCTCGATTCATCAATCTCTATCTACAAGTTTTTTTGTGGGTTACGTAATCGTGTTGGTATATTGACTTTCAGCGTGAATGTAGTTGTTTACGAAGATCGTCGCACCGGCCGGCATGAGTCAGGCTCAAGCCGCGTTTGATTGAGCTGATTCCGCGTAGCGTGTCGAGTCAAGTCGAGTGGGACAACCAATGCTCGTGCACACAGCGCTATGACGCTGATGTGCGCTGCGCAAGATTCGCTCAGCTACGTTGGCTGGAAAATACCGCGTCACGACACGAGCACGAGTGATACGATAACAACCGGATGAATTGTAATTTCCAGTATACAAATTCGTACTGAGAATATGGGACTTCCCTAAAAAGCCTAATTATGATGATGTCAGAGTACTCTTTTTTCTCAATAACTGGAAATAGCGGATTTGTTTTGTTACATGATTGTTTATTTTCCTTGTTATCGTTGAACTTGTTTTGATACGAGCTACGTTCTATCTCATCGTGACGCAAACGGTAACCGGCATTCCACTCGGCACAAACAACTGCGTTTAATATTTTTCATTATGTATTAGATTTGCTTAGGTGCCAATAAACATGCGATAATATTGATTGTGTTGTTGTTTTAATGAAGAAAGCATAACGAAATGCGAAGACGACACATTGAATAAAATTAAAAGTGATAGAAATTTTATATAAGAAATCGTAATTATTGGTTGGTAATTCAGTCGTCCATTACAATTTATGATCGCACGCAGAGCGTCATCGCGCTAGCATCGCGTGCGACGTCACCATTTACGCAGCGTCGCGATGCGCGGACGCCGCAGGCCGCTACCGCGCCGCGCTCGCCGGCCGGCCGGCTTCCTCATTGTGTTGTATAGTAAACCTACTGCGCATTTGTGTATCTTCAAAACCAACAACAAATTAAGACAACAGACTCTTTTTAAGAGTAGAGCTATAATCATTTCTTTTCTATACTTACATAAAATACAAGACTTAAATGGGGCTATCTTTAAAAGACATTTTTACTTTTACTTGATTGATCAACTTTCTGCCGTGAAAATTGACATTAACGAACAAGTTACTGAAAATAGCTTGCTCATTAAAAGTAACTTAATATAATGTGTCTGGTCGTGTGGCCGAAAGCTGTCGACCTTCGTGTGAGAGTCGCCTGCGCAATGTCAGGTCAGATGTAATTATCGAGATTTATCGGCGAGTACAAATAGTTTTACTAATTGTTGTCCAATATCGAAGTGATAATGCGATGACGCATGCGCGCTAACGACGCGCGCCGGCAGCCGGCATAAATACGCTACACATATTCAAGTTCTTTATTCACGACTCATTTAATTGATGCTGACCAGTTTCACACTACATTATTGCTGCAAAGCAACATATCTTCCTGTTTTACTTTTTATAAACTTAAATTAAAAGAATTAAAAAAAAATATATATTAAATCTCATGTTCAGATTATTTCTCTGTAATTTTGTTCAAATTTCAACTATCAAGACTGGTTGTAAAACCTTAAGAATTTGGTAAATATAACCGTGGAGGCGTGGACAAAGAGCTTAAAAATGTAGAGTTATCTTAAAAGCTTTGTCGAAGTATGTTCTAAATAATGTTCTTTGCTATCTGTACGATACTTGAATAACTTGAAGTCGGATAGCGATTAACGTAACACCACTACCTGTTGTGGACGAGTCTAACGGGCCGGTCTAATTTCTAAATTTGGCACATACCGCCTATTACGTTACACCAAAATATCAAGAATTCCGTTCTTGTATATTATGCCGATAGTTGGATTTTAAATTATTTTTAATGCATTCACAATGCAATTCTGTAAGTATAGGAAAAAATGTGATAGTAAAAAACCACGAGCCCTATAAGTAGCTTTCCCGCCTCAAATCCCTCCTGAAAGCTACTTATAGGGCTCGTGGTTTTTTGTGAGCATCAGGATGGCGGGTGTACTTCTCAGATTAGCTTAAATTTATTGCAGATATTTGGTACCTTCTGTGTACCTTTACGTACCTCTTTTAAAAATCTGTGTACCTCCGTATTTACTAAGATATTCAAATCGCTAGGTACACCCGCGGACCTGACGTCAGGTCCGCGGGTGTATTTTAAACCAATGAGTGTATCGTAGTGAATTTGTGTATAGATTTTGGTACCTTCTGTGTACCTGCAGAAACATGTATTAGACTTCCATAATTCAATAAGGTATCGAAGATATTCAATACAATAGGTACACGTGAGGTACACCCGCCAACCTGACGTTAGGATTTTTTTGAAACCGATGAGTGTATCGTAATGGTTTTGAGTATAGATTTGGTATCTTCTGTGTACCTGCAGAAACATGTATTAGACGTCCACAATTCGATAAGGTATAGAAAATATTCAAAACAATAGTTTACCCGCCATCCTGATGTCAGTATGGTGCATGCACACTGGTTCCATATTGTAAAATTAGGGACTTAGGTTGCACGTTTTTTTAGCAACCACAATTTGATATCCAAGGAAATTAAATATATGTGTGGAGTATCTACACCATCGGCAAACCGCAGATAAGTTATTGATCTCTATGTTTACCTGGGTCAGTTAAGTTCCTCGTCTATTACCAAGTTTGATAATCGGCTTTCTACAAGGAAAAATAATTCTTCCTAACTTACCCGGTTTTCAAATGGGAATTTTTGTCTTTCCTAGTAGAAAACCGTAATTTTATTTAGTTTTCTACGAAGATTTTTTTTTCTACTTAGCTTACCCAGTTATCAGAGGAGAATTTTTTTTGTCCTCGTAGAAAGCTGTGAGTTCAATTACAGCTTTGCACGTGTTTTCCCTTTGTAGCCATTAGATCAGATAGACCTAATAATTATTCATTTTTATTATTGAAAAATGGAAAATGAAGTACTTAGAAAAAATCGACCCGTTTTACAACCAGCTTCGATGGGATTCGAACCCACAACCTTTCGCTTTCCGGGCGACTGCTCTAACCACTGAGCTACGTAGTCGTTACGAGAAGCGTCGGATTTATCCAATACTTCTTACGCGCTGTATAGTCAGCGTTAATTTCATCAATGTGGAGATATTACTACCCTCACACGCGAAAGAAATACCTTTCCAGGTATTTGGCAATCGCTAAAGATGAAATTAATATTGCAAGTTATTTAAATTTTTACTTTTTTGCATTTACAATGCAATTTTTATTATTGAAAAATGGAAAATGAAGTATTTAGAAAAAATCGACCCGTCTCACAACCAGCTCTGATGGGGTTCGAACCCACGACCTTTCGACGGTTGGTTGGATGGTCTAATTATTTAAGTAAAACTTAATCTAAGTAATTATTTGGTCTATCAGATCTATTGGCTAAGTAGGAAAAAATCTTTTTCTGAGAACAACACATACACGTATCACGTACAAAGCTGTGATTTAATTCACAGCTTTCTACGAGGACAAAAAAATTCTTCTCTGATAACTGGGTAAGCTAAGAAGAAAAAAAAAACTTCGTAGAAAACTAAATGAAATTACGGTTTTCTACTAGGAAAAAAAAATCCTATTTGAAAACCGGGTAAGCTAGGAAGAATTATTTTTACTTGTAGAAAGCCAGTTATCAAACTTGGTAATGTACGACGAATAAGGGAGTCCAACTTCGAGAAAGAGATCTCTCAACGAACCCAGCTTCGGCAAGCTACGGCATATATTCGCATACAAACCGTCCGTTCACTATGAATCTTATAGGAAGGCTCAAGATCACCCAGCGGGCAATCGTTACGGAGATCCTTGGAAGGCCTATGCACAACACAACAGTCATAACGTCGACATTAAAAATAAATTTATTAAATATTCGTCTATGTTTCAAAAGTATGTTTCAAAACCCCAAAAGAATAGGTTTGATGAAGAAAACAATTGTTTCAGTTCCATTCATGTATCCCCTTAATTTTTTATTTTTTTTATTCTCGTATTAAATTGTAAAGCGGTTTACAAAATACATCTACCTACCACGTTTCAAGTGTGTAGTCTTAAAAGTCTTGGAACAAAGTGGCTGTGACTGTGACATCTTTAATCCAAGCAAGAGTAGTTATATGGCGATCCACCGACCAGACAATGAGCTAGAAGCGTCTAAATACAGGTTGTGAAAATTATGATTTTGATGTGACAATTGTATTCAATAAGTTGTAACGGCTGCCATTTTTACTTACTTTCTTTAATTGTTTTATCCATAATAATCACACAAACTATTAATATTATGAAAAAATCATTACAATTATAAACAAATATGATCTATTCAGTTCTATTGTATTGATGTGATAGGAGCTGTCAATGTCAGATGCCACTCAGCTGTCTGTTTGTTCGCGCCGTTCCGAAGTAACAACTATAAACAGCCGCGCATTCCGTGGCAGCCTTGGAATATTTTGATCGTAGTTTCATGCATATTTATATTGCATTTCTTAACGTAACAACATAAATAGTCTATTGGACGCAATTTTGTCTTACGCACGCCATAGATTTTACTAAATTAATCTTCCAGATAATTCTGAAGTCTTCGCGACTTAATTAGTCGGTGCCTTTGGCTGTATGATTAAAATCCAATGACACTATATCTACATATCTACATCTCTAAAAACTATTTACTAAATTGCTGTTTTTTTTTAAATAACTATACCTACCTTGTATTCCGCAAGTTTTAAAATGGTTGGTTTTAAGGAAAGCTTTTTATACGCAACAATTATCGTTTTTTTATTCTCTATACCTTTTACTGATCAATTTAATGATACAAAAATACATTTTACCCATTTTGATCATTAGTTTTGTTTTAAGAGGCTGTGTGTGTGACGTCTAATAATCACCTTTTGAAAATTCACCTAACAAGTTGTAAATATGTATCATACGAGTAAGTTTCGCATAACCTAAAATTTCATAATGATTGGTTTTAAGGAAAACTTTTTATACGCATTTGATTGCGCGTATTCACAAGTGCGGCACGTTATACCACCCGCGAAGCGAAGAATTATTAATCTATGATACCACCATAGTTAAGAATATTTTTCGTATGTAAGTTCTTTTTTTATCCTTGTAACACGTAATAAATTAAATAGTTTTAGTTCATTTTATGTACCTTTTATTCGTCAATTAATGATTTAAAAATACATTTTACCCATTTTGATCATTAGTTTTGTTTTAAGAGGCTGTGTGTGTGACGTCTAAAAATCACCCTTTGAAAATTCACCCAACAAGTTGTAAATATGTAACATAAGTTTCGCATAATCTTAGTTCATAATGATGGTTTTAAGGAGAACTTGTTATACGCATTTAATTGTGCGCATTTACGAGTGTGAGACGTCATAGTTAAGGGTATTTTTCGTAACTCCTTTTTTTCCACTTAGCCCGTAAGAAAAATAGTTTTAGTTTATTATACGCATTTGATTGCGCGTATTTACGAGTGTGACACGTCATAGTTAAGGGTATTTCGTAACTCATTTATTTTTTCCGCGTAACACGTAAGAAAAATATTTTTAGTTCATTTTCTGTACCTTTTATTTGTCAATTAATGATACAAAAATTCATGTTATTTTAAATTGTTACTTTTTTGCATTTTCAATGCAATTTTTATTATTGAAAAATTGAAAATGAAGTATTTAGAAAAATTGAGTGTGTTGTGAGAGGGGTCGATGTTTTATTCATTTTCAATTTTTCAACAAAAATACATTTAAAGCATCTTGATCATTAGTTTTGTTTTAAGAGGCTGTGAAGTCTAAAAATCACCCTTTGAAAATCCACCCAACAACTTGTAAATATGTAACACGACGATCTCCGTGGCTAATTGATGTACGCACCGGTTTTTAGGGTTCCGCTATCTCTGGATGTCCTGACTCTTGAGTTCGATTTGTACATCATTATTTGATTACAAATATAATAAAAGTGATTGCGCAATTATACATTTTGTCGTCTCTAGGAAACCTTTACACTTGAACATTGGTCTGCAGGTACACAAACCGTACCAAATCTATACCCAGAGTGTAAGTTTACCAATGCAAACGTTACTATCGCGTTTAAATTTGAATTGTATCTAAGCCTTATTTCTTGAAAATAAAGTACAATCTATGTGTCAAAATTGCACCATAGTCCCTATTTTTACAATATGGAACCAGTGTGCGCCATCCTGTCACCAGGGCCCTGTTAAACGAAACTTACAAGTCTACAATTATGTAAAAAGGGACTAATTTGTAGACTTGTAATACAAGACGTGCTGTTTAACCAAACTTATAAATAATATGTAAGAATTTTACAACTAAAAATCTTACATATTTGTAAAGTCTAATTGATGATTAAACGAACTTACCTTAGTGACGTTCTATCACAATGGGAGAGTTTCCTACAGTAATTTTTCTATGTAACTGTAACACAACCACCTTTTTTCAGCATATTATGGCAAAGAATTCGTTCATTTAGCCTAGAAACACCTCCCACCTCACCTCCGGTTCAGAGGCTCCTTGCAACTTTTTTTTTTACAAATACAAATTCTTTATTTGCCAAAAAATAGGGTGGTACAGTTTTGATGTTACTTTGTTTCAATTTGTGTTCAACTTTTTGTTGATATTCGGAAACGATATTCGTATGGTGATGTCAGACTATTTTCTTTGCGATTTTCTACTACGTTCTAGTTCGTTTACTTCTTCAGATCTTTTATCAAACCCTTAATGACATTTTTGGTGCGAATTGTTGCACCTAGATTGTATATTCTGAACTAATCTGAAAAAGTTAGGTCGCTATGGTTGGGTAGCGCCATCTAGTACAATTTTCTGAACTAACGATGAAACGTCAAAAGAAACTCTCATTATACGAAGGCTTCATCCGAAGAGATTAGAGTACACATGTAGTTCCCCGTAACGACTCGCTAGTCACACAATAGAGTTAAAAGATATTTAAAAAACCAAAAACAAAGAATTTTGAAATTTATAAGGTAAAAGATCTGGTATCCCCGAAAACCGCCATCTTGTCGTTACACCCTTTCAAAGGCCTCATTTAGTTTTTATTTTTGTTTTCTCTTTTTATTTTATTTTATTTAGTTCGGGACAACAAACAGTTACAATATATACAATCTAAGCTTAAAGTTTTACAAATCTGGTATTACATACCACATCAACATGGACAATATTGTAACCCACGACATTTTCCACATATTAACACTAAAAAAGTGTGCACCTGTGAATCTTGTGCCACATATGACATCGTATATAATTTACAACAATTCACAGCCATAAAAAAAAACAAATAATTATAATTAAAAGTCGAGTACCTAGATAGTAAAATAAGAAAATAAAAAATTAGATTTAAATTTAAAGTTTTGCCTTGTTTCTCGCAATGTGTTATGACCAACAACGAGTTATTTTTATTTTATTTTATTTACTTCTTTATCTTCAGCTTTTGCAAACAAAATCTTAAGTGTAATGGAATGGTGTAATGGAAATTTGAAGTATAAAAAATATCAACAGTTATAAAAGTGATATTATAGGACTCAGTCAGTCTACGCAAAGGACAACGCAACCCAGTATTAGTGCGACAAGCCCTAATGACAAATAAAGTTTCACCACGAACCTTACGTTTTGGTTGACAGATCGAGGAACAGCGTAATGTATCCCATCGGTTAGGCCAATACAATCAAATTTGTAATTAACAATACCATACAATACACTAACTTCTAGATACTTGCGTCGGTTCTCTAAGGACAATATATTATATTTTCTGCACAATTGAGAATACGACAAATAATGCCTTAATAGTTGAAAGAGAAAGAGTATTAGTTGTGAAAACTTATTGTCTAAGGCTTCCATCACACTGCCTCCGGTTTCCCCACTACCGGACGAAGATGCGGCGTGATTTGTCATACACTGCGGGTTTTATATGCACATCAAGATTCTACAGACATAGATAAGAAGCGCACTACCACAAACCGGAGCGGTGTGCAGTGCAGTGTGGGAAACTCCTTACACAGGGTAGACAATTTAAACGGCATTCAAATAATTTATATTTTGACGTATTAATGGGTATGGTATGGGAGGGTGGGTTCTAGTCTCTTCGGATGAAGCCTTCGTATAATTGTGATAGAACGTCACTAAGGTAAGATCGTATAATCATCGATTATACTTTATGCTTTATCCTCGAGATTAGAGAACACAATGTGTAGACTTTGAGAGTGACCGAAATTTTAATTATTTGAATGAAATGGTAGTACAGTTTTTAATAAACACTGTTTACCATGACACTAATTCTTGCAGTGATATAACAACTTGTAAAGTACAGTAGAAAATCATATAAATGAAAACATATAAAATACCTAAACCATGTATTTCTGTTTTATTTTTATTTCTGTTTTATTATAAACTAGCTTTCCGCCCGCGGCTTCGCCCGCGTGGACTACATGACGTTATTCCGCGGGAATATGATATTTTTTCGTGATAAAAAGTAGCCTATGTTCCTCTCCAGGCTACAAAGTATCTGTCTCCCAAATTTCAGCCAAATCCATTCAGCCGTTTTGGCATGATTGAGAAACAAACATACAAACATCCAAACTTTCACATTTATATTAAGTAGGATAGGATAGGAAGTAGGATTTAGTGTTGTAGCTACAAACTGCAACACGATTCTTTAATTTTTTCTAAATACTTCATTTTCCATTTTTCAGTAATAAAAATTGCATTGTGAATGTAAAAAAACTAAAAATTAAAGTATCTTTCATTTTTTTCTCATCATCAAGCAAGATTGAAGAAATCTCTTCTAACTTCCCATTGTTAATGCATAAAACATAATTAATGATACTCTACTGTACTGTAACTGTTTTTAACTGTACTTAACTATACTTGGCTGTACTTGGCTGTACTTATAGGAAAAATGTGATAGTAAAAAACCACGAGCCCCATAAGTAGCTTTCAGGCGGGATTCGAACCCGCGCCTCCGGGAATCCGGCCCGATGCTCTGACCAACTAAGCTACCGAAAGGCTTACACGACTCGTCGAATTTTGCTATGTACTTGACTGTACTTGACTGTACTTGACTGTACTTGACTGTACTTGGCTGTACTTGACTGTACTTGACTGTACTTGACTGTACTTGACTGGACTTGACTGAACTTGACTGAACTTGACTGTACTTGACTGTACTTGACTGTACTTGACTGTACTTGACTGTACTTGACTGTACTTGTTTGTACTAGACTGTACTTGACTGTACTTGACTGTACTTGACTGTACTTGACTGTACTTGACTGTACTTAACTTTACTTGACTGTACTTGACTGTACTTGACTGTACTTGACTGTACTTGACTGTAGTTGACTGTACTTGTCTTTACTTGACTGTACTTGACTGCACTTGACTGCACTTGACTGTACTTGACTGTACTTGACTGTAGTTGACTGTAGTTGACTGTACTTGACTATACTTGACTGTACTTGACTGTACTTTACTGTACTTTACTTTATCAACCAAGTTTCTTCTGTAAAAAACTGTAAATGAAATAAATTTTTAATAAATATTTTTTACTAGCTTTCCGCCCGCGGCTTCGCCCGCGTGGACTACACGACGTTATCCCGCGGGAATGTGACGTTTTTTCGGGATAAAAAGTAGCCTATCTTCCTTTCCAGGCTACAAAGTATCTGTATCCCAAATTTCAGCCAAACCCGTTCAGCCATTTTGGCGTGATTGAGTAACAAACATCCAAACATCTAAACTTTCACATTTATAATATTAGTAGGATTTGCCTTCAGTGAATATTCCGATGATTAGTTACGTGTTACCTACATTATAAAGTTAGAAGTTTTTCTTAAACTTGTAAAATAAAATAGTATCATAAACCTTAGAACTGTCTTGTCTTTGAAAACTCTTTAAAGTACCTAACTAAATCCAACTAGTGATCTATCTGTAATTTTATTTTATTTGCCCTCAGTGAATATTCCGATGATTACCGTGTTACATTAAGAAGTTGAAAGTTTTCTAAAACTTGTAAAATAAAATAGTATCAACCTTAGAACTGTTTTATCCTATGAGTAATAATTTTTATCCAAAGTCCGCAGCTACCGATGAGTTGATCAAAATCTTACAAAGTTAAAAAAACGAATAATAGCAGTGGCTATGGACATTTAAAATTTAAAGATTCTAACAATATAATGGGTGTCCCAGAGTTACGGGGCATGACATGAAGAGAAAGTACTCTACAAATATCTCTGAAAGGAAACATTCTTTTATTTTTGACAAGAAACAAAACAATGCCTTCTTCTACACTATGTGTCGACCCCCTACATCACGGCGACAAAATATGGTACGTGTGAATAGTGTCGATGCAGCTTTTTGCAGTTGCGTTGTCGTTGTGCGAAAAAATGTTGATGTTAGTCCGTTTTTACTAGTAGTTGTGATGTGGTTACGTCGTATGCAATGTGGCCGGCCGCTAGTTTGCAGTGTCGTCGCTGGTGGTTGCTTTGTTATTGGCACTCAAGCGGTCGATAATGACGGCAAAATGTACATTTCGAATACAAAATGCGCCCTGCCCACGTGTTGTGGTTGTAGTACGTGTGGGTTGACACTATAATGAGTTGAAAGAACTATATAAGAACTACATACAAATTAAAATAAATTAAATGAAAGTACATACGTAAATAAGCACAAAAAACGAGATCACGAGACTGATCAAAATCTGAAAAATAGGTGATTTAAGGTGCGACGATTTTTAAAAAGGGATCGTGACGTTTTACAAAAACTTTCTTACCATCGCAAATAAATTTTAAAATGTTGCTACAGTTATTCAGCTATCTAAAACAGTTTTCCGTTTTTCGTAGAAGTACTTCAATAGAACGTAAAGAGTGTTTTTGTAAACGTTGCGTCATGCACCCGCGGAGGGGCGCGGGCGATAAAAAACCCTGCTCTCCTCCGTTTTTGAAATCCGAGACGGGCCGCGCATTCAGCTCGTTAAAGGGAGTCGGAGCTTGCAGACGTTCCACGTAAAAATATTTATTTTTAAATAATCTAAAACTCGGCCGTTTATCGATTTTAATATTTTTCTGATATTTTTAGTCTTGATCTATAGTTTAAATTCTTTATTGTGAAACATAATAATATCAATATAATTAAACTTACTCATAGTAGGATTGTAACGTTTGTTAAACAGGGCCCAGGATGGGAAACGGTCAAACTATCGCATTGAATATTTTTGATACCTTATCGAATTGTGGAAGTCTAATACATGTTTCTGCAGGTACACAGAAGGTACCAAATATGTACTCGAAATCATTACGATACACTCATTGGTTTCAGAAAAATCATAACCTCGGGTTGGCGGGTGTACCTATTGTATTGAATATCTTCGATACCTTATCGAATTATGGAAGTCTAATACATGTTTCTGCAGGTACACAGAAGGTACCAAATCTGTACACAAACTCATTACCATACACTCATTGGTTTCAAGTACACCCGCGGACCTGACGTCAGGTCCGCGGGTGTACCTAGCGATTTGAATATCTTAGTAAATACAGAGGTACACAGATTTTTAAAAGAGGTACGTAAAGGTACACAGCAGGTACCAAATATCTGCAATAAATTTAAGCTAATCTGAGAAGTACACCCGCCAACCTGATGCTCACGGTTTTTTTACTATCACATTTTTTCCTACGCCGATAGTTTTTTGTTTTCTTACAACATTTTACGAGCAGAAAAACTAAATAAATTTCAAGTCAGAATTTTACATGATCAATCATTAAAGTAAGAAACTATTTATGATCTTATATATCCTATTTTTAGCTTATCTTATCAATTTGGTATTCAAAACATCAAGAATTCCGTTCTTGTATATTATGCCGATCTTTTGTTTTCTTACAACATGTTACGTGCAGAAAAACTTTGTAACACGTCAGGAATTTTGATTGATCAATCTTTAAAGTACCTATTTAGCTCTACATTATCCTATTTTAGCTTATCTTATCAATTGGTATGTGGATTGGAAAAAACCGGGGTTTTCTACCTTGAAATAGATATTTTCCTGATGAGTATAACGTCTTCCGAATCAGAATAATTGTAGTTGTGTTCAGTTGCATAGCGGAAGTTTTCTCATAGCGGTTACTTAGATATGTTATCTCTGTAAGGGCATAAATTAACTTCAATCCGAGTGTTAATGTAGATGTGTAGTTATATCTGATAAGTATGAAATGATAAATGATAACATTACATTACCCTTGAACATAAGCTGTTGATAGCAATTTATTGATGTTAATTTTCGAATCTATTTTATCTTAAATTGTACGTCACAAATGATATCAAGCATTTGTTCGAGATATCATTTTTCATTACTTACTGTAAAAAGTAATCGATTTTTAAGTACTTATTTATATTTTTATCATATTAATGCATTATACATATTTATATTTTTATCAAATCTAAACATACAACACAATAGGTATCCACTATTCACGTGAGTTATTTTTATTTCATGTGAACAGAAGCAATGATAATTTTATCTAAAAAAGTAACAAACCGCAATAAATATTTCAGTTACTTACCTATTCGATAACAAAGTATCGATATCGAATTGTAACACAGTGTTGCAATAATGAAGCAAATGCATAAAAAATGCATTGATTGATTGATAAAGCAGGTTCAATGTCGAAAAACCTTGATTCGAAAAAAGAAAAATAAGTTTGAAATTAGAACATAGAAATGGCCGGTATGCAGTAGCTGGATTAGTGAGTCGATAAGATGCGATGCATGCGTCATAGGGGGGGAGGGGGGGTTGCACGTGGAGAAGGGTCAATAGCAGCGCTTTGTCCACGCTCCTGCGCACGCCTTTGTGTGCAACTTGGTTGCCCGAGCCGGCTCGTGCTCGTGGAACGAGGATAAACATGGGAACAAGAACAAGGGACTTCGTACTCTTGGGTTTCTTGGGTTAGAGGTGGATTCATTTCATCATGATTTACTATGATTTCTTGAAGTGTAATCTTTTTCCGTAGATTGTAAAATAGTTACTCAACATTATATCACTATACAGTGAATACGCAACCATTTACACAAACGATTAAAAAAAAACAGAGAAATTGCCAATGAGTAGAGTAAAACTCGTCTTTTTAATAATAAAAAAATCGTTGATGTCTTTTCTAAGAACGAAATAAATTTTATTACAAATTCCACTTATCTGCTCTATTTGACGAGAATTTGTGTATTAATTAATTATTTACCTCAATAATTACATCACGGCATTATCATTACTTTAATTGTCCTCAATGAATCACTGAACACTCGCCATGATATCCTTATAATTCCCCATTGCATGCGGGTTTTTTCACACTAATCTTCTACCAAGTTTTGAGACTTTTAACCCTAAGTAATTTATGCTACGAATTAGTTGTTTCTGAGATAGTTTTAAGTGATAAAATCTGCCTAACACCGAGTGCGGCGCGCTACGCGGGCTCTACACCGTAGCGTCGTAGCCGCGGCGGCGGGGTAAGTATGGGGTGTGTGTGTACTGACCTCTGCGCCGGGAGCGTGCACGAGCACGCGCAGCTCATCGGAGACGTGGTCGTGCGTCTGCACGTCGGCGCGCACCTCGCGCCCGTTGTACGTGAGGTACACGCGCTGGCCCGGCTGCAGCCGCACGCCCGTCAGCCCGCGGAACCCGGGCCCGATCAGCTCCGCGTCCCGGTACTCGCAGGTCATCTTCCCACCGTCAAACCGCACTGTGTACCGGGTGTTCGGCGTCAAGTTGATACAATTGTTGTTCTCCGGGAAGGGCGCCGGCGTCTTCACCGCCTGGATCATCCCCGAGTAGTATAGTCCGTCCTCCCCCAACGCCGCTACGCGCGTCCCTATGATGGACCGCTTCGCCAGCCTTTTCCCCGTAGACATCGTTAATTCAGTCCACTCTACACAAGACACCACTGTCGTTAGACACGAAAGATCACTCGACGACTTCAAATCGCCCGGCGAACGCGCTTCGCGGGGTAGCCGTCGCAGAACTTCAGAAAGCGGCAATTTCGACGCGATTCGCGCTGCACTTCCGGCTCTTCGATGGGCCGGGGCTGGTCGCGGATCTGGCGCGGAAACATAATACGAGGGCGGGTCCTCAATCGGGACAAAGGAGAATCCTTTCGCGATAGTTAACTTCGCACGTGAGCTCACAGCGAACGACCTCAACTGACGCGGTTCGGATGAGAACTGGCAAAGGCAAGCGTGCGGCGCGAGTCGCGGCCGCCGACACCGGCCGGCCGGCGCGGCGAGCAGGAGCGGCGACCAGGCGTCTCGCTCATTTGTTTTGATACTCAGCTGTTCGCGGGAGAGAGTAGGCGCGCGGGGCTGCGGGCGGTCGCGAGTGAGACAGGGCGTAGAGCGCGTCGCGCGCTGTCGTCGGCGGTCGTGGGCCGGTCGGGCGGGCGGCGACCGCCCACGGGCGACATTGAGGCGCGCCGCTCGCACGTGGAGCGGAGCGCTAACGGGATTGCACAACGCACCTCGTCGCCGGTGCCCGATGCCCGCTCGCTGTTAATTCGTGACACAGTTTCTATTCGGATTCGGGGTCGATTCAAATGTCAAGCAGATGCACCCACTTATGCAACTTGTATGACCCCGGTACTTACGCATTAGCGTGATTGAATAATTAGCGTTATGTATCTAATAGTTAACACGTTTGGTGGATTATGTTATTTACACTCCCAAAGTTGCTTGATAATTGACTCTACCTTACCTATGATATTATCTTTTTTTATTATTACGCGATGTTATTAAAAATTGAGGAAATACAGTATTTTTTTAAACATTAATCTGCAACTTTATACTGCGCTACCTGAAAACACTTTTTCACTTTGTTTGATTAATTAAATAAAAGGTTTTGAAACCCTACCAAAATTAACAAAAGTAATGTAGAGTCGTATGTTATTACTAAGTAAATTAACTTGCAATGTGCTTGAAATCCATCTTTCTTGACGCCTTTTTTGTCTTCAACACTCATGATCATGACGATCCTGACTTTTACTTATATAACGAAATATACTTATGTTATCTAAAATACCTATATATTCTTAAGTAAATAAATCTCGAATACACAACACCACAAAGAGATGAAAATAACTATGATTTGTTTTCTGAATAACGCAGTTGACATAATAAGGTTAACAATAATCGAGTAAGATTTATTTTTGATTCGAAGGGCAAGTTTGTACTAAAATCTAAAAGAGTGTTATTAAGAAGAAATGCGTTGTAGGTATTCAGCTTGTAATCCGTAAAAAAGATTTAAGTATTTCATAATGATCAGTTTTTTAGCGCAAGGGGTTTTAAAGACGTAAACTACTTTTTCTGAAATTGAGAATGACTACGTAGGCAGAGTTTTATTACATTAATTGAAAATTTTGAAAATATTATTATTAATGCAAATCTTAAATATAAATGATTATGGTACAGTCAATGGCCACGTAAATTTTTCTATCAATCCCTAACTCTAATAAATATAACAAATTGAGGTGTTATACACAGATTTTACACTTTTAATAGTCATACCACAGTTGACATTACGAACTGACTCTTACAAGGTGCTCTTACTCTTAGTGGGTCTATCTAATCTTAAAGAACATTATTGCTATGCAGATTTATTTTGCAATGCTTTTGTACGAATCGATCATTACGTCAACCCAGCTTCATTTATCTTAGTCTCATAATGTCGCTGATAGGTAATATTACTTGTTCCATTAATAGGGTATTTCATTCACTGTTGTTGAAATGTAGATATTTAATGATAAAGTCAATAAATATAACATTTATGAATTTCCAAATGTGAAAAAATAATTTGAATCTGTTTTTAGCCCCTGACGCAAAAAGAGGGGTGTTATAAGTTTGACGTGTGTGTGTATCTGTCTGTCTGTCTGAGGCAACGTAGCTCCTAAACGACTGGACCGATTTTGATGCGGTTTTTTTAAATTGAAAGCTAAATTAATCGAGATGATTCTTAGCCACGTTTGATGAAAATCCTTCCGGCCATTTATGGAGGTGGTCAACTGCCTGCCGAAACGGTAAGAAATACAGAGGTGGTGCTTTGACTAAAATAATGTACACCCTGGGCAAAGATAGGTGCAATAAAAAAAAACAAAATAGCCGCAAAAAAAAAGTCTCTGTATGTACTTATATTCGTAGTGCCTAAACGGATCAAGCGATTTCAATGCGGCTTTTCTAATTTTATGTGAATTTAAAAAAGGATGAAATAAAAATACAATTTTAAAATTTTAAAAACTCCGACGGAAAAACCTTTTTGAGGTTTTTTGTCGGGGGTTTTTAAAATATTATTTTATAACAAGTGACTTATATGCTGTTTAATTTTGACTATAGCTCTTTTTCTAAAACGAATTCTGCTATGGTTCGCGTAGTGTATAATATTCTTTGGCTATGATGAGACTATGACTCTACTGACTTGGTGACGTCACAAAAATAGTCATTATCTCAAAAAGTGCTTACTACATCTCGTTCAAACCAATTTTCATTGTAAGTTTTTACTACGATCTACAGCATATATATTTCTAGATTTTTCACTCTTCTATTTCAAAAGTTAGAGGGGAGAGGGGACACACATTTTACCACTTTGGAAGGCTCTATCTTTCAAAAGGTTGACTTTGAGAACTAATGGTTTGAGACGAACCTGTATGTTATTTTCAAAGACAAATGTAAATAAACACCCTACACGAATAGGTTGATGAAAAAAAAATTTTAGTTTCAGTTTCAAATCATGTATGGAGAGCCCCCCCTTATTTGTTTATTTTTATATGAAAATTGTAAAGCAGCTTACAGAACACATCTACCTATCAAGTTTCAAGTGTGTAGTCTTTATAGTTTTGAAACAAAGTGACTGTGACATACGGAAGGACGGACAGTCAGACAGACAGACATGACGAATCTACAAGGGTTTCTTTTTTTGCCATTCGGCGATGGAACCCTAAAAATTAAAGATTAGAAAAAATCGACCCGTCTCACAACTAGCTCCGATGGGACTGAAACCCACGATTATTCATACGAAAGTAGCTACTGTTTGTCTAGGTATCGTAACCTTATCTTATGCCTAAACCACTGATCTGACTTTCATGTTTGGTATTAAGTATAGGTAGCGTGCTCGGCCTGCGATCGCTGAGGTTATGTGACTTTCGCAGTGGTCTTTCACGGGATGGTTGTTCAAAAGTATATGGTGCTTCGGAAGACACGATTAGCCCATGGTTCTGGCTGCATTTGGATTGGTTAATACCCCATAACTGCAATGGGCCCGTGGGGAAGGTCATGGTCCATTCTCCTTATCCATCAATGTGAAGGCCTGTACCCCAGCAGCGGGGACATTAAAATGGATTGATGATGGTGCTGATGCGACCTTAGAGAACGCCTATCTACCTACTTTTTGACATGAAATTTTGCGATGTACCTAATTAAATTACTCACGGACGGACGTAGTCGCAGCCGGCCAATCATATTCATATTTCTACTATCCCTAATATTATTATAAATGCGAAAATTTATTTGTTTGTTTGTCTGTCTGTCTGTATGTTCTGTTTTTACGTCAAAACGGCTGAACCGATTCAGATGAAATTTGGAATGGAGATATTTTGTGACCTTAGGAAGGACTTTTTACCGCGGGAATAAGGATCATTCCCATGGTAAAATAAGTTTTAGCACGAGCATAGCTGTGGAATGGAATTGGTATTTAAGATGATAGTTTAACCGATTCGTTGCTGTATGTACGACAGGCGTGTCATAATGTTTTCTAACTTGTGGCTGATGACTCTAGAGGCGTGTCATTTTTTAATCTATTTATATATATAAAATTCAAAGTCCTGACTGACTGACTGACTGACTGAGATATCAACGCACAGCCCAAACCGCTGAACCTAGAGACTTCAAATTTTGCACATAGATACGTTATACAGTGTAGGCATCCACTAAGAAAGGATTTTTGGAAATTCCACCCCTAAGAGGGTGAAATAGGGGATGAATGTTTGTATGAAAGTCCGTCAGTTTTGAAGTTGGGATCTTCAAATTTTTTATTTAGGCTGGCAATTAAAAAAAAGGGGGATGAAATGTTGTATCTGGAAAGTCTTTCATTTAATTTATTATTGAGGCTTATGGTCGGAAAGTAAAACAAATAAGCAAACACATATTTCGTATTTTTTCGAAAATCAACCCCTTAGAGGTTAAATGGGATAAATAACCCTAAAAATCGATTGGATATCGGTTTGAGTGAGCAGCCTCGTGCGAGGCCCGCCGCACGTGGCAAACGTTCTGCCTCGCGCGAGGCTGCTCGCTTGGTGAGGGAGGACCGCCTAATCACGTAAAAACAGCTGATCTTATTTTTATGAAATTAAAACATAGAATACTTTTTATCCTGGTTATTGGTCCCCTAAGTATTTTCTCGAATGTCCACGCGGACGAAGTCGCGGGCGGATGCTAGTATAATATATAATAATATTATAAAGAGAAAAGATTTGTATGAATGTCTGTAATAAATAAACTCAACCGATTTCAATTTTTTTTCACTTTTAGAATGCTACACTAACCCTCACTATTCCCATCGGAACCGGTACCACGCGGGTAAAACCGCGAGGACCCGCTAGTATTCATATAATTTTCTATACCACTTATTTGTGTTTGTCTATCGTCTTCTTTAGTATGTTTTGTTCGTTCCGTCACTTCAGTGGTCCTGAGTTCGATACATGGCTTGATCAATGTAGAGCAATAAATTTTGCTATTATTTCAGGTCTGGACTTTTATGGTACTATCACAGTACTATCGTAGTTCCTGATTGTCACTTTTCGTTATTGTAAAAAAAGAGATATAATATGTATCTCTTTTTTCACAATGGGTAGGGAATTCCGCCAAGTAACGCCTGATCTCTCGTAGAGAGGATAGTGTTCTGTGATCAAAAGCTATGTTATGTTGTATAGGATTGTACATTCAGTTTGGTAGTGCAACTAACTTGAAAGTTGATACATACGAGAATAATGATTATAGTGATAATAATGACCATGAAAGTAAAAAAAAAATATTTTCTATATGCTCTTGACTAGGTATACTTACCTGCGAAGCGAACTGAAGCGCGAAGCTCAACGCCATGGGTGAACTCTTTGGACGTCCTCTGTTCCAACTGGGGGACACAGGACAATATATCATAATGGTATTATTACCCATTTGCTATTGGATAAAGTTGAAAAGCAAGATGTATTGTTATAAGTAAATTACCTACGCCAAAAAAACAAAGAGCATTTTAAAAAAAATTAACATCTCAAACTCAAATACTAATGTTGGGTTTGCCCTGCCTTTTTACTAAAAACCTAATCAATTGTCAAATAAGTACTTATTTAATAAAAAGTAAGATTTTAAATTATTTATATGCATTCACAATGCAACTTTTGGAAGTATAGGAAAAATGTGATAGTAAAAAACCACGAACCCTATAAGTAGCTTTCAGGCGGGATTCGAATCTCTCTCCCGATGCTCTGACCAACTAAGCTACCGAAAGGCTTACAAAACTCGTCGAATATTGCTATCACTTGTTACGCTGTAGGCCAGCGTTGTTTCATCAATGTGAGGAAACCCTCCTATACTTTTTCCATTTTCCATTTTTCCTATACTTCCAAAAGTTGCATTGTGAATGCATAAAAATAATTTAAAATCTTATTTAATGGCTGTTTCATCTTAATCGACTGTTAAACATTTGTAAAAATGTTCTTTCGGATGCGAGGGTTTCCTCACATTGATGAAACAACGCTGGCCTACAGCGTAACAAGTGATAGCAAAATTCGACGAGTTTTGTAAGCCTTTCGGTAGCTTAGTTGGTCAGAGCATCGGGCCGGATTCCCGGAGGCGCGGGTTCGAATCCCGCCTGAAAGCTACTTATAGGGCTTGTGGTTTTTACTATCCCATTTTTCCTATAAGTACTTATTTTTTTTTTGTTAAAAATCTTTTGTTTTTTTCTGTAATTTTCAATTTCAAGCAAAGCTATACTATCCATCTCTATCCTCAGTGGTTGAGGATTCCGAGAGCCTTTTAGCCCTTATCTTTACTTAACATCAAGTACGATGAAGACTAAGCGCTACCCCGTTGTGTATAAAAAATACTCATAAATAAGTCGATTTCACTAGGCACAGAATAATCTATAGGTAGGTACAATTAATCTTTATATAAGTATTTATTTCTTCTGTGCGTGTGTATGTAACTGAACTCCTCCTGATAAGGAGGAGTTCAGTTACTCGGCTGGACCGATTTAAATGTTTTTTTTTGTATTCAGGTAGATTCGAGAGTAGTTTAGATTTACAATTTGGATCCGGTAGGTGGCGTGTTGCCATTAAGGCGGTACGAAGTTCGCCGGATCAGCTAGTGTTTTATATATTTGCCTGTAGGTAGGTAGTCTAACAATATTTTTTATAATTTTGTAGAACCCATCAAAATTCTTTAAAACTAAAAAATACAGATTTTATGTTGTAGATACCGCGAAAATAGAAAAACAAAATTATACAATAAATAATGTATGAAGACCGTTGCACCGCGCTTGTCGCATATTCGACCTGCGGCTTGCATAGTTTAAATGATCGAGGAATTGATGCGATAGAACGATCGTATAACTTTAGGCAGAGAGAAACTGTGCCGAGCCTGCGCAAGCGCATAGATTAATCGATATGCAAGCAAATGAAGCGAGACGGCCCGATACCAGTATTTTCGCCCGCAAGGGAGCCATTAGTGCTTGTTGGCAAGGGCGTCGCATATGATATGTGGGGGTTTGGAGGCAAGGGAGGCTGCCCCCCCCTAAGCGACTCAAAATGACCTAAAATTTGAAGTTTTATCATATCTTACTTCGTCTTCCTTAGCATCAGCCTGCGCCTGCATCAACCCCCCCCCCCCCCTAGGGCTATGAAACAAGAATACGTAATTGGCTTGCTGATATTACCCACCCATTTATTTAGATATACCGACTCGATTACAATCTTTTCTTACGTTGAAGTTTTCAGCGATACAAGAATACACGTACCTAATTGGCTTGCTGATATTACCCCCCCATTTATTTAGATATACCAACTCGACTACAATCTTTTCTAAGTGTGTAGCCGTGCTGTTTTTTATGTGAAGTCGAAGAATTATATAGCGTTGCTTTCTAAAATTGGAATCTTTACGGTGGGTGTGAAAGCAACGCTTCCTTTTACGATGCCCAGTGTCCGAATACTTGGCGGGCATTACTGATGACAATGGATAAGTTTTTTTTAAATAATCATTTTAAATACAAGCTTTTTGCTGACCGCACTTAAGTATTGTATTGTCATCCAAACGAAACATGTATGTAAAATTTCAGCTCAATAGGACATTGGTAAGTGGGTCAAATTTAGCTTGCAAGATTGGACCCGAACGGACATTTACACACACTGCAAGTTAAATAAAAGCTTGTAAAAGATAAAGGTATTCTAATTGAACTTTAACCGGTTTAAAAAGTATGTGCCCATCTATACTAATATTATAAATGTGAAAGTGTGTTTGTTTGTTTGCCATCTTTCACGTCAAAACGGAGCAAAAAATCGACTTGATTTTTGGGTATAGGGATAGTCTGGGAGCTTGAGAGTGACATAGGCTACTTTTTATCCCGGAAAAATATATTCCCGTAGCATAACATCGTATAGTCCACGCGGGCGAAGCCGCGGGCGGAAGGCTCGTACAATACATACATTACGAAAATAACGATGGAAAAATTACAAGTGAAATTGTTTATAAGTTTTTTTCGATAGGTAATACGTGATAATCTGCCTCACGTGCCAACGTAGGAGCACGTTTCGATGTTTTTCACAAAATGATGACAGTGCCAACGTTTAGAACATAATCGTATATATTGTGGTTATGGAGCTCTACGGCTAGTGGTTATAGCGCTTCAGCCTGGGATCAAGTAGTCGTATATATTGTGGTTATGGAGCTCTACGGCTAGTGGTTATAGCGCTTCAGCCTGGGATCAAGTAGTCGTATATATTGTGGTTATGGAGCTCTACGGCTAGTGGTTATAGCGCTTCAGCCTGGGATCAAGTAGTCGTATATATTGTGGTTATGGAGCTCCACGGCTAGTGGTTATAGCGCTTCAGCCTGGGATCAAGTAGTCGTATATATTGTGGTTATGGAGCTCTACGGCTAGTGGTTATAGCGCTTCAGCCTGGGATCAAGTAGTCGTATATATTGTGGTTATGGAGCTCTACGGCTAGTGGTTATAGCGCTTCAGCCTGGGATCAAGTAGTCGGTTATCATGACTGACTAAAATTCATTATTTCGTGCTTTCCCGTGCTTCGGAAAGCATTTTCATTCCAGTCGGCTTAATATACTGGTACCAATTGGCAACACCTACCTATCCGCAAGAGGTCTTCCCGGTGGGTTATGCCCATCTTCCTTTTTCATCATTATTGGTGGTTTGCGAATCATCAGTACAACATTAAGTTTGGCTGAAGATGTACTGACGCATTTAACAAGTTACTTATAAGTAATAAAACCTTTACCCAATTATGTATAGGTATTATTTGAACATTTAACTTGTATGAATCACTGACCTCACGATGTTTCGTTGATTCAACTAAATTGGGTTACACACAAACAATTTGTACTATGTATATTATATGACATATAATGACATAGATTCCTTGTTACTATATGAACTATAGTGCTACGAACTTCGATCAACAATAAATAACACCGCTACGAAACGTTATTTCAAAGTCTATGTGATAGACGAAATATTGATTTATAAGTACAACCGTCCTTCAATCTATAAATTACGAAGTTGGAATGCTTTAATAATATATTATTTTTAATTCATTTTTCGAACCGCACCAATTGGTGCCGTAGCTGGAATGCTTTCGGTGCGGTTCGAATGGTGCGGTTCAAATTGATGCGGCATTCCAGTTAGGAATGCCTCGAACTGAAAACTAATGAACAAGCTCTCGTTGCAGTCGCGGTACCATGCTGTGGAACACTTAAATTTAAAGGTCCCCCGACTGCAATGAGAGCTTGTTTTTACACGACTGCCCAAAAAAGGAGGGTACCTATTGTTTACTTCTCAGTTCGATTTTGGCAGTCGTGTTATTTAATTTTAAAATTATATATTTATTTTATTCTTTTCAGTGATAATGTATACAAATTTTATATTTTTAAAATGTACTCGTCGAGGCCTGTCATTTGATACCTACCCTTATTATAGAAAAAAAAACACTTAATTATATTAATGGCGTCACACGTCCGCCATATTAAATATGAAAAAAAAATATAGCCAGTGTTACTCGGTGTGAGATAACGTTTCCAATGATACCTCATACATTAAAATCCGTTAAGGCATTCAAAAGTTATATGGTGGAATAAAAACACTCACATACATACACAATTACACACATACATAAGTATATAAATTAACCCAAAACACAATACACACTTTTTTTGGCAGTCGTATAAAAAAGGCAGTAAGTATAAAAAAAGGCAATCTTAATAAAGGCAAAATTATTGTGTATGAGATTAAGTTTTATAAAAAAAACTGTGTTCAAAATCTAAATTCTTGAGGATAACATAATATAATGATTTAAAACTCATGCTGTTTTCGAGTTAACTCTTCTTATTACTCATTAATTCACACGCACCACACAAAACAACAAAGAAGCTAAGTACTATGTCTTAGAATTAAGAGGTACAAAAGCGAGACGTAATTCTTTTGTATGAGAAATTTTGCGGCATCTTTTTTGTTAACGGCCGCCCAATCCACTGCGGACTAGCTTTTCATTAAACAATAATCAAAGCCTTCACATAGAATGAGGCCAGCAGTGAAAGTTACGCCACAGGTAGTCGTCAATAGGCGCGGAGATTTTGAGATTGGCATCGCATCTACATAACAACGTAAAGGTCTGTCCATACTATAGGGTTAACGCAAAATAACAATTTCTAAGGGTCATGTAACTTTATGTAATTTACCTAATCTTATCACTCGCCACAAAGGAAATCAAACACATTCCTTTTTTATCGAAATGAGTTTCCAAGATTGGGTTTCCAAGTTTGTTTCCTTATAGAGGATAAAAAAAATATATTTTTAAGGAAACATAACTAAATAGTTTGACAGAGACTGAAGATTGTGTTCTGTTTAACATAGTCATTGAATAGGGGATCAGACTGTTATTGATATGTAAATACTTAATAGTAACATTCAAAAATACAACATTGAACAATAGGTAACAAAAGTGAAAAATATGTAGTTTAAAAAACTAAAAAACACACTTTTATAGGAACAGACTAAAAAGTACAAAATAACCGTCTATTCAGTAACTGAAATTAAAAAGCGTGGTGCGCGTTGTCAATATTAAGAACTTGAATGCATGCTTTGCAAAGGGCGCACCACGCTTTTTAATTTCAGTTACTGAATAGACGGTTATTTTGTACTTTTTAGTCTGTTCCTATAAAAGTGTGTTTTTTAGTTTTTTAAACTACATATTTATTTTTTACTTTTTAGTTTAATAAATGGCAAGCTATGGGTGGTTGATAATCGATTTCACAGTCCATTCATGTGTCTGCTCACCCCGTAAAAGTTATAACTCAAAGGCGTGATTGTATGTATTTAGTTTTACAAATTCAAGTGGAGTCTATTAGTTACCAGATGCGCGAGCCGAACCCTTACTTTCTCCTTACTCCATCATCAGACCCCCACCACCAAGTGTAGCGAATAGGTCTCATCAGAACGAAACAAATGAGCCCAAACTCGAGGAGTTTCGTAGTGGTCATTAAGGAGTGCCACTGACTTCCTCCCTGCTACATCATCAGACTCTCACCACCAAGTGTAGCGAATAGGTCTCATCAGAACGAAACAAATGAGCCAGAACTCGAGGTGTTTCCTATTGGTAATTAAGAAGTGCCACTGACTTCCTCCCTGCTCCATCATCAGACCCTAACCACCAAGTGCGACTAAAAAGTCACATCAGAACGAAACAACGGAGGCCAAACTCGAGGGGTTTCCTAGTGCTCATTAAGAAGTGCCACTGGTTTCCTCCCTGCTCCATCATCAGACCCTCACCATCAAGTGTAACGAACAGGTCTTATCAGAACAAAAGAAATGAGCCTAAACTCGAGGGGTTTCCTAGCAGCCATTAAAGAGTTCTATTGCCCACCTCTTGACTCCATCATCAGATCAGCTCGATGGTAGCAAATTATTGTATTGTCATCGGATTCATATAGACTTGCAAAGTTTCAAATCAATACGACAATTAGAAGTAGGTTAAAATTGATTTCCAAGATTTTCTTACATTGTGACTTAGTTACAAGTGAAGCTAATAAAAGTGTGGTAAAAAGAACACAGCCATACCGTTGATTAACAAGCAAGTACTTAATGAGCTGCTAAATTGTGACAAACTGTGTCTCTAGCTATCTCTTTTTAAAACGGAATTTTATATGGAGGGAGTATGGCGCTACTAACATCTGACGTCACATGTGTCTAGCGCTGTCTTCGCTCGTCTAATAAGGAAGTTTGATGATCTATATCTCCAAAAATATGTAAAATATTTGAAAATAAATACCTGTGTCGTGTTTCTGATATTTCTAAAAACATTTTAAACAAATAAAAAAAATAGTCCGATCCTCTATTCTGGAACTTCAAAAAACACTCCAATCAGAAATAAAATTGTATTTGAAATTCGGTTATTCTTGACTAAGGTCAAAAATGCTAAAACCCAAAGCCCACGCAAACTATACCATAGAAACGTAAAAAAGGCAATGATCCCTGTTTTCATAAACATAGCCTTACCGGACATAACTCAAGGAAAAAAAATGTAAAGCTGTTTACAGAATACATTTATCTACCATGTTCCAAGTGTGTAGTCTTAATAGTTTTGAAACAAAGTGGCTGTGCTGTGACATACGGACGTACAGAAGGACAAATAGACAGACAGACAGACGTGACGAATTTATAAGGGCCGCTTTTTGCCATTCGGCTACGGAACCCTAAAAATGAGCATGTCACGTGTCACGTATTCATAGTATTATATGATAACCGTAGCGAAAACAAGCAAGTTGCCAAGACATCCTGAAAAATATCAAAATCGTACATACATAGGTAGGTAAAATATATGAAGGGCTTGCTGTTTTGACCAAAGCGTTTGCTACTTCTAAATTATTTCTTGTGTTCTGTTCCGACATCGACTGTTCATATTAAGATAAAGACATTTCAATTTTTGTCTTATAATTAAATGCTGTGGTGAAGAATCGATCTCATCTAAGATGAGATGTTGCTTGTTTAATAGGAATGTGCCTTATCATGCGTATTCACAAACAGTTTCAACTACGTACTTCATGTTAGGTACCTACTAGCAGATCATGTGATTATCGAACACACGTAGGGTAACCAGATGAAACCATCAAAAGTCCAGAGAAAAGGCCTGATTTCCATTGAAAATCCTGAGATTTTGTTGCGAATTGAGAATTGTGTCTACCGATATACCTACTTAACAATAAAAAAAGTCATATTATTATTTTTTTTGTATGTAATGCACTGTATTTTCTCGAAAAGTTTTATAGATCCTGAGATTTGTAAAGTCCGACCGCAATCCTATGAAGAGTCCAAAAAACCTGAGTTTTTTTTTTAATTTTTATTATATTTGGAAGGTTCACAGCTTTGATACAGTTTAAATAGTACACATAACAATTGAAAGCCTTTACAAACCTCCGCTAGTATGTAAAAAGCTGAGACAATAATGATAAAGTCAATGTTAAAAACATAGCCAATGGTATAATAGATCTCAAGACAAATCCTGAGATATGGTAACCCTAAACACACGTTGCTATTAATAAAGGTTTTCCCTCTAGGATCTTCACGACAAGTGATAGAGCACCTTTTCTTAAACAGAACGGGAAAGAACTTACCCTTTATCGCACCTAGTTTTAAGTGAAGATAAGGCTGAAGGTGGAAGCTCGCTACTCCCGGAATCCTCAACCACTGAGGAACTGGCTATCTTATCTCTAAGTGCCGGAAAACATTGTTGTTGTGGCGTCAGACTAAGGTAAGATGGTGGTAGCTAGCCAGTCGGACTTAGAACAAGTCCTACCACCAACCAAGCAGAATACAATATGTACCCCCACTGGAAATCGAACCCGGGACCTCTGGGTTTGTTATCGGTGGTGTGTAGCAGACCACAAAGGCGGTTTATACTACTTTCCAAATTTCCTCTTAATCAAGCGGAAATTGTAATTTTGTATTGTAGAGCTAATCAAACTTAGTTTAACAAAATTGTCAGGTAATTGTTAGGAGCAATCTTGTACTCGTATTACAAGCAGAAGACAAAGTAAAGGGCTGAGTGTAAAGGGCTTATTACACTTGGCTAAATTCAGCATCTAATTCAGCATACATTGCTTTCTTTTAGCTCATTTGTAGCAAGTGATGCAATCAAAACAAGCAATGTATGCTGAATTTAGCCAAGTGCAATAAGCCCTTAAGTTAGTAAATTCGTATACGATTATTGCGTTTGAGTAAAATTTTGACAGATTTAATAGTAAATCAATAAGATCTATATAGAATAACGCGATAGTAACGTTAGCACATTGACAAACTTAACTTTTTGGAAATGTTTAAACATCATAAACTTAAGCAAGAGATCTTTCTTTAAACAGTTTTGTCATGATTTTAGAAGGTTTTTCTTATTTTTTAATAGCAACACTGGTAATGCCGTCTCTTGCCGCCATTTTGTTAAATTTAATAGGCTAATCTGTGGTAAAATTGGTGGGGGGTAGCTAGACTTGAGCCCGATTAACGAGCAAAGAGAGGTCATTCTTCAAACTAGCCTCGATGGGATAAGTTCACTAAGACGTCGACTGTATCTATATTGTTATACCTGTACTATGCTGTACCTGTAAGTTGGATCAATAATTATATGAGTGTTATCTGGAGTCTGCGTTTTCTTCATATTTCAGAAGCGGTAAAGTACCCACGTAAGTTAATTTCTAAACCTGATAATAAGAATAATTTGCTTATTCTGTGCTATAGTAATGCCAAACGAGTTATTTTATTCTCTTCACGCAGAGAAAGGATAAATATTCCAGATTCCATGTTAATGCGTATTTTTTTTATCTAAATGACATTTTAAATACCTTTGCGGTGGATTGTGTTTTGTACATGGTCGGGGCTACTCTCCGACGGAACGGACATAAACTAAATCGCATTTGTGTTTTAATTGATTGTGTTCGTATACGGTCGGGGCTACCCTTCGACTATACTAACATAATTTAAAAAGTCTATATGCGTAGCTTAGTACTAAGATTTTACTAATTCGTGTTCGGGGCTACTCTCCGATCGTGTTAGTTAAATCTAAAGTGTTAAAATTGGAATATTTGTGTGGCGGATTGTGTTCCGTACATGGTCGGGGCTACTCTCCGACTGAACGGACATAAACTAGATCACACTTTTATTTGAATTGATTAATTGTGTTCGTGTACGGTCGGGGCTACCCTCCGATTATACTTACATAGTTTTAAACGCGGGTATGTAGTAGATATTTTCGTATGGCACGATCATAGCGTACCATGAATCTGGCATAATATCTTGATTGTTGTTGTTTTATTTACGTGATGTATTAAATGTGGATTGTACAGAATTAATGGAGATGATTGGCATTATTATATTATTAGAGTACTTGCTGTTTATGTTGTTTATAATCTTACACATGGAGCTAGGACTGGCAGTTTTGGCTGTGTACCTAAATGTAATGTTTTAAGTAATTAGTGCTAGCACTAATTGGAGCTAGTTTTGATAGCCTTTACTGTTGCACAGAGTAAAATCACTTATGGCTACTAAATCTTACATACAATCCATGTTTTTACGTGGTATCTAATACCAACAGTGAATAAAAGAAACCTATAAGTTATGAAGCTAGTAAGAAGTAGTAAAGAGTAAGAATAATTTATGATTGGTTGCTTACATTTCATTTATCTTAATATTATTAAAATTAATTATTACCAATTTTCCTTTGTTTTTAATGTATTGAGCGAACGTGTTGTTCTCTGGGTTGAGTGAGTCATGTATGCTTACTGGTTACCTACGTTACCTGGTAAGATTGGTTCAATAGGTACGTATTACTTACTTCCAATTGAATTCTGGCTTTCTATTTATTGATATATTAATTAATAGGTACAAATTTTGTGGATTCAATTAATATGAACACCGTGAATAGCAATATAAATTGCTTGAACTATGAATATGAGTTTAAATACGAATATTTTAATATGGTATCTTTAAATTTTGGATATCTCTGATGTGAATATTTTTAATTTTTAATTATGAGCGAACAAATATAGGGTGTTCACTGGGTTGAGTGAGCAAGCTATGCATGCTCACTGGTTACAAGAGATACATTGAATTTGCTTGTTGAAATGCATCAAATTGAATTTGATATTAGGGGGCGATGTATGTTTGTGGCATACACTCGTCGGATATTAGGGGGCGATGTATGTTTGTGGCATACACTCGTCGGATATTAGGGGACGATGTATGTTTGTGGCATACACTCGTCGGATATTAGGGGGCGATGTATGTTTGTGGCATACACTCGTCGGATATTAGGGGACGATGTATGTTTGTGGCATACACTCGTCGGATATTAGGGGACGATGTATGTTTGTGGCATACACTCGCCGGATTTTAGAGTACGAACGATGTATGTTGGTGGCATACATTCGTCTGAATATGTTTAAATGTTAAGTGAGTACGTTTCTCACAGGCTGGTTAAGTGACTACTTATATTTCATACTGGTTTACTACCCGTATGGCCACTTTTAAGATTATTAGATTTAAATGAAACTACAACAGAACAAAGATAATTTCAAACGTTTTATTCTTGTTTTTACAATACTCATTTTACATTTTTGCACTAGATAAGTAGCTCTTAATAAAAGAAATGATTTTTGTAAATAATAAAGGATGTAGGTAGCTACTGTAGCTAGTGAACAGTATAAATCATGAATTTTCCTGAAGGGCATATTATGTTGATAACCTAATGACTTTATTATAGAATGACACGGAACGATCTTTTGCCGATGGATAATGTATACATTCCAAGGTAAATAGCATCTGAGGACGAATACGGCCCGCACCACCTGGTGCGCCGCTTGGTAGGCCTCCAGGGTGACGTGGCCGACCCAGGGGAGTCTTGAGCGAAGGAGGAATACCCTTTCTTCGTAGCTGAATCTGGTCAAAGAGGATTTGTGATGATGCAGAGCATTTTGTTTATGGGAAAGTATTGAAGTTGTTTTGATTAAAATGTTTCATGTTTATTTATTTGCATATCGAATAAAGCTATTTAAGATTTAATTTTCATCTCGCATAACCGACTAAATTGATTGTAACACCCCCTTAAATAAAGTTTGTAAAGGTCTACCTAAAACAAAACAAAACTATAAAAACTTATCTTTTCATAGAATCATTTAGATGTTATCAAAATACCCTTAGGGAAGAATGAAAAGCCTTTTAAATCTACAGTTGCCTACGTGCTTGACATTGAGTATCTAGTAGGTACCACAGCTGTAGCAGTAGATACCTTTAAAGTATTATTGTCAATATGCGCTCTTATTATCGCAACATAGTACCTACTTACTTATAAGGATATTTATATACTAAATTATGTTTGCACATTTCTATTTCCTTGCATAATAAGTATCCACATGCTCCACAATTTGAGTAGGGGTTATTGTCTTACCTAGTTAAGATTTTTATAATTACCTTAGTTTCCAATTATACGAAATCCATACCATATCTTGATTCTCATGAGTGGTCAATATCCATGAGCTAGGTTTGTTTTTCTATGCCTAGGTCTATGCCCAGGTGACCTTTACGTAGAACTGGATGTATTTCTGATCTGATAAGATTGGACATGATGACGATTCACTTTTGAATAAGAGCACACTATTAAAGTCGCGAATTTAGTATTCCAAGATTGCGATTGGGTAATACTTTTATAAACTGTGATCTGTGTCACTTAGATTGTTATGGACCTTTTAACTATGG
Source organism: Crambus lathoniellus (assembly GCA_949710035.1). Lineage (NCBI taxonomy): Eukaryota > Metazoa > Arthropoda > Insecta > Lepidoptera > Crambidae > Crambus > Crambus lathoniellus. The sequence goes on from OX453297.1 coordinate 16,139,476, forward strand.
AGACAATATTAGTTTCTGGTATAAGCTTAACAACCTCCATAGCAGTGTTGTAGATACGGTATACGTACGCATAGGTTCGGGGTGCCGCTGTCCCTGAGGTACCTACCGGGTTCGATTCCCTGTCGGGTGAATGTTTAAAGCGGACTTTTCAACATCCTGCCCGATTGTATGTGGTAATCCCCGTCGTTGTTCCCAAATGCCATAACACAAGTGCTTGAGTTACTTAGTTCGGGATGGAAGCAATGTAGGTATGCAAAGATATCCAAAATTTACTATTTCCTATTACTTATTTTATTTTTTGTAGCTTTGTTCAAGTGGACATTTCGTCTATTATTTTTGTTATATGTAGTTTAATTTAAAAGAATTCACTATGCTTGACTTTTTAAATTTGAGTTTAGTGGCAAACTTAAATCTCAAATTTAATTTAAATTCAAACTAAATTGTGGATGAGTGCTAGAGAAATTTTATCAGGAACATACTTTTCTGAGTCTTCTACATAATTAGACAATAAAGCCATAAGACTGATTAGAAATCATCATTCTTTACATTTTTCCGGGAACGTCGAAGATTCTTTATCTAAGTACCTAGTTTGATAGATACATAGATTAATTCTTTATTTGTACACAATATTACGAACGGAACAATCACACACGAAATAATAATAATAATACAAAGATAACAAATTGTAAACCAAATGGTGGCCTTATCGTCTTACTGCGGTTTCTTCCGGGCAACTCAGTTTTGGTTTAGACAGATGGAAAATTTTACAGCCAAAATCACTAGAAGCTATTTTGCTATTTGTGCGTACTGCGTAGTGTTCTAGATCTCTCTTAATGATTTAGATGCAAGTCAAAAGCAGAGATACTTAGTTGCTTAGACAGCACTGCAAGAAGCATTCACTGATATCTATTCTAGTTGTTTTCATTAACATAGTGATGAAATGATGTTTCTAATGCAAAAACATGTAAACACTCCATAGTGCATTTAAGTAGATCGTGTTTATTACACTGTCAAGTTGTAACTGATGTTTTCCTAATTAAGCAAAATAAAGTAAAACGATTATTGCTCAATCACACCTCTCAATTTATTAAAATGTTCTATACAGCTTCACGCAGACATTTTAATTCATGTTTAAAACTTGTTCTAACAAATAAAGCCACAAGTAACCACTGCTGTAGCATACCAAGTTAGTTTTGCCGTGTTTTTGTTTTTTATTGACGGTATGATTTAAAATTAGTTTTTGAGGATTTTAATACTACCGTCCTAGTGTACGTATTGACAAAATATTTCAAATTATGTGAATCTAATTTATTGTTATTTTAATGAGCATTAATATCTTTATTAAACCAAAAATCAAGTAGATCTGTCAAATTTACCGTCTCATTTGGTAGGCTCGTGATACTAAAATTCTTAGCAGTTTACCATTCTCACGGACCTTTGAAGTTCCTTCACATATTCTGTAGTAATCATTTTCATATTTTTTTAGATCTGGTCAGTTGAACATTTGTTTCTACTATGGTTGAAGGTACTAAGTACCTTACCTACTAATGTTTATAAAAGAATATGAGAATTCATATACTTACATTTATTTCTATTGATTCATTATCAGATACATCTATTTCTTTTGAATGATTAATAAAATTGATTTGGTTACTATGTGTGTTGTGAGTTTACTGCTTTCAGATGCCAATTGTAGCATCCAGTAGGTACTTATCATGAGCTAGCATCGAGTTAATATAATAATGAGGATCCCGCTACCCTTGAACGTACGAACCAACACAGCATACAAACTGGAGGCAGAAGAGTGTACGTGCTGTGGTAATGGGAGGAGATGATATGATACTGAAGGTGCAGATCACAGAGTGATCGTTGTTGTGATGATGATCATCGTGGGCTGTGGTTGTAAGTCGGATATTGAGACGAGTGGATCGCTGATACTGAAGTTGACTTATATTGAAGTATATGTTATCATGTCATGTATCTTATCTCATTTTACTAATATTATGATTGCAAAAGCTTGTATGTTTGTTCCCCAATCACGGCTATCGGCTGGACGGATCTTTGAAATCTTTTGTCTGTGGAATAGCATATCGGCTTCTTTTGACCCCGGGAGGATATTTTATGCCCACGGGAAATCATCGTGTAGTTAATTCATTTGGGCGAAAAGCTGTTCATGATTTTACTTGTCCTATTTCTATCCATGGTAATATACTACTTCATATCCCAATTATAATTATTAAATCTATTTACACTAATATTATTCATAGTAATATGAATATTTGTTGATAAGAATGCGGGTCATGCTCGTATGAGGATACCTTGTAGACATTTTTAAGTTTTGATATTAAATTGCGAACTTGTTTAAAATTATTAACTTATTCATTAGAAATGATAATAATATGATCTTTTGATTTTCATGTACGGAGTGGAACCATGTATTGTACTATTCTAACAGAGGCAGAGAATAGATGCATTTAAGATTTGGTGCTGGAGAAGAATGCTCTGGAAACCTTGGACAACTGGTTGACAAGTTGAAAAAGCAAATTGTTGCTGTGACGGTTCAAATTGTACCTGCGGCATCTTCATTATTAGTGTAACTTCCTTGTAAGAATATTTAAATTAATCGGTAATAATGCCTATTACGAACATGCCTTTAAATAATTCTTTTAGTTGTCCTAATTCATATCTTGATTTACTACAAATTGTGCACTATGGTAAATACGTATCTATAACAACTTGGTTTGTTACTCATATCTGGGTAAAAATTGGTAACTGTGCAGAGGCCTACAGTTGTTTTTGTAAGGACTAAACTAGGTCAAACTTAGCGATAGTTAAATTCATCTAATATTAGGTCTTTAATCCTTTCATGACTCGTAGTTGCTTTTTCCACTATTTGAGTGAAGTGATAAGGGTGTCTAGTTATCAGGTTAAAGTTAAATTCTGTACCTACCTATTCCTAATGTAACATTCTTAGGGATTTTGCTTCCGACACCATCTAATATTCTTGAATGTAGCTCCTGACAATGCATTGATGTAAACTAGTACCAAGCTAATCCATTTTTCTTTTATGACCCATAACTAATGCTAATAGATTATAACCAGACTTTACTTTAATCATTCCATATACTTACTTACACATGATTATATAACAAGTATAGTTTCAAAATAAGTTTTCTAAGTAATAATAGTCGCTTGTTAACGAATGTCATGATTATGTTAATTTATACATTGATTCAAATAGTTTTAGATTAGTTTGTTATTGATAATTTATTTTATTTGATTATGTATTACTTAACGATTTACTAAAACAATATTTTCACGATAATATCTATATTCTAAACAAGTCGTCGGCTTCCTTAAAAGTTTATTGTTGAGCATTGTGTAATATAATGTATTTGTTTCAATTATGTTTTAAGTTTTAACTTAAGGTTTTTATCACTATAAGATTAACCTAAATAGGTACATAGTTGTAAGACTTTACTATTGAGAATAGTTGTGTATCAGTATATTAGCTGTATACTTACCTAATTAATTGATTCTAAATAATTTTTATATGTGCGTCGGGAGACAGCACGTTATCAGATGGCCGAATGTCATGATTTTAGAAGGTTTTTCTTATTTTTTAATAGCAACACTGGTAATGCCGTCTCTTGCCGCCATTTTGTTAAATTTAATAGGCTAATCTGTGGTAAAATTGGTGGGGGGTAGCTAGACTTGAGCCCGATTAACGAGCAAAGAGAGGTCATTCTTCAAACTAGCTTCGATGGGATAAGTTCACTAAGACGTCGACTGTATCTATATTGTTATACCTGTACTATGCTGTACCTGTAAGTTGGATCAATAATTATATGAGTGTTATCTGGAGTCTGCGTTTTCTTCATAGTTTATTCATTTGCATAAAATAATTATTGACAATATTAGCTTTTTATTTTATTACTAGCTTTCCGCCCGCGGCTTCGCCTGCGTGGACTACACGACGTTATTCCGCGGAAATGTGATATTTTTCAGGGATAAAAAGCCTATGTTCCTCTCCAAGCTACAAAAGTATCTGTATCCCAAACAGCCAAATCCGTTCAGCCGTTTTGGCGTGATTGAGTAGCAACATCTAAACTTTCACATTTATAATATTAGTAGGATTCCTTTCAGTAAAAAAGTAACAAAAGTCAATTGTTTATGTAGCCAAAACGAATTTTTCATACTGCATCCAAATTCACTACAGCCAATTTAGACATTTTTGTACTATATCTCAAACGTAGGACAGTAAAAAAACCGGTCAAGAGCAAGTCGGACTCGCGCACCGAGGGTTCCGTACCGTACCATCATAAATAAATAGTAAAAACTACAACTGTTCTTCACCCAAACAAAGCAACCTGCGAGTAGGTAGGAAGGAGGATATTTTGGTTTTAAATAAAACGTAAGAATGTTTTCATCGGCGAGGCATTTCGTCCAAGAAATTGCGATGTAGAATTTTGCAGTTTTTGGTCAGCGCCATCTCTTGACCGATAATGGAACTACTGTAATTTTTGTTGATGATTTCTGTAAAGTTTACTATTTAGAGACATCGTTTTATTTTTCCCGTAATCTTTACATAAACTTCTATCACCTAAAATAATTTCAGATTTTTCTCTTTGCAAACTTCGGAGATAAGGGACGGTTTTTTTTTACATTTTTCATCATAAGTCAAAAACTATACGGCCTAAAACAAAAGAAAAATTGTTTGAGAGTGTGCAAGCAGCGTTCTTTTATATGATACCCCATATGCCCTAGTAGCCCCACTTTTGAGCCCCTATTGCAAAAAAAAAAATCTCACTTGCAAGTGGTAATAAAATTGAAGGCATGACATCTTTTTAATAAAATTGTATGAAGCTCGCGCTCGGACGCCCCGCCTTTTTATACCTTCGGCCGCGATACGCGTCGAGCGAAGCTTCGAACTGCTAAGCTATCGGGAGTTACACTTACACGTGTTATTGTGAGTCAACCATAAAAGATAGACATATGCCGTCGTGGGATATTTTTTATATAATTTTAAGGAGAACATTTCCGTCATACATGATTTCTGTGTAGCTTTAACCATGAAGGTTGCACACGCGACGGAAGCTTAAAAAATGGAGTAACTTCTCCCGTTTTCCCAACATTTCCCTTCACTGCTCTGCTCCTATTGATTGTAGCATGATGAAAAGTATACTATAACCAGCTCAGGAGTATGAAAAATAACTGTACCAAGTTTCGTTAAAATCCGTCGAGTAGTTTTTGTTTCTATAACGGTTATACGCACAGACAGACAGACAGACAGACAGACAGACAGACAAAAATTTTACTGATTGCATTTTTGGCATCAATATCGATCCCTCATCACCCCCTGATAGTTATTTTGGAAATATATTTCATGTACAGAATTGACCTCTCTACAGATTTATTATAAGTATAGAAGATAACAAAACGCATTGCTTTACCTGACTATAATCCTTCAGTTGGAGGTCTGTTGCGTGAACACATACAAGTTCAACATCTTAGTCATGACTACACCCTTAACAAAAACGTTATAAGAGTGGTTTTCGAGTGCAGCGTGTATGTTTTATATGTTGTATGTTAGTTTTGTTTCAAAGGGTTTGAGAAAAAACGCATACCCGGTTTCATCGGACGAGACGCCCAGGTGCACCCTTCGTTTTTTTAATCAACCTGTTCCCGGTATTGTCATTAGATTTGAATGTAGAAGCTTATTAATCCGATAAGATGATGTGTTCAGCAAAAATTCAGTAGAGATTTTTTTTTATTGTAATGAACACGAGAGGTTGTTTTTTAGGGGTTTATGTTTTGTTAGCACTTGAATGAAGGCTTTGTTTTGCATTTTGTGTAGATTTTGTTTTTATGTTTTATTATAAAATGTTCTCGTGATTATATTTTATAGGTTTCATCTAAATTAATGTTTCCTTTTTTTATAAACTTACGTTTTCACTGAATCATTTAAGTATAATAAGGGTTGCATTTGAAATTCGCGTCTCGATTTATGGGAAGGGAAGGGGGAAGGAGATAAATTGCGTAATACTAATGCCAACTCTAAGTATGTGTTGTTTTATAAAAAAGAGCTAAATGCTATTTAAATCGTAGAAACTAACGTTAGTGAATTTTTCAATAAAAAAATGCTACTAACTGGTAATTGCTTTTTAACATGTCGTGGATGGTTATCAGCATTTTTCATTTCATATTTAATTGATTTATCGATTAAAATTTATAGGTTGTTGTTGTTCTTCCTACCTACCAAAAAAACGTGAGCAAATATAGTACTAATTGCTACTAATGTTATGCAGAGAGATTTGTTTTTATTTGGGACATCTAAATAAAAATAAGTTTTTATGAAGTGTTGAACAAAGGCTGCTTTATTGATAACCTTTGATACATACTTTACAAATAATTACAAATAAGAGTTGCTTAATGTTCCTGATTTTACTGGTTATGATAAAAATACAACGAATGTAATACAGAAATACAAAAAAAATTTTACGTAACATAATCAAAGTTTTTATATAACCTTTTGTAGAGAAGGGATCTTTTTGGTCCACTAGAAGTTTTATTTCGTTGTTAAATTACTGGTTTTGCCTTAGTGTTGGGGTGGCAAGGACCAATAGGAGGCCGGCAACGTCGGTCACGTGCGTTTGTTGTCCCGATCAGCTGTTGCAGGAATGTTGACAAAAAACGTCAACAAACCCTCGGTATCAGACTCCGGCTCCATCAGGTAACAAAGGAGATCGACGTACAGAAAAACTAGACATGGAAAACTATACTTTCATCGAAAAGAAATAGAGATTATAATGACTAAATGTAATTTAGTTAGAGGGGCTAGTAATACTCATTTCCCTATTCAAATTGGAAGTGACAGATTCAGCTTATTCAAAGAGCCAAAGAGCGCACTTCTTTCTCTAATCTGAAATTCTCTTAATACTGAAATATTAATTACGTTTTAGCAATTTTTCTAACTTTGGAAGTCGGAAATGTAATACTTACAAGGTTTGTTATTGTTGTATAACGGAGGTGCTAAGTAAATGTGTGGGTTATATCATTATGAATTATTCGTCAAGGATATAAATGAATATTTGAATATGACTATGAAAATTCATGGAAAGGTTCGTGGGGCATTTTGACGCAATAACTAAATACAAGACTTGGTTTGTTTGTTTAATTATCGTTACTTACAGTAGGTAAGTAAAAGAACGTACACAGCACGATGGCGGCCTTATTGCCAGTTTTGCCATACCGATAGAAAGTATTTTTTTTTTTAAATCAAATCTTATAAAGGAAATTGTGTTTTGTTCTTGCACTGAACACGTAAACTTTTGGTTTAAAGTGGATTTTGGCAGGGGAGCTAATAATTAATAACTATGTAATAAATTAACATGACATGAGATTCAATTTGGCCATAATTTTGCCTACTTTCTTTATATCTATTCAAGCTACCTACTCATCTCTATGAATTTTGAAAATCACAAATAGTATTCGGTGTTATTTGCGTGCTTCGGTATATTTGAACACGGTGGATGGCCTGAACAATTTGATCGCTTCGGAGTACCCTTCGGCCAAGTCATTATTAATGACCATTTTCGATGTTTCCAATCCAAGTACGGTGATATTGACTGCTACCTCTACTATATGATGCTGCTGACTGACGTAGCAAAATGTTTAATTTGTATTCAAAATCTGTTTAATTTGGTTCGATTCCCAGTGGGGGTAGGTACATTTTGTATTCGGTTTGGTTAGTGGTACGGCTTGTTCAAAGTCCGCCTGGCTAGCTACCAGCATCTTATCTAAGTCTGTCGCCATAACAACGATGTTTTCAGCATCGTTGTGTTCCGGCAGTTAATTACAGTTATGATAGGCAGTTTCTCAGTAATTGAGAATTCCGGCAGTCATCATCTTCATCATTTAACATCAGATGTGATGAAGGCTAAGTGCCACCCCGTAGTGGATAAAAAACAAGCCCGCATTTCTTATTTCTCAATCTGTTGAAGTCCATGTATTTATTATTACAAGTGCATAGCAATTAGATCCATCAGTCATTATAACGTGGGTTTAATGTTTTACAATCGACATAGCGTTTGAAACGTGTTTCCACGATGCTAGGTTATTTTCTAGTGCTATTGATCATTTCTAGGAATCCGGCAGGTATGTCAATGGTAGGTTATTACGCCGCTTCCTGCTGTGTGACCCTAGCTTACCTATGTGCATATTGCATTTGCATTCACCGGGCTTTAGAAAATTAATGTGACTTTGTTTAACGTTTTGCACTAGGTTTTTTTTCAGATCATAGATTACCTAAGTATGTTATTTTCTGCTAAGTCGAAATTAGATTCTACTTTACAGTACAAGGTTCAGATCCAAACATTTTAAAAGTATCACCAATATTATATCGGACTTAGGTGCGAGTACGAGTACGGTATCGAGGATCTTGAATAAGTTCATATTCATATTCATTTATTCATTTCTAGTCACAGTACACTACATAGAAAAGTTGTTAAAGTTGTAAAAGTTTTGAAGATCAGAGTGACACCCCAAGGGCGCTATCTAAAGCTTATAATTAAAAATTCTTGCAAGCTAATGACTAATAGTAGATTGTACAACAAGTGCATAAAACATACCATTTTACCCGAGACCTATATATCCACCCGAGCCGTAGGCGAGGATGGATAGTCAATTCGAGGGTAAAATGGATTTTATGTACGAGTTATACACTCTGCTTTTCACTTCGAGTGTGTAACTTATGGACTCTTGCTGGGATCTTGCTAATGAATAAAAGAAACTGATAGTTGTGTGATCTGTGCAGGTGTGAGAGCTCAATTGTTAGGACACACCAGCATCAGTTTTAACCCCCCTCTCTTCTTAAAAAAGTATTAGAATAATAATAATTCTAATCTTAATGACCCCAATGTTTGGCTGTATGTTGTGATCGACTAAATGGTTAGGACACTACGTTGTGTAATTTTTTGTTTCAGTATCCCATAGTTAGGTTCTTTTTAATAAGGTATGTTCAAAGTACAATGATTTCAGAGACGCTTAATCTTATAGCTAATTACCTAAAGCAAGCTGAAATGAATTATAAATATATAAATACAAATAAATAAATAAATAGTGTTAATTAAGCATGACAGTGGATAATAGTTATATTTTAAATGAGTAAAGAAAGAGTTAAGTGTAATAAGTATAGTGTTTGTGGATAGGAATTTTTGGATAAAGGATAGGATAAAGTGAATCTAGGCCCAGGCTAATACCCTGATGGCTTGTGGCCCAGGGCATTGCCCTGGGGAGCTACGTCCAACCTCCCCTCTAGCTCTTTCCGGTCCCAGTCCAACGCAAACGAGGCGCTCAAGTATACTTAAGCACAACAGTGGTGCAGCAAAAGAGAGTATAAGGCAAAGGAATGTGAAAACCCAGTTTCAACAATCAGTTAAATGGAAAAACATCCAGTTTAACAAATGCCCACTCCAGTTACTGCCACCAAGTACTCATAAACAGATATTTCATATGCAATTCTTAGAGTGTCTATTCAGAACATATCTAAGAAATTACAGTGTTATGCATTGTCGGATTGCGTACAACCAGGACAAAGATGTAAAGCGTCACAATCTGAGCATGAAGAGGATGGCGTAGCCAGAACCTTTCAGAAATGTCTCTCCTTCCACCGGAGTGGAGATCTTGGAGGCAAGTCCTACTTGTCTGGGACGCAGATCCTATAACCTTCAGCCAGAAGGGAACTGTATAGTGTGCGGGTCTCGGCAAATGCAGAGGTGAACTGTCTACATAGGGCTTACTTCACCAAGATATCCTCCTCTGAATAGTCTCAGGATCGTAGGACAGAGCTCGACTACTCAAGCAAAAGACAGGGTGTTTCACAACGCATAGCGGAGAGAAGAAGAATAAAGATTATAGTGACTCGACGAATCAAGCCACTTGTTGTATAGTTTATGTAGTGTGTATGCTTGTGTAGGCATATCTGTTATGAGACTCAGCGCTCAGCACATGAAATGGCATCCATCAAAGAGGATATTATGTTCAAATCCATGTTGAACAAATAAATAGTTATATTATATTTCAAATATAAACTGGGTCTTCTCAAATGAGAGGTAGGGTTTGGATAAGACAATATTAAATTGTCAGGAGTTAAATAAAACACTTCGCACAGTATTCATTTACTCAACCAACCGTGTACCAATGCTATGAGTTTCCCATGGTGTGAAAATTAAGTCAGAGACTTATGTGTGATCCAACATATGGCTTCAATATAAAGAAACACAGGAGGACTTTTGTCTTTAATTGGTTTTACCCAACAGTTATGAACTGAAAGGTATCACAAATCAAAAACGGTAATCCGGATATCGACAAAGCCAGGAAACCAACGGGACGTCTGGTAAGGTGAATGACCAACAATCGTGCGAATCAGGCTGTGGGTGGAGTCCTTAATAGTGCGTTGTCCCCAAGCCGCTCGGCTCGTAAGATTACACTACTAAGGGTCCAAGCAAACATCCAGACGACACTATAATTGGCCAAATTAGTGTAAAATGACACTAAGGCATTTGATCAATCAATATACCATGATCAGCCAACGGCCTGTAGTGTGATTTAGTAGATACACAGCCTCAAATCCTAACGCGGTCTTTAGACTTTGGAACTTGAGGAGTGTTTACCGTACTACCAAAACGATATCCTTGAGAGACCCTATAGTAAAACACATTTTGTTGAAGTCATATTCTGATCACCCATAGTCCATTAAAGACTATAAGTTACTTTAGAAATCACCATCAACTCACAGCAAATTCCACATTATCTCATCACTGTAGCCAGACGTCAACCAGAAAACTAGGTGAGTCAGACCACAACGGCAAGTTACCTCACTCTTCGAGCTTCAAGCCAGCGGTAAAGCTTCAATCTATCCACTCTAGAGCTACATAAAACAACCATTACCTGAGTTGTGTATGGATAGTGTGAACTGATGTAAGTATGTGTCTGTATAATATAAATATTAATACAGTAAAATAAATCATACATAAGTATGATAAAATAGCTTTTGTATGAAAGGCTACGGTCTCTCTATAGAATCTGTGATGGAATTATAGTCAAAATTAGACTATAATAGTTAATTATGAGAGTAGAACAGCAGCCTGTTCACACAACAGCTGTAATAAATAAATAAACATGGTTTGGATGAGGCGCTGCAGAATTCCATATATCAAGACTTTGATACTGATCAGGATGAGAGGTCATGTTCAAATAACATCAGATTTAACTAGTTAGAGTCTAGTAGAGACTTCTGACATAAAAGTTTCACTCTTATGAGGATAAAACCTCCTTTCCAATTTCAGTATCAAAACATATAAACAGAATTCTACTTGCACAGACATGCAAGCAAATGATAATATAAGATGAGGGCAGATCTTACAAGTACTAGAACTTGTCTATCAGACATTGTGCCAAGCTTCAGCTTTGAAACTTCTGAAAGTTTCAGGAATCAATTTACTGGGACAGAGAGTATCTGTTTCCAAGGAATTTAGTACTGAAACTATAGCTAAAGTCTGACATCCAAATTACCTTATTTCCTACACTCACCCTTGCTAGATTTCAGATCAAAATCTAGCAATAATCCTCACGAACTAAAGCACAACACTCCACTTCATATGAAACTCTGTATGGACCAAATTCCCTCTTTAAGTTGTACAAAGAGCTCAGATAAACATTTTTTAAATAACAACACACATTACAACGTGTGAAAAAGTTGTTTTAGATAAATTTTAAGAGGAGAATTTGTTTTCAAACAGATTTTCACGATTAACACACACTTTAACACTTTCGCGGCGTGTAAATCAAACAAATCTTATATCGAATAAGCGATTCGACGATTAGATCACGAAATCCGAATTTAATACTGACGGTATGGTAGCAATATTAATTCAAAAGAATCTAAAACAAATTCTGAAATATTCAATTCTTGCTTTCAAATATTACTGGTCGAAGTTTTGACACGTGACAGCCTTCAGAACCCCATCCAGAGCAAACATTCCCACAAGGAAAGTATTTACCCAAGAGAAGATCGGAAATGCCATCATGAAACCTTACTGAAGAAATACAGATCTGGCCAAGAACTGTAAATCATCATCGGCCTCTTTCAAAACTCAGTCCAGACTCAAAATTGAGGATTCCAAGAAAATGGAGATAAATTAATAAAAGCTTACCAACTACAGATTTGAAACACAATATTTAAAGAAAATATTTAAATTGAAATAATTTTGGGCAGAGATTTCTCTTAAATTCACTATTAAATACTTTTCACTAGTAAAATACCGAATCGCGATCGGGCAGAGCTTCGGCCTGCATTCCCGATAAATTCTCCCGAACTGTTCCTCTTAAAATCACTATTAAATACTTTTCACTAGTAAAATACCGAATCGCGATCGGGCAGAGATTCGACTTCCTTTCCCGATAAATTCTCCCGAACTGTTTTCTTAGTCCACGAACCTCGCTCTTTTATACTCTCCTCTCTAGAACATTCTAGAACTCCCCTGACATGTCGTCCAATACTTCTCCACGCGCTTCCTCTTTGGGATTCCCCCATAAGAATAATTCAGTTATTCTGATATGTTGCCATATCTCGATTTAGGTATAAATAATTATTTATTTGATAAAACTAGATTATCTAGTTCTATCTTGAGAAAATAAGATATTACTGTAGTAAATCTTATTCCTCAATCCAAAATCAAGTAAATTTCCAATTTTCGCGGCTTCAGATAAACTCATTCAAAAGTTATTATAGTACAAATTTCAGAAAATTTAAATACTTGATTTAGATTAAATTTGATGCATAAATATATGTTCAGAGGTGCCGAAATCATGAGAACCGTATGCGAAAAGTGTTCACTCCCTTCCATCAACGAGATCTCATCCATTTTCATATCGACGTGCTCAAACTCTGTGGTTTGTGTACACTTCATCGCAAAACTGCTCCTCCAGACTTCAATCATCTCCAACATACAATATTCAATCAGTTTGCAGCAAAATTCTAGGTCTAAATAACGAAATATTTTAATCTAAATAAATCGAATTAGAGGTATAAATTCCCTAATTTTCCCTATAAAACGGGTAATCGTCAAAAGTGGTCACCTTAGCAAGTCTTCACCATAGACAATCTAGACTGTAATAAAATCTGTATTCTAGTCTATGGTTCCATTGTTTTCTCTAAATAAGAGACCCTACAGACGCACAAAATCATAGTTTTATTATAGATGACAGCACTGTCGCTTAATAAATTTAATATTTAGCTGTAATAACGTAGTTAAAATCTAGCCAAATAGCAAAACAATGCCTGCGCTACAGAACTTCTATATGAAACTAAACTAAGAAGCTATAATTCGTGTCATTAGTGCACAAATATGTTTTGTGGCTCATGTCGGACAGAATTATCAGACTTCCATATAGTGTAACTATTCGAATGATCTAGGAATGTTTTTTTATCACCTTTCCGCTATGTATCAACTATGTATTACATAGCGCAAAGGTACATTGACTCAAACAGATTTTGTTCAATCGCTCCTTGCACATTGTGAATAAGGCACCAGTTGGCCTCATGCAATGGCGCGTAATTCAAAATTCTAAAATTTGATTTAAATATTAAATTTAGTGTATTTAGGCTAAGTTTTATTAATAGAAGATTAATTAGAAATCCCTAATATATCTTGCTTAATTTTATTTAAGTTTAATCATGGTTTTAAACCCAAAATCGACTTTATGTACTTATTTCGTTCTTTAAGAGATTTTGTCTCATCTGTGACACAAACTGACGTTTGTAAGTTATAAATAAACAGTTAAGTATATTTATTAACAAAATAAAACCTTTTCTAATATCTTAGTGTGCTCATACCTAGCCTAAACTAACTCTGAACGTGACTCTATTTTCCAGGATTGAATTACTTAAAACACTATTTATGAAGCTTTTTAAACAGACAACTTCTACTAGAAATCTTTCAAAAGGTGTTTTCCCAAAAATACCAAGCTCTCAGGTAAATATATCATCATTATATGCACCTATAAAACACATTCAATAATGTAGTTTTTAGAAATAACCTTTTGTCATTTTGTATATTTTACAACTGGAAATTCACAATGTTTATTACTTCTTTAAGTAATAAATTCTATTATACTATAAGAAGGACACTTTGAAATTATCTAATTTATATCAGAATTATAAATCCAATACATACTATAAAAGTTATTGACCTTTTAGAATTTACCCAAAATTTATCAAATTTTGCAACGTTGAAATTCCATATTTAGTGATTTCTTACAATTGACAGAATGTTCTGAGCCAATTCTAGTCTTAAAATTATGCACAGATTTAGGATGAACAAAGAAATAACTATTCATAACAATAGACACACATTCTATATTATTTTCAAGTAATAGTCAGTTTTTCAACTGCGTTGAAAAACTCAAAACATTTAGTTTTGCTTATTTCAAATTATTTAAGCAAAGGATTTACTCTAAATCAATTTATCTTTCATCAGCATAATTAGTATACTAATTTATAACTAAATTAATTCAATTTCCAACTTGTATTTTTAGATAAATTGAGAATATTGAATTTAGAAATATTCATTTTGATGTTTTGAATTTTCAGGATTACTTCATAACTCAAGGTTGTAGACACCTATCTATCTATATAACCTTTTACTAAAGACTTCCTAGATGAAGAAATTTCTTCAGGATAAATTTTAATCAAGAATTTCAGGAGAAATTAATATATTTGCATGCTTGAAGAGACATAATGGTTTTCCTACATTTAACCCTAAACCAAGCTTTTGTAAGTAATATTAAAATTATTAGTTTATTACTTATCATGCTGCTAAGAAGAATTAAGAAGAAAAGGATTAAATAATGTTATTTTCATAAATGATTTTATTTAAAATTTTCCAAGTCCACTAGCGCCATCTCGTAACGAGTAGCAAAACTTCTCAGTACTATATCAAAGACATGCTATTAACTCCGCTACTTGCCGCTGCGCAGCACGGCGCTGGCTTTTCACATAGTACTAAAACTGATTAATAGATGTCGCTTCTCTTAACTTCAATTCAAACTTAAAAGTTTTTAAATTATTTTTTTTATCTATTATTGTTAATTGAAGATGTAGAATATACCTGTTCGACTTATAATTGATTTAAATATGTTTAATAACTATTCAAAAGAAAAGAAAGATGTTTTTAGTAGGAAAAGGAAATAAATAATACTATTTTATATAAATATATATTTTTTTACTGAAACGTTTTCAGATTTCAGATGTGTCTGAAACATGAAAATGTAGTTTCAGGATGTAACAGTTATTGAAAATATGGAAAATTGGTTTTTCAGAAAAGTCGAATAAAATTAAAAACTCCTGTGGCTAATTGAAAAGCAATGGTGACGTAGGTTGGACTGTCACAACCGCCCCCTAATTTATAAAGAAGTTTACCGTAATTATAAATTACTTATAATAAACAGTACAACCTATGATCGCCGCAAATCAAAATGAGACAACCATAACAGAAGAGAATGGAAGGAGAGAGGTTCATCAGGAAAAATAAAATTAATTTTAATTTTCTTAACCCCTTTTTCTTCTTATGTATAAATATATATATATTTAAAGTAATTAATCTACCCCAAGTGAAACGACCGCCCATCTCCCCTCCAACCACATCTATTAAGACAGCGCTTAACAGATTATAGCGAAGGCAACAGCCAATTGGAGTTAATAAGTGATATGGTCAAAGACCATATAAGATTGAAGATATGAACATATATGTTAAACAGGCTTTATAAAACCTTTTAACTGCTCTAATAGATGTGATTGAGTCATTTCCCTGACCCATCATTTCCCCATAACTTTAATTTATAAAATAAATTATGAACATTAGTATTAAATTAATACTAGTTACCAACAATGACTTAATATCAGTCCTGAATGAAATGTTTTCAGAACAACGTATCAATATTGATATCTAGTTTACATTGTATTTATTAAATATGATTCTTATTTAGATAACTAAATAGAAACATTACTCTTTATATGAATATCAAGAACCAACAAGTAAACTTCTCCAATAGCAAAGCTATGAGAGAAAGCCTTCTCATCCACTCAAAGAAGAGATAATTACTACTCTAAATAATTGAATGATGTATATTAACCTAGTAAAATTTAACACATATTAAGACACAAAATAAAGTCAAAATAATAAAACATGAATTTAAGTAATAAGAATTTAGCCTACATAACTGTTTGATTATTATTATTTTTTTTTTTTTTTTCATAAGTGAATATTTTTATATATAGTATTTATTTAAATGGATGGTATTGAAGTTACCTCTAATCTGTTTAGTTTTAGGGTCCATCAATGTATATACATTTGGAAATGGAACAGCACTAACTACATATGGTCCTTCATAAAGCAACTGAAACTTTTTAGTAAGATTCTTCAGTGCTTCTGATTTGTTTAACTTTCGAATCTTTACATAATCTCCTATCTGAAATTCAATCAAACGATGAGATTTGTTAAATCTGACCTGTCTTTTGACACTATTATTTTTCAAATTCTGTGTCACCTGTGCTCTAACATCCTCAATGTTATTTGTCTTATCTAAATGTGGCAGCCAATTATCAAATGAGATACTGTTACTTGTACCATATAATATTTCATTAGGAGTGAATCCAGTGCTTTCATGGAAAGTATTGTTATACATGGTTTCTATTCTGTTAAGAATAGTCACCCAATTTTTATGTTTCTTATGGCAATACGTTCTGAATAAACGTCCCAATTCTTTATTTACCCTCTCTGTAGTATTAGGTCGAGGATTTCTAACTGTAGTGTATATAGGCTTTATATTAATATCTTTTAAAGCTTGTTTCCAGCAATCAGATGAGAATTGACTGCCATTATCAGTCATAACTACTTTAGGTCTGATTATTCTAGAGAACTGTTTTAATTTAGCGACTACTGCTCGAGAAGTAGCTTTAGTTAAATTATACAACTTAACGAACTTGCTAAATGAGTCTTGAATTACTAATATGTAAGTAGCCCCAAATCTACCCCTAGGCAAAGGTCCATATAAATCAGCCATTACAATGTCTCCTATTTGTTTTGTTACAATAGGCTTACATTTACCCACATATTTTATATTATCACTTTTAGAAACCTGGCAAATGTGACAAGTTCTCAACAATGTTTTCACAGTTTTGTTCATACCAAGCCAGTAAAATCTATCTTTAAGATATTTGAGAACCTTATAAGCCCCTTGATGACCCATTTCTTTATGAATTTGGAGAATTACTTCTTCTCACAAATTTGCTGGCAAATATATTACATGTTTGTCTAAATTAATTTTAAAATACAACACCCTATCCTTAATATAACAACGTTGAGCAATTTTCCCTAATTTACCATTTAAATTATTACTAGAATTATTTATAATAGACTGAATCTCTCTATCACTAGCTTGAAAATTAGATATATTTCTCAAGTCAGCTACTAATGTTTTATTTTTATTAATTTCCATATAATGGATTTCTGGACAATAAACCCTATCTTCCTGCATTAAAGATGAATCAGATGGAAACCTAGACAGAACATCGACAGCCACGTTGTCTTTACCTTTTACATGTTCAATAGTATAGTCAAATTGTTCAAGAAAAAGTATCCATCTAATAATCCGACTATTATACAGTTTCCATGACCTAACAAAGGTTAGTGCTTTATGATCGGTTCTAATTATCATTTTCGCGCCCCTTAGATAAGTTTCAAACTTTCTTAAGCAATAGATAATTGCCCAAAATTCCTGTTCAGTAACCGTCCATCTCAATTCTGCGCCCCTCAAAGCTCTACTACAATATCCCAGAATTTTCATTTCGTTGTTATCATCATACTGAAATAACACCCCCGCTAATCCTACTCCTGAACTATCAGTTTGCAAATAGAATGGCCTAGTCATATCAGGATGATGCAACATTATTGTTTTCAAAAATCTATTTTTTAACTCTTCAAAAGCTACTTGTGCTTCTGGAGTCCAAGACCAACCTTTATTTTTCTTTAATAACTTACACAAAGGTTGAATAATACTATTATAGTCAGGAATGAAACGTCTATAATAATTACAAAGTCCTAAAAATGCTCTTAAATGTTTTATTTTTGTCGGAACCGGAAAATTCTTAATAGATTCTATTTTTTCTGGATCCGTTCTAATTCCCTCTGTAGAAATAATATGACCCAACATTTTTACTTCTTTACAAATGAATTTACATTTTTCAAGGTTGCATGTAAGTCCTGCAGATTTTAATTTGTTTAAAATTATATCAATATGTTCTAAATGCTCTTCTAAAGTACCCTGAGTTAGAATGGCTAAATCGTCTAAATAATTTACACAAAAATGTCTAACCCCAGGCCCCAATATTTGATCCATCGCTCTACTGAAACTACCGACAGAAGTCTTAAGTCCTTGTGGTAAAACATTATACATATAAGATTTCCCATTAAAAGTGAACCCAGTATACTTTTTACTATCTTCTGAGATAGGAATCTGAAAATATGCATTATTAAGATCTATTATACTGATGTAATTAACCCCATGAAATGAATTTAAAACATCTATTTGCATAGGAGGAGCTTCCGCCTCAGCTACCATATGTTTGTTAATTTCCCTTGCATCTAATAGAACTCTAATTGAACCATCAGGCTTTAAAGTGAATGTTAATGGACTACAATAAGGTGTAGAACCTCTAGTTATTATACCCATATCAACCATCTCAGCTAACTTTTCCTCCATTTGTGGTTTATATGCATATGGAACAGGATAAGAACGTCTTATAACCGGGCTATGATCTTTCATTTTTATGACATGTTCATAACAATTTGCACGACCTAATCGTTTAGTAAAAGTGTCATCATGTTTAATCAAAACTTGTTTTAATTTAATTGTTTGTTTCTCATTAAGAGGTATACCTGTTTTAATTTCTTGCAAATACTTTTTGAAGTCAAAGTCACTAGTTACTTTGGCAACTTCTGAAACCCCTTGTCCCTCAAATACATACTCAATAAACGGTATTAATATCCTTTGACCCTTGTAATTAATAATTAACCCTACTGGAGGTGCTTGTAATCTTATATTTACTTTATTTGTTAAAAGCCAATCAAATCCTAAAATTACAGAATGGACTAATTTAGGTACAATCAAAAATCTAATTTCTATTTTAATTTCCCCAAATTTTACTGGTAGTAAAACCATTTGCTGTATTTTGGCACTCTTTTGACCAACAGCTCCACGAATTTGTATTGGTTTAACAGGTAACATGTTTAATTTATTCCCAACTTGTAATTTTAAAGATTCCCAAAATGACTCTGAAATACAAGTGATATCACTGCCTGTATCGACTAAACATTTAACTTGCTTGTCAAATATTTCTACCTCTACCTCAGATTTGATCATTTCTAATCTATCCGAAGTAATATTGTCTTCTTCATCGAATAAAGAAGAAACTTCCCTAGTTTGAATTGAAGAATTCCTATCTAATTCGGCTTGAATTTTTAGTGTTTCCACTACTTGCAATTTAAAATTAGTAGAATTGGTTACTTTACTACCTAATCCTAAACCTGCTCTACTATTCTGACCTTTGGCAACTATAGGCTTAAGTATTCCATCACCGTGTCTACCTAATGACTGTCCAGGTTCCCATCCGAGATCAAGCATAATTTTTAAAGCAATAGGAGTAAAATTTGCCCCTTCTAATGTTGATGTATTGGGGCGATTTACATCAATATCTACTAGTTTAAATTAGTTGGTTCCGAGTTTACAATTTGAGAAGTATTACCACTAGTGGTATCTACACTATTTACAACATCTGTTTTCGCCAATTGGTTTACTTCACGCGCCGGCCTCTCGCTGAATGATTTCTTCTGTTTGAAGTTGCTCCTGTTGTCCCGTTGTTGGTGTTGACGATGCTGATGATGTTGACCAGATGCCGCAGACTGTTGCACCACACCTGCTTGAGTAGCACTGCTGCGCTTTGGATTAGTTTGTCTGTTCACGTTGTCCAGCTTGCGAAGAAACTCAGTAGCTTGAAGTATGGAAGTATAGTTACTTGTCGACCAAGCATACTGAACCTCTCTAGGAAAATGATTCATAATATCACTTATTAGTTGTCTCTCCTGGATAGGATAAGTCAACATCTTTGCTTGTCCACACAATGTAATGAAGTGACTCAGCATAGACTGCATTCCATCCCACGAGTTCTGCACAATTTTCCTCCTTAATTCGTTTTGTTCTGCTTCACCCCAATATGTGTCCAAAAAGTCCTTTTTGAAGTCCTCAAAATGTGTCCATCTGTCTCTATATATGCGAGCCCAATTTCTAGAATCCCCTTCCAGGCATTCAATGATTGTATCAATTATATCGTTCACTCCCGGTACACATTTTTTCAAATATGCTGTTAGGTCTTCTATGAAGGTCACCGGGTGTTTGCTCTTTGTAGGAAATTTAGGCTTCTCAATAGACATCGGCGCCATCGGATAACACATAGTAGATAGTCCAGGCTGTACTAGAGTTTGTAAGTTTGAAGCGCCCCCTTGTATGGACATATCTGCTGATTCTACCGGAGTGGATGTAGCTGTGATCCTACTTTCCAGCTCAGAGATCTTGCTATTAAGAGTGTTGACCGCTCGTTGTACCATACGTGTCATAAACTGTAGCGAAGTAGCCCTTTTTTCTGCTGGCGGAGGGTCAACTAGGGCAGTTCTACGAGTTACCATGCCAGTTCTCCTCGTCTCCGCTGTCTTGGATTTACTCCTTTCCTTAGGCATTATGAAAATTTATATTTCACTCAAATCACTCACTATTTGTCACTAACACTAGTTTTAAAATCACTGATTGTAAGAAAAAATATCCACTTATCAAATAATTAAAAATTTAAAATCACTGAATCACTGAATTGAATACCATTTACTAATTATAGTTCACATAAACCTAATCATTAAAAAAAACTAACTAAAAGAATTGTCTCACTTTCACTATGAACTAATAAAATAAAGAGTGTCACTTTCACTATCACTAAAAAAAAATTAAATGAGCGTCATTTTTCACTATAACTTAGACTATAAAGAAATAAAGAGTGTCACTTTCACTAAAACTCACTAAATATTTGATACACTTATTAAGTAGTCACTGTCTAAATAATATCACTATGCACTGGCACTTTCTTAAATATTTCCTGAAACAAAACCCACTTATATAAAAAAAACTCACACTAACACTTAAGTAATGAACTGAAACCAACCTATAACACAACACTAGAATTCACTGACAATAAAACCTCTTAAAAGTTGATAGTTCCTCAAAGGTTGACTGGCAGAGAATACCTCCAGCATTAAGTCCGCTTTGTATTTTACACTAGGTATTATTTTCAAAAGTTTAATAAATAAATAAGTAAGTAAGCGCTATAAGATTAAATTCTATTTTAGTTAATTCAATAAAATCCTACATCTGTGATATAAATAAATAACCAGTTATCCTCCCAACACCCTATACTTGTAATAAACTAAGTTAAATTGCATAGTTTAATTTGTAATAAAAAGTTAACTTGTTTAATGAAATAAAATTTCCAACATAATTTTCCCTGCATAATGGTGTTTATGAACACTAAATTATGAGTATGTACCTATTTGTATGCTATTCTGACCAAACAACCATATCAAATAAACCTTTTTCCTAAAGTTGATTGGAGAGAAAATTCCTCGGAAACGATTTACATCTGATAGTGGCGTTTCCAACTATACATAAAGAAGTTAGTAATCATGTCAAATGTTGAATTATTAGTGGCACACATATTTTCCCTAATGGTACACAAGATCTACTTTTAACAAGAATTCAAAACAATGTCTATATGATAGCATTTTTTTTCTTTTTATTTTTATTTCAGAATGTAATAACAGATATGTACAACTACTATTATTATAAAACTACTTTCCCAAATAGCAATCTACTCAAACTTGACTATTTTGTTAATTTTATTCTATCTAGACTACACAATTGTTATCCACTATGTAATTTCATTCTATTATTGAACCTAATTACCTAAACTGGAATTTATCTAGCAAATCTATATTAAATAATACTTGTGTATTAATTTTCTTTACTGAAAGTAAAAATTTCTAATTCTATCCTGATATAAATAACTTGCTTTTGTAAGTTAGTTATGTGGAATGAGTTTAAAATAGAACAAACTAGTAAAAAAAAAATTATCTAATGAAGTAGGTAAATATTAGTTCAACGCAAACTTATACTTTAACGAATGTCAATTCAAGTTATTAGATCTATTAACCAGAATTATGTTCACAACATGCTTAAGTGTTATGTGAATCCGTCCTAAGTATTCATTTTAAGACTTTGGTTACTGAAATTCACCAACAAATATGTATAGGTAACTATAGAGTTACCCACTAAGTTTCATCTCACCTACTTATGTACCTAAAACATACTAAAGACTTCTGGTATATGATCACACATAGGAATATTCATTAAATCTATATAGTCTAGCTTTAAAACATACCCAGAACAATTCCAACACAACCATTTTGAAGTTAAGTTAAGTTAACACCTTTTGAAAGACCTCCAACATGAAAAACGACGAGATTGTTTCCGACAATTTACTTTTTCACAATAAACTTTAACACTTAACATTTCAACTCACTAAACGCACTTTTTAGTTATTATTTAACTAGCTATCTACGTACTTGTAAAACTTTGGAACGAAAAACAATTTCAAAACAAACTCAATTTTATCTGTCAAAATTTTTCTCGTTTTTTTTTTTTTTTTTGAAAATCGTGGACTTGGACTCTAGTTTGTCTAAATTTCAAAGAAACGAACCATATTAATTTAAAATGTCAAAATAACATGTAGTATGGCGCTGTCAGTCTATTATTTGTATTGCGTTCGAAAATCGCTAGTTTGTTTACTAATAGTAATGATAATAAATAAACTGTAAATGTAAAATTTGTTTATCGATTAAAATCATCTAAGTGATAAAATAACATCACGGCGTGTTTGTTTAATTTACGCACCGTGTCGACATGACAAAGTTCCTATCTTAATGATGAAAGGTAAATACAGACAGCACCTGTCTCGTTTCTTGTCTTTCTCTATTCGCGAATATCATTATTTATTTGCACATACTTCCGTATCATGTGCATACGTGTTTTAAAATGTCTTGTACATGTTTAACTAACTTGGCAAACACATTCGCCAATCTCCTCGCCCCCTATTCAACACTAACCATTAACAAATCTACTATCAAGTTTGGCAAACATGTTTGGCCAATATTTTGGTCGTCTCCTTTTCTATAAAATAATCCTAAATCTCGTTTAGCTAGTATTCTCGTACGCCCCCCCAACTACTTTTGTCGAGCACGTCATGTCACAAATGTAAGTTATAATGTGATGTAGAGTTAAATTACCTACTTATTCATATTAAGTCAAACTTCAAAGAATTACCTATGTATTCAAGAATTAAATCAATAAATAACCATACATAAAGTATGTACCTTAGTACAACGCGACAATCTTTTTTTATACCATAGCCATAATTAAACGAACATTAATTGAATTATCGATACTTTACTTATTCGATATTACGTCTAATCGAGTCGATTTTTAGATATAATTTTAATAGAAATTTCTTTTTATTTAAATTTATTATCCTATCTTATTCTAAACTTTAGAAAAACAATTAACTAACTAATTCAACGTACAATAACTATTATTAGAAATAGATTTATTATCAATGTAAGAACATCAAAATTGTCTATTTATAATTTGTTCCGGTTTTAAATGTAATTATTTGACCTATTAATGACGTATAGTTAATTTTACCAATAAAAGAATACTTTTTATCATTTCAAAACAATATTTCTTACCTTTCAAATAAAATTGAATAAAATCGTTAATCGAATCGATAAAGTTCAAAGTAATGTATGTTCATGCCCTTATCTGGTCATGTCTATATTGACCCTTATTTCCTGTCAAACTAACCTATGTAATTTCTTGTTTTACAAAATTTTTATCTTAAATTTCTCTTGTTTTCAATGAAAATGTCCGTAAATCCACTGAAAAAGGAAATGAACACCTCGCAATTTTTCTCCGCAGTAAGTTTTAACCTGTTTTATCAACATTTTGTTTGCAATTTTGTATGTAAAATTCTACTAACAATGTTTTGCTTGCAAAATTCTAAAAACTGTTTTTGTTTTATTTCCAGCTTATCCAGCACGCTTATCTCTCTCTCTATATTTCCGCAAGCTTACACTAACATAACAAGAGGACGCACATTGGGAAATTTAGTACAAAAATGAAAATTTGAAGAATGAAAGTAAACAACATAAGTGACTGTTTTTAGTGTAGTGAAAATGTTTTAGATGTAATTTACGAAGAACAACACCGATAAACGCTATATTAAAGAACCGTACACATAAGAAAACACACAAAAATCATAAAAAAATAAACAATAACCATAAAAAAACTGAAAAAGAAACACACCAATAAATACACCTGGAGCTATTACACTCACAGCTGTTTTCATTTGTATAACCCATTGTCTACAGTATGTATACTAAAATTATAAAGTCTTAATCTAGGGTGCAGGTATCCCTAATACGGATAGCCGCATATCCTTCACCTTGGAAAGGCCAAGTGCAATGGTTTCGGATCTTCGGTTTTTTCTTGTTCAGGAGAACAAGAGAGCTAACCGGTCGGGCTCTAGCACAGCTTAGTTCCCACCGAGAGGTATCCACTGGCTCTAATCGCGGGCAAATATAAGTATTCTATATTTTATCCCCAATACTGAATACTTACAATCGCAACGGGTATGCAGCGAACCATAGTTATAAGCTTTTTCTATATTTTATTTTTACTTAGTGTAAACTCTGAACACCCCCAAGAAGTAAAACCCCTTTGCTAGCTGTATAACTATAGCAGAAAGCTTGCACACAACTTAAAAATTAACATGCAATAAGCGACTCTGAATATCAATTCCTTTAAACATTTGAGACCCATTATCCTGGTCACGGCACCATTGTAACTTATGGACTCTTGCTGGGATCTTGCTAATGAATAAAAGAAACTGATAGTTGTGTGATCTGTGCAGGTGTGAGAGCTCAATTGTTAGGACACACCAGCATCAGTTTTAACCCCCCTCTCTTCTTAAAAAAGTATTAGAATAATAATAATTCTAATCTTAATGACCCCAATGTTTGGCTGTATGTTGTGATCGACTAAATGGTTAGGACACTACGTTGTGTAATTTTTTGTTTCAGTATCCCATAGTTAGGTTCTTTTTAATAAGGTATGTTCAAAGTACAATGATTTCAGAGACGCTTAATCTTATAGCTAATTACCTAAAGCAAGCTGAAATGAATTATAAATATATAAATACAAATAAATAAATAAATAGTGTTAATTAAGCATGACAGTGGATAATAGTTATATTTTAAATGAGTAAAGAAAGAGTTAAGTGTAATAAGTATAGTGTTTGTGGATAGGAATTTTTGGATAAAGGATAGGATAAAGTGAATCTAGGCCCAGGCTAATACCCTGATGGCTTGTGGCCCAGGGCATTGCCCTGGGGAGCTACGTCCAACCTCCCCTCTAGCTCTTTCCGGTCCCAGTCCAACGCAAACGAGGCGCTCAAGTATACTTAAGCACAACAGTGGTGCAGCAAAAGAGAGTATAAGGCAAAGGAATGTGAAAACCCAGTTTCAACAATCAGTTAAATGGAAAAACATCCAGTTTAACAAATGCCCACTCCAGTTACTGCCACCAAGTACTCATAAACAGATATTTCATATGCAATTCTTAGAGTGTCTATTCAGAACATATCTAAGAAATTACAGTGTTATGCATTGTCGGATTGCGTACAACCAGGACAAAGATGTAAAGCGTCACAATCTGAGCATGAAGAGGATGGCGTAGCCAGAACCTTTCAGAAATGTCTCTCCTTCCACCGGAGTGGAGATCTTGGAGGCAAGTCCTACTTGTCTGGGACGCAGATCCTATAACCTTCAGCCAGAAGGGAACTGTATAGTGTGCGGGTCTCGGCAAATGCAGAGGTGAACTGTCTACATAGGGCTTACTTCACCAAGATATCCTCCTCTGAATAGTCTCAGGATCGTAGGACAGAGCTCGACTACTCAAGCAAAAGACAGGGTGTTTCACAACGCATAGCGGAGAGAAGAAGAATAAAGATTATAGTGACTCGACGAATCAAGCCACTTGTTGTATAGTTTATGTAGTGTGTATGCTTGTGTAGGCATATCTGTTATGAGACTCAGCGCTCAGCACATGAAATGGCATCCATCAAAGAGGATATTATGTTCAAATCCATGTTGAACAAATAAATAGTTATATTATATTTCAAATATAAACTGGGTCTTCTCAAATGAGAGGTAGGGTTTGGATAAGACAATATTAAATTGTCAGGAGTTAAATAAAACACTTCGCACAGTATTCATTTACTCAACCAACCGTGTACCAATGCTATGAGTTTCCCATGGTGTGAAAATTAAGTCAGAGACTTATGTGTGATCCAACATATGGCTTCAATATAAAGAAACACAGGAGGACTTTTGTCTTTAATTGGTTTTACCCAACAGTTATGAACTGAAAGGTATCACAAATCAAAAACGGTAATCCGGATATCGACAAAGCCAGGAAACCAACGGGACGTCTGGTAAGGTGAATGACCAACAATCGTGCGAATCAGGCTGTGGGTGGAGTCCTTAATAGTGCGTTGTCCCCAAGCCGCTCGGCTCGTAAGATTACACTACTAAGGGTCCAAGCAAACATCCAGACGACACTATAATTGGCCAAATT
Source organism: Crambus lathoniellus (assembly GCA_949710035.1). Classification (NCBI taxonomy): domain Eukaryota; kingdom Metazoa; phylum Arthropoda; class Insecta; order Lepidoptera; family Crambidae; genus Crambus; species Crambus lathoniellus. The sequence goes on from OX453297.1 coordinate 16,166,383, forward strand.
AGTGTAAAATGACACTAAGGCATTTGATCAATCAATATACCATGATCAGCCAACGGCCTGTAGTGTGATTTAGTAGATACACAGCCTCAAATCCTAACGCGGTCTTTAGACTTTGGAACTTGAGGAGTGTTTACCGTACTACCAAAACGATATCCTTGAGAGACCCTATAGTAAAACACATTTTGTTGAAGTCATATTCTGATCACCCATAGTCCATTAAAGACTATAAGTTACTTTAGAAATCACCATCAACTCACAGCAAATTCCACATTATCTCATCACTGTAGCCAGACGTCAACCAGAAAACTAGGTGAGTCAGACCACAACGGCAAGTTACCTCACTCTTCGAGCTTCAAGCCAGCGGTAAAGCTTCAATCTATCCACTCTAGAGCTACATAAAACAACCATTACCTGAGTTGTGTATGGATAGTGTGAACTGATGTAAGTATGTGTCTGTATAATATAAATATTAATACAGTAAAATAAATCATACATAAGTATGATAAAATAGCTTTTGTATGAAAGGCTACGGTCTCTCTATAGAATCTGTGATGGAATTATAGTCAAAATTAGACTATAATAGTTAATTATGAGAGTAGAACAGCAGCCTGTTCACACAACAGCTGTAATAAATAAATAAACATGGTTTGGATGAGGCGCTGCAGAATTCCATATATCAAGACTTTGATACTGATCAGGATGAGAGGTCATGTTCAAATAACATCAGATTTAACTAGTTAGAGTCTAGTAGAGACTTCTGACATAAAAGTTTCACTCTTATGAGGATAAAACCTCCTTTCCAATTTCAGTATCAAAACATATAAACAGAATTCTACTTGCACAGACATGCAAGCAAATGATAATATAAGATGAGGGCAGATCTTACAAGTACTAGAACTTGTCTATCAGACATTGTGCCAAGCTTCAGCTTTGAAACTTCTGAAAGTTTCAGGAATCAATTTACTGGGACAGAGAGTATCTGTTTCCAAGGAATTTAGTACTGAAACTATAGCTAAAGTCTGACATCCAAATTACCTTATTTCCTACACTCACCCTTGCTAGATTTCAGATCAAAATCTAGCAATAATCCTCACGAACTAAAGCACAACACTCCACTTCATATGAAACTCTGTATGGACCAAATTCCCTCTTTAAGTTGTACAAAGAGCTCAGATAAACATTTTTTAAATAACAACACACATTACAACGTGTGAAAAAGTTGTTTTAGATAAATTTTAAGAGGAGAATTTGTTTTCAAACAGATTTTCACGATTAACACACACTTTAACACTTTCGCGGCGTGTAAATCAAACAAATCTTATATCGAATAAGCGATTCGACGATTAGATCACGAAATCCGAATTTAATACTGACGGTATGGTAGCAATATTAATTCAAAAGAATCTAAAACAAATTCTGAAATATTCAATTCTTGCTTTCAAATATTACTGGTCGAAGTTTTGACACGTGACAGCCTTCAGAACCCCATCCAGAGCAAACATTCCCACAAGGAAAGTATTTACCCAAGAGAAGATCGGAAATGCCATCATGAAACCTTACTGAAGAAATACAGATCTGGCCAAGAACTGTAAATCATCATCGGCCTCTTTCAAAACTCAGTCCAGACTCAAAATTGAGGATTCCAAGAAAATGGAGATAAATTAATAAAAGCTTACCAACTACAGATTTGAAACACAATATTTAAAGAAAATATTTAAATTGAAATAATTTTGGGCAGAGATTTCTCTTAAATTCACTATTAAATACTTTTCACTAGTAAAATACCGAATCGCGATCGGGCAGAGCTTCGGCCTGCATTCCCGATAAATTCTCCCGAACTGTTCCTCTTAAAATCACTATTAAATACTTTTCACTAGTAAAATACCGAATCGCGATCGGGCAGAGATTCGACTTCCTTTCCCGATAAATTCTCCCGAACTGTTTTCTTAGTCCACGAACCTCGCTCTTTTATACTCTCCTCTCTAGAACATTCTAGAACTCCCCTGACATGTCGTCCAATACTTCTCCACGCGCTTCCTCTTTGGGATTCCCCCATAAGAATAATTCAGTTATTCTGATATGTTGCCATATCTCGATTTAGGTATAAATAATTATTTATTTGATAAAACTAGATTATCTAGTTCTATCTTGAGAAAATAAGATATTACTGTAGTAAATCTTATTCCTCAATCCAAAATCAAGTAAATTTCCAATTTTCGCGGCTTCAGATAAACTCATTCAAAAGTTATTATAGTACAAATTTCAGAAAATTTAAATACTTGATTTAGATTAAATTTGATGCATAAATATATGTTCAGAGGTGCCGAAATCATGAGAACCGTATGCGAAAAGTGTTCACTCCCTTCCATCAACGAGATCTCATCCATTTTCATATCGACGTGCTCAAACTCTGTGGTTTGTGTACACTTCATCGCAAAACTGCTCCTCCAGACTTCAATCATCTCCAACATACAATATTCAATCAGTTTGCAGCAAAATTCTAGGTCTAAATAACGAAATATTTTAATCTAAATAAATCGAATTAGAGGTATAAATTCCCTAATTTTCCCTATAAAACGGGTAATCGTCAAAAGTGGTCACCTTAGCAAGTCTTCACCATAGACAATCTAGACTGTAATAAAATCTGTATTCTAGTCTATGGTTCCATTGTTTTCTCTAAATAAGAGACCCTACAGACGCACAAAATCATAGTTTTATTATAGATGACAGCACTGTCGCTTAATAAATTTAATATTTAGCTGTAATAACGTAGTTAAAATCTAGCCAAATAGCAAAACAATGCCTGCGCTACAGAACTTCTATATGAAACTAAACTAAGAAGCTATAATTCGTGTCATTAGTGCACAAATATGTTTTGTGGCTCATGTCGGACAGAATTATCAGACTTCCATATAGTGTAACTATTCGAATGATCTAGGAATGTTTTTTTATCACCTTTCCGCTATGTATCAACTATGTATTACATAGCGCAAAGGTACATTGACTCAAACAGATTTTGTTCAATCGCTCCTTGCACATTGTGAATAAGGCACCAGTTGGCCTCATGCAATGGCGCGTAATTCAAAATTCTAAAATTTGATTTAAATATTAAATTTAGTGTATTTAGGCTAAGTTTTATTAATAGAAGATTAATTAGAAATCCCTAATATATCTTGCTTAATTTTATTTAAGTTTAATCATGGTTTTAAACCCAAAATCGACTTTATGTACTTATTTCGTTCTTTAAGAGATTTTGTCTCATCTGTGACACAAACTGACGTTTGTAAGTTATAAATAAACAGTTAAGTATATTTATTAACAAAATAAAACCTTTTCTAATATCTTAGTGTGCTCATACCTAGCCTAAACTAACTCTGAACGTGACTCTATTTTCCAGGATTGAATTACTTAAAACACTATTTATGAAGCTTTTTAAACAGACAACTTCTACTAGAAATCTTTCAAAAGGTGTTTTCCCAAAAATACCAAGCTCTCAGGTAAATATATCATCATTATATGCACCTATAAAACACATTCAATAATGTAGTTTTTAGAAATAACCTTTTGTCATTTTGTATATTTTACAACTGGAAATTCACAATGTTTATTACTTCTTTAAGTAATAAATTCTATTATACTATAAGAAGGACACTTTGAAATTATCTAATTTATATCAGAATTATAAATCCAATACATACTATAAAAGTTATTGACCTTTTAGAATTTACCCAAAATTTATCAAATTTTGCAACGTTGAAATTCCATATTTAGTGATTTCTTACAATTGACAGAATGTTCTGAGCCAATTCTAGTCTTAAAATTATGCACAGATTTAGGATGAACAAAGAAATAACTATTCATAACAATAGACACACATTCTATATTATTTTCAAGTAATAGTCAGTTTTTCAACTGCGTTGAAAAACTCAAAACATTTAGTTTTGCTTATTTCAAATTATTTAAGCAAAGGATTTACTCTAAATCAATTTATCTTTCATCAGCATAATTAGTATACTAATTTATAACTAAATTAATTCAATTTCCAACTTGTATTTTTAGATAAATTGAGAATATTGAATTTAGAAATATTCATTTTGATGTTTTGAATTTTCAGGATTACTTCATAACTCAAGGTTGTAGACACCTATCTATCTATATAACCTTTTACTAAAGACTTCCTAGATGAAGAAATTTCTTCAGGATAAATTTTAATCAAGAATTTCAGGAGAAATTAATATATTTGCATGCTTGAAGAGACATAATGGTTTTCCTACATTTAACCCTAAACCAAGCTTTTGTAAGTAATATTAAAATTATTAGTTTATTACTTATCATGCTGCTAAGAAGAATTAAGAAGAAAAGGATTAAATAATGTTATTTTCATAAATGATTTTATTTAAAATTTTCCAAGTCCACTAGCGCCATCTCGTAACGAGTAGCAAAACTTCTCAGTACTATATCAAAGACATGCTATTAACTCCGCTACTTGCCGCTGCGCAGCACGGCGCTGGCTTTTCACATAGTACTAAAACTGATTAATAGATGTCGCTTCTCTTAACTTCAATTCAAACTTAAAAGTTTTTAAATTATTTTTTTTATCTATTATTGTTAATTGAAGATGTAGAATATACCTGTTCGACTTATAATTGATTTAAATATGTTTAATAACTATTCAAAAGAAAAGAAAGATGTTTTTAGTAGGAAAAGGAAATAAATAATACTATTTTATATAAATATATATTTTTTTACTGAAACGTTTTCAGATTTCAGATGTGTCTGAAACATGAAAATGTAGTTTCAGGATGTAACAGTTATTGAAAATATGGAAAATTGGTTTTTCAGAAAAGTCGAATAAAATTAAAAACTCCTGTGGCTAATTGAAAAGCAATGGTGACGTAGGTTGGACTGTCACAAGTGTGAGGAAAATAAATAACAATATTGCAAAAAAGAAAAAATAAAGACTTCGCCATATTGGCGGGAAAACTTTCTTTTTCTTTTTTTTATACGTGGAAGGGGCAGCACAGTGACTTAAGCATAGATCGTAGTCCATCATCATTTCAGCCGTACGACGCCCACTGCTGGGCATAGGCCTCCCCCAAGGATCTCCACAACGATCGGTCCTGCGCTGCCCGCATCCAGCGGCTTCCCGCGACCTTGACCAGATCGTCGGTCCACCTTGTAGGGGGCCTAGTCCATAATACTCTTGAAATACTTATTTCTTACAAAACTCATAAATTTTGCCTAGTTTTATTAATTTAGTAATTTAACATGGATTTTGTACAAAATTAAAGAAGCAGAATGAAATAACAAGTTTATTTAACGAAGTTTAATTGCGTGTGTGACTGTTTACCTGACGACCTTTGTCTTAGAGTCTGAGACTTAGACGAAGATTTTACTTTATGCACTAGAGCATAAAAAGCGATTTTATGCAGCCTATACCCAACATAAACACGAACTTTACGAGCATGAGAAGTGAAAAAACTTTTTGTGCTCATTGGGATGCACTAATATTCAAGGTTATTTTTTTTAACACTATCAAAATTTTTCCAGGCATAAAGTAAGTATCATTCAAAAATTCCATGCTTATAAAAAAAAGATAATAAGGTAAAATTTTTGCATAAACTTTTTTTATCCCAGCGAATCGTGATAACAGCATGGATGGATACTACGTCAAAAATGAATTCTGGAAAGGCGAAAGGCGCGGGAGGAGGGGAGGGGCGTAATCGTGTTAGCCTATCCTAAATAATACTTATTTAGGATAACTTTGAATGGCTATTAATATTTTACTACTCAGTGATAAAAAAAGAAAAATCACGTGTTTTGTATTTTTTTTTCAAAGATAAATATATAATTATATATACATTTAGATAGATGGTGTTAAAAATAACCCTTTATAGTTTCAAGAAACTTAATAAAGTTACATTTGACTTATTTCAATCTACGTTACCTAAATAAATTATTCATCGTTGCTTTACGCATAATTTCTTGTTAGTTATTTGTCCTACTTATATTTTTTATTATTTTATCCTGTCTTTAAATATTGCATACTAGTAAAGTACTTATTAATTTGATTGAATAAGAGTCAAATTAAAACATTACACTTTACAACTTTGTTTTTTGCTCGATTACAGAATATTTAGTTTTGTGTTCACTTTAAAAAGTAATAACTAAATTTAAATGAAATAAATACTTAAGGGGGCTCCCATACAACAAACGTGAATTTTTTGCTCAATATTTATAACAGCAACAGGTAGACAGGTGAAACGAAAAAAGTGTTGTATAGATAGATAATGGTACGGAACGTATAAAACATGTATTAATCTGTTCTATCTCCATTATGCTCGTTATTAAAGTATCAAATTGCCTTCACAATCAGCGTGTAGCTAAGTATAACAATAATTAATGGCGCTAATGGCCATGCGACTTAGTTGATTCGCATAAAATAATGGCTACGCGTAAGCGTGATATTTTATGTACTTATATATATAGGTATTATGACCTTAGGTAGATATAGTAACACTGGACCAAAGCCGTAATAATTCATATACCTAGGTCCATATTTTTATATTTATGTCCTATTCCTATTAAAGAAATAAATATTTAGGAAAATTTACTATTTAAATGAAGAATAGTTTTTTTTATTTATTTATTTTAAATGTTTTTTTGAAATATTAACAACACAGAAGAAGTACTTATATAATTTTGAATTGTCTTGAATATTTTTAAAGTTTCAAACTTTCTAATTAGACAAGGAGAGAACGACTGTCTTTGTGACGTCACCAAGTCAGTAGCGTCACAGGTTCGCCATAGAAGATTTAGTTTTAGAAACAGGCAGTTATAGTCAATCTAACATACATCGCTTGAATACAACAGATTCAAATTATTTTTCACATTACCAAAAACATCCTGTAAAAAATCTGGCCAACTCTCGCTGGAGCTGCTAATTTCTTTATAAAAAATGATGAAAACCCTCAGTAAAGCCAAGCCAACTGTAATGTTCCTTACTGCGATTTCTTTTTTGATATAGTTAGGTTTTTTGTGACTTGGGCGTTGAACATGTCCAACAACATGTAAGAATGAAAGAGGTAGAAATTATAAAAGAATAAGGTAAAGTTTGTGAGTACAAAATTCTTTCATCATTAGAATGCTTCGTTATCCCTGAGTCAAATAGACTACTTTTTATCCCACTGCTAGGCACGGGACTTAGTCCACGCGGGTGAAACCGCGCGGGAAGCTAGTTATTTATAATAGGCCGAGCGACCACTAATGTCCTTGTTCGCAGTACCATGAGAACGGCCTATCTTCACAGATAAGAGAGACCGCGATTATGTATGCCAGATAACAACCTCTGCGGTCGTAGCCGACTAGAAATGTAGGTTTTACCGCAGATAAAGTTATAGGTAACTGCTAGTATAGTAATAACGGTTTCCTTCTAAATAGAAAAATTAATGGAAAACAATATCGCATTTAAATTATTCGTGAAAAGAAGACAGAGGAAATATAATAGAAAAAACCAATTTTCATCCCATCGATTCGAAAAGCGATGATTTTTTATCTAATAACAGGGTCCAAAACGATTCATTTTTTACCTGTTATGACAAGAGGGAATAAATGAGATTTGAATTTTGAACAGCTTCATAACAGGGTCCAAAACAATGAGATTTGAATTTAGAACATAATTAAAGAAGCATTGGTTGGAGTGAAGCAAAGGGTGTGCAGTACTTAAAAAAAAATTCAACTGATTTTGTATGGGGCCGGGACTTTTTTCGGGACCGAGAAATTTTCAAAAACGGAATTTTATAAAATTGAGAATATCTCGTAAACGGTGAGTCGTAGCTAAAATCTAACAAAATTTTCAACCCCCCTACGGCATCCCCGGAGATACTTATAAGAAATCTGATGGACATATATTTTTTTATTTAATTTTTTTTTTTTTTCTAAACTCAAATTTTTTTTCTTGCCCGACTAGCGCTATGATGTATCCGAACGACAAAGAAAGGTAGGTAGTTTGAGTTGTCTTTACTGCTTTTCTTATAGAGGGGGATGAAAAGCAGAGTGTATTACTCGGCCGCAAAATTATTTTCACCTCGGGCGGCGTATATTGAATCCCTCGCTGCGTTCAGGATTCTACTTTAGAATCCCTCGCTGCGCTCGAGATTCTACTCTAGAATCCTTCACTGCGCTCTGGATTCAAAATAGCGCCCTCGCCGTAAATATATTATTTTGCTCCCTTGTAATACAATCTACTATTGTCTCCAACAAACCCGCAACCGACTATAAAACGCCAAATTAACTTTTACTAAAGGAAATTAAAATAGGTAAGTACTTTTTAGCAAGTAAAAAAAACAAGTAAAACTTAGAAATGAAATATTTGGGAAAAATGAAAGAAAAATAAATAAATAAATAAATAAAATAAAAATAAAAAATTGGAGGCGCCGGGTATCGATCCCGGTACCTCTCGCATGCTAAGCGAGCGCTCTACCATCTGAGCTACGCCCCCGTTGTAGACACTGACGAAAATATCGAGCACACTCAAAACGTTATTGCGTAGTAGCGGCGCACTGCTTACGCAATCAAATCACGAAATAGTACTTTCACAAGATGTCAAGGTGGCGCCGTTTATCAACCATGGTTATCTTCAAGGTGCGGAAATGAGAACACTACTTTTCCATACGATATAGGTACTTTAACTTTAAAGGACGCTTTCTTATCGTCACGCTTCTTAAAGATTATATTTCTGCGATGAAATCAGGATTAAATAAATTAACGCACTTATGGTAAACCTATGTAAAATGTGGTCATAATCTAATTAGGGATTTCCATTGTTATTAAAATTGTTTTTGAGCACAAAATATTTGCTAATTAGTTACAAAAGGCAGCGGATATACTTACCTAAATATTTTGTTGTTTATTAGGTACCTTTATGTTGAATTAATACCTATAAATAATAACTATAGTAATTGCCCAAATTTTTAGTAAGCACCGATTTGGATTACGCTAAACTGATGACTGATGAATTTCCAAATGTAAACTGAATCTTTTGAAGTGAAAAAAGACAAGTGGGAAAGTGTGTATAATTATGTTTTATATCTTTCCACGTTTTGCGTAAATGCCACTTTAAAATACCAATGTCATTTGAAACAATTAAACATTAAAAACAACGACTCCTTTGTTCTAAAATCTCAAAATATTAATTTCTTTGTGACAGCGCTGGCACACTGCCAATTAAGTTCTTCAGAGAATTCGTGGCAAAGGCCACAGAACTGTGAGTTACGGAAATTGATAATGAGTCGTTAAAACCATATCCTGGTACTTACTTTGAACACAGTCATGTTCATTACCTACCAGGAGATCAGACTTCTTTACAAAACTGTCGAGTTGCACACTAGCGCCAAAATTGTATCCATGATGTGTGCGTGGATTTCTTGTAAACTACACATTTTGCTTCAATGTAATGTAGTTCACTCAAAGTCAACGCAATATGAAACCAATTTGGCTCTAGTATGCAAATAAAAAAAAATTACGATCGATCGGTATGGTTTCAAGACTGACCCTACAGTAGGTCCTAGACAAAACTATCGAATCCCTCCAATATCAGAGACGTTGAGTTAAAACAATTGTTGGAATAGTCTCTGGTGTTTAGTCTTGACGTTCAGATAATCAATCTGAACCACTTTCATCATGGGACTATCTAGAATTCAATGAACAGTAGTTTTTAATTTTAGATTTTATATTAGAACTATAATTGGCCCTTAACTATGTAAGCTTTACATCCTTGTTAATTTGTTATTGTGCTGTTGTTATCCTGAATAAAAAAGTCACAAATAAGGCAATGTCATCATAATAATATGAATGTCTTTTAAGGCACAGATAGTTTGTTTCGGAACGCTTCAATGTGACAAAGTTCTAATTTTTTTTTATCCACAACGGGGTAGCACTTAGCCTTCATCACACCTCATGTTAAGTGGTGATAAGACTGAAGGTGGAAGCGCACTACTCCCGGAATCCACAATCACTGAGGAACTGGCTATCTTATCTCTAAATGACGGGACACAATAATGCTGAAAACATAATTGTTATGGCGTCAGACTTAGATAAGACGGTGGTAGCTAGCCAGACGGACTAAGAACAAGTCCTACCACCATCTCATATTAATTATTGCTTGTGACTGTACAACAGTTTCCAGAAATGTATGAGAGCTTATTTAATTGAACTGCTTTCCTTTCGTCAATGTGACGCGTACAATAAAGTCCGAAATATGCATGCCCAAAATATAAAGACAGTATTTTAAAAATAACATTTATTTAAAGGTTCTTATAAAATATACTTAGTAAATAATAAAACAGACAACTTAATAAATGCAAAGTTTTACCCTTAACAATATTATCTAGTGTTTGTATAAAATTTAAATTAAAACAAAACAAAAACGTCATTTTTTAACATAAGTGGAGGTAAATAGGTCCATCACCTTGATCATTATTAAACTTTATTATATTTTTCAACAATACAAGCCAAATCATAGTTATTAATTTTTATATCGGGTTAAGACCATATTTTTTGTCTTAACTTTCACATTTTCATATTAATTTGAAATGAGTTTTATACAAAAGGAAAGACTCCTGACAACTTTATTAACTCGCAACAGCTTCGAAATTAAGCTGTTTAGATTATTTACTTACTTATAAAAAGTTTGACAATTATTTTGACAGGTTAATCTGTGGTATTTTCAATATTCATCCAGCCATACTCGTAATAAATAACAGGGCAAATTAGTATCCGATGTACTCATTTTAACAAAAAGGCACTTTACCAATTCATTCTAACTTTTCCAGAACCACAATATTAGTTCCTTTTCCAACCGCTTCTCCTAGCTTGAGTGGCGCCACACTCGCCACGACGCCATCTCGCGGCGAGCGCACGACGTACTCCATCTTCATTGCTATCACCACGAATAGGGGTTGGCCCTTCACCACCTAAAAAGTATTTAAACAGTCATTGGTATTGGATAGATAAAACAACTTCAAGATACCTATTTAAAAATATGTAAATTAAATACTTTAATTCAAACTACGATATCAAGGGCTACTGTTACGTAAAGGACCATGCAATTTACAATATGGGAGGTGGTCCAAAGTGTGACAAATTATCTTCTTACTACCCCTTAATATAGGGGTAAGTACCCCTTTTCTAATTCAGTTAGTCTGAAATCCCCATTCCTGCAGTGGATATCACCATACCAAAAACCAAAAAGTAAAAAAACGGAAAATGAAGTATTTAGAAAAAAACGACCCGTCTCACAACTAGCTCCGATGGGACTCGAACCCACGACCTTTCGCTTTCCGGGCGACTGCTCTAACCACTCAAGATTCAAGATTCAAGATTCACTATCGATTAGATTAGATATCACTGAGCTACGGAGTCGTTCCGAGAAGCGTCGAATTTATCCAATACTTCTTACGCGCTGTATAGTCAGCGTTAATTTCATCAATGTGAAGATATTACTACCCTCACACGTTTTTTTTTCTAAATACTTCATTTTCGTAAGTATAGGAAAAATAAAAATACTTCATTTTCCATTTTTCAGTAATAAAAAATGCATGGTGAATGCAAAAAACTAAAAATTAAAATAAGTAAAAAAACGTTTGAAATCTGTTGGTGGGTGGGGACGGTAACTTGCATTGGTCCTTTCTAATAATTGGAGCAAAAGTAATAACAATTCTGACTCACTGGGAAAGTAAGTAATATATTTGTAATGTGTTTATCTTCACTTCACTGAACTCATAAAATAGTAACCCGAGGAGTATATTACATATTAGAGAGAGAGAGAGAGAGTATATCCATTTACTATAGATACTACATATCAAATAGAAATGCAGTCGCCTAGACATCGAAAGGTTTGAGCGCAGTTTGAGCATTTGTAAACTGATATAAAAAGTATCATAGAAGAATAGACTGCAAATGTACACGAGTTAACAAACCTTCTCTCCAGCTGAGACCATCACCCTTTCGAGAATGCCGGCGGTCGGTGCGCGGCCACTATCGGCGGCGGCGGAGGCATCCGCACCGGTAGACAATTGGAACTTGGGTCGGGGCAGCTCCAGGACCGTTTGGCCATTCTGGGAAATGATAATGAGATTATCAAAATATTTATTTTCTTCCATACCATATAAAATATCGTACGTTTAAACAAGAATAAAAAATTTAACATTTTTTTTTACTGTTGATCCTGTGTCTTGAGATCCAGCTTTCAACCCAATGCAATGATGGGTTGAGAACTGGTTTTTATCTTAGCAAGTTATTTTTGAAACAGTGAGTGTAGACATCGGGAGTAGTGATGAAACGGATAGCTGTTTGACCGGTTAAAGGATAACGGATATCCGGCGACTAAAGTAACGTTTGGTGCGATAAAACAGTACCAACTCGGGCGGCTTCGGGCTTGTTCTTGCATGTTTCACTGTTTCTGGGATTTAATCATTTGACATTTGATTCATTGCACATAGCTATTTCTGCGCCATTCTCACCTCATCGTAAACGTGGACCTGGTTATCATGCGTGAGCAAGCCCACGTTGCTCTTCTTGTCTCCAATAGTGGCGGTCATCCGTACCCCCCAAGTCCGTGTCCTGCAGAGAAGCCTCCACCTGCCTCCACTCGCCGCTGTTCACTTGGACCCTGTACGTCTAGCCTATTAAGGAAACTATCAGATAGCTATTTCTGCGTCATTCTCACCTCATCGTAAACGTGGACCTGGTTATCATGCGTGAGCAAGCCCACGTTGTTGTTCTTGTCTCCAATAGTGGTGGTCATATGTACCTTCAAGTCCGTGTCCTGCAGAGATACTTTTACCTGCCTCCACTCGCCGCTGTTCACTTGGACCCTATACGTCTGGCATATTAAGGAACTAACAGATAGCTATTTCTGCGTCATTCTCACCTCATCATAAACGTGGACCTGGTTATCATGCGTGAGCAAGCCCACATTGCTCTTCCGGTCTCCAATAGTGGTGGTCATCCGTACCCCCAAGTCCGTGTCCTGCAGAGAAGCCTCCACCTGCCTCCACTCGCCGCTGTTCACTTGAACCCTATACGTGTTGGGAGCGCTGGCGTATTCCACTGTCACGTTTAAATCTGTAAATGAGATTAAGCTTTTTATTATAGTTTAATGTAGGAAGATTACGTCTATAATATGTGGAGATAACGACTCTGCCCACAGAATCCAAGAAAGAGGTTAATTGCCTAAACTGAGTAAAGCGGGCGTCCGCGACGGGCACACGTTGCGGGTCTCCGTCCGTAGACACGCGCGCGGGCTCCGTGGAACCGCATCACTTAGCGCTATTGACTGAACAAGCCCGTGCGTGCTACCGCTGGCCCGCTGGCGGGCCCCGTTGCGGGCACCCGCGCGGGCGACCGTCGCGGGGAAACGGGCCACAAGGCGCGGGCGCGGGGCCCGCCTCCCCGCGACGGGTGCCCCCAACGGGGCCCGCGACGGAGCACTTTTGTATGGAACCACGCGGGCGTCCGCGTGACGCAGTTTAGGCCCTAACAGGAGCATGTCACGCATTTTGTATGAATGAAGCGTGAATCGAAAACAAGTTATGTAGGTACCATGACAACCTGAAGGAATTCAAAATCAACTACAGGTCAAAAGTATGGAGGGTTTGTTGCTTTGAACAAAGGGCTGTTCTATGCGACCCCCCCCACCCACTTAGTACTTCAACTTCTTTCATGTGTTCTGTGTGGTCTATTTTAAGAAGCTAACGACGAGACGTCTCTACATTTGACAAAAACGAGTCTGCCCCTTTCACTTTTTAGTCTAGGGTAAATAGAAGATAAAAATAAAAACATTTTTTTAAATCTTTTATAACTCCGCTTTTCTTGATGTCTCAAGGGTTTTTTACAACTGCGAATCCAAAAGAAAAGTTCATCAGTGGTTGAGGATTCCGGGAGTAGTGCGCTTCCACCTTCAGCCTTATCACCACTTAACATCAGGTGTGATGAATACTAAGTGCTACCCCATTGTGGATAAAAAAAACAACATCACAGTTTTGACGTCACACAGCGGTACATCTGATGTTTTCTTTTCTTTTTCTGATCTTTTCTTTTTTATTTGAATTTGTTGTGTGCTGTCAAAATAAATGTATTTTCTTTCATTCTTTCCATTCTTACCTGTTTCACCATACTTTAACGGTATGGTTTTCTTCAGCTGGTAGTTAGGTCTCCAGCCGGCTGACTCCACAGATATACCTTTCCAGCTGTCGTTTGCTTTGTTCAGTCTTTGAGAATAGAGAAGCTGTAATTAGAAACTTACTTTAAAATTATAATACTAACCGATGTTGTTATTCTATGATATTATTTTATTACGAAATTAATTTAACATCTATAATTTATGAATGTTCAAGTACTCATTCTTCTAAGAAATGCAAATATTATACTATTGAATTCGACTATAAATATTATAATAATCTAATTAGGTGGATTTATTTTCTTGAAAATAAAAATATTGGTTTTCAATAGTGTTTCCGCCAGGGCTTGAAAGCGGCAACACTTTAGGGTTATGCTGCCGGTAAAATTCCGGTACAGCGTTGATTTAAAGGTAGAGTATAACGGTCATGAATTAAGATTATTGTACCGGTATAGAAATCACGGTACGTTTATTTATACCGGTATAAAATAAACGGGTATCTAAACCGAAATTATTTCAGTGCGGAAAAATCATTGAGGGTTAAATGAGCCTTCCGGCCGCGTGGTTCGATCACGCTGTTCGATTGATCGAACCACGAGGATCAGAAATTCTTTGTGGTTCGATTGTATAAGCGAACTAGGCGGAAAGGAAGTAACATTTCTTTGTTTGATTCACTTAAATTCATCGAACTACGAAGAATCAAGAATCCTCGCTGTTCGATTGATCGACCTATCCGGATTTTAAATACCGCGTAGTTCGATCAATCGGACAACGCGACATTTCATCGAATCAAGAATCAAGAATCCTCGCTGTTAGATTGATCGAACTATCCGGATTATAAATTCCTTGTGGTTCGACCAATCGAACAGCGCGATCGAACCACGCGGCCGGAAGGTAAATGAGAAGAGTTCCATTTTTTGAAATTTTAAAATCGGTTCAGTAGTTTTCAGGGAATCTTGAAAATACTGTCATTTTCGTTACCACTTTACGTGAATTCATAACGTATCTTTAGGCATAACTCCTTTGTTTATAAACCGATTTAGATGATTCTTGTTTTGTTGAAAAAGGGATACCTTAAAGAGTGAAATAAAAATTATTAAAAAAAAAAAAACGCCTTCAAAAAATGACATCAAAAAGTAAGAAATAATCCCTCACCAAATAACGTACCTAAGTACTTTGAAGTCGGGCGGGTTTTAACAAAAACAACAAAAAATTATAGGTAGGTACATGTTTCACGCCCGACTTCAAAGTACTTAGGTACGTTATTTGGTGAGGGATTATTTCTTACTTTTCGATGTCATTTTTTTGAAGGCGGTTTTATTTTTTTATAAAAATAATTTTTTCGGTACACTATCATAAAATTCATAAAGTATGACGTCATACCGGCTTAAGGCAGCTTGCACCGCCTTCTCTTCAACAGCCTCAGTGCTAGGACTGGGGAACAGCTCGGCTTCGTGTTGCGGCATGAACGCGGTGTGTACGTCGCCTTCTACGAATGCCTTGGCACCACTCCGACGGACCAAGGTTACATTTGTTTCTTCTGGGGCATCATTGTCTCCTAGTAAATATTACTCACGTGTCCTAAAGCGGCTTGCACCGCCTTCTCTTCAACAGCCTCAGTGCTAGGACTGGGGAACAGCTCGGCTTCGTTTTGCGGCATGAACGCGGTGTGCAGGCCGCCTTCTATGAATGCCTAGGCACCACTCAGACGGACCAAGAAGGTTACATTGGTTTCTTCTGGGGCGTCAGTCTCTTAGTAAATATTACTCACGTGTCCCAAAGCGGCTTGCACCGCCTTCTCTTCAACAGCCTAAGTGCTAGGACTGGGAAACAACTCGGCTTCGTTTTGCGGCATGAACGCGGTGTGCAGGCCGCCTTCTATGAATGCCTAGGCACCACTCAGACGGACCAAGAAGGTTACATTGGTTTCTTCTGGGGCGTCAGTCTCTTAGTAAATATTACTCACGTGTCCCAAAGCGGCTTGCACCGCCTTCTCTTCAACAGCCTCATTGCTAGGACTGGGAAACAACTCGGCTTCGTTTTGCGGCATGAACGCGGTGTGCAGGCCGCCTTCTATGAATGCCTAGGCACCACTCAGACGGACCAAGAAGGTTACATTGGTTTCTTCTGGGGCATCAGTCTCTTAGTAAATATTGCTCACGTGTCCCAAAGCAGCTTGCACCGCCTTCTCTTCAATTCAACGGCCTCAGTGCTAGGACTGGGGAACAGCTCAGCTTCGCGTTGCGGTATGAACGCGGTGTACACGTCGCCTTCTACGAACGCCTTGGCGCCACTCAGACGGACCAAGAATGTTTGTTTCTTCTGGGCATCATTGTCTCCTAGTAAATATTACTCACATGTCCCAAAGCGGTTTGCACCACCTTCTCCTCTCAGAGCTAGGGCGGGCCAACAGCTCGGCTTCGTGTTGTGGTATAAACGCGGTATGCAAGTCGCCTTCTACGAATACCTTAGCGCCACTCAGACGGACCAAGAAGGTTACATTTTTTGTTTCTTCTAGGGCATCATTGTCTCCTAGTAAATATTACTCACCTGTCCTAAAGCGGTTTGCACCGCCTTCTCCTCAACAGCCTTAGTGCTAGGACTAGGGAACACCTCGGCTTCGTATTGTGGAATAAACGCGGTGTACACGTCGCCTTCTACGAATGCCTTGGCGCCACTCAGATGGACTAAGAAGGTTACATTTGTTTTTTCTGGGGCATCAGTGTCTCCTAGTAAATATTACTCACGTGTCCCAAAGCGGCTTGCACCGCCTTTTCTTCAACAGCCTCAGTGCTAGGACTAGGGAACAGCTCGGCTTCGTGTTGCGGTATGAACGCGGTGTGAACGTCGCCTTCTACGAATGCCTTGGCGCCGCTCAGACGGAGTAAGAAGTTAACGTTGGTTTCTAGTCCTGCTACCTGTGGACAGAACACATTAGTTAATTTAAGAATAAATAAGTGCCAGCTTTGCTTATTTATCTTTTTACGGTCATAAAGAAGTATGAAAAATGAAGATATTTAAAAAAAATTAAATAGCACAAACTATAACAGTTTAGCTTAACAGTCAAACTAGGGCAAGAAATTAAAGGATTTGCTGAAGATGGCCAAGCAAACTAGCTGAGCAAACAGTCCTTAGAATTTAGAAACACAATAGTAAAATGTGTTCTTTCTGTAACAAAGTCTTGTTATTTACGACTCACTTTATACTCCGACAGCTTGGCCCTGGTCTTGTTTAGCGCCTCGGTGCGGTCACGGCCCCACACCATCAGCTTGGCGATCATCGGGTCGTAGTGCATGGACACTTGTTGCCCTTCGCGGATGGCAGTCTCCAGCTAATGTTGACTAGGTACTCACTTTATACTCGGACAGCTTGGCCCTGGTCTTGTCCAGCGCCTCGGTGCGGTCGCGGTCCCACACCACCAGCTTGGCGATCATCGGGTCGTAGTGCACGGACACTTGTTGCCCTTCGCGGATGGCAGTCTCCAGCTAATGTTGACTAGGTACTCACTTTATACTCGGACAGCTTGGCCCTGGTCTTGTCCAGCGCCTCGGTGCGGTCGCGGTCCCACACCACCAGCTTGGCGATCATCGGGTCGTAGTGCACGGACACTTGTTGCCCTTCGCGGATGGCAGTCTCCAGCTAATGTTGACTAGGTACTCACTTTATACTCGGACAGCTTGGCCCTGGTCTTGTCCAGCGCCTCGGTGCGGTCGCGGTCCCACACCACCAGCTTGGCGATCATCGGGTCGTAGTGCACGGACACTTGTTGCCCTTCGCGGATGGCAGTCTCCAGCTAATGTTGACTAGGTACTCACTTTATACTCGGACAGCTTGGCCCTGGTCTTGTCCAGCGCCTCGGTGCGGTCGCGGTCCCACACCACCAGCTTGGCGATCATCGGGTCGTAGTGCACGGACACTTGTTGCCCTTCGCGGATGGCAGTCTCCAGCTAATGTTGACTAGGTACTCACTTTATACTCGGACAGCTTGGCCCTGGTCTTGTCCAGCGCCTCGGTGCGGTCGCGGTCCCACACCACCAGCTTGGCGATCATCGGGTCGTAGTGCACGGACACTTGTTGCCCTTCGCGGATGGCAGTCTCCAGCTAATGTTGACTACTCACTTTATACTCGGACAGCTTGGCCCTGGTCTTGTCCAGCGCCTCGGAGCGGTCGCGGCCCCACACCACCAGCTTGGCGATCATCGGGTCGTAGTGCACGGACACTTCTTGTCCTTCGCGGACGCCAGTCTCCACCTGGTGTTGATTTTGAAGTATTAAAACATAGCTCATCCATACCACAAAATAAAGAGTTTACAGAAGGACCGCTCCCACCGTTTTTGAAAATCTATACCCATCCTTGTCTGACTCACTAGGGTTGCTTCTGTATTGATTCTGAATTTAAAAAGGAGTAGGTAGTATAAGTTAACAATCATACATACATCAATTCGTTTATTCATACATCTTAAACATGTTTACATGCCTTAGAGGCTGCTTAGATGGTAAACAGAGCACCTAATATCCATTTAAAGTCCCGACGCCACACACGACGAAGACAGGATCCTATATTATGTTTTAATGTATTCCATTCCTATACGTTATAATGTACTCTATGAACAAGATATAAATATGGTGTAATAGTTACCCCACTAAAAACATAAACGTGAAAAAGGCACTAAGTTCGTCGAAAACATAAATGTAAAAAGGGTGCCAAGTTCAGCGAAAAATAGTTGAAATCTAAATAGGTTACAAGTTCCATAATTTTTTTCATTCATGAACTTCAAATAATAGATGATCAAACGAACTACTGTGAAGTTCGATCGCTATTATATGAGTCGTTTCATTCGAAGATATAATATTTACAGAGTAGTCCCTTTAACCTACAGGCAACTTCGCACGTCTTTAGAGATTTAAAAAAAAAAAGTTCACTAATCTGTCATTTACTGATCTGTGGTCAGTTTGACGCCATTTTTCTCATTTCGTTTAGAGCAAGTTCAGAGTAATAGCGGTTTTCTAGAACAAAGCTTAACTAGTGGGTTTGTAAACCTGCCTGCAGCTGAGGTTTACTGGGCTGGGCGGGTTGCTATATCTTCGAATGAAACGACTCATATAATAGCGATCGAACTTCACAGTAGTTCGTTTGATCATCTATTATATTTCGTCGTTTCATTCTTTGATATAATATTTACAGAGTAGATGTTTAGAGATTTAAGTTTTGTTCTAGAAGAGGTGTTGATGGGTTGTTTTTATAAGAATAAATAACCATCTCAATTAAACATATTATGTATTTGTTCATAAGCAGAATGTAAACAATCAACCCTTAAATAATATTAAGTTTTCTCCGTACAAATTAAATACCTAATCATAAATCAGCTACAAAAAAAAAAAAAAAAAAAAAAAAAAAAAAAAAAAAAAAAAAAAAAAAGTAACTAATCATTAGTAGGGAACGTTACGGTTCTCGCGAAGACATCTTCACTTTCAATAGGCCGGTTATAGAACCGAGCAAAGGCTGTGTAGATGTAGGTACTTGTCCAACCAGCTGTTTTTCTTATCTCGTCTACAAACACTGAGTCGTGAGCAAGCACGGTCGAGATGGAGGCGTATCGTGTGCTATTGCCACTCTCTCCCAAGCTCCCAACAGCTTATTTAACCCAGCGGCTTAAAGACTGCGAGCTGGTGCGCTTGTGGAGTTTTTGTATTTTAACAACAGTTTGTCTGCGTTCGAAGTCCTCATATTTTTTGAAAAATATATATGATCGACGAGGACTGAAGCAGGGCATATATTTATTTTCTCGTGAAAGAATGGCAAGTACAGCATGGGTTGTTCGCGGCCCGGGACCGAAGTTTTAATAATGTCGGTTATGGCTATCTTAACACCGTCTTGAGAAATGAATACATTTTCTAGTTTTATAAGCGTGAAAGTTTGTACCCTGTGCATTGTACAAAGTGTTCTTGTCTAGGCTCAGTACTAAATTTGGGTATCAATTAGGTATGTGGTTGAGAACAAGTTGTGGGTCCCAAGTAGAGGTATATTTAGGGCGACTTGGTTTAAGTTTGAAAGCGCCTTTTAGAACTCGTTAAATACACTCATGTGAGCCGATGTTACTGTTTAATGGTTTAAGAACAGTGAAACGGTACGGCGCGGGACGGTGATTTAATATCAACGTAAGCTTCGTCAGATAGCTCCCATTCAGTATCGGGGTTGCTTTTACTTGGCTCAATATCTGAGCCGTTCTTTTTTGTGTTTACTTATGACGCGTGTATCCAAATGGTGATGAATCTACCTACATCGTGTCAACTTCTTTGAGCGTCGAAATTTTATCCCATTTACCTTGACGGTTAATGTAGCATACTACTGTAGTATTATCCATGCGCAGTAATATTGCACAATATCGTCTTCCTTTGTAAAAGCTTTCATAGGACAGAATGTTGTAAAAAAGTTATTGCGCGACCAGTTTTGGTCATCTTAAAATTAAATTTTTGCTTTGCATTTACCGTTATGGCGCTGCAATGCCAAAAACTTCTAGCGTTCTTAAAGTTAAATCCGTATTTAGCTGCTAGACAGACCGAAATTAGAACACCAATAAAATTAGCAAAGATTCTTATTGTACGTTTCGTTAATTTTAAATAATTTCTGATCATTTGTGCAATGTTTCTGCGTTTTACAGCGAGAAATGTTGCGTATCATAATTATAAAAAGCCTTGGAAAGTACAGACTTGAGAAGGCGTTAAGACACTTTTCGCGGTTTACAACAAAACCTAAACATTGTAACAATTTAGGAGTCGTACCGTACGTAGTCGTACGGAAGTGTCCCCGATGCCTTATGTTAAGATTCTTTTTACTAACCTTCTATGGGCCACAGTATTGTCTGATAAATAAAGAATTTATTTATTAAGCATCGTCGAAATAAATTTACTGATTTATGACCTTGGCTTCTAAGATAGGACATATAACCTCTCTCATAATTTTGGTAAAAACCCTGGATGCTGATGCTACGGATAGGCCGTAAGGCAAGTCAGTAAATTCGTCGATAGCTAAGTTTGAATTTGGAGCTTGAAAATGAAATCTTAAATATTATTCGGTCTTCCTTACATATTGGAAGTCATAAATACGCCTCTTTGAGGTCAATCGGTGCTACAAAACTACCTTGTGGTATAAGTTAAGGAGATGTTCTATAGTCTTCCATTCTAAAATAGTTTTTCTTCTCAATAAATTTATTTAATGATTTAAGATTTAAGACAAAGCGTTTACCACCATTAGACTTGGGTGCAAGGAAAGTTCTTGATAAGGTCAATTACCGGGGAACAATGTGAAATTGCTCCAATTCAATTAATTTATTTATAGCTTGGGCCATCTCGTGACTTTCTTCGGGGGTAAATTTAGATTAAAGCACGACAGACTGTCACTTCCGTACAAAAGGGTATATAATATCCGTTTTGGATCCATGATAGTACTGTTTTGTTGTATGTTATATGAAACCAACAATCATAAAAGTATTGAATTCTGCCAGCGTGTACCTTTGTTATTGTGGCCGTGCACGGGGCCTGGGTTGATTGTAGTTCTTCGCATGAGACGAAGCAGGCTGAGGGTAGGTTCGTCGCGGTGGCGGCGCTAGCCTCTGTCCTGTCCTGTGGTTTGACCTCCCCGCCGCCCCCCTGTTTCACGGGTACTGAGGAGGTCCTGACCGGTTTCCCTGATGGGCAGGACGAATGACTGTGGACTGAACTGCAGAAGGTTTCTGAATTGTGAATGTTTTCCAAATCTGTGAACCTTGCCGTTCGTATTACCCAATAAAGAGTCATATCTATCGGAGTCTTGTAGGACGTGCAGGAAATTATTTTCTAAACTAGATGTAATAAGTTTAATCTTATCTTTCGTTAGGAAATGGTGTAAATCAATACCAAAATGCGACAGTCGTCGCTTAGATACTAAAGAGATTGTATCTTATCGTCTGAGGAGAGCAGTGTGTCCATTGCTCTATTTACCTATTGCCGAGGTACCCATATCAAGTTGTTGTTGTTGAAAACCAAGAAACATTTTGTAGCGTCCCCTCACGACGACGACGTCAGAAACTGCGGCAGCAATCGCTGCGTTTAATTTAGGTGCGTGCAACATTCCACAATTATTTGGTATCAAGTACCTTTGTCAAGTTCTCTTTCTGATCTTTTGGTAGACCTATTTTTCATAAAGGTGTCCATAAATTAGCTAAGCTGAATGGCATCTGCAAAATCAGGCGTATCGGACGTAGACGCCCTCAACGCTGACAATATTATTGTGGATCGAGGGTTATCGATGTAATTTCTTGAGTGAGCCGTTTGCGATACTGCGGCATCCAAGGTTTGTTGGATGGATTTTTCCAAAGATTGTTCGATAAAGTCCCGCATCGTTTTGTATGATATTTATTGTATCCAAAACAAACATACTCTTTTTTGCCAAAAAAAAACAACATGAGGGTAGAATGTAAAAAATAAAATTCAACGAATAAGTTATTATGGCCTAATAATTTATGTTGTCCCGCAGACAATAAACTATGGATAACTTGCATCTATCCTAGAATGCAGGTAGATTCTACTTTATGTCATAATATGTGACCCATAATTAGCCCGCAGCTAATTACGATATCGCGGTTGACCCCCAGTCAATTGCGACTTAGTTTGATTTTATGTAACTTAATGAACTGTAGATAACGTGCGCCTATCCTAGAACGCAGGTAGATTCTACTTCATGTCATAATATATGTCCCATAATTAGCCCGCAGCTAATTACGATATCGCGATTGATCCGCAGTCAATATCGATTTAGTTTGATTTTGACTAACTACCTAAATAAACTGAAGATAACGTGCGTCTATACTAGGACGCAGGTAGATTCTACTTCATGTCATAATATATGGCCTATAATTAGCTCGCAGCTAATTACGATATATCGCGATTGACTCGCAGTCAATCTCGATGTAGTTTGATTTTATGTAACTAAATAAACTGTAGATAACATGCGTCTATCTTAGAACGCGGGTAGATTCTACTTCATGTCATGATATATGACCCATAATTAGCTCGCAGCTAATTACGATATCGCAATTGACTCGCAGTCAATCTCGATTAAGTTTGATTTTATGTAACTAAATAAAGTGTAGATAACATGCGTCTATCCTAGAACGCGGGTAGATTCTACTTCATGTCATAATATATGACCCATAATTAGCTCGCAGCTATTTACGATATCGCGATTGACTCGCAGTCAATCTCGATTTAGTTTGATTTTATGTAACTAAATAAAGTGTAGATAACAGGCGTCTATCCTAGAACGCGGGTAGATTCTACTTCATGTCATAAATATGACCCATAATTAGCTCGCAGCTAATTACGACATCGCGATTGACTCGCAGTCAATCTCGATTTAGTTTGATTTTATGTACCTAACTAACTCATCTAGTGAAATCACTTGTTCATGTTCACCAGTGAACAACAAGAAACAAATAAGTATTAATTGTATCTTAATATCTGATAAATTTAGTTAACTATTGTGTAGCTTGTTAATAACTTGTATGCACAAATATTCGAATAGGGATTGATAAAGCACTATAAACGTACCTGTGGCATTATCTTCATTCTCGGAAGAATATAAACGTTGGACTCGTTCAACATTTTCCTGTGCGCTGCGTTTCGGCATTTAAAATAGACGCGTGCGCTCGTTGCCTCGCACGAAAAAGGAATGAGAAAAATGGCGTCAAACTGACCACAGATCAGTAAATGACAGATTAGTGAACTTTTTTTTTTTAAATCTCTAAAGACGTGCGAAGTTGCCTGTAGGTTAAAGGGACTACTCTGTAAATATTATATCAAAGAATGAAACGACGAAATATAATTAATATTTTCTTAAATGTTGAATTTATAACTTGTCATCTTCAAAAATTTAAAAAACTTTATAACGCAAGAACTATATCAAGCAATAGTGGTAACTATTTTCAAAACAAGAAAGTGTATTTAAATACCTTTGTTGTGTGTTTTTATCGTATATAGGTAAATAAAAAAATATAAACAAGAGTAACGGGACTCAACGCGACATTTATTATGAAGTACATATTATTATGTACTTACAGCTTGACGTTTCGGCTGTGTTGCAACAACCGTGGTCACAAGCAGACCACTGCTTGTGACCACGGTTGTTGCAACACAGCCGAAACGTCTATAATTATAATGGAACGCGAAAGTTTAAAATCTTATAAAAAAATATAGTTTAATAGTAAAAGTCAAATTTGTTTATTCAATTTAGATTGTTATTTACAATACTTGTGAACGTCATAAAAGCTACGCTATCGGTTCGCAAACCCTACAGCGGGAGAACAGCGAGATGAAAACAGGTTCATATTTGTTTCTGGCGCAGCTGTTCTTTTTAGTCTTTTCTTGCATTCAAGAATATCGTTTTTCAGCTTTCTTTTTCTGGGAGAACTTGCAGAAAGGTGAGCTGCGGTTTGTGAATTTGAGTCACATTTAACTTTTTCATATTGTGTACAAGATTCCTTAGTCTCCACAGTTGCTTGCGATTCTTTATTTTAACTTTTTTTTACAGGTAGCAAATGTTTGGGACTAGTGCCTTTTTTCAGGACAGTTCGGTTCGATGTCTTGTTTGTAGAATTGGTTTCGAAATGGGCCTCACAAACTCGGAGATATGTTGACCATTTGTTGTGTACAACTTCTCGATCAATTAAACTTAACCATAAGGTTCGTCTGAAAAGAAATCATTTGATTTTTAAAATGAACTAGTTATTTTTGCAACGAAAATAGCTTATGGCACTCCTATGATTAAGACGTTAAACTAAATAGGTATACTTACGCATAATCTTGGGTGGTCCGTTTTCTCCTGAACTTGGCTGGCACACTGCCGTGCGTCAAAAAAAACTTTACTGTAAGTAAAATGTCATTTGGGCTAAGTATAATGACTGGCGTTCTATCCCGAACTTGGCAGGCACACTGCCGTGCGCTTAGATGACAAAAAAATACTGCAAGTAAAATGTTATTTAGTGTTTAATAAATGGAGTCTCTAAAATGTAAGTAGGATCTCTTAACACTGCTAAAATAAAAGAAAATGCAACGACAACTTTTGAAAATTCGTCAACATGACTTGTGGCTGTGTTCTCTGAACCGCCAAGAAGTTTTAAGAAACTATAACATCTAAATAAGGACCAGCGTCATCATCATGTCAGCCGAACGACGCCCACTGCTGGGAATAGGCCTCCCCCAAGGATATCCACAACTAGGTATCGGTCCTGCGCTGCCCGCATTAGTAATTAGATTATGCGTGACCCGCTGCGAGTTGTGATTGTGACCGGCGGGCGGCGCTCGAGCGCCAACAAAGAATATAATATCTAGGTACCTACTTAACTAAACCATAGTACCCAAATACTGGCGGACTACCAGCGAACGATAAGATGATGTGTATGGTTGATCGTCGTTATCAAAGCGGCTAGTTCCAAAAGTACCTAGGTATACTCACCTAACAACAAGAGAAAACAGTTTAACTTACCTTTCAATATCGTTTGGAAATTTAAAGAACGTGTATGCAGTTTTTAATCGTATTTAGACAACCAAATACACTGGAAATGTAATAATATCGGTTGGTTATTTTGTTAAATATTAGTAAAATAGGTATATAAGTGTCACAGTGACACGTAGCGGCAGGCGCGGACGTGAAGTGATCAATTAAATGCTCTTTGGAACTTACGATCACTGACCTCTTTGCGATACTCGCGACTGAGTACTGTCCCAAACTGCCCCATTTTGCCTGTATATGTGACGTCTATGTGTGCGTGACGAAAATGGCACCTTGTTCTAAGCGGACTCTCTGCTAGGGCGACCGCCCGCGTAGTTACTTTGTGTCCATACCATACACGTCCAAATGGTTTCCCAAAAAATCGGTTCAAAACTGATTAATATTAATTAATATTGAACCGATTCAATGTTTTTTTTCAGTCAGTATTAACGTGTTTCTGTGGCTACAGAGAGCAAAACAGGGGCAAAAGACTGTGACTGAGTTCATTTTTATGTTATGTATTTTTTTTAACATTGTTATTTCTTGTATCTGTGTATATGTGAGTGGCAATAAATGCATTTTCTTTATTTCTATAATTTTATTTCTAAACTGATACTTGCATTGAAATTACATTTAACTCACCCTGACGTTTTCCTCTGGTTTCGGCTGCGTCAACCGGTGCAAAGTCCCAGCGCGAGGCAGGAACCCCGCACCCGGTTCTTCAGCGTAAATGCGGCACTCTACCGCGTGGCCGCGCCGTATGATCTCATCCTGGGTTAAGGGTAACGGCTCGCCGGCAGCGACTCGTAGTTGCCACTCTACCAAATCCGTGCCTGGAGAAGAAAGGTGAAGAAATTTCGAATAAGTTGACTTTTTACATCGCTTAGGCAGTACTTGGCGGAGTCCGTGGAGCAGTGGAAAACGCGCTCGGCCTGCGATCGTTGGGGTTAAGTAACTTTTGCAATGTTCGGTCACGGGATGGGTGAAAAACCTTTTCATCTCGAACTCCTCCGTGCTTCGGAAGGCACGTTAAGCCGTTGATCCCGGCTGCACTTGCAGTCCTTAATACCCACCAATCCGCACTGGGTAAGCGTGGTGGGGCATGGCCCGTTCTGTTTATCCATTCATAATGAAGGCTGGCGCCCCACCAGTGGGCACCTTAAATGGTTGATTATGACTATGTTATGAGGCAGAACTTGGTTGGTTCATGTAAGGTCGGTGTAAGAGGGTTTGTTTTGATTCTGGTCTTTCTGATGACCTGGATAGTCTTGACGGGTAACCTAGGAGTCTGACGAGTGACAAAACATTCTCATCACTCTAAACAATCTCAATCCAGGACTCACCAGTGATCATCTCCGAGATAGGATGCTCGACCTGCAGCCTCGTGTTCATCTCCATGAAGTGGAACTCGTGAGTGACGCGGTGCAGTATAAACTCGACCGTGCCCGCACCGACGTAGCCCACGGCGCGGGCCGCGCGGACCGCCGCCTCGCCTAGAGAACGACGGGTCTCTTCCGATATACCTGGCTGGAAGAGCAATCCATTCTAATCAAGGAGCTTCTACAAGGAAACTGGAGTTTTCAGCCTGAATAAAAATGTGTGTCCAGCAAATTTGACATTTAACTACGTATTGGCTGTCTTTTGTCTCATGTGACCATACGTTTTGTTTGAAAGTATAGGTGAGACGGAAGACAGCCACAGTCTACAAAAAAGTGTTAGTACTACTATCTCCAGTTTCCATGGTTGAATCTCCTTGATTCTAATATTATAAAGAGAAAAGATTTTGTAGTATGTGTACACACACATGCATACGGCAATTAGGTCATGTCGCAACTCTATTAGTTAAAATTAGCAAGTAAGCACTTTGTTTGTATTAAGTATTTTATTTTATATTATTCACTCAATAAACGGACTTCACAGCTACACCATGTTTCCTTAAACCACCAAACCAAACATATTATCAGAATTTGTTTTTTGTTTGTAACGAATAAACTCAAAAAGTAATGGACCGATTTAAAAAATTCTTTCACTATTACAAAGCTACATAATTCCTCAGTAACTTAGGCTTGCAGGAGAACTAAAACCACCGACGTCGCTCGAAGGATTGCATCATTGAAGTGGCAGTGGGTGGGGCACATAGCGCGGAGAACCGATGGCCGTTGGGGCGGAAAGTTCGCGAATGGCGACCGCGTACCGGACGACGTTCCGTGGGCAGGCCCCCTACAAGGTGGACCGACGATCTGGTCAAGGTCGCGGGAAGCCGCTGGATGCAGGCCCCCTACAAGGTGGACCGACGATCTGGTCAAGGTCGCGGGCAGCCGCTGGATGCGGGCAGCGCAGGACCGATCGATGTGGAGATACTTGGGGGAGGCCTATGCCCAGCAGTAGGCGTCGTTCGGCTGACATGATGAACATAGGCTATATTTGATCAGGAAATTCCCACAGGAACGGTTCCCACGTGGGTGAAACCGCGGAGAGCCACTAGTCGGTGATATAAGAATTAGTTTAAAAAAAGTTAAAACAAAAGCAAACAAACGTTTTGCAAGTTGCACTATTTGAGTTATTTAACATAGCAAAATAAAAGGAAAGGATAGAAAATCGACTTGCGCAGTCGCCAGACATCAAGCTTTACAATTATTGTTCTATTAAAACCGCTCTAATTGCGTACGTGATAAGGGCGCACAAGCAGATGCGCCTCTCTATTAAACAATTAAAAAAGAATAAACAATATAATTAAGGTGTCCGTTACGCTGGCAAGAAAGTAGCTTCTAGAGGGAAGCGAGTTTGATGAATAGTTAGTGCGTAATTTGCTGTAAATGTGCGCCAAATAAAAAAATTGTGGGCCTAATACTTTTGGAATAAAACGGGAAAAACGAATTCTGCTGGAGTAACGGTGCTCCAGCAGGAAGATTCTAAACTAATGATCAGAGAGAAATAAAAATTATGTGGGCGGGTAGCTTAGATTCTAGCAGGAATGTGCGCCAAATATGAAATTTGTGGGCCTTACAGTTTTGGAGATATTTGATTTTCTGCTGGCGTAACGTTTTGCCGAGTCCCAGATCTCGGGAACTACTGGATGTGCGATCTTACAGTAAAGGCATATAAGTAGCGCCTAATTTGTGCTGTATGCACATACAGAAAACATTTCAAAAATATTCACGGATTTGAAGTAAACAGACATTTTCAGAAATCAAAAAAATAATTCTAGCGCCTAAACTACCACACAAATATAGAAACCAAAAACGGTGTTCTATTCTTCTTGCTATTTCTAATTACCATAAAAAGTTTGAGAATCCCACAGTTCCGCGTTTTTGAATAATACCCACATGAAGGTGAGACAGACAATGTCATGACTTTGACGATCAGCAGGATAAAGATATCAGAGATTATTTAGATCCTAGCCCAATAAATAATTAGTGCTGTTACTAAAGTACATGTTCTGAAAATTTCAGCATCAAATTTTTCGTAATAAAGTAAATATTCATTAAAATCCAAAACAACTGCCAGTATTCTGATTAACCGACCAAATTCGATAGACCACGAAAAAGCGACGCGCTCATACATATTAATGACCTTCTTAACTTTTTTGCCGGTCAGATTTGTACACGTCACGTTTGTGTACACTTAAGTAAAAAAGTGATTTGACTGAGTACTTTTATTTAATTTTTAATGACGAATGAAGCTATTTCTGTTTTGTTTTTTTACTTGAAGTGAAAGAATTCAAATAATTTTGACATTATTTAAGTATAAAAATAAAATTAAGGTTTTTTTGTAATTTTATTTCGTTTTTTTTCAAACATAGGTACCTAATGTGCAATGTGATTAAATTGACAATAGACAGTGATCTCACATGAATAAATATTCCACCAACCAATAACCAAGCTGCCTTAAGGGCTTATTACACTTGGCTAAATTCAGCATCTAATGAGCGATTTTCTGAAAGCTCAGTCACTAGATGGCGCTGTCCCACCTATGCAGTTAGAAGGAACGGAACGTTATAAATTTTACCTTGACGCGACTTTTTTACGTAAAACGGAACGTCAGACAGATGTTATTTATTTACCTAAATCTTTAAATTTACCTATTTCGTTTCTGTTCCTCACAGTAGTACTTATTTAATATATTATTAGTTCCCTTTGGGTTTTTAAAAAGTAATTAATTTAAATATGTTTCATACCAAAATATACCATAGACATGTACATACTTATTCAACGACATCTAGTGAAGCAATTGGAAGCTTTTTTTTTTAAAATGGCCTCTCAGAAAATCGCGCATTGGCAGTATGGCTTGATGTCTTCGCCTGTCCAAAAGGACGAACTTTTTTACAATACAATACAATACCTCAGTTGTTGCGGTATATGTGACAGGGCCGCACCGCACGTCGCGCGCATAAAAGCCCCCAGTACAGGTTGGCCGACCATGGTCGGCGACCATGACCAATACATCGTACATTGACACTTTTGAACGAACAAGTTTAAAAAGGTTTTTTCAAAAGTGTCAATGTACGATGTATTGGTCATGGTCGCCGACCATGGTCGGCAAACCTGTACTGGGGTCTTTAGACGAGCGAGATTGAGGAAGTTAATAGAGTGATTTTGTCGACGAATTGGTTTTTTTTTTTTAATGGGAATTAATATTTTTAACACCGCGTTGCTGTTTTCTTGTCAAAATAGTACTAAAAACCAAGTTTCATCAAAATCGGCCCACAAACAAAAAAGTTGGCCGCCATCTTAGATTTTTAATATTTTTAACACCGCGTTGCTGTTTTGTTGTCAAAATAGTACCAAAAACCGAATTTAATAAAAATAGGCCAACAAAGAAAAAAGTTGGCCGCCATCTTGGATTTTTAATATTTTTAACATAGCGTTGCTGTTTTCTTGTCATAGTACTAAAAACCGAGTTTCGCCAAAATCAGCCCACAAATAAAAAAGTGGGCGGCCATCTTGGATTTTTAATTTTTTTAACATAGCGTTGCTGTTTTTTGTCCAAATAGTACCAAAAACCGAGTTTCATCGAAATTGGCCAACAAACAAAAAAGTTGGCCGCCATCTTGGATTTTAGAAATTAATACGTCCCAGACAGTAGTTCTATAAAATATGCGAGATCAAGATTTGCACGTATGCAAATCGTATGCACTATAATATTAATTAAATAAGAAGTTTGTTTATTTGTTTATTTGTCACGCCCCGCACGATTGACCTGTCTCTCTTGACGTCTCCGTCGGACTACTGTATGGAAAAATGGTTCCTTCTTATACTGTGCTGGTATGAATAAAGGCTCAAACTATCCTTTTGAATGATAGAGCACTATTCACCTACATTTACCAAAAAAAAGTTATGAACGCGACTGTACATTAAATTTTTCTGCATAATACGACACATTAAAGAAGGTCATCAATATGTATGAGCGCGTCGCTTTTTCGTGGTCTATCGAATTTGGTCGGTTAATCAGAATACTGGCAGTTGTTTTGGATTTTAATGAATATTTACTTTATTACGAAAAATTTGATGCTGAAATTTTCAGAACATGTACTTTAGTAACAGCACTAATTATTTATTGGGCTAGGATCTAAATAATCTCTGATATCTTTATCCTGCTGATCGTCAAAGTCATGACATTGTCTGTCTCACCTTCATGTGGGTATTATTCAAAAACGCGTAACTGTGGGATTCTCAAACATTTTATGGTAATTAGAAATAGCAAGAAGAATAGAACACCGTTTTTGGTTTCTATATTTGTGTGGTAGTTTAGGCGCTAGAATTATTTTTTTGATTTCTGAAAATGTCTGTTTACTTCAAATCCGTGAATATTTTTGAAATGTTTTCTGTATGTGCATACAGCACAAATTAGGCGCTGCTTATATGCCTTTACTGTAAGATCGCACATCCAGTAGTTCCCGAGATCTGGGACTCGGCAAAACGTTACGCCAGCAGAAAATCAAATATCTCCAAAACTGTAAGGCCCACAAATTTCATATTTGGCGCACATTCCTGCTAGAATCTAAGCTACCCGCCCACATAATTTTTATTTCTCTCTGATCATTAGTTTAGAATCTTCCTGCTGGAGCACCGTTACTCCAGCAGAATTCGTTTTTCCCGTTTTATTCCAAAAGTATTAGGCCCACAAATTTTTTATTTGGCGCACATTTACAGCAAATTACGCACTAACTATTCATCAAACTCGCTTCCCTCTAGAAGCTACTTTCTTGCCAGCGTAACGGACACATAATTAAGAGTGAGGAATAAGGTATGACATTGGTTTATAAAAATTATCTGTTTACGTGAGGACTTAATTCTAATTTGTTGATACTTACAGCTGGAGCTTCCTCTATAATTTTCTGATGACGCCTTTGAACTGAACAATCTCTCTCAAACAGATGAACAACATTGCCATGCATATCTGCAAATACCTGAAAATTATATGAACAACCATCCTATATTGTAAATTGTAATATAATATGTACATTACAACATTTTTTGCAGAAGTAATTTGATTTTCTTTTTATGTATTTATTCACAGGACATATTACAATTTATGATAATGGCAACACTACATTATAATAGTAAAAGTTTGAATTGCAATCTATGAATTAATTATTTATACCATCAAGATTTTTATTCACAAATAAGTTTACCTGTACTTCCACATGTCTGGGATCTGTGATGTATTGCTCTAGTAACATGTTATCATCTCCAAATGACTTCAATGACTCTCTTTTTGCTGATTCCAGTTGAGGCAGGAAGTCTGCTTCCGTCATAGCTATTCTCATTCCCTGGAATACAAAGGTGTTATAATTTTCAACCAGACATAAGACAGTAAAAAGGGCAAAAGCTTAACAAAACAACTTGTTTGCAGAAAAAAGAGGCAGTTGCTCCATTTTAATAAAAACATTCTCACTTCAGTCTATAAGCAGATTATCTACTCGATATTTCTCTTCACTACTTATCACTAATTTAATATAACTATCTCAGACCCTCGTATAACTATTTTAAGAAACATGGGATTTTTGCCATTTTTATTAAATTTGTTTTCGAGTTACCGATATTTCAGCGCAGTTGCACACGCCATGATCTGATCATGGATCACATGGTAAAAACCCCGTTTTTCATAATAGTTAAAGTGATAATGGCCATGTAAGTTTAAAATGTTATTAGGTACTTACTATCACTTTTAACAAAATACTAAATGACTCTTATTTTGACTAAAAGCCTCAAATAAGAATAAAAACTTCCCTATTTCTCCAGAGAGAGCAGTAAAATATTAAACTTTTGTTCACATTCCATACATTGCTCTATGAAATTCAACTAATGTTTTACATTTTTGGATGTTTGAGAATGTCAAGAAATTTTCAAAGTAGTTTCAAATGAAACAGGAAAAACAAACATTTATCCACCACATTTATCCTACTAATATTATAAATGTGAAAGTTTTGATGTTTGGATGTTTAGATGTTTGGATGTTTGTTACTCAATCACGCCAAAACGGCTGAACGGATTTGGCTGAAATTTGGGACATAGATACTTTATAGTTTGGAGAGGAACATAGGTTACTTTTTATCCCGGAAAATATCACACTCCCGCGGGATAACGTCGTGTAGTTCACGCGGGCGAACCGCGAGCGGAAAGCTAGTTTTTATTAATTATTAGTGGATAGCAGAATATCGAGATAAAATATAACCTACGTCACTCGGGAAGAATGTAGCTTTCTAATGGTCAAAGAATTTTCAGTAGGTTCTGAGGCTATTCGATGCAAACAAACAAACAATCAAATCATTCCTCTTTATAATATTAGTATAGATAGATTACAAGCTTTCCGTCCATGGCTTCGCCAGCATGGAGTTCACGACGTTATCCCGCGGGAATGTGATATTTTTTCGGGATAAAAAGTAGCCTATGTTCCTCTCCAGGCTGAAAAGTATGTGTCCCAAATTTCAGCCAAATCCGTTCAGCCGTTTTGGCGTGATTGAGCAACAAACATACAAACATCTAAACTTTCACAATTATAATATTATTATAGTAGGTAGGGTAAAAAACATGTAGCCTATTTGCTGTTGAGAGCAGTTTTCTTTGATTTGAATACTCACTTTGCCACCACCTCCTCTCACAGCCTTGATCATAAGAGGGAATCCTATCTTTTGAGCTTCAGCTTGTAATTTATCAATGCTTTGGTCTTCTCCATGATATCCTTTGACTATTGGCACACCAGCATCTGACATGATTGCTTTTGATGTGCTGCAGAAGTAAAATCATAATTTAAGACTAACTATACTAGAAAAACCACCACCTAGTCTCCAAGTACCTCAGGTGGGACTTAAACCCAAGACCTTTAGCAAATGGATTTGTGGATTTCTCTTCTCTTGTTAGTAAAGCATTGTGAACATATTTTTTTAAACCTTATAAAAACCATAATAATCAAAATTTAATTTAAATTAAATTAAAGTTTTATAATAATTTTTCGTTGTGCAAGTAATAAATACTTCTTACCTCCCTATCTCTTACCTCTTAATTCCCATATCCCTTATAGCTGATGGGGGTGGGCCAATAAAAATTACACCTTCTTTAGCACATTTCTCACAAAACTCAACATTTTCAGACAAGAAACCATAACCGGGATGTATGGCCTGGCTGTTTGATTTCTTCGCTACTTCTAGTATTTTGGAGGCATTCAGGTAACTCTGAGTTGAAGGAGCGGGCCCAATGTGGTATGCTTCATCAGCCTAAAAAAGAATTGAGAACAGTGTAGCTAATTAACCGAATTTTTTTGCAATTCTTCATAACCAGTTTTGAGGATTCAAACAGAGAAGATAGGTAATACATTTAATGATTTGATTTGTTTTATTGTGAAGCACGATGAGGCCTTTTACTGTGGACACAACCCTCCTAAAATAGAAAAAGAAAAAATAACCCATAATCTTCAGGCTTCAGATGAGGTTAAGTTAAGCAAAGTTACAGTTCGTTGGTTGCTCTTGATAGAATTATTTTCATTAATACTAAACTTACTTCATCATGTCAGCCAAATGACGCCCACTGCTGGGCATAGGCCTACTTACTTAATTACTTAATAGTTCACAATAGCATAGAAAATTATAAGTCAGAAAGTTTAACACTGAAACATTTACCATTTCTACA
The DNA here is from genome assembly GCA_949710035.1 of Crambus lathoniellus. NCBI lineage: Eukaryota > Metazoa > Arthropoda > Insecta > Lepidoptera > Crambidae > Crambus > Crambus lathoniellus. The sequence goes on from OX453297.1 coordinate 16,201,217, forward strand.
TGCATAGCATGTTTGTCAGCATCAGAAAAAACAGCCACTGTCTTGATGCCCAGCTTCTTGGCTGTGCGCATCACCCTGCATGCTATCTCTCCACGGTTTGCAATGAGCACTTTGCTAATGTGCTGTCTGTGAAGATCTTCCCTGAGGGCGCGAACATGACTGAACCTAACAGCATATTGATGGTTCCAATTGTAACTGAAAGAACAACAGAATTATTAAAATATTGTGCTCGAATTACACTTTAATTTAGTTGTACAAAATATGTTTATCATTAAAACTGCAAATAACTTACCAAATACGATTTAATTGCCTTAAATACGACATGTTGGTGGCACCGAATTTGTTATTAAGAATTAAATCAGTGTTATCTATTTACGTTACCAAAAGATTACTTCTTGCGGCCGGCCCCTTACAGATAACTCGTTATAATGAGCATTACGCGTTATCAATTTAATAGCAACGTCACATATCGTTAACTGAAGCAGTCTGTCTGTTATCTCATAATTAGCTTTGCAAATAAGTAAACTTTTGAACTTGTTTTCAACAAAATAATTTCAAGAAAGTAATTATTTATTGTATGTATGGTGGCGGCATGATACAAAATTGTTCTTAACTTTATTAGCCGCATATTTTAAGTTTAATCGTTTAAAATTATGTTTCATTTTAGTTATGAAAAACTGATGAAATTAAATAAATAGATAAAAACAAAACGACAGTTTGTTTACGTTTACTGAATGACGTACACGTCACTGTCACTGTGACAGTGTGACGTTGTCAAGTCAATTATTTTTTGGATCCGTAGCTCAAAGAGCAGAGACCGTGCTTCCTTAGGGTGGTATTCCATTTATCAAAGATCTTTTCATCTATATATATATATAAAAATGAATCCCTATTTCCCTTGGTCACGCCATCACGCATGAACGGCTGGACCGATTTGGTTAATTTTGGTCTTGAAATGTTCGTGGAAGTCCAAGGAAGGTTCTAACGGTGAGAAAATAGGGGAAGGAGGGGTAAGTAGGGGTAGAGTAGAAGTAGGGTAGGGTTGGGTAGGGGTAGGATAGGGGTAGGGTAGGCGTAGGGTAGGGGTAGGGTATGGGTAGGGGTAGGGTAGGGGTAGGATAGGGGTAGGGTAGGCGTAGGGTAGGTGTAGGGTATGGGTAGGGTAGGGTAGGGTAGGGGTAGGGTAGGGTAGGGGTAAGGTAGGGTGGAGTAGGGGGTAGGGCCACGGGAACGAAGTCGCGCTGGGTCAGCTAGTTGATTAATAATTTCTTTGGTCAAATGCATATTGGATTGTAGTCCGATCAACGGGGCATATGTAACCCGATAAATTCCCCCGTCGTTCAAATTTGGCACGATTGTAGAGTAAGTAATGCTGATTTAGGATCTGCAAGAATCCAAGAATATTTCCCACGCCAAGTTAGTCATTTTTGACGTGCCGTTAGCGCGTGAAAATCGCTTCCAATTTCTTTGAGAATGGTTCCATAGCCTCATTACTTTCTGTATGCGTACCTTTTACTAGGTAGAATAAGGTAATAAAGTTAGAAAATAACATTTCTTGCTAGAAGTTGAGATTTTGACCTAAATGTGAAAACATAAAATTGCTTTTAATTTCTCCGTTAATGTTTTCTTGGCCTGAAATACCATCTGCATACGTACCTACGTATTACAAGCTAGAATGAGTATATGTAGGAATCCAATAACATTTCTTACCAGAACTTGAGATTTTTACCTAAACGTGAAAACGTTAAATCGCTTCTAATTTCTCTGTTAATGGTTCTTTAGTCTCATTCCTTCCTGTATGCGTACCTATTACTAGATAAAATCACTTTATAAAGGAATTAAAAAATATTTCTTGCTAGAAGTTGAGATTTTAACTCAAACGTGAAAACATAAAATTTCTTCTAATTTTTAGCCTCAAATACTTTCTGCATAACGTATTACGAGTTAGAATGAGTATATGAAGGAATCGAAAAACATTTCTTACTAGAACTTGATATTTTTACCTAAACGTGAAAACGTTAAACCGCTTCCAAAATCTCTGTTAATGTTTCCTCAGCCTCAAATACGTATGTATACGTATATACGTATGTATTTATAATAAGAATGATTACATGAAGGAATTCAGAAACATTTCATAATAGAAGTTGAGAGTTTTACCTAAACGTGAAACCGTAAAAACGCTTATAATTTATCTGTGAATGTTTCCTGAGCCGCAATTACTTTCTGTATACGTACGTATTTCTAGTTAAAATAAGTAAGTATGTAAAGAAGTTTAAAAACATTTCTCACTTGAAGTTGGATTTTTACCTAAACGTAAAAATGTAAAATCGCTTCTTGTTTCTATGTGAATGTTTGTATTATTATGTTGTATAACAAAAGTAGTTTTTAAAAGTTGAGATGTTTGCCTTACCGTGAAAACATAAAATTGCCTCAAAACTCTATGGAAATGTTTCCTTAGACTGTCAGGTTCAAAAAGCTTAGACTAAGTACTGAGGTAATTGGAGAGTGCAGTACTAACACTTTTTTTGTGGCAATGTGGCTGTCTTCCGTCTCACCTACACTTTGAAAAAATACGTATGGTCATATGAGACAACTGACAGTCACTACGTACTAAATTACAAATTTGCTGAACATACTTTTTTATTCAGGATGAAAACTCCAGTCACCTTAGTATTTAGTCTAAGCTCTTTGGTTAGGTCTCACCAATATGAGACAGATGAAAATAAATAATCACGAAGAAGTTTTATAGGTACGTGACAGATAAATCTGCGCGCATGCGCGACTGGGACATTTTTAACGCTAATACAGTACCTACATGGTTTTTTACTAATCTTACGGAAAAGATTAGTATTCGATATTGACCGCGCGCAGACGCGAAAGCGGCCATGGAAGAAATTACAGTTTTGTATCGTAGGTACGACAGTTAAAACTATTTTCCATACAAAATTACCGATTTTATTTTACAATTTTCCGTAATAAAAAGTAGCTTAAGTTACTCTCCAGCTTTCAAACTATCCCCATACCAAAAATCTCGTTGATCAGTTGCTCCGTTTTGACGTAAAAGATGGACAAACAAACACACTTTCACATTTATAATATTAGTACGGATTGCACTACATATTGAAACCTACTCAATGCAAGCAAAACATGCGTAAAATAGATTATAATAATGTAAAATAGATTATAATAATAAACACTGACTATTACCGGCTTGGGAAGTACGTTACAGCTATAACTAAAACAATTATAAAATTACCTTACTAACTAAACATTATACTATAAAATAAAAGTAAAAGTTTTATGAGAAAATATTTTTAAGGCTTTCTTTGCTTAGGCCACAGAACCGTTAAAGACATCAAAATTGAATCTGATGGAGTTATGTATGACACATACGAACGATACAGTGGCGAGTGATGACCGAGTCTTGATTTACACAAAGGGAGGGTGAATGTATTGAGAATTTGCGATTGTGCAACCTACTTCCGCTTCGAGGAAGTGTGAATTTTGTGTGTTCAAGTATTTCTGGAGAATCAATATGACCTTGGATCAACTTGAACAGGTACTTAATAACAGAAATTTTTCTTCGCGCATTCCATACAGAAAGACCGTAGTTTTTGGCACAACGTGAAAATAAATCAAAACAAGTGACAAATAATAAAGGTTTGTTATTGCTACCCTAGCTCAACATAACACAATGGTTTTTATTGTTTTAAGGTTAATAGCAATTGACATCCATTGCAACACGTGGCACACTTCTAAAACACCGAACACTAAAATTGGCATCCCGTTTCTCTTTTTTTAACTGCCCTATTTTTTGTTGGATACCAAGTAATTTTTTTGCGGTAACTACTAAGTTATTCATTTGAATGATAATTACACAAAATCTTTATAAATTGTAGTAGGCTGTGTGTTATTCCGATGTATCAGCTATATTAGTGTTGCTAAGTATATTTTGCGGGACAGAGAGACTAACAAACAGACAGGCACATACATACATCATTATTAGAGATCGGATAATCGGATGCATATTTACCTAAAGTTGAGGTGTTGGCTGTTATGGAATGCACTTTTGTATCGAAAAATCCCGGGATTTCGGAATTGACAAATATAGTGTTTTGGTTATATAGAATCAAATCTGGTATTTACATATATTCAGATGTTAGCTTAAATGGAATGTACTTTTGTATTAAAAATATATCTAAAAATAATAACTCCTTTATAATTTTACATTTCTTCACATACTTTTTCAAGTTTCGAAACATATCTCAAACGAATAATAAATAATAAATTATAAAGAAAGACCATTCAAGTTCTTGATTATTAAAGTAAAACAGCATCACCAATAAAATCCCGCAATCAACTAACAGTAGTACCTGTACCTACCTATCGTATTAAAGGACTAAGGAAGTTAAATGTTTAGGATACACAGTATCTATGTAACTTCACTGCCTCCTACCACAAACGTAACTCATTGGCATACTTAAAGTTGCAAGTACGTATGTACCTAAACGCCATATTTTGGTGTACACCTATGAAACATAAACCAACCAACAGAGAAAACATTTTAAACAAAAGTCTTAAATGATGTACTTTTTGAAATATTTCACTTTGAATGTGTATAATAAAACTTAGTATATTAAAACTTGACATTTTTGATAGTTAAGGTACTTGGAACTTTAGGTACCTATGCCAGGCTCCATATAAAAAGTTGGAATCTTTTCAGTGGTTGTCAGGCATTGTTAAGTATTGTAGACTTTCTCTTGTTTTTAAACTTGTCGTATTGTCATTGGCGTTGTCAATAGAAATGGACAATTCACGTGCAACGTTGCTAGATTTCCATAGCTCGGCTTGTACTTGTACAGTACGCGCAAAATAACTTGGCGGCCCTAAAGTTCGCGCGGAATGCTGCGCAGTAGACGAATGCAGGTAAGCCCGGGGTAAGATTAGAAAATAGTTACTACGTAACTGATAAATCTCTCTATCTATACAAAAGCTAAAATACCTACGCTAGAGACACTAAGCGATTTAACGTTTTCACGTTTAGGTAAAACTCTCAACTTCTTTTATGAAATGTTTTTGAATTTCATATTCTCATTCTTAATACGTACGTATACACACAGTATTTGAGGCTGAGGAAACATTAACAGAGATTTTAGAAGCGATTTAACTTTTTCACGTTTAGGTAAAATATCAAGTTCTAGTAAGAAATGTTTTTCGATTGCTTTAGATACTCATTCTAACTCGTAATACGTTATGCAGAAAGTATTTGAGGGTAATGAAATATTATCAGAGAAATTTTATTAGAAGCAATTTTATGTTTTCGCGTGTAGGTAAAAATCTCAACTTTTAGCAAAAAATTTTTTTTATTCCTTTATAAACTTATTCTACCTAGTAATAGGTACGCATACAGAAAGTAATGAGGCTAAGGAACCACTAACAGAGAAATTAGAAGCGATTTAACGTTTTCAAGTTTAGGTAAAAATCTCAAGTTCTAGTAAGAAATGTTATTGGATTCCTGCATATACTCATTCTAACTAGTAATACGTACGTATGCAGTTGGTATTTGAGGCTAAAGAAACATTAAAAGATAAATTAGAAGCAATTTTATATTTTCACATTTCGGTCAAAATCTCAACTTCTAGCAAGAAATGTTATTTTCTAACTTTACTTACTTATTCCACCTAGGAATAGGTACGCATACAGAAAAAAATGAGGCTAAGGAACCATTCTCAAAGAAATTAGAAGCGATTTTCACGCGCTCACGGCACGTCAAAAATGACTAACTTGGCGTTGGAAATATTCTTGGATTCTTGCAGATCCTTAATCAGCATTACTTACTCTACAATCGTGCCAAATTTGAGCGACGAGGGAATTTTCCGGACGTCTCCATACAACGAATATCCTCGTTGATCGGACTATTGGACAAAGATCTTTGATAAAATCCACCCTATCAAAAAATCCAGTACTAAAAATCTGACATATAAAATAACTCCGCCGCCGTTCTCCGCGTTCTCCGTGATCATGGCGTTGAAACTGCGCTGAGAAATATTGGGAACTCGAAAACAAATATAAACATGGTAAAAATCCCGTCTTTCATAATATAATAGTTTTATATAGCATTTTATTCGACTTTATATTCAAATTGCTGTTGCTGCTTATTAGGCTGTATTACAAAGATACCCATTCATTACGAAATGACAGATTTGAAGTAAAATGTCAAAAACTTTCAATTTGATTTTAAACCTTATTCTTTTCGAGTTTAGGATTAAAATAGATTGTAAATTTTTGGCACGTTTTTTTAGAAACGTCTTGGAATGGAGTGCACTACTTGAGTGCGACAAACGGATGTGCGATTAACGTTTGTGCGAAATAACTTTACGTCGATTCACTATAACCCGAAATCACGCTAGTGCGAAACACTCAAATTCGACTTCACCTTTGTGCGAAATTCCTCTTCTTTTCCTTAACTGTCTTACGGTCTGTCTTACGTATGTTATTTAAAAAAATAATAATTATTGTTTTTTCTTTTTTCAAATAAATTACATTTTTATAACATATTGGTGATTTTCATGTTTTGTCATATATTTTCGTAGGTAAGTATAGTATTAAAAGGTAACTCTATTACATAATGCTGTTCTAGACCTTTACGGAACGGTTCCAATCGGTACCTATATTTAGTGTGAATAAAATATTAGAGGTATTTCTTACTTTATGATGGCATTTTTTTGAAGGCGGTTAAATTTTTTAACAAAATAATTATTATTTTACTCTTTTTAGTGCATTATGCAAGGCAATCGTGTATCCTGGTAAATAGGTATGGTAGGATGTACCATGATTACATACCTACTCTTTGGGATGTACATTGCAAGCCAAACGTGAGATAATCACGGACTAACATAGGTACATACATACGGATCAAACTGAGAACCTCCTTTTTTTGAAGTCGGTTACAATATGTTTTTGTAAAAATTTCATTTTCATGACAAGCTTTTTTGCTGACTGTACTTACTTAAATATTGTATGTCATCTAAACCAAACCTGTAAGTATACAAAATTTTAGCTCCATCGGACACTGGGAAGTGGTTCAAATCAAGCTTGCAAGATTTTTCCCCCACTAACTAACAAACTAACTAACATGGCAAGTTAAATAAAAGCTTGTAAAAATCAGTTAATATGCGTCTCGCGACAGTAAGCTCATGGCTGCGTTGACATTTCAGAGGTGAGAGTGTGCCTCGGAAGTTCTGTAGAACACGTGATAGGTTGGTATTTTAGGTAGGTAATTTTTGTCCAAAACAATCCCTAAGTAGCGTTTAAAAAAAAAACTAAATATAAGGCGATCTAAATCTAACTTATCACATGTTCGACAGGACTTCCGAGGCAAACTCGCTCATACTTGTCACCTGCAGCCGCGAACTCACTGTCGCGTCTTTAAATCAGTCAATAAGGTGATTATTATGATTATGATTATTATTATAAGGTTACAATGAGTTTTGTTAGATAAAATCAGTCGATAAGGGTTTTGACCGACACCCTTAGTCAATAACCTTATTGACTTAACCGGTCAATAAGGTTTTTGACTGGTTAAGGGTTTTGACTGTAACATTTATATTCTTTTGCTGAGTAAGTGTATATATTCTTTGCGGATACCTTAATCCATCTGTGACAAACATCCAGCCGTTCAGCTGTTTTGCCGTAATTGAGTCACAAAAGTCCAAACCATGGAACTGGTAGATAAAGCAACGTACCTACAAACTTAGTTCAAACATACCTACATTCTACATCCGAACTTTCGCATATTCCTACCTACTTATTTATTATTAGTAATATTATCGCAGAAGACTATTTTTTTTAATTATTACTTCTTAAATTGAAATAAGTAAGTACTTACATATTAGAAAAAAAAACAACATTTTTTTTAATTCCAAACAATAATCTATATGACTGCGACTTGTCTTGGCTAAGTTGAAGGAGATGTAGGTAATATGTTTAATTTATAACAATGCGTCGTTTGTCGCACTACCGTAGTGTCGCACTAACGTAGTGTCGCACTACTGTCGGAAAATGGTGTATCGCACAAGGGTGATGTCGAAGATCAGTGTTTCGCACTAGCGTGATTTCGAGTTATAGTGAATCGACGTAAAGTTATTTCGCACAAACGTTAATCGCACATTCGTTTGTCGCACTCAAGTAGTGCACTCCTTGGAATGTGTTGGAAATTGGAAATTGGTTGCTTGGTTGTTGGATTGGAAACGACTGTTATTTTTTGTTTGTTTGGTGCGTTGTTTTGTTTATAAAAAATCGCTCTAAATAAAAATGAGAAAGCATGGTGAATATAAGATTAATCAATGATCAACATATACTTTGGCAGTGTACATTATAAAAGTGAAGTTAAATGAATTGAATTTTGTTGTCATTATGGGAGTAAAGGGGCTTTGGACTGTGCTAACCCCATATAGTGAAAAAAAGTCTTTACACGAGGTTTGTAACAGAAGAAGACACTGGAAACCAACTACCACAATTAAATAATATGTTGGGACTATAATTTTACTAAAATGTTTATTTTAGATACGTGGTGAAACTGTTGCAGTTGATTTATCAGGCTGGGTCTGCGATAGCCAAAATGTAACAGATTACTATGTGCAGCCTAAGCTGTATTTAAGGTTCGTTTATGAATTTATGATACATTACTTATCATAATTTTGGTACACTCCTACCTGGCTTCTTACTGTATTCTCAATACAAAAAGTTCTAAAGCTATATAATATATAAGCTTAGTATAATATAAGATTGAAGTTCTACTTATTTACTGGTCAATAATCAGGTAAACTATCTTTTGAATAGGCTAAGAAGAAACATAGGTCGGAGAGTCGACTTAAACTTATATGAATATCTAAACTAATATTATAAAGAGAAAGATTTGATTGTTTGTTTGTTTGCATCCAATAGGCTTCGAAACTACTAGACCAATTTAGAAATTTTTTTGACCATCAGAAAGCTACATTGTTCCCGAGTGACATAGGCTATATTTTATCCCGATATTCCCACGGGAACGGGTGCCACGCAGGTAAATCCGCGAAAATCCGCTAGTCAATTATTTGGAGATGTCCATTATTTCGAAAACTTGCCAAAATCACCTCTCATAGATGGATGGATTAATGGATGCTCCATAATTGCTTGTTACAGAAATTTGTTTTTTCGGACCATATACTTGCTGCTAGCAGACATAACTCCTATATTTGTACTAGAAGGCGACGCTCCAGAACTGAAAAGAGATGTCATGGCTGCCAGAAATGCCGTTCAGTTCAGAGGGGCAGCTCCTCGAGCTGAACCTACTACTTCAAAGCGACCTGATGTTGGCCGGAAAAGATTTAGAAATGTTTTGAAAGAAGTATGTATTGTTTACAGCTTTGCAAGAAACCTTTATTTACTTACCTCTGGGTGTCAGAAGTGGGAGGTTTTAGAGGATTAATATGCACAATATTTTGTGGTAGCTTGTGTTGCTTGAAAGAATGTCATCATCATCATGTCAGCCGAACGACGCCCACTGCTGGGCATAGGCTGAAAGAATGTGCTGTGCAATAAATAAAGTTGGTTTATGTAAAAACTAATTTGTGTTTGTAAGTATGATAGTATTCAACATCAATACTATTTACTACAACATGTGAAATTCGCTTAATAGAATTTGACCTTAAAATCTAGCCCCTTAGGGTTCAAAATCGATTGAAGAATTTTGTCAGTTTAACATAGTAATCATTACTCTTTTCAACAGTGTGAAACTCTTCTGAAAAGTATGGGAGTGAGGTGCATTAAAGGAAGAGGAGAAGCGGAAGCCACATGTGCAGAGTTGAATGCTCAAGGTGTTTGTATTTCACTATAAAATATTATTTATTTGTAATGATTGAATGCCAGAATGGCTGATTGATTTCTAGTAATATTTTTACAAGGAGCCCGTGGTGCAGTGGTTTGGCGCGCTCCGCCTGCGATCGTTGAAGTTAAGCAACTTTCGCCATGGTCGGTCATGGGATGGGTGACCAAAATTTTTTCTGGAGCTTCTCCGTGCTTCGAAAGACACCTAAAGCCGTTGGTCTCGGGTGCCTTTGCAGTTGTTAATACCCACCAATCCGTTCTGGGTCCTCGTGGTGGGTCAATGGCATGCATGATCATGACCCATTCTCCTTATCCATCCATAATGAAGGCCTGTAGGAACATTAAATGGCTGATGATGATAATTATTTTTACTCCTACTTGCTGTAACTATGTCATCTGAGGGCCATTGCAAATGTATGCTATGATGTCATTTGTTAAAGAGCAGACCATCCTTTAAACCGGAAACTGCCTAATGTGGTACTTCAGAACTAAGCCTTGTTTCATTTGTGCTATGCTATCAGTCTGCCTTTCGTAAGTGAAGCTGCAAAAAGTTTAACATTGATTTTTTCTATTCAGATGGTAGATGCAGTGATATCTCAGGACTCCGACTGCTTCGCTTACGGCGCCCGTCGTGTGTACCGCAACTTCAGTGTGTCGAACTCTGCAGGTGGCGGTGCGATGCAGGGTTCCGTCGATTGCTATGATGCGCGACAAATGTTTGAGGCAAATGGTAAGAAAGTATTAATACCAGTTGAGTGTCTGATGGTCAACAGACTGATGGTGTGTAGTGCCGCCATCTCGGCACCTCCGGCACGCGTGGCTAGGTCTGTACACAGACACCTTAAGGTTCAATTTAAAGTAGGGACGAAAGTGACGTTTGTCTACAACCATAGGTTCCCAATGGGGGCGGTACCGCCCCCTAGAGCCCTCTAGGGCACTGGAGTTTCTGGTGTGAGCGGTACCGCCTCCTAGAGGGCATTGGAGCTTCTCGTGTGACCGGTTAGACAGAGAAAGAGAGAGAGAGACAGAAGAGAAAGATAGGGACAAAGAAGAGAAGATAGAGCCAGAGAAGGGAGAGGAGAGAGCGAGAAGAAAGAAAGAGAGGGAAGAGAGATATATTAATAATTAATTTTTAATTTGTGATTCGATTCAATTCGATTATTAATAGATAATAGTCAATATATAAAAATCGGCCAAGTGCGAGTCGGACTCGCTCATGAAGGGTTCCGTTACTACTATCGTGAATTTTTCACGTATCCAAAACCAACCATTTGGCTGGCAGGGAGGGGGGGGGGGGGGGGGGACGACACATGACTCTAACAAAATTTTGCACTTTAAAGCTTTAATAATTCACGAACGGATGAAATTTCAAAATTCAAAAACTGTATTTACAAACCTACAATATTTTTGAAACTGCTATCCAACGACATCTCACACTATGGGGTAGACAAGACAAGAATAGTACATTACAGCCGAGGATAGGTAAGTAAGAAATTACATTGTCGAGGATGGTTTGAAGCACGAGCCGCAGGCGAGGGCTTTAATCATTCGAGGCAAGGTAATTTGCTTACCGTACAAGGCTTGTATAGTGCTTTTCACAAGAAATGCGAGGAAATAAAAAAAACTGTTTAACAAAATAATATTTATTAAAATTTATATCACACACGTTCGTTCGGGCAATTATTAAATGTAAATGTTATTGTTTTCCCGGGCACACTTATGTATAAATCGCCCATAATAATATTATGTAAATGATGTATCATTAAAATACGCCAACAACACAGATTCCGAAAACGTATGCGCCTTTTTTTCACTTTTCCAAATCAGATCGTAGGTTTTCATATAATAATATCTTTCTTTTGAATTTGCTGGCAGTAACTTTTCTGTTATTAATTTTGCTTCTGCTCTCAAATTTGGTGGAGTAGGTACATACAATGTCTGTATATGTTTCATTGGCAGAACTCATTTTGATAATTTATAACACAATCTAAACTGTATTGATATCAAATCAACCGCTGAAAATCATTCCCGCCGTTTTTTTTAATATTGGATTGTGAGGCCATGTGGAACGGTCATACAGCCTATTGATTCTTACTACTTGCTACGAAAATGCGCAACTTCAATACCCGCTTCTGGGCGGTAGATGGCGCTGTACATATTTCCCATACAAAATTACTCGTAAAGGATATTTTGTCTATGATAAATCTCATTTTGTTTTTTCGATTGATGTTCGTGCTAAGGGTACATAGCGCTTGTGGTACAATACGAAGTAATATACTCTGTGCGCACCGTATTTAAAAAAAAGTTAATGTACGATGCACGTACATGCGGTTTATTTTGTTAGTAGATAAAATTATAACTGACGCGGCGTAGCATTGACCGCATTTCGACTACCAGTTTTGACGGTGCACTTTAAGACAAAATGTATTCTTATTGATTAGTGTTCGATTAGATTCCTTGACAACAACTCATGCGTTTCTTTTCTTAGCACTCATCTGCATTCTGCATATCAACCTGCATCTGATACCTTGCATCACTGCATTACATTTATTACATTTTGCATCAAACATTTTTTAGTCCATCGCGACAGAACATTTTTTGGTCCTTCGATAAAGGACTTTAGATTCAATTTTTTCGCGTTAGTTTACTATTTCGGGAAAGAGTTGTTTCGAAGTCCTGGGTATCAACCAGTGACATCGCGAGTGAACCTGACCGCGTCCGCGCATCGGCGTTGCATCCTGTTGAACCTGCGTCGACGTGAGTCCAGCGATCCAGAGCTGCACATTCAGGAAGGAAGAGGTCCAGTAGTTCAAGTAAGATCTTTCCATATTTTTCTTGCATTGCAATGGAGGCCTTAATTGAGCGTCAGAAGCATATCTTTGAGGAGATCAAGAGAATCCATGCTAATTTTAAGAAGGATTCGGCCAGTCGTAAGTCTAGAGAATATATTGAAAAGAGATTGAAGGCTTTAGATAACTTATGGGCGGAGTGTCAGCAAAACGACGGAGAACTGATGAAGGCGGAGCAGAAAACTCATCAGTATTATGTTGAAGGCATCATCGGTGTAATCCAGAAATGGTATGAAGGTACACGCTTTGACTTATTATCGTGGAAAGCGGAGCAGAAGGAGGTTCCAGTTGTGGTGGAGGAACCGAAACCACCAACCAGTTCCGGGCTTCTTGAGCAGTTACAGCAAACCAGGTTTGACAGCACACAGTTTGTAAGTCATGACGGGAAAGCTGAAGCTTTGCAGCAAAAGAGCGATTTGCAGCGTGCCTATTTTAGAGCATTTAGCAGGTTAGTGGACTCGATTAGAGTGGATGAAATAACAGAAAAGTGGGAAATTGATGACAAATTGAAGTGCCTAGAGTCTCGCTGGAAGCCGATAGATAATTTACATTTGCACATCGATGGTATTTTGCTTGGAATGGATGCTGAATACTATAGAACTTTTAATGAACTTGAAACAAAATATGAGCATGTGAAACGGCAATTAAATATTAAATTAAATGCGTCAGTATGTCAACAACAATCGGTGCCAAAATATGAAATTCCTTTGTTTGGCGGCAATTATACCGTGTGGCCTACATTCATGGATTTGTATTCGGAAGCTATACATAATAATCCAGCTCTTACAAAAACACAAAAGATGCAACATTTAAAGGGAAGGTTGCGGGGCGAGGCGGAAAAGCTCGTCCAACATTTGCATGTTGCACCAGAGAATTATGATACGTGTTGGGATTTATTATGTCATAGGTATAATAATAAGCAACTTTTATTCACTAAGAACTTTCAAATATTTATGCGACAACCTAATGTGCAAAATCAAACATCTTACGAATTAAAACGGTTATATGACACATCTATGGAGACTATTCACGCTATACATAATTTGAACGTAGACACATCGACGTGGGATCCGATGTTGGTACATATATTATGTGAAAAGCTCGATTCCGAAACCTATTCAGATTATATGCAATCTAGATCCAATACACGTGAGTTGCCTAAGTTCGACCAGTTTATGCAATTCGTGGAAAGTAAATTTATTGCATTAGAGCCATTGCAACGAAAAAGGCCTGAAAACGGTGTTAGTTCATCTCAAAAACCAATGAAACTACAATTTAATGCATCTCGTTCTTATGATAGAAATTACAACTCAAAAGCTCGACATGCTATCAGAGAACCAGGTCATGGGCGTCACCCTGCATGCAACTTTAGTTTAGGAAAAATTACGTGTCCATTATGCAAAAATGATCACGCACTGTTTAAGTGTGCCAAGTTTATTGAAATGACAAATAGAGAAAAATTGCACGTTTTAACTAAACACAACATATGCAAAAATTGTTTGTACGTGCATAACAAAGGTTTTTGTGGGTCAGACAAAAGGTGCAAAGAATGCAATTTGCCGCATAATACTTTGTTACATAGCGCTCTTAGCAACGTAGAACGGCCACCTATGACATCATCGGCAGCGCCGAAGTTGCCCTATGACAAACCAATGCAAAACAATTACGTCTCGAATACTGATGACGAAATACTATTACCGACTACATTAGTTCAGGTGGCAACGGTTAGAGGAGAATATGTGACGTTGCGTGCCCTAGTCGATCAAGGGTCACAAATTACTCTGATTACGGAGAATGCAGCCCAAAGATTAGGTTTACAGAGAGAAAGATTAGATGCAAGCGTCTCAGGTGTTGGTACTTTGTCAAATAAAAGTAAAGGTAAAGTACACTTGAGTTGCAAATCAGTCTGCACCGACTATCAATTTGAAACCGATGCATTAATTATGACACGCGTCGTTTGTAATTTACCGAATGCGTCATTTGCAGTTAGCGACACGGAGTACTTTAAAAACATTACATTAGCCGATCCCGAGTATAACGTTTCGAGGCCCATAGATATTCTTTTTGATGCACACGTGTTTTCGGAAATATTGTTGTGTGGTCTGATTAAAGGACATCCAAACCAACCAATAGCGCAGCAGACACAATTAGGTTGGATCATGTCGGGCCACGTCAAAACATTTAACTGTCACGTGATCACGAATAATAGCGATGATTTTGCAAGATACTGGGAGGTAGAGGATATTCAGGATAAGCCTGGCTCCATGACGTCACAGGAACAATACTGCGAGGAATATTACATTGCAACAACGACACGGTTACCAGATGGACGATATGAGGTTCGATACCCCATGAAGTCAGGGTTCGAGAGCCAACTGGGTAAATCAAAACATCTTGCGTCAGCACAGTTTAAACAACTGGAAGGAAAATTAAATAAAAATACCCAGTTTTCAGACAGTTACAAAAAAATAATGACAGAATATTTGGAAATGAGTCACATGAAACCGAGCCCCATAGATCGTGAACCGACTTGTTATTTGCCCCATCATGGTGTTTTGAAACAGGATTCAGTGACTACGAAGTTAAGAGTAGTTTTTAATGCATCACAAAAAACTGGATCGGGTTTCAGTCTTAACGACCTCATGGAGTGTGGGCCAAAACTACACCAGGATCTGTTGACATTGTTAATACGATGGAGATTACACAAATACGTTTTTACCGCTGATTGTGAGAAGATGTATAGAATGATCAAGGTCAGCGAGGAAGATCAACAATTGCAAAAAATTCTTTGGAGGGACAATAGAGAACAACAAATACAGCAATATCATTTATGTACCGTAACGTTTGGCGTAAAGGCAGCCCCGTTCCTGGCCTTACGAACACTGAAACAGTTAGCGCTAGACGATCAGGACAAGTACCCCCTAGCCAGTGACGTCATAAACCACGCTATGTACGTTGATGATGTACTATGTGGTAGTAATAGTTTAGAAATCGCCAAAGCAATGCAGCAACAGCTTATTGACATGCTCCGGGGTGCAGGGTTGACATTACGAAAGTGGACGAGTAATAATCCAGAGTTATTACATAACATCAGTGACAATGAGTTGAGCCAGACAACGTTACACTTTAAAAGCGAAGGCACAACAAAAGCGCTGGGGTTGCAATGGAATCCACAAACAGATTACTTTGCGTTTTCGAATAAAATCAACATAAACTGCACTAAATTGACAAAACGCGTGCTGCTCTCGGAAATTTCAAAAATTTTCGATCCGCTTGGGTGGCTCACTCCCGTAACACTTAGAGCGAAATTATTATTCCAACAATGCTGGCTGTCAGAGTGCGATTGGGATGACGCGGTGTCGGAAGATATACAGACCAAATGGCGACAATTTTGCAAAGACATTGATGACATTCGACAGGTGGAAGTACCGCGACACTTGGGAGATACTTCAAGACCTGTGCAATTACATGGGTTTTGTGATGCGTCTGAAAAGGCGTATGCTTGCATTATTTATTTACGCACTTTGACGCAAGATGGTGACAGTATGATTCGAGTCATCGCGGCGAAATCGAGATTAGCGCCAGTTAATACCAAACTATCTTTGCCACGTAAGGAACTTTGCGCGGCAGTACTGCTTTCAAGACTCATGAAAACAGTATTACGTGCTAATACATGGGAGAACCTAAGTTATGACATTTTCGCGTGGACCGACTCAATGATAGTCCTTGCATGGTTAAAACGAGATCCTAATACATGGAAAACCTTTGTCAGCAATCGAGTACGACAGATTCGTGACGACATCCCGAATATGCAGTGGGGTCATGTCAAATCTGAAGAAAACGCCGCTGATTGTGCCACTCGAGGGTTGACGTGCACACAACTTCTAAATCATTCTCTTTGGTGGCAAGGTCCGGGGTGGCTAAAAACTTTTGACAAGTCTTTGAACAAAAGGGAACACATTACTGACACAGATTATGAATTAAAACAAAAGCAAACATGCATAACACAATTACAATCGTCGTCAATTGTCATTGAATTAATATATAAACATAGTAGTATGAGTCACGTTATTAGAATCGTCGCATGGCTACTACGAATGACACATCGATTTACTCACGGAGGCTATCTGACACCGCAAGAATTACATGTTGCAGAAAAATTTATCGTAAAACAAATACAACTACACGAGTTCAAGGACGAGATACTAAAAATAGAACATGACAACTGCATCAGTACCAGAAGTAACATCCGTAGTTTAAACCCCTTTCTTGATAACGACAACATTTTACGAGTTGGGGGGAGGTTGAGAAATGCAAACTTAAAGGAAGACACCAAACAACCAATGCTTTTGCCCCATAATCACCGATTGACCGACATGCTTATCGAGCAGGCTCATCTACAACTTCTGCATGGGGGACCTAAACTTACATTAGCACATTTGCGACAAAAGTATTGGATTGTCGGAGGTTATCGTGCAGTAAAAAGGGTGATTCATAAATGTGTCACGTGCCGCCGTTTTAATGCAAAAACACAAAACCAAATCATGGCGGACCTCCCTACGCCTAGGGTAACAGTCTCTCGACCCTTCACACATACAGGGGTCGACTTTTCAGGCCACGTAGAAATCAAGGCCAACAAAGGTCGTGGGATAAAAACGCTACTAGCTTACATCGCTGTCTTTGTTTGTTTTGCAACCAAAGCTGTTCATCTAGAGCTTGTAACGGAGTTGAGTACAGCAGCGTTCTTAGCGGCATTTCAAAGATTTTGTGCAAGACGAGGAAAGCCACGTGACATGTATAGTGACAATGGCACAAATTTTGTAGGAGCCAACCGCGTGCTACGACAACAGTACAAGGCCATCTTAGACACAATTGACACCCCTTTCTTGGATAAAATCGGGGAGATGGGAATCACATGGCATTTCAACGCGCCTGCTTGGCCCAGTGCTGGCGGAATTTGGGAAAGGGCGGTCCGAAGTATGAAATTTCATGTGAAACGGGTAATAGGAGAACAGAAGCTAACCTATGAAGAGTTTTCTACGCTGCTATGCCAAGTTGAAGCATGCCTAAACTCGCGACCATTGTGCAATTTGACAGAAAGCATTGAGGACATTGAATGTTTGACGCCTGGTCACTTCCTCACCGGGACGGAACTTCTAACCATCCCCGAACCAGACGACTGCAGCATCGATTTTAGAAAGAGATGGCAACTGGTACAAAAATTGGGTAAGGATTTCTGGGATAAATGGTCTAGCGAATATTTACAACAACTACAAGCTAGATCAAAATGGCAGCAATCCAAACCAGACCCTCAATTAAATGACATTGTGTGCATCAAGGACGAACACTTACCAGCAGGAAAATGGGCACTCGGCAGAGTTATACAATTACATCCTGGAAGGGACGGCCATTCACTTAAAAGGCCCATAACTAAATTAGTGCGTCTTCTTGAAATAGAAAAACCTGCAAATGACGAACAGACATACACGCGTAAAAGAAATCGAGGAAAAAATATGACGTGGAAAAGTTTATTTTGTTATACATTATTATTATTTATTGGAGTTTTGTCACCCTCGATGCAACAAAATCACTCTGGCTTTACTCTTACTTCAGTGAGTAACAACCAATCACTTTATTTTGATAAGGTCGGAGAACTGCAAGAGATCAAAGAAGAATGGAAATTAATATTTTACTATAATATGACAAATTATTGGCATAACATCGTAGTACTGGATCAATACGTAACGCATATCAAAGACTTTCAGAGAGAAAATTGGGTCATGCAATTCCAAGTGTTACTAAACCAATTAGATCAGAACATGAAAGAGTTACATTATTATAACAGCTTATTAACTTCTCAACATTTGATGCAGAGCAGAGTAAAAAGGGGGCTGGTAAATGGAGTCGGGTACTTAGCCAATACCTTATTTGGGGTACTCGACGAAAGATTCGCTGCAAAATATGAGACCGACATAACAACTGTTCAACAAAATGAAAACCACTTATTAACATTAATCAAGAACCAGACAAGCATTTTAGAAGCTGAACGTAACATTGTACAGAGAAACGAGCAAACCATGATAAAACACCTAGATATGATACGTAAACACCTTGCAACACTTGACAGAGAATATTTAGCTAAAAAATCAAAAGATGAAACCTCATTTTACGTTTTGACATCTATTATGGCCGCCGAAAGCATACTGACAAACCTTAAATTCATGCAACAAACCTTAATAAACACACTGACTAACCTGTATCAAGGTCACATCGATGTGCATCTAATATCGCCTGGTCAATTACAACAAGAACTAGATAAAATAGCTCGACATTTAGCTCACAACTTAGCGCTACCTGAGACTCATGACAACATAAAAGACGTTTATAAACTTCTTAGAGTTCATAGCCGCATCACACAAAATTATTTAATAATGGAAGTCAAGGTACCGTTGTTGAATGACGAGCCTTATGAACTAATTAAATTAATTAACATCCCACAACGCATTAGCCGGACTAAGGTTCTAAATATTATTCCTGCAACAAACCTTATCGCTATAAATATACACCGAGACACTTTTGTGCCACTAGATCAAACCGATATTTATGAATGTCAAACAATTAGTCAACAGAATATGATGTGCAAGTTCAATCACCCAGTATATGACATAACTCGACAGAAGTCTATTTGCGATACACAATTAATTAATTACCGTGATAAACACGGATCATTTTGCCGCGCAGAAAGTACGCTATGCAGCGATAACTGGGTCAAGTTACATCAATTAAACACCTGGTTTTATTATTGTTGCGGCGAGTGCATTGTACGCATCATATGTCCAACGGCCTTGACGTCACGGACGCTACGTCACATGGGACTGATAACGTTAGAGAAAGGGTGTGTACTGAAAGGAAACACCTTTATGTTATATGCAAATATGCAATATAGCGATAAAATTACAATTGAAACACCAAGCCTGGTAATTCCAGAACTTTCACCTCTTAACAAGATTATCAATACTTCAGTTAATGTCCAGAATTTGTCAGTATTCCCGGAGACACATGAAACTCAATTTAGGAAACTACATAGCGATATCCAAAAGTTAAAAGATCAATCCACTATAGAGCCACTAACCTCGCACGATATGCATCATTATATTATGATTTATGTGATTATAGGCATAGGCGTTTTGCTTTTAATTGTCACTGTATACTGCTGGAAGGTCAAAACCGGAAAGAGTGGTAATTCGAGAGGGGGGAAGACTCATTGTGAGGACGCGAAGCCAAGCACAAGTGAAGATATCTATAGTGTAGTGCAATATGACAACAAAAAACATAAAATAGTGAATAAGTTACCAAGTGAATGTGATAGGGCTCGGCCCTCAGTGAACACCGTGACATTTGACACTAGTGAACCTAGATATAACCTTTAGGAACATTAAGACTATGTGTTTAAGTGTGTGACATTTTCCAGCTCTTTTATAATTTTATATTTTCTATTTTTTAGTTTTACATATCAAGTTTACTTTTACCTTTATACCTGATTATTTTTTACAATAAGTAATAAAAACAAAAAAAAGGGTGTTACGTTAAGTTATTGTTTATTGCACTAGTTCAGATTTAAATTTTATTGCATAGTTTTACTTTCATTTTGTTAAAGAAATTTTATTGCATAGTTTTACTTTCATTTTGTTTTTCTCGGTGGCAGTATGTACGATGCACGTACATGCGGTTTATTTTGTTAGTAGATAAAATTATAACTGACGCGGCGTAGCATTGACCGCATTTCGACTACCAGTTTTGACGGTGCACTTTAAGACAAAATGTATTCTTATTGATTAGTGTTCGATTAGATTCCTTGACAACAACTCATGCGTTTCTTTTCTTAGCACTCATCTGCATTCTGCATATCAACCTGCATCTGATACCTTGCATCACTGCATTACATTTATTACATTTTGCATCAAACATTTTTTAGTCCATCGCGACAGAACAGTTAACCTAATTAAGATATTATAATTACCCTAATAATAATAATGTGGCTGTATGGTGCAAATGTCCCTTTGCTTTTTCTGTTTTTATACACAGGAATAACGAAAGAAAAAATAAAGAAAAAAAGTTGGTAGTACCATTGCAGATAACTGCAGTAATGAATTTCAGTACTTACTTACTGCACTAAAATCAGTGCAGTAAGTAAGTACTGAAATTCATTACTGCAGTGATTTTCAAATTTAGAATGTTTACCTCGGAAAAGTGCCACGTACTGCATTCTTTTCTCAAATATAATATTAACATTTCAGAGCATAAGTGTGAAAATAGTAGATTGTATTACAAGGGAGCAAAATAATATATTTACGGCGAGGGCGCTATTTTGAATCCAGAGCGCAGTGAAGGATTCTAGAGTAGAATCTCGAGCGCAGCGAGGGATTCTAAAGTAGAATCCTGAACGCAGCGAGGGATTCAATATACGCCGCCCGAGGTGAAAATAATTTTGCGGCCGAGTAATACACTCTGCTTTTCATCCCCCTCTATAAGAAAAGCAGTAAAGAAAACTCAAACTACCTACCTTTCTTTGTCGTTCGGATACATCATAGAGCTAGTCGGGCAAGAAAAAAAAATTGAGTTTTGAAATAAAAAAAATAAAAAAAATATGTCCATCAGATTCCTTATAAGTATATCCGGGAATGCCGTACGGGGTTGAAAATTTTGTTAGATTTTAGCTACGACTCACCGTTTACGAGATAATCTCAATTTTATAAAATTCCGTTTTTGAAAATTTCTCGGTCATACAAAATCAGTTGAATTTTTTTTTAAGTACTGCACACCCTTTGCTACACTCCAATCAATGCTTCTTTAATTATGTTCTAATTCAAATCTCATCGTTTTGGACCCTGTTATGAAGCTGTTCAAAATTCAAATCTCATTTATACCCTCTTGTCATAACAGGTAAAAAATGAATCGTTTTGGACCCTGTTATTAGATAAACAATCATCGCTTATCGAATCGATGGGATGAAAAAGAAATTACATACCCACTTCACGTGTAGGGGAGGTAACCTAAAAATTTTTTTTCTTTTCTTTCTAGTACTAAGAGTCTAGGAGCTAGACTGGGGTCAGACGTACGGACGGACGGACGGACAGACAGACAGACGGACATGGCGAAACTATAAGGGTTCCTTGTTGACTACGGAACCCTAAAAAGAGTTAATTTAACTATTATGTAAAAGTGGGCGTTGGATTCTGTAAAGGGGGGGTGGTCCATAAAAGGTTGGAATGGTTGGTATGGCCTACAAGCTGTCTTGCTCTCTAGTTTCATAGCCATATCCTTGTTCACTACAGCCGGGGCGGTTCCGTGTCCGTCTATCTATGTTGATCTTTACAAATAGTTGAATGTATGAAGCTTTTGTGAGAAAAGAGATATATGAAGCTAACTTCCGAAACTTATAACTTTCAAAGATATCGGGACAGACTAGAAAAGCACCCGAATGTACTGGCATATCAGCTTATAACTAAAAGCTACAATAAGCGCCTCAAGAGAAAGGACATCCTTTAAGAGGAAAATTAAGGAGGAGATGCTCCTGCTGAGGGGCACACTCTGTACCGGACCAAACACAAAACACATTTGCTCATAGTGCAAAGCACTGATTGCAAATAAGAATAGAGAGAAAAAAAAAACTTCCGAAAAAAATTGCAGGATGCACCGCCCACCCGCCCGCAAAAGAAATTGCACATGCACACCACGAAACTATCAGTGCACAATACCTGCAGTGGCTGATAGTAAGACAGCGACTTTTACACTGCACCTTCATCGATTAGACTACTCTACACGTGTTTCGCCCCAACCCGGGGCTTCGTCAGGAGTTGTTAGACCGTGCAAAATCACACAAAAAAAAAAGCTTTGCTACATTTTTCCAATGTTACTTTTAGGATTTGGACGAAACAAAATGGTGGCGCTTGCGTTACTTTGCGGTTGCGACTACGGTCTAGGAGCATGCGGTACTTCAATAAATACTGTTGTGACATTTTTGCATACACTGGCCGATCATGAAGTCATACCCAGGTAAGAGCGCTGAACTTTTTCATTAAACAACCTCATATTTTGAGATTTTAAATTATTTTTATACATTCACAACTTCGATCAACAATAACACCTAGTTATTCACAATGCAAGTCTGTAAGTATCGGAAAAATGTGATAGTAAAAAACCACGAGCCCTATAAGTAGCTTTCAGGCGGGATTCGAACCCGCTGATGCTCTGACCAACTATACTAAGCTACCGAAAGGCTTACACGAATCGTCGAATTTTGCTATCACTTGTTACGCTGTAGGCCAGCGTTGCTTCATCAATGTGAGGGAACCCTCGCATCCGAAAGAAACATTTTTACAAATGTTTAACAATCGATTAAGATGAAACAGCCATTCAATTGAGATTTTAAATAATTATTGTGCATTTACAATGCAATTCTGTAAGAATTCCCTGTGTGTTTGTATAGGTATGCGGTTTGCGGTATTGAGATATACTTTTCCCTCCTAGGTTAATATCATGGGTTAGCGAACCGCAGCGCTACGATGAGTTGACCCGTTGGTCCTCCGCGCCCGGTCGCTGCGACCGCTGTGGCCACGTCGGACGGACGCATGTCAAAAACGGCTGCCCGGTTTGCGCGACCAATAAGGGGTGCAGTGACTTGGGACATAAGTAAGTGCCTAAATCCTACTATGAGGAGTGTCCCCACCCACCAACAGACTTCAAATGTATCTCAGTTAATGCGTCTTGCCTCGCTCTGATCAACTGACGACTTGGTTTGGTATGGCGCATCTACCGCAGAATTAGGGACTATATTAGAAAACAGGTAATTAGTATGGAGTTAATTTTGCACACTGGTGTTTCTAAATACCAAATAAGTAGGTATGTTAATACATTGCTACTTATTTGGCATTCGGTTGATTAAAAAATCAATCGGAACCTCTTAGACTAGAGCATCAATAAAAAATATGGCGTAAATTTTTTTTTCTGGCATCTTCTGTCGATGCTTACTAGTTTACGCCTTTTTACACCCTGTCATAAAATATGATGAACATTAACATGATATACCAAAGTGTGCCTAATTGTTCCAATTATACTTGCACTCTTCCATATACTTCCACTTTTCCAATGCGGTTTTTGTATAATCCAGTCCTGCGGTAAAATGTGCCATACTAAAAAATTATCAACGTGCCCAGACGCGTAAACTGAGATACGTTTAATTTCTGTTGGTGGGTGGGGACACTAACTTGCGTAGTCCTTTATAGAAGTTAAATTTCCTTTCGTTTAACGACTTTAAAGTGCGCCCACACTTGTAACATTTTGGAGTGTCCGAACACCGTGTCTTTATCATGCACCACTAGTTTTGTTGGGCATGCGCTGTGGTAATACTGTATCAAAGAGATAATCCTACTATTCCTACTTTCCTACTAATATTATAAACTAGCTTTCCGCCCGCGGCTTCGCCCGCGTGGACTACACGACGTTATCCCGCGGGAATGTGATATTTTTCCGGGATAAAAAGAAGCCTATGTTCCTCTCCAGGCTACAAAGTATCTATGTCCCAAATTTCAGCCAAATCCGTTCAGCGGTTTTGGCGTGATTGAGTAACAAACATCCAAACATCCAAACATCTAAACTTTCACATTTATAATATTAGTAGGATGTGAAAGTTTGATGTTTGGATGTTTGAACGTTTGTTTCTCAATCACGCCAAAACGGCTGAACGGATTTGGCTAAAATTTAGTACACAGATAGTTTGTAGCCTGGAGAGTAACATAGGCTATCACATTCCCGCGGGATAACGTCGTGTAGTCCACGCGGGCGAAGCCGCGGGCGGAAAGCTAGTGTATTATAAAGACACGGTGTTTGGACACGCCAAACTGTTACAAGTGTGGATGCATCTTTAGTTTTTTCTTTAGCGCCCACTGTGTTACGCTTAGCGTAGGAGTACCATTGTCGTTCAAGGACGTCCCTTTCTTCCAGTCCACTGTTATTCTTTACCCTCAGGGGGGCTACCGCGTAACTTTAGGGATATGAACTTCATACGTTTTTCGGAACGTTAGTAAATTTTATAAAAAAAATTGCCGCTATCAGTTCCCTGTTTAGTGACGTCGGGTATAATATTAGCTAGCTAGCAAAGTTCAACAGAACAAATAAGCAAAAATTCTATCAAAATAAGGATTTCGAATGACAGATGAAGCCCATACCCATATCCATATTTTTTAGCCGGTAGCCCACCAGAGCCTATTCGAAATCCTATTTGGATGAATAAATTAACACTATCATGTTGTTCTACAGAGCCAAAGTGGCAGAAGTGAAGCGCGAGTTATCACTCCGGAGCCGCGCACTGACTTGTGGCATGCCTTTCCCAGAACCAAAGATCATGAACGAATTCTTAAACACGGTTCCAGAAAAGATAGATTTGGACAGTTTAAAAAGACCTGTTCCAAGCCTTATTCAGTTTATGGTGAGATTGTTTTTACATTGTATAATATTTACCAGAACAGTTTATGCTCCATTTTATTCTTCGCAGAAGTGTCTCAACCTTAGATAACCCTAGACAACCTTAAAAATAATGATTATTGCTTCAGAAACTGATGTCCCACAAATTGGACTGGCCTGAAAAATATTGCGTGGTAAAGTTTTTGCCGTTGCTCACCAAATGGCATCTGCAGGACCATGTGCCCTGCAGAACTATAAAACCTATCACTATAAAAAAGAAAAGGAATCCAAGAGGTATGATATAAAGAGTGATGTTTTTATGACATAGCTTGCAGTGTGATCCTATAATTTACTAAGATCTCATATGTACAGTCAAACCAACCGAATCGTGACCCACAATGAGTTAATTTTCAAATAAGATTCAATACGGTCTAAATTCAAACTTGTTGACTTTGACACTGACCTTTATAGTTTTGACGTTATCAAACAAATTATTAGCAAAATGGGCCATGATTCATGGTTCATTGGTTCGACCGTACTACATAAACATGATTCATTTTACACCAACTAATATTTTATTCCTAAATTTTTGACGTGATAACGTCTTATAAGTCGATGAACGCCGGCTGCACGCACGAAAAAGTGTCACGTTCCGCGTGCAAGCGAGAGCGCGGAACAAGCGATAGGAAGGCACGATCGGCCTAAGCGTTTAGCTTCCACTCCATCGGCCGATGCGTCCGAGTAGAAGAGAGGCAGCGGCATATTGTTATCACGTTATAAAATTATCGTCCGTAAACCGACTTTACAGACAACCACTTTATTTATTGGATATTAACGTATTCCTTATGATATTGTTTAACAGGAGTACCAAGTTACGAAGTTGTATGGGGCGACATTGACGGGCACTACGAAGCTTTGATACCGGATGATCAATTTGAAGGTACGATGTTACTAAAGTGCGGTGTAAAGTTCGTGTTCCGCGACCGTTCTTTAGTACTATACTAGACGCCAAGACGTGGCAGACGCGGCTATAGAACGTTATATGGCCGCGACTGCCACGAGTCTTGGCGCTAGTATAGTTATTGGAAAGACTTTCATATTTCAATAGTCCTTTTCTTTGTAGAAGACGAAGACACGTCATCGGCATGGACAACAACAGAGAGACAAGATTTAATGAGACAATTTTATCCGGAATTAGTAGAAGCTTATGAGGAATCTATAAAGAAACCACCAAAGGAAAAGAAGACGAGAGGAAGAAAGAAAAAAGATGATGAAAACCCTTCAGAAAAACCAAAACGTAAATATAATAAGAAAGTCAAGAAACTTATTGACTCTGAAATGGTGAATCTGAGTGGGTCACTTAAAAAACTGGATTTGACAGATAAAGACCCTGTTTTGAATACTAGCAAAGCCAATGTGAGCATAAGCGTTAATAGATTGAAAAGGAAACTCAAAAACAGCACAAGAAAAGCTAAACAGAAAACAATAGATAGTTTCATTGGAAAGAAACGCCGAAAATCTGCAAAGAAATCTTTAAATGCAGAAGCGTTTAACTTCAAAAATATCTGTGACGATTATGACAACGCCTTTGACGATGTAGTACATACGGAAAATGTTGTTGATCTAAAAGATAATAAAGAAAACATACTTCCTAATAATAAACATTTACTGAACACGCTGAATGGTAGTGAAAGTGAATTTAACGAAAGCGACTTATCGGATATCGTTGACAACATTGTTAAAAGACCGCCAGATATAAATTTCATTAAGGTTAATAATAATTTGATGAATCTGGTATTTGAAACAAGTAATACCCCGAAGAAATCCATTTTAAGAAAAAGTGTTTTAAATAGCATTCATAATAATTATTGTTCTACTCCGAAACAAAGTCCCGTAAATACCGCTTTTAAAGGTGTAAATAAATCTTTTGGTGATAAATCGATAAATAGTAAAGTAAATACTAGTTACTTCTTCGATAAATTGACAGAAGATGGCGATGCCTTTGAGATGTCGTTGGAATATAAACACAAAAGTGCCATTATAGTGGATTGTGACACAACTGTTGAATATAGTTTGCCCGACGTATGTTTGTAATACTACCTTAAATACTTTAGTACTACTACTACTACTACTACCTTTAATATTTCGTCTTTGTTTTAGTGGCTCATTCTGGATATTATGTTCTATACTTGATTCCAAACCGATTGTCGCTGCGCTCAAAAATACACGACTATAGTGATTCATTAGTGAATTCGATAGTAGATTTCACTTTGAACTCTTTTTAATTCGATTTCGAATAGTATTTTATGACACACGTTCTTCGATCAACAATAGTACTAGATGAAGGCTCACGAACTAAATGAAAACTTTATATGGCCACACTGTCTTTTTTTTAAACGGAGAAAAAAGGTTAGGAATATTACGATCTTACATTATAAATGACAAGAAGCGTTCTAAGTTTGAAATACCTTAGTATTATTGACACTGTCAAAATAATCTACTTATAATTATACTCTCAAGTGGGCTTATGAGGCTTGGACATATCTGTTACTCCAATTATGTATCTAGAACTAGGTGTTATTGTTGATCGAAGCACACGTTCAAATTAATAGTAGTAATTATAATGCTGCGGCTTCACCTGCGTGACGCTGACGCCTAACGTTCAAATAACGGCACGATTAGCGTTCATTAAATTGTGCACTAAACCACAGTATTAAAAGCAGTGGCCCGATTCTGCTAACGTTAAGTCGTAATCGTGTCTCAATCGTGTTTCAATTGTTGTGCTTTTTACACACTAGTTACAAGAATTAGACAGTATGCTGTGATGTGGATGTAGTGTGTGGTGTGACCATCAGCAGTATTGTGAAAAAAAGTTCACATTTGTAACTAGTGTGTAAAAAAGCACAACAATTGAAACACGATTGAGACACGATTATGACTTAACGTTAGCAGAATCGGGCCACTGGTGCTGTTACTAATAGTAGTAAAGGGCTTATTAACCTTGGCTAAATTCAGCATCTAATTCAGTATACATTGCTTTCTTTGAGCTCATTTGTAGCAAGTGATGCAATCAAAACAAGCAATGTATGCTAAATTAGATGCTGAATTTAGCCAAGTGTAATAAGCACTTAAGGCTGTGACTAAACTATGCGATAAATGTTTGATTCTAGCGTCTAGCGGCTTAGTTAGCGTGATCTGTGGATAAAAAAACGTAGGCGGCTGCTGCTTGTTTTATTAAATGAGTGTGAAGAATTATAATATCCTAACACAATGGCTATGCTCTATACCGTTTATTGGTCGGAGAGTATTACTTCACGAAGAGTTTTTGAATGTGACCGTGTTTTGACAAGTTCGTATACCGAATGACTAGTAGGTGTAGCCACAACAACGCACTAGAGGCCCGCTAAAACCCTTTGATGTGTCGAAAGTTACCGCCGTCTGAGCTATCGCCTAACGTCTACTGTCATTAAATCAAATTAGCGCACTAATTAATGGCATTACACGCAGGCGAAGTCCCAACATAATTTTTTTTTTTAAGAACTTTGATCAGTTCGACTTTATAGAGTTCAGAGTGTAATCCACTATCGAATTTCACATCACTTATCAGTCAATAGAGTCTTTGGTAAGCTGGCGGACTTCTTGTTTGTTTACAAGCAGCGACAATCGGATTGAAATTTACTTTTCTTATTGTCCTATCGATCGGTACTAGGAATTTTACTGCAACCAATAAGTACAAACTCTTTGGATTTTTAATATAATTAATTTCCATTTAGATTGCTTTTAATAAGGTGTTATGTTTATTTTGTGAATTATGACTCGGTATAAAATAATTATGAAACTAAATAAATTATCTACGATTGTTAAAAGTTCTTTAATTCATGTTTACATTCCCGTTGCTTATGTGAAAAGCTGTCTATTGTTTCAGTATAATATTATAATTTTAATAAGTATTTACGGGTCGGTTTTATTTGGAATATGGCCAGATAAAGAGTGTTATACACTGCGCGGCGCTTAACGTACAGCTCTCGCCTTTTATTATTATGGCTGTGCTGTGGGCATTCTGTAGGTACTTGCACAAATAGCTAGTAAAACGTTTTGTGAGTGTCAATGGTAATATTCCTTACACCCAATGCATCTTAAAAGCTTGGTGCATTAAGTTTATTAACAAAAGATCATCCTGGTAATTAATATAACATTGGAAACTGCGCTGCTAACATTATGTCACAGTAAAAATAATAAATAATAAAAATTCTTTATTTCTCAAAAACAGTGACGGTACAATGGTGATACATTTTGTTACATTTAAGTTTCTAAACACAAAGTAAAATAAAATGTTGCATCAAAAAACTCTACTAGTACCTAAACTAGGTCAAACCTGTTATATAGGTACTAGAACCTTCCACATTTACTTTTTATTTTATTACTACAGCCTAAACATTACTAAACAATTTTAAACAATACCTACAAACTTATTAGAACTATTTAACAAACAATTTTAAATAAATTTTCAACTTCGTCATATGACATTGATTTTAGCCAGTCAATAATTTTACATTTACAATCATGTTTATTTAGGGGGTACATGTTAATAATTTTATTGATTTTATTATATAAAAATGGGCCGAGGAAACATTGAAATTTGTTAATAAAGGTCGTTCTAAAGACCTTATTAGGGCAGACGTTGTATTTTCTGCGTATGGAAGCTGTTTGCGGGACATAGGTCAACTTATTATGTTGCGCGAGAGTCGAATGGCAGACGAACAGTTGCCTTACTGTCAAAACATCACATATTGCATATAAGTCGCGAGTTGGAAATTTAAAAGGTTTACCTGTAATCACTTTTAGCAAAGCTCGTTGAGCTCTTTCCACGGTAATCATGTAAGATTTATTTGCTCCACCCCATGCTATAATGCAATATGACAAAATGGACTGCGCAAGAGCAAAATAAATTGTTTTTATTAAATTTTTGTCTCTAACATGGCGGAGAGATTTAAATACAAATATAAGTTTTCTCGTTCTCTCCGAAACCATATCAATTTGAGGTCTCCAAGTAAAGGTTGTATCTAATATAACACCGAGATATTTAATACAGTGGATTTGTTCAAGACTATTACATTGACATTGAGATGTATTGGTCGTAGGGCAGATATGTGCTTTTATAGTAAAATCTAGACCAGGAATTTCATTTTTAGATTTACCAAAAGTAAGGACCTTTGACTTTGTGGTATTTAAGGTCAAAACATTAGCTTGCAACCATGCAATAGCCACCCGCAATCCGTCGTTTGCTGCAGTCCCAGCCTCTTCCCAAGTGTTACCGTGAAATATAAAGGCCGTATCATCGGCATAGGTGAAAATTTTACACCTCAGTAACTGAAGGTTACAGAAATCATTAATGTAAATTAGAAAGATAGATACAGTAAATATATATGCTATGATTTGCATTGAAAATGCTATTCTGTAATTACAGGAAAATTGTGATAGAAAAAAAAACACCATATACAAGGTGTTAATGCAATAACCAAAAAGCCCATACACCCCAACTAATTTATTTCATACTAGCGCTCCGTTCGTGACTTCGTCTGCGTCTGCGTGGACCCCCTTTCTTACCCCCTGAGAGGGAAAATTTCCAAAAATCCTATCTTTGTGCTCCCCTACACTCCCCAAGGAACATACATGCCAAATTTCAGCTTCTTGCACCCAGTAGTTTCGGCTGTGCGGTGTATGTCAGTCAGTCAGTAATGCATGAGTTTTTTTTTTTAAATTAAATTGATTTCCATTAAAGATATATTTTTTTAAGAAACTTCTAAGGATATTCGTGCTCAAGGTCTACGTGACTTTCTGACAGATTTTTAGCTCTACGTAAAGGCCTCCATATACGGTACGATTGATCTGTACGATCCGTCGTTTCAGACTGAACGAATCGACAGCGTATGTCAATCAAGATCGTGAACGATTTACTAACCGAAGACGATATCGATCGATCGTAACCACCATCGTAAATGATATTGTTAACGATGCATCGTACCGTATATGGGGGTCTTCAGAGAGCACGTGACGGGTATTGAACATTCAATACTCAAGGTGCAAACATTTTTAGAAGCGGCAAAAAATGAAAACATTTTTTTTGAAAAATTTAACCCCTGACTAAAATTGTTTGGAACCGATTCTAGGTAGGTACTCTCGATTCTGAACCAACTATTTTCTCAGTTTCGGTTAAAGTAGGTATTAACGCGTAAAAGCATCATCTATAAGTACATATAATAAAACAGAAACGGAAAAAAAGTCTGTACATGAAATAAAAAAAAAATATATTACTGCTATGTGGTGTGTACAGGATAAAAGACCCCAAAACGATAGATAATAAAATTTTTGTCTGTTTGTCTGTTTGTATGTTCGCTTTTCACGTAAAAACTACTGGACGGATTTTTACCAAAGTAATATGATAAACCTTCTTTTATATTTGTGAAAACAATTTTGATTGTGAGACGGATCGATTTTTTCTAAATACTTCATTTTCCATTTTTCTTTTATATTACCTACAATGCAACAACAAGGTCTGGTCTGTTGCATTGAAGTCAAAGTGTTTGCTGAAATAAACTAGGCATTGCTTTTCTATAAATGTCAATAAGGTTGATAGTAATTTAATAATTAATCAAAACAACCTGCCAAAAAGTGAAATAAATAGTGGCAACATAGCTCTTAACTGCGGTTTGGGCCACAAATCCATTTGAAATGCTGATTGCCGACCCGACCGCGGCCCTGTTCGCGCCCGAAATATAATTAATTCATATTATTGTCGAGATAACCGTGCCAAATAGTCTGCCATAACGATACACGAGATCATTATCTCGATTTCTTTGTGTTTGTTTCGTGTTGGTTCGCCTTACGATTTGGGGTTCCCGGGATTGCTTTATTTCCTTGAGTGCCCATTTGTTAGAGCGCTGCTGCATCGATGTTAAACTAAGCTTCGGATCGGAATAGATCTAGTAAATTGTTACTTTAGGGCAGGGTTTCCCAAAGTGGGGTTTACGGACCTCTAGGGGTCCGTAGCATTTGTATCAGCAGGGCTAGCATGACTTCAACGACATAGTTTGTTGAGTTACATACTTTCGACCAACCAGATCGCTCGTAGATACCGCGCGTGACTTAAGCGACGTGCTGGTTGGTTGGAAGGAGCGCGACAAACTATGTCGTTGCTGTCATGCTACTAATGCTAGCTCCACAGGAAGCGTTCGCAGTAGCACCATAAACTCGACCAATACAGTCGAACCAATGGAATCGTGACCCACCATAAGTTCAGGAAACCTTGCTTTAGGGTAACTAGCGTCCGCGTCTGAAGGTTTTCTCGTTGGCTCTGTTTATTTTGTTATCTCTCAATCAATCCAATAAATTGTCATGTTCAAGTTTAAGTACCTAGGTATACCTACACAGGAATATGCATTCAAGATTTCCTGTTCGATTTAAGAAGTAAACTTATGCCCGTTTGCACTAAACTCGGGTTGAGCTTGTCATAGATTAGATACAATATCTTAGCTTAGAAACAGCCTAAAACAGCCGAGCTAAAATTTTTGTTTGCACTGACAGACTACGTCGTAAATTTGTCATCACCTTGCTAAAAGAATGAATGAATGAATTCAAATATTAATTGTTTATGGGTTATAAACCTGGCGAGGTAAAGTAGGTCACTGGATATTTTTTTGGTTGAAACTTCTCATTGATTCCTTCGTAAGTTAAAAGGAGACAAATGCTAAGGCGTTGTCTATTTTATTTGGTAGGAGTAATTCACCGAGAAAAGAAAAAGTCAACTGAGCTCAACTGTCAGGAAAAACATAAATACAGTGCGCAACCTTTTCTGTTCCGGTGGCCAAAACTAGAACTAACGAGTTTTGTTTTTAATGTCATTTTGCTAATACTTTCATGATTTGCTGCTAAACATAAGCGCCGCTGTCATGGGAACAGAAAAGATTGTCGATCTGTAATGTTTTTTTTTTAAATAAATGATGAATGACGTATGTCACATGTGTTGTGTCTCTATCTAGCAAACAAGAATACAAAAGCCACAAGCTTTTCTGTTCCGGTGACAGCCGTGACACAGGAGTCACTTGCAATACGAAATTAGCTGTCAAAATGTACTGTCGTATGAAAACTGTTTTAGTTCCAAAGATAATCACCGGAACAGAAAAGCTTGTCGCACTACTCTTTGCTCACAATGCCACAGACAATAATCACTGATATAGGTATTTCTTAAGCCTTATGCGCTCGATATTGGGCCCGTAAGTTAAGAATAGCCAAAAGTGCATTTAAGAATGTCCTAAGGTTAGTGCAAAGCAATTTTTTGTTAAGAATGTCTTAAGTTAGCTAGGAAAAGACTTAGGCGATTTTTAAGTTTAGTGCAAACGGGTGCTAGGTTCTTAGTTAAAGAAATGTCTCATTAGGTATCAGAGATCGACATAGGTAGAGCTGTTTAGTTTCATTGACCGCAAACATTGTAATATGGACATTCTACAAGTTTCCGAGTTATGTGCCGGGTTTTTTTTAAATTGTTTAAGGGCAGGATCTTCCAAAAACTCTGACTTTGTCTTTTTCCTTACGTGTGGTAATGAAAATAACCTCACTTTTTCATTTTTTCAATGGTTTTGTTGTTATTTTGAGCATAAATTCACTTTTTGAAAAAGTAGCCTTTTACCTATTTTTCTATATATTGTTCGTGAATTAGAGATTAATAATTAATCTAAGTATAAAACCAAAAAAACATAAAAATAATGAAAATTTTCTTTGTTTTTAAAAGTTGTTATTGTCGAGTTACGATACGAATATCGTGTTTCTAGCCACAAAACAATCAAGATCGTTTATGAAACTTCAACATTATATTTTTATCTGCTCAATAAAGAATATTTGATTGTTTACTTTTGAATCAAAAATAGGTTGATTTCGATGATTTGGAAGTACGTGCCCTTAAGTATTGGGCATGGAGCTAGACTTAAACACCTCAGTATGTAGTCTAGCTCCATGGTATTGGGTCCCCGCTATTCTGTCATGTCATAGATTATTCTAGAGGGTTGGGTAGACTATGACAGCCATTTGTATAAAATTTAAACTTTTCTAATTAATTATATAGTTATTAGGTAGGTAGGTAGGTAGGTACTTTTTTATGATATAAGTACCTAATCTCACCGGAATCGGCAATGGCACTGAATTTTGGCCAGTGTACAATTTTCATAAAACTGGGCACACCCGTGCTCAAGCAGGACTAAGAAAATATTCAACTTGGATTGTTATAGAGGTCGTAAAGTTTTCAAGTAGGTAAATATTAATTTAACAAAATGAGAATATCTCGTAAGCGGTGCGTCATACTCATAGGCATAGCTAAAATCTAAGGAAACTTCTGATCCCCTTTAAAACCCCGGAGAGGCATCCAATGGATTTATCATAGAGTACAGTCACCGGCATCAAACTTGCTCACTTTAGATGGGAAAGTATTTGCATCTCCGCGATGATATTTTGCATCAATGGCACAGAATAATATAAAGAGAGAGAGAGAGAGAGGCCTTCTGGCTCAAATAGATCGTGGAACTTCTCGTTTTTTAAATTTAATAAATCTGGGAATGTCCATATTAATAAAAATTATGGCAAGTAGATACACAAAATAGCTCTACCTATTCCGATCTCTGCTCATTATTTATACTGTAGATTTTCAAATCGAATTCATCAGGACAGGATGGACAGTCCAGTTCAATAATATCTGTGCACTTTTGAACTTTGTCGTAGTAATTAGGTATTATGACAATTTGTACAGAAAGCAAGACGATGTCAAAAAACTTAATGCGACAATGTCTGAAAATACTCATAGGTATTATTGAACTGGACTGTACCAGTGAATAAATATACCTAAGCTCGGTGGCGCACCAAAAACCCCCAAAATGCACGTAAAGTTTAAGTTTTTATCATAAAGTTAATATACCTATCGGAAGGTAAGTATATAACTTTGTGGTTTTTATTTAAAAAAAATCCAACAAGCTTGGGTAATGCATTCAGACAAATCGTCAGTATTTTGCTCTTACTACATTTCTACTTTTACCTGTGTGGTACACGTTCCCGTGGGAATATCGGGATAAAATATAGCCTATGTCACTCGGGAAGAATGTAGCTTTCTACTGGTGAAACAATTTTCAAAATCTGTATTTTTTGAGATTATGAATTCCGAATAGATATTATAAGTAACTATTCGGAACACAAGTGAACCTCTTGCATAGTAGGTACGAAAATGCATATTAGAGAGGGAATTCAAAATAAAACTATGCAAAACACTCAAAACAAAGGAATGAGGGAGCTCTTTTATATGCCTATTCAGGGCCCCAAGTCTGCTAATTTTAATTTAAATAAGATTCTATTGATATTCAATTGAGACTCAATTACGATTCCATTACGATTAAAACAAATTGGGTATTCTATAAAAACTTGTACGTCATCGTAATTGAATCGTAATGGAGTCTCAGTTGGATAGTTACCTTCGGGTATGTATCATAATAACTACGGTCGTTTCAACTATGGTCGAAATAACTACGGTCAAAAGACCTACTGTTCAAAATAACTATTGGTCGTTACACCTATTTTTAAAATAACTAATTTTTAAAATAACGGTTTATTAAGTTTAAAAATAGTGACTCATGTACAGACACGAGCAATAATATTATGTATACAATACAACATAGAACTTTGTCACACTGTAGCGTTCCAAAAGAAAACGATCAGTGTCACAGAAGTCATTCAATATTGTAATATGATATAGTCCTATGTTGTATACATATTATTGGTCGTGACTGTATTGCTGTTAGGTGCGAGGAGCGAAGCGACGAGCATGTTCGGTTTACATGAATATACCGCGCGAGCCGAGCGAGCGAAGCGAGCGTGCCGCGGCAGCGGCCGGCAAAGCGCCAGAAACGACTATATATATATTCCCATTTCCTATTAAACTGAAGTAGGGGGTAGGAGGGGTGTATAAAGTCGATTCTGTCTGTTTTGGTCACTGTTCTAACCTAACCTAACCTAAAACGTCTGTTACATTTTGTTGGGTGGCAGGGGGCTTCGACCCCCGAGCCCCCTTGGCGGGGGGCTTCGCCCCCTGTCCCCCCTTTTGTTTTTCCCAAAAGATATAAAAATTTTGAAATAACAAAAAATTTTTGAGCAAAAAAATTAAAAAAAATATTTCTATATGTCCATCGGATGCCTCCTAGGTATCTCCGGGGTACCGTAGGGGATCGAAAATTTTGTTAGATTTCAGCTATGACGCACCGTTTTCGAGATATTTGCATTTTTATAAAATTCATTCTTGAAAATTTTGCAAGTCCCCGCTTCATACTAAAACAGTCAAAAATTTTATGTTTGCGACACCCTAACCAAAAAAACAATCCAACGCGCCCAAATCCATTTAATAAACTTTCCAATTCATAAGCTTGTTGTAGGCGAGTCGTTCATAGTCGAAACAACCAGTAGATGAAATGAACATTAGGCCAATCGTCCGTTAGTTGAATCAACTGTAGTTCAATCAACCGTAGGTGAAATTAACAGTAGTTGAGTCGTTCAATAGTCATTACGAAAATATGTGAATCGATCGTAGTTATTTCGACCATATCAAAATCAAAAATCAAAATCAAAAATCATTTATTCATTTTAGGCTTATACAGCACTTGTGAACGTCAATGAAGCTACGCTATCGGTTCGCAAATCCTACGGCGGGAGGCCTTGTAACGAGAAGAACCGGCAAGAAACTCGCCAAGGGCTATTTTTTTCTCCCTGTCATATTTCATACAGAGTCGTCAAATTGAAAAGTGACTTTAACATAATATAATATGTAAAGTCACTTTCCATCACAAATTAATCTTAAGTTTAAAAACAAAATAAAAAAACCCGGTAATCATAGCAGTAAATAATTTTCAATAACTAAGAAATAGACATCCAAAAGGTAGTTTCTTTAAAATACACACCTACCAAAAACGTAGCAAATAAAATAATAAATATAAATGCCAAACAAGGGTAATAAAACTTTGAATAGTTTAAGAACATAAGAGTCAATAATAAACAGTGCCATACAAGCCACGATAAAATAAAACTAATAACAATAAAACATTAAAAATCTGCATATTTTGAGACAAGAAGCCAGGAGCAGACCCATCCCACTGGTGGCACTCGTTCACGAGCATGACGCATGAACCAGCCATCGCTTCGCTCAACCATATTTTAGGGAACGTAACGACCCGCCTCACACGACACCACCGCAGAAATGTTTACAGAGAGCATGACATACTCAAACTTCTCATCTCAAGACGCAGAAACCAATATAAGAATGTACCCAGTATTAATAATTTTGTAAAACACGACTCACAATTAACTAGAGAAAAAATCCTTCTCAGCTTATGACCAAGTTGCTTTGTCATTTAAGTAATCACTTACAGTATAGTAGCCCTTCTTGAGGAGGCAATTTTTTATATGATTCTTAAACTCTTCAAAGGGTAACTCCAAGATATCACTTGGAATCTTGTTAAAGATGTGTATACCTTGACCCATGAAAGACCCATGTACCTTCTCTAATCGGTACCGAGGCATAGAAAGTTTATCCCTATTTCTTGTATTGTAACCATGCAAAACGCCATGTTTAGTATACAAGTTAATATTACGACGCACAAAAATAATACAATTTAATATAAATTGAGATGCAGCTGTCAGTATACCAATTTCTTTGAACTTCTCCCTAAGAGAAGTTTTAGAGCTTAGTTGATAAATGGCCCTTATTGCTCGTTTTTGCAGAATAAATATAGCATTAATGTCAGCTGCTAATCCCCACAAAAGAATGCCATATGACATGATGCTATGAAAATAACTAAAGTATACAGTCCTAGCAGTTTCTATGTCAGTTAACTGTCTAACTTTTCTAATAGCGTAAGCTGCAGAGCTGAGCTTACCAGCTAATGCAGCAATATGCGAATGCCACTGAAGTTTTCTGTCTATAGTTACACCCAGAAAGACTGTTGATTCAACTAAATCTAATTTTTCATTATTTATTACAATTTCTACGGGTGGAGATTGTACATTTGGTAAAGAGAATAGAATGCATTTCGTTTTCTTTGCATTAAGCTGTAGATTATTAAAACTAAACCAAGTGAGTATTTCCGAGAGTGCTTTGTTTACATCGTCAAAATTAGATTGATTTCTGTCAATGTTAAATATTAAGGAAGTATTTTCAGCAAACAAGACAATCTCACATAAGCTATTTGCAAAGAAAGGTAAATCGTTAATATAAACCAAAAACAAGAAAGGGCCCAAGATAAACCCTTGAGGTACACCTAGCTTTACATCAGAACCCATTGATTTCACCCCATTTATATCAACTGTCTGAGTTCTGGAACTAAGATACGAGTGTAATAGTTTTTGGGCATTATTTTTTACACCGTAATGATTTAGCTTCAACAGCAGCGTCCGATGATCTACACAGTCAAAAGCTTTGGACAAGTCGCAGAATATGCCAAGAGCATTCTGCGACCCCTCCCAGGCCCCAAAGACATGCTTAAGAAGTGCAACCCCGGCATCAGTAGTAGACCTACCCTTCGTAAAACCGAACTGTTTGTTATGCAAGAGGTTATTTAAAGTAAAAATAATGAGTTAATAATTGCTCCAGTATTATTTTTTCAAAGATCTTGCTCAAGGCGGGTAAAATAGATATTGGTCTGTAATTACCTGGGTCTTAGTCGTAATGACCTTAGTTATTATGATACATACCCCATTGAGAGTCCTGTCAAACAAATGTCAAATGAGAGTAGAATACGATTGTAATACGATTGAAGAGCAGACTAGCAAATATTCCGATGGCAGTTCAATGGCAGTTCAGTCGTATACCATTGGTCTTAAGTTAGTAGCAGAATACCAAAAATGTCAAAAACCGCTATTGAGATCCAATTAAGATTCAATTGAACCATTTGTAAATTAGCAGACTTGGGGCCCAGGTAGAGTACTAGAGTCAGCAAGAAAAGTTGTTAAAAACAGTTACTTACGCGCTAGACCGCCTCAGTGTGGCCAGAGCCTTATACTTATCTAGTTGAATGGTTCATTATTTATGATGGTTAAATTATGACACGGTGGACGAATCGCTCGGCAAATGTTTGCGTTGCTGCTGACGGTACGACAGGTCGCGAGGCCGCAACTATGTTGCTCACTTTAATTAGTTTGTTCCGTGATTTTAACGATGCGGCCAAATTTTAATTGGAATCTACGAGGACAAACATTTTGTGTTATTTGTTCAGTGTGACTTTGCTTGCTATTAAAATTATCTGCTTGGTTTCAATGATTTTTATGCTTATTTTATCATAAGTATACATTTCGCTTTCAATAAAATTGCGGTGTTTTTTTAAAACCGCCGTTTTGGGGGGATCCCGGGCCAGACTTGGCGGGAAAGCAAGACGGGTATCGGGACTATCGGCTTAGCACTATTATTTATTCTGTGCTATCGGGTATCACTGGACTACCAATAGATTTTCATGTGTGGGGTCATACGAAGAGTTAAGTGTACCACCCAGCCAGTTCCAATCCAAAATGTAGATTATTTTAAGACAAAAGTAATGAGGGCTTACGCGTATGAATTCGCCGCTAGAGGCGCTGGTGTCGCGTAAGGTCTTCGAAACGTCAAATGTCATACTTTGTGTGTGAGCTACGCGCGTTTATTAGATAGCGTGATTAAGATAGTTGTGCGTTTATTTTGAAAGTCACGGATTACCCATATAAGTCTCAAGGTATTTATTTATCAGTAGACCTTATTTTTTTGTTCCATGCTCACTTATCTTCATAATCATAGGTCATAGTCTTTGTTCGCTTGGTTTTTACTATCATTTAACACGCACTATGAATGAAAGCTATCTACCCTCCAATAATGGTGTCTCTACATTCAACCTAAATGAAAATTCCTTTACAAACTGAAACACCTTGTATAATGGGAATTTTCCAAAACCCTTTCTTAGTGCTCACCTACACCATAAAATGGTGTATCTACCTTCAGCCCTATACAAATTCCCATACAAGCTGAAACACCCTTTAGCACCCTGTATAATGAGAATTTTCCAAAATGCTTTCTTAGTGCTCACCTACTCCATGGAAGGCATCTAAATCTACCCTCCAAAAATGGTGTCTCTACCTTCAGCCCTATACAAATCTCCATACAAACTGGAACACCATGTACCACCCTGTATAACGGGAATTTTCAAAAACCCTTTCTTTGTGCTCACCTACACCATGAAAGGTATCTACCCTCCAAAAATGGTGTCTCTACCTTCAGCCCTATACAAATCTCCATACAAACTGGAACACCCTGTACTACCCTGTATAACGAGAATTTTCAAAAACCTTTTCTTAGTGCTCATATACATTATAAAAGGAATCTACCCTCCAAAAAATGGTGTATCTATCTTTGGCCCTATACAAATCCCCATACAAACTGGAACACCCTGTAGCAACCTGTATAACGGAATTTTCCAAAACCCTTTCTTAATGCTAACTTACACCATGAATATGATACACCATTTAGCCCTAGACAAATTCCCATACAAGCTGAAACACCCTTTAGCACCCTGTATAATGAGAATTTTCCAAAATGCTTTCTTATTGCTCACCTACTCCATGGAAGGCATCTAAATCTACCCTCCAAAAATGGTGTCTCTACCTTCAGCCGTTAGGGCTCTACGCCTATGCCAACAATTAATGAAACAGTCAATCAATTTTTTAGAGTTTTATAGGTATTAGAAATGTGAGTATTTTGCAATACGAGATTCAAAAAGGCAAATATGAATTACGGGTCAATAAGCGTCAGTGCTTTAAAAGCAGAGCTAAAAAAAGAGGTTTTTCAGAACAAAACGGGACTGCACTGCACTGCTCAACATTGCGGTACCTATGCTGAATAATATTAATAAAGTGTTGGGTAAGCTAGTAAGTAAAGTAGGTATATAATTTCGAGACTATTGTTTTTTTTATCGTTGTAGCCTCAAATGTTATGACAGCTGTCGATGTAACGATTTTAGGTATTTTTCACACTTATGCTCTGAAATGTTAATATTATATTTGAGAAAGGAATGCAGTACGTGGCACTTTTCCGAGGTAAACATTCTAAATTTGAAAATCACTGCAGTAATGAATTTCAGTACTTACTTACTGTACTGATTTTAGTGCAGTAAGTAAGTACTGAAATTCATTACTGCAGTGATTTTCTATGGTACTACCAACTTTTTTTCTTTATTTTTTCTTTAGTTATTCCTGTCTATAAAAACAGAAAAAGCAAAGGGACATTTGCACCATACAGCCACATTATTATTATTTCATAATTAGGTTAACTTTTTTTTAATACGGTGCGCACAGAGTATATTACTTCGTATTGTACCACAAGCGCTATGTACCCTTAGCACCATGAAGCTCGACTTAATACTGAGGTAACTGGAGAGTGCAGTACGAACAATTTTATGTGACCACAAATTACACAGTGGCTGTCATCCGTCTCACCTACACTTTAAAAAAATACGTATGGTCATATGAGACAACTGACAGCCACTACATACTAAATGTCAAATTTGCTAATGTTCACTTTTTTATTCAGGGTGAGAACTCCAGTTACCTCAGTATTAAGTCGAGCTTCATGCTTAGCACGAACATCAATCGAAAAAACAAAATGAGATTTATCATAGACAAAATATCCTTTACGAGTAATTTTGTATGGGAAATATAAAAGTTTAGCGCCATCTACCGCCCAGGAGCGGGTATTGAAGTTGCGCATTTTAGTAGCAAGTAGTAAGTATCACTAGGCTGTACTCAGAACAATAACTAATTAGTTATTGTTCTGAGAGGCTGTATGACCGTTCGACATGGCCTCACAAACCAATATTAAAAAACGGCGGGAATGATTTTCAGCGGTTGATTAGATATCAATACCAAATCAATACAGTTTAAAATGTGTAAATTATCAAAATGAGTAATTCTGCCAATGAAACATATACAGACATTGTATGTACCTACTCCACCAAATTTGAGAGCAGAAGCAAAATTATTAACAGAAAACTTACTGCCAGCAAAATCAAAAGAAAGATCCTACGACCTACCTACGATCTGATTTGGAAAAGTGAAAAAAAGGCGCATACGTTTTCGGAATCTGTGTTGTTGGCGTATTTTATGATACATCATTAAAATAATATTATTATGGGCGATTTATATACAAGTTTGCCCGGGAAAACAATAACATTTACATTTAATAATTGCCCGAACATGTGTGATATAAATTTTAATAAATATTATTTAGTTAAACAGTTTTTTTTATTTCCTCGCATTTCTTGAGAAAAGCACTATACAAGCCTTGTACGGTAAGGAAATTACCTTGCCTCGAATGATTAAAGCCCTCGCCTGCGGCTCGTGCTTCAAACCATCCTCGACAATGTAATTTCTTACTTACCTGTCCTCGGCTGTAATGTACTATTAAATTCCTTTTGGAGCATAATCCTAAAGTAACACGGCATACTATACTTTAACGTTCAGTACACCCAACACAGTTTAAGCCGACATTCAGCAGTAATTTTACCGTTGCAATTATATTCCAATTTGTATGCAAAGCTCACTCGCGAACTCGATGCTATTCTGCCTTGTTACAGCGGAAGCTAATCTTTCACATTCCAGTGTTGATTAAATGCATTTAATATGGTAAAGTTATTGTATTAGTCAGTATATTGGTTGCTAATGAGTATATACAGACTATTACGTATGAATTTGGCATGCAGTTCATTTACATATTTTACAAACTTTTATTTAACTTGTTAAAGTGTATGTAGTTTTATGTAGGTATGTCCGTATTGTTCGTTCGGGTCGAACCTTGCAAGCAAAATTTGATCCACTTACCAGTGTCTGAATGAGCTGTAATTGTGCATACAGTTTTGGTTTGGATGACAATACAACATTGAAGTACACACGGCGGCACATCAGACTATACATTGACCTTGAGATCGCCTTTATACCCTACGTAATAAAAGCTGTTATCGTAGTTCAACTGTTTAACCTGATGTGCTGCCGAGTGTACGTACAGTCAGCAAAAAAGTTTGTCATAAAAATGAAATTTTTAAAAACTATAGTAGCTATAGCTTAACATAACAACCAATAAAAACTCGTTTTACAGCCTCTGCGGTTTAGTGGTACTTTACATACACACCACCGGTATCAGTCCCAGAGATGTTTGGGTTTGATTCCCAGTGAGAGTATGTTCGTAACAGTTTGATCAAAGGTTCAAATCGTCCTATGTAACAGATGTTTAAAATTGTGAAAAACGAAATATATGTAGCTTACTTCCGCAAAAAACACAATATGCAAGATGCACTGCACCGCCCGCCCGCCCGCGAAAAATTGCACATGCACACCACGAAAACACCAGTGCACAATACCTGCATCTAGCAAGACAGGCAATACATCTATATGTTATGTGTATCTAGATGTTTAAAACACACTGTGTTGTATTGTAGACAATTTAGTAAGGTTTAAAAAAATAAGCTTGCATGAATTTAAATGCGTACTTAATCCATTTTTCCATAAGTAGGTTATAATGCGATGATGCGATGATGCGATGTTATAAATGCGAAAGTAACTATGTCTATCGATCTCTTACCTGTTATAAAAAAAATTACTTTTTTGCATTCACAACGCAATTTTTATTATTGAAAAATGGAAAATGAAGTAAGTATTTTAGAAAAAATCGACCCGATTCACAACTAGCTCCGATGGGACAGTCGCAGTCGCCCAGATAGCGAAAGGTCGTAGGTTCGTGTCTCATCGGAGCTAGTTGTGAGACGGGTCGATTTTTTCTAAAATACTTCATTTTCCATTTTTCGATCTCTTACCTAATTGAAAACTCGACCCGTTTCGCAACCCGTTTTTTCCAATACTTTCCATATCTTGAAATAAATGTTGCATTGTAAATGCAAATAAGTAAATAAAACAATTTGTCTCTTACGCTTAAACTTCTGAACCGGTTTTGACGAAATTAGGACAAGTACCCATACTAAGATCATGGAAAATAGCATAGGGTACCCTTTGTCCCAAAAATTTGAAGTGATCCCTGAGGAGAGCAATAAATCGGATTCCACGCGACCAAGTCGCGGGCTTCCATT
This sequence comes from Crambus lathoniellus, assembly GCA_949710035.1. Classification (NCBI taxonomy): domain Eukaryota; kingdom Metazoa; phylum Arthropoda; class Insecta; order Lepidoptera; family Crambidae; genus Crambus; species Crambus lathoniellus. The sequence continues at coordinate 16,245,567 of OX453297.1, forward strand.
GGTTTCTTTGAAGAACTTTTATCATTACCTACTTACTAATTTTAAATAAGCTTTTTGTAAAAAAAACATTTTTATGGCAAGTTTTTTTGCTGACTGTACTTTAATATTGTATTGTCATCTAAACCAAACCTGCATACAAAATTTCAGCTCAATCGGACACTAGGTAGGAAGGAAGTTGGTCAAATTAAGCTTGCAAGATTTGACCCGAACCGACATACCTACACACACACAGATACACTACAAGTTAAATAAAAGCTTGTAAGTAATTAGGATAAGATAATAAAAGGTGCCCTAAAGCAAAGCTTACAAATAAAAAGGTAATGGTAACTAAGATTTTAAACTTACATGGTCATTATCACTATAGTTACTCGGTGATCATGGCGTGTGCAACTGCGCCGAAATATCGGGAACCCGAAAAACAAAATAAACATGGTAAAAATCCCGTTTTTCATAGTGGTAAATTAATTAAATAAATAAATAATAATAAATAAACAAATCAAAAACAACACGACAAAGTTTATGGTATGAAAAAGGTATATAGCAGTAACTGTTTGGTATATTAGTGGTGTTATTCACTAAAGCCTTTTCAAATCTGGTCAAGCAATACCAGCAGATATTTACTGTGCCGAACCTCGAAAAATGATGGTAAAATTAGCAGGGAAACTGCCCCGACTCGTAAATCGATCTTTACCATTATTGCTCCATGATAACGCAAGACCTCGCACTGTAAGTACGAGAAACTGTTGTAACTCTACAGCATTTAGAAACCATACGTCATCCTCCGTACTCGCCAGACCTTGTTCCAACGGACTAGGTACCATTTTCTTCGTGATTTGGACAATTTCCTACGCGGTAAAAAAAAATCTTCCCAGGAGGCAATATAAAATGTTTTCACACAGTTTGTCCAATCTAGATCCCCAGAGTTCTATGGCAAAGGCATAAATGAACTTCCGATTAGATGGCAACAACGTTAAAAGAAAATGAGGGTTCGTATTTTGAAATTGAAATTAAAATCTAAGAAAAAATCGGCCAAGTGCGAGTCGGACTCGCCCATAAAGGGTAACCCACCTAACGTACCGATTAAGTACATACACCTAGCAAAAATAGGTAAGTACCACTATTTATTTTCCATTCAGAGCCCGTGGTCCTACTGCGTGGTCCTATTAGTAGTACCACGGGCAAATTTTTGTGTCCCTAGTTCTATCAGTAGGACTATGGGCACCTAGCATTACCCGTAGTCCTATTAGTAGTACCACGGGCATTTTTACTTGTACATGGTTATATCGATAGGACTATGGACAAGTAACAGTGTTCGTAGTTCAACTAGGAGAAGGAGTAGTAAGAACTCCTTTTTTCTGGTTAGAGTTTTTTTTTAAATCATTGTGCCACGTTGACATTGATTATTTTCCGTGTAATTCTTCATGCTAAATCAAGGGAAAAGGGAAGTCTCGCAATGGATTTTATTAAACGGAAATGCGGTACTGTGCTGCTATATGGTGGACACCAGTATTATAAGTTGAGGCCTTATAAAAAAGAAGGGGCAGTTTGGAGGTGCCCTAATTATAAAAAAGAAAAATGTACGGGTACAGTCACGATAAAGGTAACTCATGTTCATATTGGCTTCTCTACGAGATTATGCAAACAATGACTTCTGAACTTTAGACCATGACCAGAAAATACTAGACCATGGGCCCTAAAAATTCCCCGTAAAGTTTTATAAATATCCTTTTCTATTAGCAACTTAATAAATAAAAACCTCTGAGGGCGCCACTTTCGGTCAGGGTACCGCCTTAAGTCATAGGACCTCAGAACCAGTAACATTTTATAATATTGACGTTGATTTCATGAGTAGGACTATTGCCCATAAAAAATAATTATGTTTTTATTACAGTCCTACTGATAGAACTACGAACAAAAAAAAAATGCCTGTGGTACTACCAGTAGGACCATTGCCCATACAAAATAATCATGTTTTTGTTATAGTCCTACTGATAGAACTACGGGCAAAAAAATTGCCCGTGGTACTACTAATAGGACCACGCAGTAGGACCACGGGCTCTGAATGTTATTTATTTTCGCCAGAAAAAAATAATTTTGTTTTTCATAGTGTTTTTAAGTATTACTGAAAAAGCTGGTTTATTTGCGGTTTTTGAAAATGTGTTACTTATTATATCTCAAAAACTGCTATATCTCATTCAAAACGGTGTGGGCCGAACTCACCGAAAAAAAACTCACCGAAAAAATACTCACCGAAAATAACTCACCGAAAACCAAACTCACCGAAAAGTTTTCTCACCGAAAAAAACTCACCGAAAAAAACTCACCGAAAAAATCTCACCGAAAACCAAACTCACCGAAAACTTTTCTCACCGAAAAAATCTCACCGAAAAAAACTCACCGAAAAAAACTCACCGAAAACTTTCTCACCGAAAAAAACTCACCGAAATAAAACTCACCGAAAAAAACTCACCGAAAAAAGCTTACCGAAAACTTCTTGATTTACAACAATTTGAATCATCTACGTATCGGGTCGGGTAGATTTCTGCTCATATTAATGTAAATGTCACCGGAAAATAACAATAAGAACCGCAAGTTTATAAATTTTACGGAAGTCCTGTAGAACACGTGATAGGTTAGAAATCTAAGGCGATCGCGAAGCGCAGCGAAGCGATTGCCTTAAATTTCGTGGTTATTTTTTTCAGGAAATTTATAAATTTACGGTTTTTATTAATTTCCCGGTGACATACTTAAACAAATAAATACAAAATATGCTCTAACCACTGAGCTACGGATCATTCGATGGGACTCGAACCCACGACCTTTCACTGTCCAGGCGAATGCTCTAACCACTGAGCTGCGGAGTCGTTCGATGTGACTCGAACCGACGACCTTTTATTGTTCGGGCGAATGCTCTACCACTGAGCTACGGAGTCGTTATTTTCATTTTCAATACTTTTTTTATATTACCTAATTCCTAATTTTTTACTATTTATTTATTTATTTAAGTACATTAATATGAGCAGAAATCTACCCGATACGTCGATTTAGATGATTCAGATTGTCGTAAATGAAGAAGTTTTCGGTGAGTTTTATTTCGGTGAGTTTTTTTCGGTGAGATAAGTTTTCGGTGAGTTTGGTTTTCGGTGAGTTTGGTTTTCGGTGAGTATTTTTCGGTGAGAAAAGTTTTCGGTGAGTTAGGTTTTCGGTGAGATTTTTTCGGTGAGTTTTTTTTCGGTGAGTTTTTTTTCGGTGAATTTGACTGGAACCATTCAAAACATACATATTCGTTGATTTTCGTGTTTATTGAGATCTACAGCATTATACATTTATTTTTCACTTTATTATTTTAAAAGTTAGAGGGGGAGGGGGGACACACATTTCACCACTTTGGAAGTGCTTATCTTTAAAAATATTGACATTTTTTTATTTTTTTATGTATGTTCCACGATAGCTCCTTCAATTGTGAACCGATTCTAATAATTCATTTTTTATTAGACAGACCAAAGTTTCAATTTGGTCTCATGAAAAATTTACAGTACTCGGTTCAGAAGTTTCTTCAGAATCCTGAAAAAACATATTGTTGACATCTGGTATTTCTTGCTTTACGATTCGATATTTTCGGGAACTATTAACCAATTTCGATAATTCTTTTTTGATTCGAAAAAGTATACTCCTGAGGTGGTTCCATTGTAACCAAGTTACGAGCTGATGGTGGAATCCTGGGAAAATTGAAGAATACTCGTAAATTTTATAGGTACTTTACGTGTTTTATATATTTTAAAAGTATTTCAAGTATTTGCATCTGCTAATCATCATCTCATGATAATGAGCTGGTGATGGAAGGTACAACTCCTCAATAGTTAGGAGCTGGAGGGTAATTTTTTAAATATCGTTAATACGTAAAGATTTGTAGTTGTAATACTTCAGGTTATTTAGGTGAGCTGATGATGGAAGGTAAAACTCCTTAACGCTTAGGAGTGAGAGCATATTTTTAAGTACCACATGTATGAATAGACCTTTAGTTGTTTTCTTTCAAGTAATTTAGGTAAGCTGATGGTGGAAGCCAGTGGAAGGTTAAACTGCATAACAGTTAAGAGTTGGAGGGCAGAGCTTATCTTGGTGTTCTAATTTAGATATGGACCACCATTGGACAACAGTTTTATCATTATGTGGTTTCTTAAGGTAGATTTCTTACCTACACTAAAAATGGAAAAATAAACATTTTTTTTCAAAAAAACTAAACCGCCTTCAAAACAAAACAACTGCAATCAAATACTCACTTCCCTAAACACGTAAAAATGAAAAATAAACTGAATCATTCAATTCATAGGACGAAAATGCGCGACGTTTTTTAACTAATCTTGGAACTTACTGATCTGTTTGAAGTCGGTGTCAAGCCGAAAGTAACAATAAAAATACTTTGTGAAACAATATACACAATAATAATGTGAGTGATGTGAGTTGTAACCTATCAAATTAGGTTCAAGTCTTGACACCGACTTCAAACAGATCGTTAGTTCCAAGATTAGTTAGAAATAGTCGCGCATTTTCGTCCTATTAATTGAATGATTCAGTTTATTTTGCATTTTTACGTGTTTAGGGAAGTGAATTTTTGTTTGCAGTTTTTTGTTTTGTTGCCATTTGGCTACAGAACCCTAAAATTGATTTTTAATTTTTAGTACAAATCGGCAATTTCATACTTTAACCCCTAATATCTAGAATTAGTAGAATTCTTAACGTGAATGCATCAGTTAAGATTGCACATTGATAAATTCACTCTGAGAGAACATGTAATTTTGTCCTTTTAACCGATAAAACTCTGTTTAAAAGAATGTGGCTGCTTCTGTCGGGACTTTAACAAAGACTAACAACCACAAGTCAATTGAGCCCGATCCGCGCTTCGGCTCAGGTTTATCCAGTATTTCATAAATAATATTTCATGTAAGCTATACTTAAATCTTTCGTTTGCAAGCCTCGCATTTGTTTGCCTGGTCGAGAATAAAAACGACCGCTCTCTCTCGGCTTTAGAATCATTCTAGTACACTGTTACGTTTTATATCAAAGTCTAATGCTGTAGATATGGCTTGTTAAAGAAGGAACGTTTTCTACGTGACATGAACCGGATTTTCTTCTATGGACACAACAACCTAGTACATTTTCTTCTACACTTGAACGTGGTTTAAACTGTAAGTAGGTACTCGTAGGTACTACACTTGTGGACTATAAAATCGACTTTTTTCATACGAACATGCTCACTTTAGCGTCTCATAGATAGGAAACTATTTGCATCTGTGCAATGATTTATACGTCAATGATGAGGCAAAACGCCTAATTATAATTAATAAGTGATTCGATAGAATAACAGTTTAAAAATTTACAAAAGTCGCTGAATATTCACAAAAATGAAAAATTTTCTCTTAAATAACGTTATATGGAACGATGAGTTCGGTTTATTCTTTTTCTTAAAATTGAAGACAGTTTGAAGATTTTTATGAAAAAAGTTCAGTGAGTCGATTTTATTGTCCATGAGTGTATTTAACTTACTTTAGTCTAGATGCGCCATGCTTATAGAAACCTTATTAATTGTCAACACTGACCTTTATTTATTTGCTTGTCAAATACTTGACACGCATCGTATATTCTATCCAAGATTCTTATTAGCAGATGCTTGCGATACTTTCGTGCGGGAGTTACTTTCGCATAAATAATATTAGTATGGAAAACTGGATTAAGTATGTATTAAATTTCAAACCAGCTTATCTTTTAAGACCTTACTAATTGTCTACAACACAATGTGTTAAACATCTGTTCGCATAGGACGGTTTGAACAACCTGTTACATACATAACAAAGGCAGACTTAACATTTGGATGATAAGCATGCACAGTATATACCATATTTCACTGGAGTTGAGAAATACGTCTCTTCGCAAAGTTGTGAGAGAATTTGTGTCGTAATAAACAAAACCAGATGATAAATACCATAGGTAAAGAAAGTATTTATATATATTTTTAAGAAATTTCAATCCCACTAGTTTCTAGGAGATGTTTGGCGCTATAAAACAAACAATTTCTTCGGCATAATAAGTACATACTTCATAATTACATCTTAAAAATATCGAACACCCGACAGATCATAAAAATATTGATATTAGACACCCTTAACCCTTACAAACGTGCCCAAATGTTCGAGAAAACAAAAACGACTTTTTTTTACTTTGAACCATCTTTGAACTAATCCTCCCACTAAATAAACCGAAAGCAGTACGTACCCTCACTGGGAATCGAACCCAGGATCTCTGGGTCTGAAAAACAAAAGCTGCCAACAAAAACTCACTTCCCAAAAAAACGTAAAAATAAAAAATTAATTGAATCATTCAATTCAAAGGACGAAAGGGCGAGACTTTATCTAATTAATCTTGGAACTTACTGATCTGATTGAAGTCGGTGCCAAGCCATTACCTACCTATTGTTATGTATTTCACACCACTACGCGCATGAGATATTGTGTATTATTGTTTCACTAAATATTTTGTTCTTGATAGTTACTTTTGGCTTGACACCGACTTCAATCAGATCAGTAAGTTGCAAGATTAATTTGATAAAGTCCCGCCCTTTCGTCCTTTGAATTGAATGATTCAATTTATTTTTTATTTTTACGTTTTTTTGGGAAGTGAGTTTTTGTTGGCAGCTTTTGTTTGAAGGCGATTTAATAAAAAAAAATGGTTTATTTTTCCATTTTTAGTGTAAGAAATCTAATGAGCAAACGTCGCACAATGTGCAACGTTGAAAACTGTAGCCCATATCTAAATTAGAACACTCAGACAAGCACCAACCTCCAACTTTTAACTGTTATACTAGTATCTGTGCTGTTATGCAGTTTTTTAACCTTCCACCATCAGCTAACCTAAATAACTTAAAAGAATACAGCTAAAGGTCTATTCGTGCATATGGTACTTAAAAAGCATGCTTTAACTCCTAAGCGTCAAGGAGTTTTACCTTCCATCGTCAGCTCACCTAAGTAACCTGAAAAAATACAACTAAAAATCTTAACGTATCAACGATATTTAAAGAATTATCCTCTAACTCCTAACCATTGAGGAGTTGTTCCGTCCATCGCCAGCTCATCAGCATGAGATGATGACTACCAGATGCAAATACTTAAAAAACTTTAGAAAATCTATAAAACTGGTAAACTACCTATAAAATTTGCGGGTTTTCCTCGATTTCCCCTGGATTCCACCATCATCTCCTAACTTGGTAACAATGTAACCACCTCAGGAGTTTACTCTTTCGAATAAAAAAAGAATCATTGAAATTGGTCAATAGTTCGTGAAGATATTGACGTGTAAAGCAGGAACTACCAGTCGAAAACTATGTGTTTTTTCAGGATTGTGAAAAAACTACTGAACTGACAACTTTAAATTTTTTATGGGACCACACATGAACTAGGTATTTTCTTACAGAACAACGCCCAGCAAGTTTCTTTTGTCGAAAATGAAAAAAAAAAATCCACTCTCCTACAAAATGTCCCGATTAGTTGCTAAATTTGTATGAAAAGTCCAATTTTTTATTTTCATTTCCGACAAAAAAAAATTGCTGTACGTTGTTCAGCATGATGGTCTGAAGCCGTGGTTAAAGTTTTTGCAAGGGTGCCCCTAACACCCTGTAGATAGTATGCCCATTTTTTACTTAATTACGAATATTACTGTGCTACGATATTATAAGTTAGCAGCCCCATTTTTTCCTAAAGTAAAACGATAATAATTCAGTCAAATAAGCGTTGTCAACAAAGTCACCTACTCGAATCAAAGTAACCGTACTCAAAATTTGGAAAAAAATATATGTTATTTTATAGTCTTTTATCTAGTGTTTCCGGCCATTCAATACACTATACTTTACTGCAGGGGTCACCAATTAGTTTCATTGCGGGTCCGTTTGTAACAAATATAACTCTATCGCGGTCCGTTTGGTTTATGATAATAACTAGCAACTAAGACTTAAAAATGTCAATCCTACTAATATTCTAAATGGGAAAGTTTGTCAGTTTGTTCGTTTGTTTGTTACTCTTTCACACAAAAAATACGGAACCGATTTGAATGAAATTTGGCTCACAGAAAACATTAAGGCTACATTTTTATCTCGATGTTTCTACTCTTTCACACAAAACTACTGAACAGATTTGGATAGAAATTTGGCTGACAGAAAACATAGGCTACTTTTTATTCCGATATTCCCACGGGAATGGGAACCAAACGGGTGAAACCACGGGCAGCCACTAGTGGAATAAATAAAAGCGAAAGAAATCAAAAATTTTTGTTAATTATCAATGTAATGATTCTGAACAAGCTGTCTGACTGAAGTCTAGTGTTAAGCTATTGCCATTAGATGCTGGAGATGGTCATCGGTAAGACGAGATCGAAATTATTTTTTAATGAAGTTCATCTTGGAAGACGCTGCTTAATATTTTTTTCACTTCTCATGCTCGTAAAGTTCGTGTTTATGTTGGGTATAGGCGGCATAAAATCGCTTTTTATGCTCTAGTGCATAAAGTAAAATCTTCGTCTAAGTCTCAGACTTTAAGACAAAGGTCGTCAGCTAAACAGACACACACGCAATTAAGCTTCGTTAAATAAACTTTATTAATACCTAACGTATTTCATTCTGTTTCTTAAATTTTGTACATAATCCATGTTAAATTATTAAATTAATAAAACTAGGCAAAATTAATGAGTTTTCTAAGGAATAAGTATTTCAAGAGTATGGACTACGATCTATGCTAAAGTCACAGTGCTACCAATGTCCGTATAAAAAAAAAGAAAAAGAAAGTCTTCCCGCCAATATGGCGAAGTCTTTATTTTTTATTTTTTGCAATATTGTTATTTACTTTCCTCACACTCGAAGTGAAAAGCAGAGTGTATAACTCGTACATAAAACCCATTTTACCCTCGAATTGACTATCCACCCTCGCCTACGGCTCGGATGGATATATACGTCTCGGGTAAAATGGTACCTTTTATGCACTTGTTGTACAATCTACTATTATACTTTTTATTTGATACTGATATTCTTAAATTCTTCTGGGTCCGCACAAAATAGGTCGGCGCGCGATACGCCATTTGGTGACCCCTGCTTTACTGCATAAAATAAAATTTCAAACATTTGTCTAATCGTAATTCATATAATCCTATTAGTTGCATTACATATAAGTAGGTACCTACTTGATTTAAGTAAATGAAAAATATACGAAAATAATTGTCTTTGAATAGGCGAGGGATTCCGGCTGTAATAAGGTTTTTTTTTAAAAAGGCATTGTTCAATTTCAAATTTGCTTATTTTGCTAAGTAGTACCTATAGCATACATACCTGCTGGATTCTTTCGTCGAAAGCGGGACATAATAAAAAAACCGGACAAGTTCGAGTCGGGCTCGCCCACAGATGGTTCCGTATCTACATCTATACATATAATAAAGCTATAGAAAAGTTGTTTTTGTGCAATAAATTGTGTGCAATAAATCTATAAATCTATAAAAAGAAAATCAGTTATCCCTGAATGCCATATACACACAATAGTAAAAAATCACTCTGTACTTCTTGAGTATAAACCTTTTCTTAGTTGGTTGGTAACTAGTTGATTATTGAATCTTTAAAACTGGCTACTTCTATTCGAAACAAAAGAATAAAATCAACCTGCCTATATAAATCGCAGCAGGGATGAACTTACGCCATAGATCTTCGTGGGCTTAATTCTCTGAACAGCTGTAGTAGTTGGAAAACCTGTATGCTGAAGACGTATTTCCGTAGCGCTCGAAATGAAAAGAAAATGTATACTTACGTCAACCAGTCGTCTACGAAATCAAATTCTATTACGCCCGCTTTCATGCATTTTTTTAGCATTCGAAATCAGTGTTGCCATTAAATTAAATCTTCTTAAATTTTTTTCAAAATCACAGAGAAACTTTAAAAATATAGCAAAATGCAAACACAAACACTTGTCATAATGATTCTCATCTCAGTGATGACATTTTTCGGCCACAGACTAATAAAGAGGATGAACTCTACTAGAAGTAGAAATTCTGCAACGACTGGGTCTGACCACTCGTTGCAGAATTATTAATAGGTGTGATTATTCTAAAATACCGATGTTAGGAATTCGCATGCCAATTTTCCAATTTCGAATGCGAATTCAAACTCGAGCGCTACTGAAACACGTCTCCTGTTCTTTAACGTAACTCAATGCAGATGTAAGGTTTCGTGCCAAAAACAAAAAAGTTATTTTTATCTACTAGCTACGCCGCGCGGTTTGACCCGTAGAGTTCCCTCTTTTCGTGAGAATTTTGGGGTAAAATAAAGCCTATGCCACTCAGAAATAATGTCAAAGTCAAAGTGCAAAAACTTTTTATTCAATAAAATTAAATGAAACTTTTGAATCGTCCAATAGTTTTGTCTAAAGCGCAGGCCTGGCGCAGGCCAACTATGATAGGTTCATATCGTATATCATCGTTCGCCTCTCTTTCTCTCTCGCAGTATGAAAAGACGTGAAACGTGAAATCGCTCGGGCCCCGATCGCGGTAATTCTATGACGCATTAGTCAAGTGTACAGTGCCACAACCTTTTCTGTGCCGGTGACAGCGGCGCTACGTACGTTTTTCATTTTTTGTAGTAATTTAACCGGCCCTGACTTCTAAGAACTTCAGCCGCCAGCAGCGCTATGGTTGGACATCAACTTGACAGCAAAATGACATTTAAAAAAATTACGTTACTTTCACATTTTGGCCACCGGCACAGCAAAGTTTGTGGCACTGTACGTGCAGTTGATGTGCAAAACCGTTTTTTATAACGCGCGGGTTTAACAGTGCGGCAACGTTTTCTGTTCCAGTGATAATCTTTGGAACCAGTTTTCATACGACAGTCTATTTTGACGGGTGCGTAATGAATGATATAATTTAATTTGGTATAATTTCATTTCAATAACGTTCATATGACATAATAAACGTTTGTCATAACAACACTTCAACTAATTTAATTTTACAGAATGTTTATTTCATATAATCATCATTTTATATAATAATATAACATAACGCTCATTTTATATAAAACTCATTTGCTATAACGGTCATTTGATATAATTTTATTTCATATAATCACCATGTGTAATAATTTCATTTGATATAATTTTGTTTTATATAATCATCAATTTAGTCAATTAAATGTATAGTGTAGGCAAAGGAGCAGGGGGCACGGGGGGTACAGTGTTCTCAAAAGGGGGGCTCGGGGGGCGAAGCCCCCCGCCACAACAAGCCACACCGGTGCCAAAACAATTTATAATAGGTTAGGTTAGGTTAGAACTGTCAACAAACAAAGCGCGAGCCGAGCGAGCGAAGCGAGCGTGCCGCGGCAGCGGCCGGCCTAGCGCCAGAAATAGTTATTTGTTGATTATACTAAATGAACGTTATATGAAATGATGTTATGTTATATAACCATTATGTGTTTTAAATATTATACAATGTAAGTGTTAGAGCGCATGCCCACGAGACGGTTTTTCGCCGGACAATAGAGCCGGTGCAATACAACTGTCTTTATTATCGAGGTGTTGACTGACAAAGACAAACATAAAACCGGCTCTGTGTTTGGCGAAAAACCGTCCTGTGGGCATGCGCCCTTATAGTAAATGTTTATTATATGTAACGTTTTTATATCAAATGTTCATTATACGGTTTAAAATTATATATTTTGAATTTATATCATTCGTTGATTATACAAAATGAACGTTATATGAAATGATTTTATGTAATGTGTTGTTATATTTTGTGAGTATTATACGAAATGTTGTTATAACATATATTACACATACACACCCTATTTTGACAGCTAATTTCGTATTGCAAGTGGTTCCTCTGTCACGGATGTCACCGGATCAGACAGAATGAGGGATTTTCTGAAAGATGATTAAAAAAGAAAATAGTTAGTTCCAAAAAACTCAACAGATGGCGTTCATCAGACATGGGTTTGCTTTTTTTTATTTGCTGGCAAGGAGTCTACGTTAAGACGGTCAATTAAAAAAAAACACTTGCAGAAGGAAAAAAAACATTTACAAGACTGAAAAGGCTTATCTACAACTCGCGGTATGGTCGGTATGGTATTGCAACGCAAAACAAGAGGAATAGAATTATTTGACATTTCTTTTCTTCCGTCAACGTAAACTTTTTTTTGGCCTTGCACCTTCTTGCACAACTTTGAAATACATGTGTAGGTCAGATCAGCCCCCTGATTCACGAACCGTCGGAAATGCTCCCGACAGCGGAATGTATGCCCTGTCTCTGTCACTCACTATAGAATAGACAAAGACAAAGCACAGAATTCGAATCCGATTCCGTTTCCGACGGTTCGTGAATCAGGGGGCAGATGAGATACATGTCTGGTCAGCGCCATCTATCGAGCTAATAAATAAAGTTTTTTTTTTAATTTGCTGGCAGAAAATCTCTCATTGTAGGACTATAGGTTTGCGTGACGTATGCGTCGTTATGTCATGACTGCAATACGAAGTCAAACGTCAAGACCCAAACGCGATGAAGACGCGCTGCATAGAATTACGGCGATTGGCCTGCTCGTTAGCTCGCTCGCCAGCTGGCTCTGTGTTCTACGCTTAATCTGGGGGTACGGCATTGCCCCCGCCAAGTCGAGCGCGAAGCAAACACTGCCGCCGCCGCACTATCCTTACTGGAACCATTTTAGCGTATTTTCGAGCCTATATTTGAAGACTTTTGGATAGGTTATTTGGTTATACTGAAACTATCGTCACGTAACACACCACATAAACTGCATGCATACACTAGAACCAAAAAATTTCAAGTTTGTAGCTCATTTATTTACGAAGTTATACGAAAGCAAAGTTTTACTAATTCAACCGACACTGACTCACTGACCATCAAAATAGAAATAGTAGTGGTTGCGTTGTGGTTGCATTGTGGCCGGTATCATCCGCGCGGTCGATAATGATTGCAAAATGTGGTACGTGTGAATTGTACTATTCATTTCCAATACAAAATGCGCCCCGCCCACGTTGTGGTTGTGTTGTGGTTGTGGTTCGTGTGGGTTGAGCCTAAGTGACCAAAAATATAAATTATAATAAGCCTCTGTGCTTCAAAAAGTTTGTTTAGATGTTGACTGCATTGGTAATCGTACCCGCTAATTCAAGAAAACATAACACGTACAATACGAGTATACTTCACTCAATGCTCTTTTAATAAAAAATAAATTTCTCCTAAATGTCCTTAAACGCCGTTAGAGTGTAAAATAGAAACTTGTTATAATTAAATGGAAATCGTATTATCAGAGAGAGACTATAAAACTGTGTCTCTACTACCATAAATTCAAACATAACAGCCCGGCCGGTTCGAGACGGTCTACGAGCTACGAGCTACGAGCTACGGACTACGGACTACGAGGAATGGGCTACGGTCGGCGCGCCGGCCGCCCGGCCCGTCATCTGCCGCTTTCCCAGGGATATCAATTTGCGCCATTTTAATCGTTCCTATGAAGAATTTAAATGGTGAATAGCAATGCCATTTGTCCAATACGGCGCTCTTAATTTGTTTTGATTAACGTTTCGCTGTTTGCTTTGTCATGACTTTGTTAAATGAGATTTTTTGTACCCTTTGTATGTGTTTCAGCTTTTATGGAGAGAAATGTTATAGTAGGTACTTTACTGAAACTTTGGAAAAACGACTCCGAGGCCTATTAACATACAACTGCTTTTTATATGGGTCTTTCACTTCAGAGTACTGAATGCTGAAGTGTGAAATTATTTAATCTATGCAGCATGACGCGTGGTGGCGGCGGCGTGCGTCATTGTTGCCAGGCGGAGCGAGGATGCGGCGCGACTCTTCCGCGGCACAGACGACTTCTAAATTACCAACGTCTAGGTTTCAAAGCGTACGTATAAGGCGATCGAACCGTAAAATGCTACGAGAAAGTCTAAATCCTTAACCTCATCACCGCGTTAGAAGGAGAAGCGCGGTGGGTTTGTTCACCCCTGCGTCGTGTTATCTCGCGGGGAGTCGGGGGTTGTCGGGAGGCTGCGTCGCAGAGCGCGCGCGCGTGCCCGGCCGTTTCGTCATTGCGACGGAGGCTGTCGTGTGTCGGCGCTGGCCCGAGCGAGCGCTCGTCCCGTGATCCGCCGTCGCCACGTCGCCCGCTCGCCGCACGCTCGCCGCACGCCGCGCCGCGTCGCGAACACGCCCTCGCCCGCGACAGCCCTCGCAGCCGCTGCCGTCGCTGCGGCCCGCGCAGTGCATGTGCTCACCTCAGTGTCCATCCTTAAATCAACAATAGTGGCGCGATGTAAAGAAGCCGCGACCGTGAATCCATGTGTAAGTGGGTGCGTTGCGTATGTCATTACTCCGCATGGCGATTGACGTTCGCCGGTAACGATTTTCCGCAAGCTAACGCCGCTGTCGAGTGGCATTCGGAATAAAAATGAATGAATTAAGCCCGCCCGGGAGCTGCTGCTGTATTTTAACCTCTACCCGGCGGGGATACGGACGTGCACGTGCGCCGTGCGCCTGACCCAAACGTACACTCTGCTCCGCTGTTCTCATCGGCTTACGAAACAATAAATATTTAGAGGCTAATTAACGTTATTGCCCTTTCTGGGGAACGTATCGACGACTTTTATTGAGAAGAACGTAACAGGTGTCGTGCACCCAAATGCCGACCATGTTTGACATTGAATCTCGGATTGTTATAAAAATCAATATGATTTTGTTCGTACACAATGCGGTGGTGTGTAAATTTATGTTCAGTCGCCGGGTTTACTGTCAGACGTTTAATTGTATTGTCCTCTTTTTATATAAATTTTTCTTCGTTCGTTCGTGATTTTCTATTGTTCATGCCTAAAAAAGTGTTAGTTTTTTGTATTTTTCTCCTAATGTCGCCTTAGTACCTACTCAAGATAGATAAAGTTACGTATCTATACATAAAAATCCTAATAGTAATCGTTCAGCTGTTGCGCATAAACTATTTGGGACAGGTTAACCAACATGTGTGGGTACGGAGTTCATGTAATTATTCCTCGCGCAGGACAATGCTTTTGCTATTCATTTGCAATCATATGTTTATTCGGTTATGTATTGGCTGAAAAAGTTGAAATCGTAGTATGTATATCTACATATTTATTATACTGAAATAGTTTTATTATAATTAAATAACGCAATAATGAGTTACCTATCTTCGATGAACACTCTTTGCTTTGTTCTTGTGCCTTTTCTATAGCGTTTGTAAGCTGCTGCTCAATTCAGACAATAGTGTGAATGAATGGCAGAACTTTAGCAACCCAAACTTATTATTGACTGTATCAGATAACAAATAACATCAATATTCTCTGCGCAAAGTGAAAAAAACATTTCATTCCATGGAAAATTATACTCCAATTTTATTCATGGCTTTTTAAAATGGAACAATTTACTTTATCCTATTATCCGTTATGACCTTTCATTTTCTTCGTTGACAAAAATTGTCATTAGTATTCTGAAATGAAAAAGTGTGAGCGAGCTTACATTTATTACCTGTCAAAGGGATCTTGTTCATTAATAACAGGGATTATTGTGTATAAAACAGAATATTGGTATAGGAATCTCTTTTCACTCTCCTGCTCTTGTCAACTGACAATTCTTTATGCAGTGAGGGATGGCCGTCTGTACTTTTAGAACAGTAGCGGGCTAATGACCGAACCCTGGGGTTCTCTTTCTGTTAATAGTCGGTCTGCAGGTCTTTATGGTGATTAAACTCTTCAATATTTAGCTTTCCATATAGCAAATAAACTCTCTAGAAAAATAAAAAATAAAATCACGGCCTTTAAAGTAAAGCTTTAAAGTTTACACTCTACTATTGCGTCATGGTTAGTAAAATTACTGTGACTATGTACTATGTATTTTATTATATTTTGTTGCTTTTCAACATTTGTCAGCGATAGTATATAACACCAAATTACTATTGCTTTTTTCATATACCTAAGTACGCTATATTACTCATACAAATCCCATCGATAACATCACCACAAATCGTATAATACACTTAATTGCGAGTTGTATTTATTAAGCAATAAATTAACACCCCGCGATATAAAATGTATGCAAACATTATTTTGCATTAAACAACGGAATACATTTTCCAAACAAATTATATCTCCCAATCTTTCGACGGCGAGCGCAAACAATTTGCATTTCAAACAGAAAAAAATAAGTTCATCAACATTTTATTAACTGTCAAACGTGGCAGTTCATTAATAATAAACGTTAATTTGTACTTTTTCAGCAGGCTTTGTTTCTGAAATGACTGATTCCCTCTAGTTATCGTGGGCTTTGTGCTTTTGTTTTTTATAAGTACCTGTATTCAGTAGCTTTGTCAGCCAGTCTGTAGCTGCCAGATGAAATATTAAAGTGCTACCTGGTACTTTTCTGTTGAAATGTTTCATTATTTGAAAATAAGAATGCTCTCTTTTTTTTTAATAGATTATATTATAAATATTATATTATTAATGCATTATTTTTTTCATATATTTGTGCATAGGAATTAAAAATAGTATATTATGATACAAGTGAGCTAAGGTTGCCCATTATACACGAGGCTGCGGGCTGCAGCCCGAGCCACAGGCGAGGCGTAAATCAGCCGAGTGTCTAGTGAGTAAGTTGCTCACGAGTTTCATACGCACTTTTTCAACACACTTGCGAGGAAAAACAAACATTTATTGCATACATATTAACCTAATATTAACCAAGGGAAAAAGCGCGCAAGTTTTTTTTTTGCACGCGCCAAATGTAATGTGATTGATTACATACAGCCATACAGCCTACTTCAAAATAATTAAGTATAATAATAGTGATAAAATGCAAATGTTTTATAACAAATTATTTTGAATTATAAATAATTTGATAATAATATACTTAATTATGTTTTTTGTCTTAATTAGGGACACATTTATTTATTCAAAAACCGTACTTAAATGGATTTTCAGCCGTATAAAACCTCTTTGTTGTTACAAAAAAAGAACTGTATCTATTACCCGCTGAAGTTGAAAATGCTCTGTTGACTCGCATATTACTTGCAGTTAGGTACTAAACTTTGTAGGGATACTGTATTATCCGGTTAAATTGAAAAGTCTCTGTTGACTCGCATATAATTTACAGTTAGGTACTTACTTAACTTTGTAGGGACAATTCTTAAAATATAATTAAGTACAACAATGCGAAAAGAAAAAAAAAGACTTGAACCATGCTCGAGTCAATTTAAATGAGTAAGAACTAACTAATCACAGAAAAGTAATATACTATATTATGACCAGCTTGTGATTCTATATTTTCGTGTTTCTGGAATAAGTCTCGATATTAAAGCAAAGTTAACGTTAATCATATTTTCTGTTAGTAAATATTTTGATTTTGTACAAAAATTGTAATAAATCATCATTAATGATTGAACAAGCACATTATTGTTCTTTCAAACTCTTTCAAATTCTTTCTTTTATTATATAATCAAAACTGTATTACAGTATTGAATGCTAAAACATCCGATACCAATTAACATTTCCATTGAGTGTTCACCAATTAAAAGATTCCCCTTGTTGGGCTTCAGATCTTCAGATTTTTGCATGATTAATCTCCTTGAGTGCTTGTGGCAATATCGGAGATGTTTGGGGGATTCGGAAGTTTGTACTTGTTACCGAAATTGGAAAACGTTGCGCTTATCAATCATCCTCGTGTTTGCTTGGAGAACATTCATGTAATGTATGCATGTTTCTCACTACGTTGTTGGCTGAATTCTCTCCGTCTTGTTTCGTGAATATGTTTTGTTTATACGTCAGTTACGATAAATATTCTACTTTAAACAATATCATATTGGTAATGAAATTTTCTGCTAGCTGCTGTAGCTTAATTGGGTAATTTTTTACTTCAGTCACGTAGTGTCTTTTATATTTTCTTTGTACAATAGCAATCTGTTATTCGCCTTCTAGCTGTCACTCTAATGTCGAGTTTATTAATTTAAATTTTTCGTTTTCTTACTATCAAAAGCATTATTATATTTTCAATGTTTCTTCGTTAAAAGAGTTTTAATCTTTTTACCCACGAGACGAACGGAACGGAGGTGATATATACCTTTGGGGTTAGAGGTTGTTTGTATGTGTGTCCGTTACCATTTTACTCGGAAACGTCTAGGCTGATTTCAATGCGGTTTTATGCATTCGAAAGGTTCATTTCAGAGCACGTTCTTAGACATGTTTTATGGTGGTAGACTGCCAGGGGGCGCAGCAGCAACCATATAAATCTGCACCTGAAAATTTCTCAAAAACTAATAAACCTATTTCGGTGCGGTTATTTACCTACTTATAAACTTTTGTGTATAAAAAACTTATTTATTTTTAAGAATCAATATTCATTCATTCATCGATCTCTTATATCGTATTAATATTCCGTTTAATATTTCGTTATGGGTATCATAATGTCTAAAACCTTTATTACATTCTACTAAATTTATCACACCCTTAAACCCTTAAACATACCGTTCCAAACCCAGCCAGAGAAACGTGATTGCTGTACATTTACTAAAGTGTCGAAGCAAATCGTTGAACCAATTGTTATACCCGTGAAACACATTTAATAGACCAATTTCAACCGCATGACCTCAGCATTATTGGAAACCAAGCGTTTCCTTCCGAAGCCGATTAAATGGAAGAAAGCAATAGAGAAAAAAAACGAGCGCAGAAATGGAGATGAGAACAGCCTTATGAGGCGAAACCAAATGAATTTCCTCAGGAAATGAAAATACATTTTTGACTGAGTATTTGCCGACGAAGGCCTGGGATTCAGCTTTGTTATCGATCCTTATATATTGCGTGTAATTTGGTGGAGAGCCGCGGTAAACATACGAGCTCAGTTTAATTTATGTAGCCTCTTCCTTCCTTCCCTACTTTCGGATGTTAGCCAAGTGACTCGAAGAAAATCCATAAGTCCATTCATTGGTGAGATTTTTCTAGTTATTCTTTCCTTTTAGCATTGTGCAATTGCACAATGTAAATTATTATAATTTACTTTTCACCATTCCAGCACGAAAATAGGGCTTTTGTTACGTAAAAACGTGATTGAAAACGAACTTTATTCACTGTTTGGAATAAGCGTGAAGTAAAGGAATTCGTATTTTGAACAACACTTTTTGAAATTTCTCGTTTTCGGTCCGAATCTCACTTTCGCTTAGCGATTTAAGTCTTATGAACAAAATATTATATGTTCTTTATTAATCTACTGCTTTTGCCTTTTAAAGACGTAATATTTAAAATATATTGTCGTAAAATAAATATTCATAAAGCCAGTTAATTTAAAAACCTCTTAAAATGGATTCGATTATAAAATGTTATTCCTAGTATGTTCATTGATCAACGGTATCAACTTTGACATAAGTGATAAAGTGAGGAGGGAAAGAGGAATTTTTGGGAATCGTCCCATGAGAGGACCGCTGTGGAAAGGAGGTCGGCGGCGAGCTGAATGCGGATTGTTTTTTTGACACAATTGAAGAAAGTTATTTTGTCAAGTCGGAAGCTAACTTTTTAAGTAAGTTAAAATGTGATGGGATTTCAAGATTTTAACAGCATTAATAAATAAAAGAATGCTTAACAAAATAATGCTTAAGCTTAGTTGTATAGTACTCACGGTTACGCACACATTTTATATTCTGTACCTATTATAAGATCTAAACATTTCTAGGAAATTGTTTGGAAGGCAACAACACACTAACAATTTTTGTTATTTATACCGTAACAGCCACTCTTTGTAGCGGTCTTATAAGGAGGGTGGACTACTGAGGGCTGATGATGATGATGATACCGTCAAAATAATGCATATAAATTATTATAAGAATAAATAAATATTGAACAACAACGCATAGGTACTTTGTGTCAATCTCAAATTACTTAAGTAGGTAGCTTAAACCATGTTATGGAATTGCGTTGCGGAAAATGACCCGTCCCTCTCACTCTCCGGGCATGGCAGAATCGAGTGAAAGAGGCGGAGATTTCGAAGTTTCGTTATTCGTTGAATTAGTGTAGGCCTACTGATTCAATCAACTTTAACCGCCTCTGTGGTCTAGTGGTTCACACCACCGATTTCAGACCAAGAGGTCCCGGGTTTGATTCCCAGTGGGGGTACAATGTACATATTACATACATATTCGGTTTGGTTGGTGGTAGGACTTGATAAAAGTCCGCCTGGATAGCTACCACCATCTTATCTAAGTAACGCCATAACAACGATGTTTTCAGCATTGTTGTGTTCC
Organism: Crambus lathoniellus; assembly: GCA_949710035.1. NCBI lineage: Eukaryota > Metazoa > Arthropoda > Insecta > Lepidoptera > Crambidae > Crambus > Crambus lathoniellus. The sequence goes on from OX453297.1 coordinate 16,265,884, forward strand.
GGCAGTTAGAGATAAGATAGCCAATTCCTCAGTAAGTAAGGATTCCGGTAGTAGTGCGCTTCCACTTTCAGCCTTATCACCACTTAACATCAGGTGTGATGAAGGCTAAGTGCTACTGCACAGAACACAGAAAGATTTTTCGTGCTACCCCGCTGTGGATAAAAAAAAAACAAATACTATACAATACCCTAGAATATTAATAGTAGACAATCCATGGGTAATTCTCATCACAGCGATTCTCATGGTCACCAGCGTGTACAATTTCACTACGTTCTTTGCTTCTTATGCCGTTTGTGGCATTTTGAATTGCTGAAAAATACTATAAACATTTATTGCATCAATAAACCTAAATCAATTTCATGGTATTTATTTTATCATTACGATGCCATAAAAGTGATGACGATGACATAAGAATTACCTAGATTAGATCTTGGAATAAGACAAAGTGGCTGAATCATATTAGCCACTTTTTGTAGCGAAATTTTAAAGTGAGGAAAACAAAAGAGCCGTGATATAAGATATAACAGAATTCCACGTCAACGAAGTCGCGTGCGGAAAGTTAGTATTGTATTGTATTCAACTGACTCACCAAAGGAATTTGGAATTTCAATATCCCAATGGAGAGTGGAAAAATGTTGCTGAAATAAGAGGGGAAGCAATCCTGGGTACTTTCCTCGAAATTGAACAGAAAAATCAAACTAACAGTGCTGGTTTTTTGTTTGAAAAGCTGTTGTGGAATAATTTCTACTGGTTAAGGGTTTTTGATATTGCAATGGTATAGTCCTAACTATTGCATTAAGAATTCAGTAAGTAATCAACCTGTAACATAACTAGCTCCAATCCAATGGGTCTCAAACCCACGACCTTTCACTGTCCGGGCGAATACTATTTGCTTGTTATTGCCTATTTGCTTGATATTTACAGGGTTAGAGTCTAGTAGGTATTCCATATTAATTATTACAAGCTTTTTATTAATTTACCATGCTAATTAGTTAGTTTGTTAATTAGTGGGGGACAAACCTTGCAAGCTTATTTTGACCCACTACCCAGAGTCCGACGGAGTTGAAATGTTGTATACAGGTTTGGTTTAGATGACAATACAATATTAAAGTACAGTAAGCAAAAAGCCTGCCATAAAATGAAATTTTTACTAAAAACTTATTTTTTAATGTATTGCTCGTTTCGATTTTAACCTGTTTGTGTACTGAATTTAAACAAAATTAATAAATAAAAGGCCGTGGGTTCGAGTCCCTTCGGAGTTAGTTGTGCGATGGGTCGATATTTTCTAATACTTAATTTTTAATAATAAAAATTGTATTGTGAATGCAAAAACGTAAAAATACCTATATTGCATGTCTAAAAATAACTAATTTTGTCAAGCAAAGCTCCCTTCTTCATTAAAGGAGTCGGTTTTAGTGTTTTTTATTATTAATTTATTGAAAAGGAATATACTTACGGCTTAAAAAATTCATACAATCTATGTTAGACCTAAAGTAACCTTAATAAATTAATATGTTTGATCTATATGGGCTCGAAGGTGTTGGTCCACTCCGAATTTTCTAAATTCGTTTATGTGACATTTGGCCACATGAGCTTATCTTTTAAACAAAAACAAATACCTTTTAAAAGCAGTATAAAATATTGTTCCCTACATTTAACGACCAAACGATGTGTCATAAAACGTAATATCTTACCCACTGATCACACCCAAGGTGATCTGGAAATAACCACGTTGCATCGATGCGAAAAAACGGTCGTCCTTGTAACCATTATCCGCTATTAAGCGTGATATATGCGCACCCTACAGTCCTCGGAGCTATTAATAGGGTGTCTTTCGTTCTACATAAACGTTTCATTAGGTTTCCTATGGGAAGTTCTTTTGAGAACGTTCTGAAGGTTCTCGCGGTAGCTAAATTATTGTAAACTTGAGATCTTACTGCTTTTGGCGTACTTAAACGAAATGCAACAAAATTACAGCTTTGAATCCCCGAGAAGACAGTAGTTAAGGCGCTACTCGGAAAAAGTATGGACTTTTTGTTATAAAACTATAGGACGGTTAGAGTTGTTATAAATCTGGTAATAAGATATATATTTCTTCATACCTTTATCTAGAATCGTATAGTTTCAGAAACACGATTTTATGATTTTGGCTCGACACTTTTTATTTTCGAAAATACCTCTAAAAAATAAGAAATATCAAGATTATTCTTAAATGGGGATACATATACTATTGAAAATTGGTTTAATAAGTGGACACCAATAACATTTAGGATCGTATTGAAGCATTTTTTAAAAATCGCTATAGTTTTTGAATACGAAGTGATTTTGTGTTTTTTTTGCGTAATCGGCAAAATCGGTCTCGCTCCCGCGCGCGTCGTTTTCTCATTGCTATCTCGCTTTAGCATAATTTTTCCGAGTATCGCCTTAAAGTACAGAACGTAATTTAAACTAGAGCAAAACTAAACCAATTTGCATCGATGCGAAAAAGTTGTCGTTCTTGGCCCATTATCCGCTATTAAGCGTGGATTTATGCGCACCCTACAGCAGTCCTCGCAGCTATTTATTAATAGGGTGTCTTTCGTTCTACATAAACGTTTCACTATGTTTTCTATGGGAAGTTCTTTTGAGAATGCTCTGACGGTTCTCAAGGTAGCAAATAATTGGAAACGTTTTCATTAGAATATGCAAGTAGAATCATCTACTGCCAGTTCCATGTCTCTAATGAATTATAGGAATGTTTAAGCATATTTAAATGTTGATATGTAATTCTCTTTGTATTGGACGATTCTTTTGCCATTGTTTATGAAACTAGTATTAGTTACCGCATGGCTATCAAGGCATGTTGCAATGTACGCCATGCATTTTTTACTTATACATTTATTGCTATTAAACAATTTTAGACTAGCAGATCCTCGCCGTGTTACCCGCGTGGTACCTGTTCGCGTAGGAATATCGCGATAAAATATAGCCTTGGTATGTTAATCAAGGATAGTGTAGCATTCTAAAAGTGAAAGTATTTTTGAAATCTTTCTAGTAGTTTTTAGTTTATTCATTACATACATACATACAAACAATCCTCTTTATAATATAAGTACAGATAATTATTCGCACGTTTTGTTGCGATGAACACTTGGCCAATAGTTTCTGATTTTAAAAGAAATTTTATTTTCTGATCATAACAGAAATAAGTTTATAATAGTAAAAATATAATCATTTATTACAATTTCAGTAAAACAAAATACTGGTATGAGTTCGTTATTTGTTTTAGTCCTGATACTTAACAGCCGGAAGTGTGCTTTAGCTAGAAATAAGATCAAGCATGCAAGTAATTCCAAACTATTTCCATCGTGCAGAAATAATAAATCAAACACCAAGCCAAATTGAAAAGTTGTTTTCAGCAACTTAGTTGTTGTTCGTCATGAATAAATTGATCAACAAAAGCTCAACATTAACCTAGCTTTACGAGCCAATTTCGTCGGTATTCTAAGTACTTAGTCCCAATGCGTTAAAAAAACGATACGTCGCTACCGTCCTCTTTTACTATGACGTAGACAATAAAAGCCATGAAAAGCGCACGCTTTTCGGACATACTAGGCTGTGCAAAAAAATGACTTTGCACTTTACCTATTGCAAAAGCTCGGAGCAGGCTGGAGCTTTACAAAATGAACACATACGAGTTCCACGTACGACACCTTTCGTTACTTATCGGCCAATATACACTAATTGATGCTTTTACATATAATGGTTTTGATCTACTTATATTTTTTTACAAGATAGACAATTATTAATTTCATAAAGACTTTATAAAAATGAACCCCTTTGCAGAAAAACGGGCAATTAGATTTTTGAAAAAAAAAAGTATTTAAACACATAATAACAGTAATCAATGCAAATTTTTTATTTTAAACGAAGAAGGACTTGTAAAGTATAAATAATCTAGGCTACATGTTCAATAATTTCAAAACCGCTTGCCATTTAAAAATAAAAGAAAACTGCCCTTCAACAGTCATCGAGCGCGCTCAAACCCCTGTCTGTTGACTGCTACCGGCTCCCCCCGGTATGAACAGCTGAACTCGAGAATAGTAGATTTCATTACAAGTGCGGAAAGCCTGTCATTGCAAAGAGTTCCGACAAATGTCTACCCGAGCCGAGGCGCAGCCGAAGGTGAGGGTTGACAGTCGGAACAAGTTGCAATGACGGTTCCGCACGTGTACTGAACAACTATTTTTAATACAGTTGCGAAAAAATTAAGCAATTTAATCCTACTAATATTATAAATGTGAAAGTTTAGATGTTTGGATGTTTGGATGTTTGGATGTTTGGATGTTTGTTACTCAATCACGCCAAAACGGCTGAACGGATTTGGCTGAAATTTGGGACATAGATACTTTGTAGTCTGGAGAGGAACATAGGCTACCTTTTATCCCGGAAAAGTATCACATTCCCGCGGGATAACGTTGTGTAGTTCACGCGGGCGAAGCCGCGGGCGGAAAGCTAGTAAAATAATAAAACACAATAAACTCAACTAACTAATCGTAAAAGAATATAAGCAGAGACTTTTTTTTGTTTTCTTCACCCATTCTGGGTTGGCAAAGGAAACTATGATCATACAGCCAAGGCTTCAGTAGAATTTTTTTATTGATATGAAATGAAAATTAAATTAAATGAGATGAAATGAAATGAAACCTAACAAAAGCAATTCGAATCCTACAGGAGCGCCTTTCCTTATTTCTCTCTTTTACCACATCGTTTTCCATTAAAGCCACATTATTGCACTAATTCCACCATACTAAGTACCTACCACAATAAAAACCAGAAAAAACTAATTTAGAAAATTAAGAAATAAGGTCCCTCACTTTCTTTTCACTTACTTGCGCAAACTCCTATAAGCAGATACTATGGTAAATAGTGCAGGTCATACCATATTTAGTAATCTGTGGTCATACAGCCAATTTTATGTATTTTTTATATTGATAAATTTAATTTGGCCGATACTAATATTAATTTAATGTATAATTAAAATTACTTTTAAATCTGTTATTGAAACAAATTAGAAGCTTCTTTTTAGAAATATTTGCATGAATCATAAAAACTTCTATGATTTTTTTTTGTAAAAACTTCGTGGTTGGTTTTTTCTTTTTATTAGACAATATTTTGACAGTTGGGAAAGAAAACGCACGAGTTCGGGAAAGGTAAAGAAAAAGTTCGAGTGTGTAATAGCCCACATCCCGAACGCTATACGTCCCTGCAATACGCCACTTTTTGAGCAACTGTATTAAAATAGTAGATTTCATTACAAGTGCGGAAAGCCTGTCATTGCAAAGAGTTCCGACAAATGTCTACCCGAGCCGAGGCGCAGCCGAAGGTGAGGGTTGACAGTCGGAACAAGTTGCAATGACGGTTCCGCACGTGTACTGAACAACTATTTTTAATACAGTTGCGAAAAAATTAAGCAATTTAATAAAATAATAAAACACAATAAACTCAACTAACTAATCGTAAAAGAATATAAGCCACAAATTATATAGACTTTTTTTTGTTTTCTTCACCCATTCTGGGTTGGCAAAGGAAACTATGATCATACAGCCAAGGCTTCAGTAGAATTTTTTTATTGATATGAAATGAAAATTAAATTAAATGAGATGAAATGAAATGAAACCTAACAAAAGCAATCCGAATCCTACAGGAGCGCCTTTCCTTATTTCTCTCTTTTACCACATCGTTTTCCATTAAAGCACTAATTCCACCATACTAAGTACATACCACAATAAAAACCAGAAAAAACTAATTTAGAAAATTAAGAAATAAGGTCCCTCATTTTCTTTTCACTTACTTGCGCAAATTCCTATAAGCAGATACTATGGTAAATAGTGCACGTCATACCATATTTAGTAATCTGTGGTCATACAGCCAATTTTATGTATTTTTTATATTCATAAATTTAATTTGGCCGATACTAATATTAATTGTATAATTAAAATTACTTTTAAATCTGATATTGAAACAAACTAGTAGCTTCTTTTTAGAAATATTTGCATGAATCATAAAAACTTCTATGATTTTTTTTTTGTAAAAACTTCGTGGTTGGTTTTTTCTTTTTAATAGACAATATTTTGACAGTTGGGAAAGAAAACGCACGAGTTCGGGAAAGGTAAAGAAAAAGTTCGAGTGTGTAATAGCCCACATCCCGAACGCTATACGTCCCTGCAATACGCCACTTTTTGAGCAACTGTATTAAAATAGTATATTTCATTACGAGTGCGGAAAGCCTGTCATTGCAAAGAGTTCCGACAAATGTCTACCCGAGCCGAGGCGCAGCCGAAGGTGAGGGTTGACTGTCGGAACAAGTTGCAATCACGGTTCCGCACGTGTACTGAACAACAATTTTAATACAGTTGCGAAAAAATGAAGCAATTTAATAAAATAATAAAAACAAATTAACTTTTAATCATTTGGAAAATGGCGCCAACCGTAAAAGAATATAAGCAGAGTTTTTTTTTGTTTTCTTCACCCATTCTGGGTAGACAGCCAAGTCTTCAGTAGATTTTTTTTATTGATATGAAATGCAAATGAAATTAAATGAGATGATATAAATTGAAACCTAACCTAACAAAAGCAATCCGAATCCTACAGGAGCGCCTTTCCTCATTTCTCACTTTTACTACATCGTTTTCCATTAAAGGCACATTATTGCACTAATTCCACCATACTAAGTAGGTACCACAATAAGAACTACGAAAAACTATGAAATAAGTATTTAGAAAATTAAGAAATAAGGACCGTCATTTTCTTTTCACTTACCCGCGCAAACTCCTATAAGCAGTGACCTCTAGTATAAATAAATAATAATAATAATAATAATAAATAACTTCTTACATTCACACCAATTATCTAAGCCCATGTTAATTTCATTAAGAAACTGTATCATGGAAAACTTGATAACGGATAAATATATACTTAAATACTTTTTGTTTGTAAATACATACTTAATATACATAGAAAACACCCAGACCAAGACAAATAGACATGTTCATGCACACAAATATTTGTCTTGTTCGGGAATCGAACCCGAGACCTCTGGCGCAGAAGGCAGGTAGCCTACCCCTGCGCCAAATCGGTCGTCGAAAAGTATTATATGATCTGAGGCAGTACACGTCATACAGCCAACTTTTTTATATTTATTAATTTAATTTGACCGATACTAATATTAATTAATTAAAATTACTTTTAAATCTGATATTGAAACAAATTAGTAGCTTCTTTGAAAAAATATTTGCATTAATCATTAAAACTTCTATATTTTTTTTTGTAAAAACTGCGTGGTTGGTTTTTTCTTTTTAATAGACATTATTTTGATATAATATACTATTGTCTATTTCAGGCCTAGGCCGTCATTCTGCCGTCATAAGAAGAAAAGACGTACAGTGCCACAAACTTTTCTGTTCCGGTAGTCAAAATGTGAAACTAGCGTGTTTTTTTTAATGTAATTCTGCTGTCAAGTTGATATCCAACCATGACGATGCTGGCGGCTGAAGATCTTAGAAGTCAGGGCCGGGTAAATTGCAATAAAAAAAAGAAAAACGTACGTAGCGCCGCTGTCACCGGAACAGAAAAGGTTGTGGCACTGTATCTATTTTTTTTTTCAAATAGAGTTATATACATATTCGCAATCAGTAAAAAAGGACACATATTTTTTTAATTTCATAATAGACCGCAACCCGAAAATTCTCGCGATAAAAAAGGCGTATCTGCTTCAAAACACAATGTTTGGGAAGTAGAAAAGTCAGTACTGACGCACAATATAGAAAAGACGTAAGTATATGCGTCTTATTACTCTATGAAATATTGGTCTAGAGTCCGCGCCTCATAACTTGGCTTTTGTCAGTGGGCGCTGATCGTCGTGGTCACTCGGAAAAGTAAGCCTTATTCCCATGTTTTCACCAAAACTTATGAATCGCCAAGTCTTTGCTTAACTACTACCCGAACAAGTTAACTTGGCACCTGAGTGTTAGCGATGTTTTCGAGCCAAGTGCCGAGTTAACTTGTTCGGGTAATAGATAAGCGAAGACTGGCGATTCATAAGTTTTGATGAAAACGGCCATTATAGTGTACTATTTTTAACATAATCTGACCTAGGTATTGTTAACTTTGTGATGAACTAGATTAAGCTGTTTATTCAGGTCGTCCTCGCAGTATTTCGTTTTTAATGAGAAAAATAATAGCCTTTTAGATTCCTATTTTGAAAAAAGGTTGATATAATATCGTATCACTAGCTCCGGAGATACCACCTTTAACAAAACGAACAATCTGTATCTCTTCATATTACCCTCAGTAGTGAAGATGGTCATGCATTGCATACATTTGAAATCCTTTGATTAATATATATTGCAGATGGAGATTCCAATTTTGTCAATAGAACACATTCCGTTAATTGGCTAGATATACACACGACCTGCACACGACATAGTACCTAAGGCATTCAATATTGTAATATCCCTTAGTTCCATAACACAGCTTATATGTAGACAGTGGTTCTATGTTGTTTACATATTATTGCTCGTGATCATGACTGTAGGTACATCTTAATAATAATAAAATTATAAATCCGAATTTTTTTGTTTGTTATTCAATCATAACATAGCGAAACGGCTCAATAGATTTTGATAATATAATAGAATAGCATAAAGGCTACTTTTTACCCCGGTAAAATATCTCATTCCCAAGGGTCAAGGGTCAAAATATCGTCTAGTTCACGCAGGAAAAACCGTGAGCGGAAAGCTATATCTATGGTTTATATATGGTCTATCATAAAGAGCTCGGATCCATGCTTAATTTGAGAATATTTTCGTCATCTGTATATATGTACCTTGTTTCCCGTTTCCAGTTGCTTCCTCCTCCTTCTCGCTCTAGGCGGCCATGTGTCACTAAAATGCTTGAGCTGCCTAAAAGCAACACCAACTTCCTTCTCAATTCTTTTACTGTAAGAGCTGCTCAGCTCTGGAACAGACTTCCTCTGGACATCCAGGATAGTCGGAATGTCCTGTCTTTTAAAAAGAAACTCAAAGCGCACTTTCTTGCACAATTGTCCCACTGAATCATCTTAAATTGTAATTACGCACCCCTCATATTATATAATATATTATAATTTATGTATTGTATGTATTTAAATATGTATTTTATATTTATTTCAAAATATATGTATAATATATTTGCGTTAGGTATTTATTTATATTTTAAGTGTAAGTATGTCTTGTATTTATTTTTATAAGATTGTTCTGCACTTTACTTCCCCTGCTTATTTATCTATCTCTTACTCGTTCTGGGTTGACTGGAAGAGATCTCTTTTAGAGATAAGTCCACCTTTGCTCACATGTTACAATTATATTTGTGTTCAATGTATTTTTAATGTGCAATAAAGAGTATAATATATTTCATCTCATACACATTACCAGAGTAACGAAAAAAATCCTGTACATGATTGCCGAGTTATACCAAGCGGCATGTATGACGTATATCAAAGTTGGTTCGGTTGTATTACATTTTGTGATTGTCACGAGCAGGCGGACAAATGGCACGCCGGGCGTGTCACATCAAACAGCCGTTGCGAAAATTTTAAATGCACGACTTTTTGTTTATCGTCGTTTTTGCAGTGAGATGGCTTGGATTTTTATCTAATCTGTGGAGATTCGGTTTCTAAAAATAAAATCTTTTCTTTTTTGATTTTTCGTTTTCGTGGTTTATAAGAAAAAGTTTCTTATTCATAAGTTATTCAAATTATATTTACTTTTTTGCATTCACAATGCAATTTTTATTATTGAAAATGAAATATTAGAAAAAAAAATGACCCATCCTCCAAGTAGCTCCGCCGGGAATAAAAATAAAGGTCCCGGGTTCGATTCCCGGCGGAGCTACTTGGAGGATGGGTCGTTTTTTTTCTAATATTTCATTTTCAATCATAAGTTATTTTCAAGAAATAGTTAGATACCTACTTGTCTATCCATTTAACTTACAAGGTTTAGGTCTTTACAAGGTCTCCCGCCCTTAGGATTTGCGAACCGAAATGAAATACTATAAAAAATATCATGAAACAGTTAACGCCCGTCTGTCACGTGTAAATTCCGTACTTATTGTGGTGTATTAAGGCGCTACTCGGAAAAAGTGGACTTTTTGATATAAAACTATAGGACGGTTAGAGTTGTTATAAATCTGGTAATAAGATATATATTTCTTTATACCTTTATCTAGAATCGTATAGTTTTAGAAACACGATTTTATGATTTTGCCTCGACAATTTTAATTTTCGAAAATACCTCTAAATATACGAAATATCAAGATTATTCTTAAATGGGGTAACATATACTATTGAAAATTGGTTTAATTAGTGGACACCAATAATGTTTAGGATCGTATAGAAGCATTTTTTAAAAATCGCTATATTTTTTTAATACGAAGTGGTTTTGTGATTTTTTTGCGTAATCTGCAAAATCGGTCTCGCTCCCGCGCGCGTCGTTTTCTCATTGCTATCTCGCTTTAGCCACAGATAATATAATACTATACTAGCTTTAGCATATTTTTTCCGAGTATCGCCTTAAGACCGTCTTCCGTACCATACATGCAAGTGAATTTGCGGCTTGCCGCATCTTCCCGTGACATACCGCTGCTGGAAGCCGCGGTATGCCGCCAACTATCAAATCAAGGCGTTATTGCTATCCGATGCTGAACCGAAGATCGCATCGAGTTTGTAAAATTTTAACCAAATAAAACTTTTTTTTTAATGTAACCGCATTCAAAAAGAATCTTCAAACAAAAATTAACAAACACTAAAAAACGAAAAAAATAATTAGATTTTTAATTCAAAGGACGAAAATGCGTGACTTTTGTAACTTATCTTGGTACTTACTGAACTGTTTGAAGTCGGTGCCAAGTGTAATAGGTATTTGAGGTATATACCTCTTGCTTGGGACCGTTTTTTTTTATATGTTTGTTATTTCACTTAGGCTGCATTCGACCAAAGTTTTATTCCAAGAATAACGCTTACTTTCGGATAGTACCTAATGTCAAAACCCCATACTAGTTTGACATTAGTAACAGTAAGCGATATTGTATTTGCTGGTATCCAATAAACATTTTTCTATTCTTTTCTATTCTATATTCTCGGAATAAAAGTTTGGTCGAATGCGGCCTTAGTATAATTCGTTCTTAGGTATTTTTTTTGGTTTGGCACTGACTTCAAACAGTTCAGTAAGTACCAAGATAAGTTAGAAAAAGTCACGCATTTTTGTCCTTTGAATTAAAAACTTATTATTTTTTCGTTTTTTAGTGTTTGTTAATTTTTGTTTGAAGATTTTTTTTTAAGCCGGTTACATTTTTTTTAAAACGTTTTATTTTTCGATTTTTAGTGTAAATAATCGTAGCTTAAGAAACTACATGGTGATTATGATAAATTGTTGTAAATATCCTAACCATTACGGAGTTCAGCTTTCCATCTTTAGCTACCTAAATAACTTGAAGGAATACAACTGAAGGTCCATTCGTGCATATGGTATTTATAAATCATCAAATAACTCCTAACTGTTGAGGAGTTTTACCTCTCATCATCAGCTCACCCTAATAACCTGAAAGAATATAACTATCGGTCCATACGTACGATTAATACTTAAAGAATTATTCTCCAGCTCCTAACCGTTAAGGAGTTGTAGCTTTCATCACCAGCTTATCACTATGAGATGATGACTACCAGATGCAAATATTTGACTAACTTCAAAAATAAATGGAACGCATAAGGCTTGCCTATATTTGAGAATTTCTCTCGATTTTCCTGGGATTTAATCTCCTGATCCTGACTTGGTGAAAATAAGATCACGTCAGAAGTAAGTATAAACTTTCGAAAGAAAAAAATAATTTTGAAAATAACTTTGAGGAAAATAAGAAATCGTCTAAATACGCAAATTAAAGTCTAAATACGCATTATTTAGGATAACTCCTGAACTTCTCGTCAGTTTTTGATGAAAATTGAATGGGACCACACGAGAAGCCAAATCGGTTCATTAATTAAAAAGTTCTAAGGTAACACACATTAAAAAAAAACATACAGTCGAATTGATAACCTCCTCCTTTTTTGGAAGTCAGTTAAAATAGTACATGAATGTAAGTAAAAAAAAATATTACACATACAGGAAAAACCGCGGGAGGAGGGCTAGTTAGGTAAAATGTAAAAATCACAAATTAAGTGTCTTCAATACATTGTAAAATAAGATACTTTATCTACACTCATGTTATAATATTCGAATTATGAACTCGTGCCTGAACGTATAATGATACACTTTATGCCATAGTCAACTTAAAAAAATCCGGTTGTATCATAATGACCATTATGAAACAACCGGATTTTGCTGGATACAGCTATCCCTCATTAAAGTACACCAAAGTTTCTTAATTTAACAGTTTCCATGGCAACCGTAGAATTTACCGACCCTGACTTCGAACTCTTTCAAGCCCCTCTTTAGCCGGCAACAGAAAGTTTTTTTAAATTAGAATGTATACGTTTAGACTTCTATGAGTGGGGTTTTGGCTCAGATCATATAATAATAGTATTATATGATCTGAGGGTTTTCGCGTCAATCCACATTTTATAATTAATATTGCTTTGCTTTATTTTATAAATATATAATTAATGTAATGAGTAGATAAAGTAGTGTATGAGACTGCACATAACTCGGTATTAAAACACTCGTGGGATACTATTAAAAACACCCACTCGTGTTAATAATCGTGTTAATACCCCTCATTATGCAACAGTCACATAAACTACTATTATAGCTTCCCTTTGACGCATTTCGTATATTACCCATCACAGATTTAGGTACCTATATTTTACTTGAAATTAGGTTTTGCTTATTGTTTTCAACGCCTTTCGGTCTCAAATAGCTAGCTACTTTAACAATACATCTGCGTCATAGCACTTGGTTGCATTTCTTAACGACCTATTTTATTTTATACTAGCTGACCCAGCGTGACTTCGTTCCCGTGGCCCTACCCCCTACTCAACCCTACCCTACTCCACCCCTACCCCACCCCTACCCTACCCCTACCCTACCCTACCCCTACCCTACCCTACCCCTACCCTACCCTACCCTACCCTACCCCTACTATACCCCTACTCTACCCCTACCCCTACCCTACCCCTACCCTACCCCTACCCCTACCCTACCCCTACCTTACCCCTACCTTACCCCTACCCCTACCCCTACCCTACCCTACCCCTACTCTACCCCTACCCTACCCCTACCCCTACCCTACCCTACCCCTACTCTACCCCTACCCTACTTCTACTCTACCCCTACTTACCCCTCCATCCCCTATTTTCTCACCGCTAAAACCTTCCTTGGACTTCCACGAACATTTCAAGACCAAAATTAGTAAAATCGGTCCAGCCGTTCACGCGTGATGCCGTGACCAAGGGAAATAGGGATTCATTTTTATATATATAGATTCCGCATGAAATTTCATAAAAAAATAACTTTATATTAGCTCCCGGTTACGGCGGGAGGGACAGGGAGAGACATAAACGCTGAGCTGCGAGGACCGTAATAAACGTTCAAGTTATCTGTTTTATATTACAAAAGCCATTTTTGTTTTCTATTATGAAATCTTCCCGATTTTTTTATTTCTGGATTTGAGATTTTATTTGTTTTTGCCATTGCCATTTGCCATAATAGTTTTATAGGTAACGGTGACTTCTTCAAATGTTTACGAGTTAAAAAGTGTCTCTACTGAAGTGGATTGTATGTTTTCGTACAAGTGACATGACAACAGTTGAAGTTATTTCGCTCATTTTCACGACAAGGTGTTCTTTGTATAATTTCCATAAAGATTTTTATTTTTCAATTAATTCTCTAAACTGGCAATTAAATTTAGAAAAGAAGTTAAAATTGAAAACAATATATTTAGATTTTTAATATATTAGAATATATTTGGCACTTCAATGTAGTATCTGGTTTTGGATTTATGAAGTAACAAAGTTTTGGGCGTGACGGAAATTAAAAAATTGCTCAATAAAAATTATATGTATATCTTATTGTTATATGACTCAAACAGAAAATGAATACTATCTATATATATAAAATTCAAAGTCCTGACTGACTGACTGACTGACTGACTGACTGACTGAGATATCAACGCAGAGCCTAAACCGCTGAACCTAGAGACTTGAAATTTTGCACATAGATACCTTATACAGTGTAGGTATCCACTAAGAAAGAATTTTTGGAAATTCCACCCCCAAAAGGGTAAAATAGGGGATTAATGTTTGTATGAAAGTCCGTCAGTTTTGAAGTTAGGATCTTCAAACATTGTATTTAGGCTGACAATTGAAAATTAATATCTAACTGTGTCAGCGTTTTTTACTATTCCACCCCCGAAGGGGTGAAAAGGGGGATGAAATGTTGTATCTGGAAAGTCCTTCATTTAATTTATCATTTAGGCTTATGGTCGGAAAGTAAAACAAATAAGCAAAAACATGTTTCGTATTTTTTCGAATATCAACCCCTTAGAGGTTAAATGGAATAAATAAACCTAAAGATCGATATGGATGTCGTTATTGAGGTTTTATGGGATGACGATTGCAAAAATGGCATTTATTTTGATGTTTAACACGCTGAACATGATTCAACCTCTAAAAGGTTGCAATAGGGGTGAAATTTTGAATGAAAAATCAAGGGTAAAATAGGCATTTTAACTTGAAACTTTGTAGGCTTACTTCTTAAAACAAATAGGCAACCCATTTCGTAATTTTCCCAAAATCAAACCCAGGGGGTAAAATAGGGGATAAATATGTGTATAAAAGTCCGTCAGTTTTGAAGTTAGGATCTTCAAATTTTGTATTTAGGCTGGCAATTGAAATTTAATATTTTCCTGTGTCAGCGTTTTCGACAATTCCACCCCCGAAGGGGTGAAGACGGGGATAAAATGTTGTATCTGGAAAGTCCTTCATTAAATTTATTATTTAGGCTTCTAGTCGGAAAGTAAAACGAATAAACAAACACATATTTCGTATTTTTTCGAAAATCAAGCCCTTAGATGTTAAATGGGATAAATAAACCTAAAAATCGATATGGATGTCGTTATTGAGGTTTTATGGGATGACGATTCCAAAAATGGCATTTATTTTGATGTTTAACACGCTGAACATGATTCAACCCCTAAAAGGTTGAAATAGGGGTGAAGTTTTGAATGAAAAATCAGGGGGTAAAATAGACATTTCAATTTGAAACTAAGTAGGCTTACTTCTTAAAACAAATACGCAACCGATTTCGTAGTTTTCCGAAAATCAAACCCAGGGGGTAAATAGGTTATAGAAACCTAAATCATCTTAAGTACCCTAAAAGTTCTTGGTACCTAAGCTACTCAGAACTAACTTTTTGATTGTGAAACAGACACTTATTATTTACTAGCTTCCGCCCGCGACTTCGTCCGCGTGGACATTCGAGAAAATACTTAGGGGAGCAATAACCAGGATAAAAAGTATTCTATGTTTTAATTTCATAAAAATCCGATCAGCCGTTTTTTACGTGATTAGGCGGGTCCTCCCTCACCAAGTGAGCAAACTCGTGCGAGGCCCGCCGGACGTGGCAATTGTTCTGCCTCGCGCGAGGCTGCTCGCTTGGTGAGGGAGGACCCGCCTTATCACGTAAAAACGGCTGATCGGATTTTTATGAAATTAAAACATAGAATACTTTTTATCCATGTTATTGCTCCCCTAAGTATTTTCTCGAATGTCCACGCGGACGAAGTCGCGGGCGGAAGCTAGTAAAATATAAAATAAAACCTTACAAGTAATTGTACAGTCTACAAAATAACTGAATGAACAATTTTGGGAGTCAAGGAACATTTGTATGTTATTAGGTATTTTATAATTTCCGTCACGCTAAACGTGACGGAAATTATAAAATACCTAACCGGGTGACATAAATTAGGTTCACGACGGTATTTATAAGATAAAATTTGAATGGTAAGGAATACGGTATATTGGTTCTATCTAAATTTGACTAGTAGATTAGTAAAAAAAAAATCTAACTAGCTAAATTTGTATGCAATTCAAAACATTAATTAAAAGAACGAACGGAAATTAGAATAGTAGTAAACCATACAAACGGAAATTAGGTATTTACAGTCGTAGCTCGCCAGCGGAACAGGTGACACAGGACCGTGTCGGTTGCCTGCCTCGGCACTAACTGAAGAAAGACGACGTTGCGGTAAGGATGAGAATTACTTACTCTGCTAGTGAGATATTCGCTACTTTTTGACTGGTGAAGGAAATTATGTATAATGAAAGGACAAACATCTATCTAAGAAAATATACTATTTAAACAGAATATTTTTTGTGAATAATAAAAAGTAAGTATTAATTAACTTCCCAATTGTGTCGACTTAAATGTACCAATCGTAGCTAACT
Organism: Crambus lathoniellus; assembly: GCA_949710035.1. NCBI lineage: Eukaryota > Metazoa > Arthropoda > Insecta > Lepidoptera > Crambidae > Crambus > Crambus lathoniellus. The sequence goes on from OX453297.1 coordinate 16,282,337, forward strand.
TCGCGACTGTTGAAGCTAGAAAAATCTGGGTTCCGGACAGCGAACGGAGCTTAGGAGAGCAACTTAGAAAAAAATATTTTGAGTGTTCTTTTACCAAATTATGTGTATATAATACCAATTCATAAAAGGCAATTGCTAGACGTAGTCCCAAAAAAAAATCCAGCTCGAAAATATTACAAACTAGTCAGATATTTGTATGGACGCTCAAAACCTAGGCCTGCTGAGAATGACCGATTTCTATTATCAAATGTAAATACCACAGTAAAGGCCGCTTTGCTCCACTCTGCTCGTCGTCAGTAAAGACACACCCTTACAGTTGGTCACTAATGTGTAACGGTTCAGACTGTCGTGAGTGGCAACACTTCCAACCTTCACGCTCCAATGGAGTGTGCGTAATTATATCCAAAAAGGGGCTCAGAGGATACACCGATTTAGCTACCTATCAAGAGTATGTTTACTGTGTTAGTTGTGTATTGTAAGCTCTCGGTTTAATACACTTTAAGACTGGAAAAACCATGACAATTATAGTCAGAATTAACTTGACAGCGCTTGAATCCTTAAAAATAACTGACAGTTAAATCAGCCATTGTCTATTTCAATACTCAAAATAGTTTCCATTATCACTATATTGCAGTCTCTTACGCCGCGTTAACCAGACTCAATTCAAAAGCCGTAACGGGTTAAGGCTCGGCTTTAGTCGGCTGCCCATATAAATAGATTAGGTCACTCGCTGGCCAGTTTATTAATATCCACCTATTGATCTGCCTGAGAGCCGCTAAAATAAGTTTGCTATTTACGCTCGATGGTTCTCGGCTTATTTAGATCATGTGGCAATTCAAGGCGTCTTACACAATGATTTACATCATTCTCGTATACAGGGTGAAATTATTTCATGATACCTCGAGGGACAATACTCGACATAATGGAGATATCAAATTTCAGTCAAAAGAAACATTGCTTTATTTTTGAAAGAAAAACTGAAACTGCATTCACAGTTTTTTTTAACTAGACATTTCCATACAAAAGTAAGTACATATCGACTCGACTCGACATGGACTCCATGACGTTTTCACTGTTTTCGTTTCATTTAATTTTTCATGTTCTAAGAGAGATTTAATCCATAAGAGTTACTCTATCGATTGATGTCATAAAAGTATAGGGTGGTGCTTTTCTGATCCCTGGGTGTGGAAAAAAATATATTTTAGGACTTTACATGACATTTGTATCACTTTATTAGTTTTTTAGTTCACTGGTTGTTAACTGTCTATTGGTCTATCGAAGGTTGCGTGTCGTAATAAAATGGAAGTTCTGATATTAGAAATCTATTAGAATAAGGCCACACAAGTTAAAGTAAATAAAGATATAAATTTCGTTAAACCATAAACTTATCAGAAAATAATGAAACCAAGGTGCAGGATTATCACGCTTTTTATTTTATTTTTTATTTTATTTATTAATGAACAACCAACAAGTTCATTCACTTAAAACTAAACATTATTATATTATCTAAGGGATACAATTCTAAGTGATGTCTTATTTATAGGCTGCCACGGCATGTGTAAATTGCATTCAACTTACGGACTAAGCAGAACATGCAACGAAAATAAAAAAAAATGAAATATACATACGTATGAAAACATGTAAAGTTGCAGTTCATAAAGCACATAGACACCAATATGGCCAAAAGTATATTTCACCCTATCTTGGGAGTTATAGAATTAACTAAAGTTCCATATTTACTAAATATGTCGATATTAGAACTGTTCGGTAATTTATTATAGTAAGATTGCATGCGATTAAGTGATGAGAAATGACCCAAATTACTTTTAAATGTTTTCGGCTTAAATAACTTATATTTCGAGGGGCGTGGCAGTTTGTAGGGAGTATAGAATCTTATATTAGATAATAAATCAGGGCAATCAAGCTGTCCGTTTACAAGCTTATACAAAAACAAGTCAGTAGCTTTTCTTCGATTTTCTAAGTTTTGAATTTTGAAATAGTCTAAACGTTGACTGTAGGAAACAAGCTCTTTTGCCATACGACATTGAAAAGTTAAATGCCAAAGAAATCTTTTATTTATGGACTCGATCCTTTTTTTATGAATTTTGTAAAGGGGTGACCATGAAGCTCGACTTAATACTGAGGTAACTGGAGAGTGCAGTACGAACAATTTTTTGAATACCACAAATAACACAGTGGCTGTCTTCCGTCTCACCTACACTTTAAAAAAATACGTATGGTCATATGAGACAGCTGACAGCCACTACATACATAAATGTCAAATTTGCTGGCGACACTTTTTTATTCAGGGTGAGAGCTCCAGTTACCTCAGAGTATTAAGTCAAACTTCATGGGGGTGACTAAACACAACTGCAGTATTCTTTTTATTTAAGATCGTTCGTTACACAAAGTGACAGAGTGACAGAGTGACTAGCACAAGAATGTCCTCTAAAATGACAAACACTCGCTTATATCATCTTTCCCCACCCTACCATACGGAATAATCTGACTTTGACATAACTAGTCAATACAACAAATAGTCAATTCAACAACTATTTACAGTCCTTTTACAAATTAAGCAAATTAACACATCAGTTAGGTATATCATTTCATAACTTATCTCAAATAATATCACATTACTAATAAGTTAGCAGGACAAGACAAACACGACTGGTTTATGCAGCTACGATATTTTGCTACGCTGCTACGGCTACGAATATTTTTGCTGACCATAAACTGTGTAGAAATCTTCGAATGCCGTTTTGTTTGATATTACTATGACTACATAGTATAAAACAAAGTCGCTCCCGCTGTCTGTCTCTATGTATGCTTAGATCTTTAAAACTACGCAACGGATTTTGATGCGGTTTTTTTAATAGATAGAGTGATTCAACCGCCTCTGTGGTCTAGTGGCTCATACCACCGATTTCAGACCCAGAGGTCCCGGGTTCGATTCCCAGTGGGGGTACATATTGTATTCAGTTTGGTTGGTGGTAGGACTTGTTCTTAGTCCGCCTGGCTAGCTACCACCATCTTATCTAAGTCTGACGCCATAACAATGATGTTTTCAGCATTATTGTGTTCCGGCAGTTAGAGATAAGATAGCCAGTTCCTCAATTATTGAGGATTCCGGGAGTAGTGCGCTTCCACCTTCAGCCTTATCACCACTTATCATCAGGTGTGATGAAGGCTAAGTGCTATCCCGTTGTGAATAAATAAAAAAAATAAATAAGAGGAAGGTTTATGTATAATACATGGTTCCATGACATGATGATTATACGTTCTGAGCAACTGACCGATTTTCAATTCTATTACCCAATAGTATCTTGGATGCAATTTCACTAAAGTTTGACCGTCTCCCATCCTGAATCACTGGACTGGGTAGGTCGAAGGGAATCCGGTCCTATTCAGTGTTTAAGGACTTCGTCGGTCCCTTTCTTTTTCATTTTAATTACGTGTTCAATTTATTTCCCTGACATAGTTTGTACGTTTATTTGTACTTACATTTGTAACTAACAAAAATGGATCATGTAATCTGATTTAATAAATTACTTATTATAATTTATGATTGTGCTTGAGTGACATTTTGTCCCGATATTCTCATAGGAACGGGTACAATTTGACGACCAACTTTGAGCAGAAAACGGACACATGTTTATATGTCTTGGTCTGGGTGTTTTTTATGTATATCTATACTAATATTATAAAGAGGAAAGATTTTATTGTTTGTTTGTTTGTTTGCTTCGAATAGGCTCCGAAACTACTGGACTGATTTAAAAAATTCTTTCACCATTTGAAAGCTACATTCTTCCCGAGTGACATGGCTATATTTTATCCATATATTCCGACGGGAACGGGTACTACGCGGGTAAAACCGCGAAGATCCTCTAGTTATGTATGTATTTCGAAAGAAAATGTATCAATAACACAGTTTCTTAATTAAATTTACTTACTATGGGCTTGATAGTAATTGGTGTGATTGTTAGAATATATTATTTATTTACAATACAGCAGCCAATGGTTACCAAATACTTGTTTAGATGATCACTTATAAAATCACAACCTATCCAATGTTATGTGACATGATCACAAACCACAGATCACTGTTGAAAGCGTATTTGTATAATTGCTACAATTCGGGCCCTCATTATGAAGGTGTTAAGATACATTTTGCTTTGTACCCAAGTTCAATCTCAGTATTATTGATGTTAAGTCAATTTCTCTGACGTAGCTATCTGTACATACATGTAGTTGTGGATTCATTTGCAGGAGTTCCTGATAATCCTTGTGAGCCTCAGATTACGAGGGTCAAACACCTCACTCGAGATGTCAGTGACTATAATCGGTTTATTGCCACATGACGCACACCTATGTATACTGTATACCTGAATTTATTGTACAGATACCTCACATCTGATTGGATTTAAAGATGTATGTACAAATATCAATTTAATTTAATAACAATAAAAATACAATAAAAGAGAGAAAAAAACAACCACTTTAATGGCCGTTTTCACCAAAACTTATGAATCGCCTAAGTCTTCTACCTACTACCCGAACAAGTTAACTTGGCACCTGGCTCGAAAACGACGCTTACACTCAGGCTCAGCTTTTACAAATAATTATTCCACCGTATCATATCTGGAGGAGCCCAAACTTGGTATGTTTTGAAACTGATTTTTATTTTAATTTAATACAAGTGACTGAAAATGATGTGATTCATATTTTGAATCGGCTTAGTAAGCCCTTTCATTAGATACCTTACACGATAGGTTTCAGAACAAAAAAAAATTCTCATACGAATAAAAGATGACGTCATAACTCCTCTCCTTTTACGTTTTTTTTCGTGCTACGGGTCAAATGGATTCTTATGCCCTAAAGATCAATTGTTCCGATTTTCATGCCTTTAACACCATTTGCAGCATTTTACTGAATTTCGGGGTGTACCGCTAGGACGTTCATAAGTTTTGGTGAAAACGGCCATAGCATTGAACCACTTATAATGTTGAAAAATATGTAGTTTATATACTTTTGATTTGTAATGCAAGTTTTGACTAATTAGTGAGGTGAGTGACCAATTATGCAAAGTAATATTAGCTCCCTACCGTCTTTTTTTATTTATTGACGAATTTGCTCATGTTTCTATTTATATCTATACTGATACGGGTACTGCCAGGAGGTACTGTCATTATACGGGAGCTGCTAGTGGGAATGGGTTTGCTCCTATCTTTGCCCTCCTAAGATTGCCATAAACATAAAGAGTGCCATAACCGCTATTGGCAGCCAAGTTGGCAGAGGCCAAGATTTTTGAAAGCGCTGCGTTGTCGTGTTCATCAGAGTGCATATTCTTATAATATTGAAGATTGTATAATCTTCATGGTACAAGCACCGACAAGGGTAGATAATAAAGATAAATTATATAAATTTTACATATTCAATAATGTATATAGCCATAAAAAAGACGAGTGAGTATCAATGCGTATAGTTTGTATTTTTCAGAAACACAAGTTAAAACTTATAAAAGAGGTAAAAAAATATAATAAAAATAGTATTTATCGACTCAACTTAAATAAACAGATCGATACTAAAGGCGTCCTCCGCAGTGTACAAGCAAATTCATATTAAACAAAAACGTAATGTTTTTCACATCCAACACGTTAGTCAAACACCTGTTTGCAAACAAGCTAACTGTTTCAATCTGAACAACTTTTTGTTCAGTCGCGCGGCCGCAATACAAGCGGGCCTCCTCGTGCTTACATACAACAAATTTTTGTTTTGTTTAAATTCTTCTGGAGTTCCATTTGTTTGTTGCAAATTGTTTGGTTCGTATCGTTTTGTTCCGTTTCAATCTTATCGTTTATTTATCTTTCGCTGAAAGCTTTGAATCTGTATTGAAATGGCGAAAGTTTGTTTTTAGATTTATTGATTTCGAATTTAGTGTTCATTGTTTGAAAATAAAGTAAAATTACGCCAAAAATGCTGTAGGGCAACCCTTTGTGGCCACTTTAAGGATTTTTTGACTTTTAAGCACTAAGTACTAAATGGTCTTAGGTATTTAAGACACAAATTATATTTTAAACTAGCTTCCGCCCGCGACTTCGTCCGCGTGGACATTCGAGGAAATACTTAGGGGACCAATAACCAGGATAAAAAGTATTCTATGTTTTAATTTCATAAAAATCCGATCAGCCGTTTTTACGTGATTAGGCGGGTTCTCCCTCACCAAGCGAGCAGCCTCGCGCGAGGCAGAACATTTGCCACGTGCGGCGGGCCTCGCACGAGGCTGCTCGCTTGGTGAGGGAGGACCCGCCTAATCACGTAAAAACGGCTGATCGGATTTTTATGAAATTAAAACATAGAATACTTTTTATCCTGGTTATTGGTCCCCTAAGTATTTTCTCGAATGTCCACGCGGACGAAGTCGCGGGCGGAAGCTAGTATATAATAAGTGTCTGTTTCACATTCAATAAGTTAGTTTTGAGTAGCTTAACCTACCTACCAAGAACTTTTAGAGTACTTAAGATGATTTAGGTTTCTATACCCTATTTACCCCCTGGGTTTGATTTTCGGAAAACTACGAAATGGGTTGTCTATTTGTTTTAAGAAGTAAGCCTACAAAGTTTCAAGTTGAAATGTCTATTTTACCCCCTGATTTTTCATTCAAAACCCCACCCCTATTTCAACCTTTTAGGGGTTGAATCATGTTCAGCGTGTTAAATCATCAAAATAAATGCCATTTTTGCAATCGTCATCCCATAAAACCTCAATAACGACATCCATATCGATTTTTAGGTTTATTTATCCCATTTAACTTCTAAGGGGTAGATTTTCGAAAAAATACGAAATATGTGTTTGCTTATTTGTTTTAATTTCCGACTATAAGCCTAAATAATAAATATAATGAAGGACTTTCCAGATACAACATTTCATCCCCCTTTTCACCCCTTCGGGGGTAGAGTTGTCAAAAACACTGACACAGGAAAATATAAATTTTCAATTGCCAGCCTAAATACAAAATTTGAAGATCCTAACTTCAAAACTGACGGACTTTTATTCACATATTCATCCCCTATTTTACCCCCTGGGTTTGATTTTGGGAAAATTACGAAATGGGTTGCCTCTTTGTTTTAAGAAATAAGCCTACAAAGTTTCAAGTTGAAATGTCTATTTTATACCCTGATTTTTCATTTAAAATTTCACCCCTATTGCAACCTTTTAGGGGTTGAATCATGTTCAGCGTGTTAAACATCAAAATAAATGCCATTTTTGCAATCGTCATCCCATAAAACCTCAATAACGACATCCATATCGATTTTTAGGTTTATTTATCTCATTAAGGGGTTGATTTTCGAAAAAATACGAAACATGTTTTTGCTTATTTGTTTTACTTTCCGACCATAAGCCTAAATAAAAAATTAAATGAAAGACTTTCCAGATACAACATTTCATCCCCCTTTTCAACGCCTTCGGGGGTGGAGTTGTCAAAAACGCTGACACAGGTAAATATTAATTTTTAATTGCCAGCCTAAATACAATGTTTGAAGATCCTAACTTCAAAACTGACGGACTTTCATACAAACATTCATCCTCTATTTCACCCCCTTAGGGGTGGAATTTCCAAAAATCCTTTCTTAGTGGAAGCCTACACTGTATAACGTATCTATGTGCAAAATTTGAAGTCTCTAGGTTCAGCGGTTTGGGCTGTGCGTTGATATCTCAGTCAGTCAGTCAGTCAGTCAGTCAGTCAGTCAGTCAGTCAGTCAGTCAGGACTTTGAATTTTATATATATAGAAGATTTTTATGAAATTAAAACATAGAATACTTTTTATCCTGGTTATTGGTCCCCTAAGTATTTTCTCGAATGTCCACGCGGACGAAGTCGCGGGCGGAAGCTAGTATATAATAAGTGTCTGTTTCACATTCAATAAGTTAGTTTTGAGTAGCTTAACCTACCTACCAAGAACTTTTAGAGTACTTAAGATGATTTAGGTTTCTATACCCTATTTACCCCCTGGGTTTGATTTTCGGAAAACTACGAAATGGGTTGTCTATTTGTTTTAAGAAGTAAGCCTACAAAGTTTCAAGTTGAAATGTCTATTTTACCCCCTGATTTTTCATTCAAAACCCCACCCCTATTTCAACCTTTTAGGGGTTGAATCATGTTCAGCGTGTTAAATCATCAAAATAAATGCCATTTTTGCAATCGTCATCCCATAAAACCTCAATAACGACATCCATATCGATTTTTAGGTTTATTTATCCCATTTAACTTCTAAGGGGTAGATTTTCGAAAAAATACGAAATATGTGTTTGCTTATTTGTTTTAATTTCCGACTATAAGCCTAAATAATAAATATAATGAAGGACTTTCCAGATACAACATTTCATCCCCCTTTTCACCCCTTCGGGGGTAGAGTTGTCAAAAACACTGACACAGGAAAATATAAATTTTCAATTGCCAGCCTAAATACAAAATTTGAAGATCCTAACTTCAAAACTGACGGACTTTTATTCACATATTCATCCCCTATTTTACCCCCTGGGTTTGATTTTGGGAAAATTACGAAATGGGTTGCCTCTTTGTTTTAAGAAATAAGCCTACAAAGTTTCAAGTTGAAATGTCTATTTTATACCCTGATTTTTCATTTAAAATTTCACCCCTATTGCAACCTTTTAGGGGTTGAATCATGTTCAGCGTGTTAAACATCAAAATAAATGCCATTTTTGCAATCGTCATCCCATAAAACCTCAATAACGACATCCATATCGATTTTTAGGTTTATTTATCTCATTAAGGGGTTGATTTTCGAAAAAATACGAAACATGTTTTTGCTTATTTGTTTTACTTTCCGACCATAAGCCTAAATAAAAAATTAAATGAAAGACTTTCCAGATACAACATTTCATCCCCCTTTTCAACGCCTTCGGGGGTGGAGTTGTCAAAAACGCTGACACAGGTAAATATTAATTTTTAATTGCCAGCCTAAATACAATGTTTGAAGATCCTAACTTCAAAACTGACGGACTTTCATACAAACATTCATCCTCTATTTCACCCCCTTAGGGGTGGAATTTCCAAAAATCCTTTCTTAGTGGATGCCTACACTGTATAACGTATCTATGTGCAAAATTTGAAGTCTCTAGGTTCAGCGGTTTGGGCTGTGCGTTGATATCTCAGTCAGTCAGTCAGTCAGTCAGTCAGTCAGTCAGTCAGTCAGTCAGTCAGGACTTTGAATTTTATATATATAGAAGATTTTTATGAAATTAAAACATAGAATACTTTTTATCCTGGTTATTGGTCCCCTAAGTATTTTCTCGAATGTCCACGCGGACGAAGTCGCGGGCGGAAGCTAGTATATAATAAGTGTCTGTTTCACATTCAATAAGTTAGTTTTGAGTAGCTTAACCTACCTACCAAGAACTTTTAGAGTACTTAAGATGATTTAGGTTTCTATACCCTATTTACCCCCTGGGTTTGATTTTCGGAAAACTACGAAATGGGTTGTCTATTTGTTTTAAGAAGTAAGCCTACAAAGTTTCAAGTTGAAATGTCTATTTTACCCCCTGATTTTTCATTCAAAACCCCACCCCTATTTCAACCTTTTAGGGGTTGAATCATGTTCAGCGTGTTAAATCATCAAAATAAATGCCATTTTTGCAATCGTCATCCCATAAAACCTCAATAACGACATCCATATCGATTTTTAGGTTTATTTATCCCATTTAACTTCTAAGGGGTAGATTTTCGAAAAAATACGAAATATGTGTTTGCTTATTTGTTTTAATTTCCGACTATAAGCCTAAATAATAAATATAATGAAGGACTTTCCAGATACAACATTTCATCCCCCTTTTCACCCCTTCGGGGGTAGAGTTGTCAAAAACACTGACACAGGAAAATATAAATTTTCAATTGCCAGCCTAAATACAAAATTTGAAGATCCTAACTTCAAAACTGACGGACTTTTATTCACATATTCATCCCCTATTTTACCCCCTGGGTTTGATTTTGGGAAAATTACGAAATGGGTTGCCTCTTTGTTTTAAGAAATAAGCCTACAAAGTTTCAAGTTGAAATGTCTATTTTATACCCTGATTTTTCATTTAAAATTTCACCCCTATTGCAACCTTTTAGGGGTTGAATCATGTTCAGCGTGTTAAACATCAAAATAAATGCCATTTTTGCAATCGTCATCCCATAAAACCTCAATAACGACATCCATATCGATTTTTAGGTTTATTTATCTCATTAAGGGGTTGATTTTCGAAAAAATACGAAACATGTTTTTGCTTATTTGTTTTACTTTCCGACCATAAGCCTAAATAAAAAATTAAATGAAAGACTTTCCAGATACAACATTTCATCCCCCTTTTCAACGCCTTCGGGGGTGGAGTTGTCAAAAACGCTGACACAGGTAAATATTAATTTTTAATTGCCAGCCTAAATACAATGTTTGAAGATCCTAACTTCAAAACTGACGGACTTTCATACAAACATTCATCCTCTATTTCACCCCCTTAGGGGTGGAATTTCCAAAAATCCTTTCTTAGTGGATGCCTACACTGTATAACGTATCTATGTGCAAAATTTGAAGTCTCTAGGTTCAGCGGTTTGGGCTGTGCGTTGATATCTCAGTCAGTCAGTCAGTCAGTCAGTCAGTCAGTCAGTCAGTCAGTCAGTCAGGACTTTGAATTTTATATATATAGAAGATTATAGATAATTTATCTACCTTTAAAGGTACATTGTTCAAATTTGTAAAATAGTTTTTTTTTTATATTACACACAATGTGTGAGAGGTGCCAAATGTACCGGTTTTGGCCACTTACTGATAGTTCAACTTTTGTAAGTATTGCGAAAAATCAAAACCAAACGTGACCAAACCCAGGTAAAATCAATATATTCTAATGCGCTAGAGACCAGTCAATTGAAAAACAACCATTTAATTGTAAAAAACAAAGGTTTATAAATTATTTCATCCAAAACAAATCTCTTAAAATTTTCATACAAAACATTTTGTCAAACAGAAAACGGAATTTATTGAAAAAAAATCTTATGACATAAGGAATTCTAACGGTTGTTATTATTACCTTAAAATACCTTATTTTAATTGCCTTTATCAAAAATGGCTAAAAGTTGTTGAGAAAACTTTTAGAGCAAAAAGTGGCCAAAACCGGTACAGTGGCCAAAACCGGTACAGTGGCTAAAACCGGTACGCCTGCCCTACCTAAGTCTTATTTGCTAAGGGTCTTTTGCATATTTTCGCGTTCATAATTTAGGTATTTTCCATGAGACCTGAGCAGAATTGGCACTTCTAATGTATCATATAAGCTTAGAAACAGTTGCAATTTGTTTCTAAAATCCGGTTAAATAATAGTATATTATGATACAAGTGAGCTTAGGTTGCTCATTATACACGAGGCTGTGGGTTGCAGCCCGAGCCGCAGGCGAGGGCGTAAATCAGCCGAGTGTCTAGTGAGTAAGTTGCTCACGAGTTTCATACGCACTTTTTCAACACACTTGCGAGGAAAAACAAACATTTATTGCATACATTATATGTATATTAACTAAGGGAAAAAGCGCGCAAGTTTTTTTTTTGCACGCGCCAAATGTGAGGTGATTGATTACATCAGCCATACAGCCTACGTCAAAATAATTAAGTATAATAATAGTGATAAAATGCAAATGTTTTATAACAAATTATTGTGAATTATAAATAATTTGATAATAATATACTTAATTATGTTTTTTTGTCTTAATTAGGGACACATCTATTTATTCTAAAAACGTAAATGGATTTTCAGCCGTATAAAACCTCTTTGTTGTTACAAAAAAAGAACTGTATCTATTACCCGCTGAAATTGAAAATTCTCTGTTGACTCGCATATAACTTGCAGTTAGGTACTAACTTAACTTTGTAGGGATACTGTATTACCCGGTTAAATTGAAAAGTCTCTGTTTACTCGCATATAATTTGCAGTTAGGTACTTACTTAACTTTGTAGGGATAATTCTATTACGCAACTAGTACTGTAATATTATTATGCACGCGTGGGTTATAGTTCGGTTTATGGCCCTAAGATCGATGTAATAAGGCTCACTTTATGAGCAAGTGTGTTGAAAACATGTTTCTTTTATTCATTCTATGATTTCACGCAGGTGCAGGGCGGTGAAAGGAGGCGCGCGACCGCGAGATGGCTGCGCCGGCCAGCTGATAGCATGCGGGCGGCGGCGCGCCGGCCCGCCCCAACCTAGCCGATCGCACCACGAGCGCCACATTCACGGGTGAGTTCCAAGTTCCAACACTTGCCTTCTCGCATAGCCGCTATTTGCCGCTTTAGAGCCTGCGCGCACTTGTGATTTTTAGTCGACCGATAGCTTAGTCGGAATCCTAACTAATTTCCGGATTGTTTCCATAATAATTTAAATTTAAATGGGATTGTTGTAGATGACTGCATGATGCGATGATCATAATGTATGAAATATGCATCTCGTTTGCATTGCGTTAAGCTGGTATTGCTGCAAAGCCTGCAGATTGTAATAAATTTATTAAAGTTGTTGCCAAATCAGTTTCAGTCAGTAATGTGTTGTTGGCTGAATATAACTCGCATTCAAATATATAATGATTTATTCATATCTTTCCATAAAACGATAACTTTTATATACGTAGGTATTGATTTTATTTTGCTAACATAACAAAAATTAAATTCATGAAATAAAAACCACTCAATATGTGAGTAAGAACAAAAAAATATTTTATTTCGTAAGGATAAACAAGGTCAAGAATTCAAAAGTATTAATAACCTATTGTTTGCTAGAATATTACTCCAAATATCTTTATGAATGTTGCCTTTATGTCTATTTAGGAAGTTGGTCGCCATATTCAGCTAAAAAAATGTGGACAGTATAAAAGGCTAATCAATATAAAGAAATTTCTTTCGTTACTGACTGACGGCAGACAACGCACAGCCAAAACTACTGGGCGAAAGAAGCTGAAATTTGGCATGTATGTTTCCTTGGGGAATGTAGGGGAGAGAGGATTTCAGGAAATTCCCTCCTTAAGAGGGTAAAAAAATAGGGGTCAATGTCAAAGTTTTTCTATAAACTTTAGAGAATATCTCAATTCCACGGGGACGAAGTCGCGGGGATCGTAATGATGAAGAAATAACGTCTAGAATAGAATTCTTAATAGACAGTAATGTTTGCACATTGACTATCTAATGCAGAGTTTACACGGGCTTACGTATAACGCAAAAAATATGGCGGCGGCGATCCATTTCGAACGGATGTCAGGTAACTAATACCATCTGCTAACACCACTGTGTAATCAGTTAACTTTTCACTTGTCACTAATCAAGACAAGCTACTAAATGAGAAGTACTTACTAAACCCGTGTAAACTCTGCATTACACTAGGGGTATATATTGTCGGAAAATTCTTGTTTCTTTCGCAATTTCAGTCCATACTACTTGATATCCAGTTTGAATGATAAACTCAAAGCTAACAACATTCATGTTTAACCCCAGGTGCATAATGTATTATTCAATAGAAGGGATAAATTTATGGTGTACAAACAAACTGTTTGCTATTTCTGTCACTCGACAGCTTGTTGTAATTTGCAAACTCCATAACAAGGGTCGCCAATATCAAATTATATCCACAAAACTTAGTTATCGTTCAAATTATTAATGTTAAGGTAGCTTTATCAAACCAGCAAACTTCGACATACAATAAAGGCCAAGATTTTGATAACCAACTTAGAAAACTTTTAACGTAGCCTACGCAGGCATTGTCTTTGCCGAGTAAAATTGAATTAGCCCAGAATTCGTCCCAAGTTATGGAGGATCTTTGCTGAGATATGAATGAAATTTTTGCAATAAAATCTCGGAGGATCTCCCGTATCTAAATATCACTTTGCGAGCATAAATTTTCCATTTCAAGGTTTATGGTGCGGATTTTACAAGTCTTCGTTTCATTTAAGTTGAATTATATCTGAGGCAGTCAAGTGCTTCACCTGTTACTCGTAAATTTCGTAATTGTTTTATGTATAATCAGTGCTGGAAGTTTCGTAGATCTGATCATTTTATTCACAAAATTATCTCCATTAAATTTTATACCGTTTGTTGAAAGTCTAAAGGAACAACAGTTTCTTCTTTAACTGCTTAGTGGGGCGTCTAAACTTGTCTCTAACCGTCAGTCAGGCGCAACTTTACAAACAAAACACACGGACAGCGATCGCCTACGACCTCATCGGGGCCCATGGGAAATTTTGGTCGTCGAGTCGAGCACTAACAGCCGGTATTATGCGGACTGTTTAACAGTTCGCATAATACGCACAACTCTCCTTCACACGTCGTGTTCGGCGCAAACAATGGCTCCAGGGAAATTTTGTCGATTATTCTTGTTCGCGCGATCGTCTCGTTAAAACTTATATTCGCTCGTTTGTGCAAAATGTCTTCTTGTTTCAAAACTGGCCATCGATGTGTGTGTGCCTTTCATTAGTGGGACTATGGGATAAGCATTGTTTGATTGCTTTTGGAAGGCTGTGGAATACGAAATCGCAAAGTTGCCTTATTAGGGTAATAAGGATATCTGAGCCGAGCTGATAAAATAATATAAAGCACTCGCTGTGAATTATAGGTGCGATGCTTATGAATTTTTCTAATGAAACAGCCCACTGGCTAATTAAGTATTCGCGGCAAAACTGCCTTTCTCAAAGTTTGGAACGCTCCCTTGACACGCCAGCTGTGTTGAGGAACTCGGACGAAGACCATATTGTAAGGTTAGTGTCGACCCCTGGGGGCCATGAAATTTTTGTGGAATAACATTTAATTTAGCGACAGAACAGTTTGCTAACAAGTTCAGCATTAATGTTTAATCTATTCGTGCCTCTGTAAGAGTCGGGCCGGATGATTTGGATGATATAATTTTTGACACACTTTATACCATAGACAACTTTAAGGTCAGCAACTTCAGTCAGCAATTTTTAACTGTTCTATTTCTGATTATTTATAAATATTTCTTAACTTTTTACTTTTTACTTTTTTTTTGAACTTATTTAATGTCCAACTTCGGTGTTTGCTTCAATTAATTTCAAGATCTGACCATGCTACTACCTACCTAGGTACTAACTAGATTTGCTCTTGATACGATCTAGGTATGTATGCCTTAGTCATTCAAAAGGGCACCTCCCAAGTCCAGACGCCAAGGTGTTCCGTATCGGTTCAGTGGTTTCCGAGATTGGATCTGCTTCCGTATGCATTGTTGTGTCCCTCGGGAGTCTGTTATCGGAACAGCCACAATAGAAACCAACCTGAGCGCTGCATGCCTTGAGATTTCATCACACTCCGACTTTTGAAAATTGAATAAATGGAATTGGAAAGTTTTATTTATTTCAAATTTAAACACAAAGACCTTAGAATTGCATTTAATTGGGTATTTATAAATATATGGTAGGTAAGTATCCTTGGGGGAGGCCTATGCCCAGCAGTGGGCGTCGTACGGCTGAAATGATGATGAAGTATTCAATAAAAGATTTTCAAGTATTTCAATCAAACTTTATCTTAATAGCTTAACCACATTTATAGACCTGTTTCTTTTAAATGGAATAGTTTATCGGATAACTTTTGATAAACCTCAATACTGAGGAAATACCTAAGTTGCAATCTTAACTCAAACCCTTAACTTTAGGGCCTAAAGTAACGTAGGCAAGGATATTTTTATACTTACACTCATACCTCTGATCGTACAGCAAAGTGTTCTCAAGCGTAAATAAAACATAAAACTTCACATATGCCATTTGATGGCATACCTACTAAGTTTCTATACGAATTTACTTTGAGAGTACATCGAATGCAAAACCGCGGAAAATAGTCAGAACGAGTGTGTACTAAAAGGATATCGACGAAGATTGATGGACTGATGGCAAACTTGGAAGTAGAGTGCAACAATGATCATTGTAAGAGATGAGGATATTAAAAAGATAAATTATGGATTTAATGATTAGTAAAAATGTCTGAGGAGCCCGTGGCGCAGTGGATAGCGCGCTCGGCCTGCGATCGTTGAGGTTAAGCAACGTTCGCAATGGTCGGTCACGGGATGGGTGACCAAAAACTTTTCATCTCGAGCTCCTCCGTGCTTCGGAAGGCACGTTAAGCCGTTGGTCCCGGCTGCACTTGCAGTCGTTAATACCCACCAATCCGCACTGAGCCCGCGTGGTGGGTCATGGCTCATTCGCCTTATTCATCTATAAGGAAGGCCAGTGCCCCAGCAGTGGGGACATTAAATGGCTGATGATGATGATGATGAAAAATGTCTATACCTTTATATTTGCAATTGGTTTTTAACTAAAAGATTTCATCTAATGTGTCACGAAAATATTTCAGTTTTTTCTATCTTAGCCAAAATTTCATAAATATTAGGTTAGAGGGTCGCATTTAAACTGAGAGAGTAATCTTTAACATTAAATATTATTTAAGTCTTTCGAGTTCCCATTAGTTACAAGTGTAGTAGATACAAAGTAAATATCCGAATTTGCAAAAAGAATTTGCTTCCATAAACAAAAAGGTTTTGTCAATAACATTCGGGAGAAATTGAGTTACAGTATTTGCAACGAAACAAATATCTTTAACTCTAAACCTTATAAACAATTGGACTAGAAATATTTGAGCAGTCAAGATCGGACTACAAAGAAGGAACTTTCGGAGGGCTCTCGCCATGCATGAGTGGGTATTGTTGCCTAGCAACAGGCAACTTTTCTTACAACATGCATGAATAACTAAAGGCACTTGTCGAAGAAAATGAGAGATTTCCTGGCAGTTTAGTTAAAAGCCCAGCGAAGGACATCGTTGTGAAAAAGGTTAGATTATACAAAATAGTATACCAGCAACTTGTAAAGGCATACCCGCAGCGTTCAACAGCGATTTCTTTATCGAGATTTTGTGTTGTAACATAATAATATAAAAATACGATAAAAAACACACACTCGCGACTAAAAAGTCTCGCAAAATATAAAGAACTAGCCTTCCGCCCGCGGCTTCGCGCACGTGGACTACACTACGTTATCCCGCGGGAATGTGATGTCTTAACGAGATAAAAAGTAGCTTAGGTCGCACTCATTTAGTAATCTGTGCTCCAGCTCCCAAACTGAAAGACGGACAAACAAACAAACAAACACATTTTCACATTCATAATATTAGTACCTATGGATAATATCAGTTATTTTTGTAAAGTTGATGTTGGGATAGGCATTAATTTTTTGTTTGAAATAATACCTACATTTTAACTATAAATGAAAAGCCTTTGATTAATCGTATTTGGAATATGTAGTTACCATTTGAGTTAATAGTCAATCAAAGATTTTAAGGAAAACAAAGTGGTAGATGCGTAATACTGACACGAAAAACTTTGCCAGATCTTCAAATTCTGCACACTGTACTGGCATCGCTGTTATGACGTCACTCTGTACAATAACCCGTATAAAACGAGTAAGTTTGTACAAGCCGCCCCTCCACCCCCTTCCAATGTCCTTCTACCATCATTATTTACTTTGTCCGTTTTTTTCTGCTACAGTATCAAAAAAAGCCGTTGTGTTTTTTTTTAATCTGAACCAGGCATGTTTTCTAGTTAAAATTTAATGCCCGGGCGAACAGGCGGACATAATTAAAGCCGTGTTGTTCCCCAGTTTGCAAAGGACTTGAGACGATAATGTGAGAGTAAATATTTTTAACCCCTTGCTTTTGCCCGGGTTTGCTCGAAAACTGGTCCGGACAAAAGCTTATCGACTTTTGAGTTCCGATTTGACGTACTTGATGAGCTTACTGTCTCGTTTGTTAATTGCCGTTATCGCCGCTGTAACAGGAGAGGGTATACAATTACACTGTCGTTGTTTTCATTTTGTTCTGTGAGGCTGCTTTAGTTGGGTACAAATATTTCTCATATTATAAAGCTCTCAGTTTTTTTAAGAGTGATGTAGGCTCTGTGTGCTGGTATACCTACTGAATAGGATATCTAATAGTTCAGTAAAAATAATGACATTTTAGTCATTACATCAATACAAGAGGAGCCCGTGGCGCAGTTGTTAGCGCTTTTGGCCTGCGATAGCTGTTGAGGTTAAGGCGCCGATTCCCCAAAATAGGGTATTTTAAATTATGGATTACTTGCAAATCACAAGTACTTAAAATTTGGAAAAAATATAAGTATGTTATTTTACAGTTATTTATCTAGTGCTTCCGGCCGTTTTTTTTTCGATTGGTGATATTTGACTGTGTGAAATAAAATCCCAAACATCCGTCTAATAATAATTCAAATATCATATTACTTGCAGTATATTTGGTTTTAGTTAATGAAAAACATATGAAAATAATTGTCTTTGAATAGCCGAATATAATATATATATATATAATATATATATAGCCGAAGAATAATCTTGATATTTCGTTTTTTTTAGAGGTATTTTCGAAAATAAAAAGTGTCGAGGCAAAATCATAAAAACGTGTTTTTGAAACTATACGATTCTAGATAAAGGTATGAAGAAATACATATCTTTTTATCAGATTTATAACAACTCTAACCGTCCTATAGTTTTATATCAAAAAGTCCATACTTTTTCCGAGTAGCGCCTTAAGCAACTTTCGCAATGGCCGAACGGTGACTAAAAACATATTATCTCGAGCTCCTCCGTGTTTCGGAATACCTACACGTTAAAGCCGCTACTCCCGGCTGTTTTTGTAGTTGTTATTACCCTTCAATCCTCATTGGGCAAGCTAAGTGGATCATGTCATGGCCCATCCTACTTATCCGTCAGTACATGGTGATGATAATGTATACATTTTGGCCCATTCGGTATTGCACTTTTGTATGAAACAGCCGATTTTTTTTTCGCAATATCGCACTTGGTGTCATAGTAAAAGTTGTTTGTATTGATGGATACTTTCACCTCTTGAAGTATGTCCCATCTTTAAACAAACCCAAAGTCACAAGCAATTAAAAACAGAAAATTAGACAAAGTAGAATTTATTTTATACGGAAGGCTATACAAAAAAATACGGGTCCGGCTGTCAATGACTACATTTCAAAAAACCTACGTAACTTAACTATGTGCATTAAGGACTAAATTGTTAAGTAGGTAATATTTTAGAGTGATTTAGCCTAAATATCTCCTCTTTTTCGAAGTTTCGTACAAAAGTCGTTAATCAACACCAAGTTATTAGCCATCAATGAAACCGAAAAGTTTTATGAACAAGTTTTCTTTTAGTAAAAAACTTTTCACTGAAGTTAGTATGGGGAGATTTCCTTGACAGAATCGTGCTTTGAATTTAAATATTGATAAATTAAATGTTGGTGCTAAAGAGACCACGATTTCTGTCTGATTGTTAGAAAACAAATATTAAAAGTCTAACGACTTCACGACCTCCGTAGCCGAGTGGTGTGTGCATCGGTTTTCAAGGTGCCGATATCTCTGGAGGTCCCGGGTTCATATTGAAAACGAACTTTTCAGTTTTCCTTGGGTCTGGGTGTATGTGGTTGCACCCGTCGTTGTTTTCAATTTCCACACCACTAGTGCTCAGGCTTCTATAGTTTGGTATTGTAACAATGTATGTGATGCAATAATTTTTTTACGGTGATGGTGATGAGCGTAGTTAATTAAAGTGCGAGTTCAAACGAGACTGCATGCGGCAGCAATGCAGCAGATGACATGTCATCAGAATCTGTGAACAGTGTCACGCGACCTTCGATCAACAATAACACTTAAGACTGGGATTCCTCAAAATAGGGTATTTTAAATTATGGATTACTCACAAATCACAAGTACTTAAAATATTTATAGTAGAAATTTAAAGTAGTATAGTTTGCAGTAAAAATCCAAGTGGCATCAGGGGCCCTACCGCCCAAGTGTCGTCGTCAGCATCTCTATCCGCCTTCATTATTTGACAGATGTATGTGACACATTGCTATTTCTTTTTTGCACCAATAAAGACTTATCGCAGAAAAGTATGAAAGTAGAGTGTGTGTCAGATAACTCTGCACGTGCCTGGCGCGTTTTTGGCGCTAGTTACAGTGCATTTTTTGTTCTAATGTTATAGAAAAGATTAGTATTCGATTTTTACCGCGCGCAGACTTATCTGACGAGCACTCTATCACATGTATCCATCTGTCAAATGAATCCTATAGCGATGCCCACGACCACAGCCATCTTCTACCTCACTCGTTGCACAGCAACCGAGAAATAATAGCGGGCCATGCCATGACACTTGGGCGCGAGCCCCCCAGGTTGCAGTGTCGCGACCACATGTCATCAGTTGCTGCTGCGTGTAGTTCGGTTCGATGTTCGAACCTTTATGTGAACAGTTCCTTTGTTTAAAGCATAAAACAACGTAAAAGTATTGATACTTTTAGAATCCAAATATGTGGCTTCGAAAATCTCAAGTACGAATAGCTTTATTATAATAGATCAGTACATAGACAAAGGTTATTTTATATCATAGCTATAGCTATAGACAGAAAATATTTGCATCTAATAGTGCAAGTCTTACATTTCCATCAAATATGCATTACTGAGTCGCGTCAGTGATCCAGTGCTCCAGACAGAACCCCATTTTTTCAGTATTCCGAGTATCTTGAGGCACGCTGTTTGCCTATGTATTTGTAAGTGCCTGCTGAGACTATATTCATACTGGGACTGCAGATTTCTGAGAATCTTGCGATAAATTGTTGCACATGTTCTGTGGCTTTTCAACAACAATGTTGGATACTTAGAGCTTAAAAGTATACAAGTTGGTACACAAATAAATGTGTGTAAGATTTCTAATGATAAGCTCCTGAAGTAAAGTTATAAAAAGTAAAAATAAGTACCATTTTGTCCTTTACAAATGCACGTAGAGATGTCATTAGGGTGTAAATAGGTCTTAATCAATAAGTATTAATTAATTTATGTCCAGCAGTGGACGTTAATATGCTGATGATGATGATGATGAATCACTAGGCATTTGTTTTGAACCTGAAATGTCCTAATACGTAAACAGTCAGAGACTAACCCACAGCATAACTTCTCGTATCTCAGCATCCCGACTCAAGCAAATGCTTCAGCACCGAAGCTCAATTATTAAGTAGTTTCCTGGGGCTATTTCCTACCACTCCAGGTCGGCAAACTGAATTAATACATCCAACGCTCACCGTCAAATCAAATCTCCAACTAATAAACACGAGAGATAATTTCAGTTTACATTTTCCTTTTGAAGATTAATTCGGTCCGCGATTGACCTTCCAACTTCCGAACAATACCTATAAGGGCAGTAGTCACGTAACTACTTACGAACTGTTGGGTAACAAAGACAACTTTAGAACGGTTATTATAAAAACGGAATGGAAATTGGAACGTGTCGCGCAGGTGTCTTTTCTTGGACATTATTGGTACCCGGAATAGGCGTTTGTTTTGTAGACATTTTGTGGAGATCAAAAATATGTTTACCGCTTATTATTGTGACACTGGCGAGATACGGGGATTGGAAGGTGGCAGTCAGTACATAATTTAATGATTACTTGAGATAGGTTGGAGTGATTTAAATATAACAACATGGAGTGACAAATAGGTAATTTATTTACTTTTATTATAAGTGTTTACAAATTGGTATCAAACGAGTGGCTTAACAATTAGGGGCTCATCCCCATATATTTGACTACATATAAAATATATAAATTAATCTGCCTTTGAATCATTGTTCAAATACCACTTAGGCTCAAACCTCGACACAGCTTGATGAATAAAAATAAAATCTGCGACCACACTTCAAGGAAGAAAAATCTGATGTTCTCAATTTCGTAGGGCCTTCCCAGGGGCCTCGAAGAACGGTATCGGCCGGGGCATCATTTGAAAGTAAATGGATTGAGTCTTTGTGAGTACAACGGTAGATACGTTTTTTATTCCTTTAAAATAAAATATTGGCTATCTATCTCAGACTGAGATAGATATACTACTTCTGATGATAATGCATTTGTCATGGTAAAATTGAAGTCCAACACACTATCTGCGTATTAACTTTTGCTATATAATATAGAAACTTTTGATAATAGAGGCAGTTTTAAATTATAGGACTTAAAATGTCTATACTTTTTGTTAAAGTCAAGTCAAATTTGTTTATTAAATTTAGACGGTGATTTACAATACTTGTGTATGTCATAGAAGCTACGCCATCAGTTCGCAAACCCTACGGCGGGAAACCTTGGAGAAGAACCGTTAAGAAACTCTTCAAGGGTTGTTTTTCTCCCTGTTTTATTTCGTACAGAGTCGTCATATTGAAAAATGGCCTTAAAATTGTATGATTAAGGTCAGTTTCCATCACTGTATTATTTACTAAAGCGTAGATCGGTAAACTCCCAAATGTTATCAATGAAATAAAATGTAGAGATAATAGGAATAAGAAGAATACCGATTTTATTTATTTATTGTGTTCTAAAAAGTAGCAGATGTCATTCGTAAACAACTGAAAACAGATGAAAAGTATATTTCTAACTAACAAAAAGGGTAAAAGTAGCCCTCGCTGTTACTTGTGGTTTTACCAAAGTTTTACCTATTAAGATTTACGAGCCGATGGGTGTGCCTAGCTTTCATAAGGTCGTGCAAACAACACAGATTAAATGTTTTTACTTTCCAACCTTTTATATTTTATCTATGAGAGAAAACAACAACTGAATTCTACAACAACAAAATACAACAAACGGAAAAAATATTTGTAAATATCACGTGCCTACAAATGATACACAATTTTCCTTAACTTTTATTGACTGCTATGAGATTTTGCACTCACATTTCTACTACGAAGACGGTTCTCAAGCTCGTCATCTTGCTTTATGAAAATATTTTTACATCGGTCGCTCGTTTAGTAAATAAACGGTTTTTTGCAGCCTTGGAAAAGCGTCAATATATCGCGCGGCTCGCAGGTTATTGGTATTATTGTTAGACGTTTGCGTTCTGCATGGAAGTTTGTTTATACAGCGAAGCTCGCTGAAATAACAGAAAGATTCCTTAGAACTGTTCAAACTCTGTTTCAAAGCAAGTCATCAGTTGTATGTGTATGATTACTGTAGTAACAATAATGATACAATCTGTTATGTTTCTAAGGTGAAGGTATAAAAAATATTGATAAATATTGCTGTACACGTAGGTTCCTGTTAATTGAACAGTCAGATAGTATTTTCATGTTAAACAGTATTTTGAACAAAATGTTAACTTCTTTCTTGAATGAAGGACCTTAAAATACTTTAAATGAAATCATTAAGTTTTATTTTATATTCAAATGTGGGTGACGACAAAATGCCTAACATATAATTTGAAAGTTCCATTTGTTTCAGTTATGTACTATGGCGGCCGAGTGGCTTAACCTCAGTAAGTGGCATATACGCATGGAAATATTATAACCAACAAGGAAGAACCACCCCTCTCCTCATGATATAAGGAAATGTGTTTGTTACTCCTGCCCCCATACTAGCAGCTATTATAACAATGTAAAAGTTATGTTGTTTAAAAGACGGACTTATACATTGCGTATGCCTCCGTATCTCTCATGGAACGTTACTTAGGCCCCTGCGATGTCCCAATCATCCCCACAAAGATGTTCGCATGATTTCTAATCTGTTACTTATATAACAAGCAAAAGTGAATCATTATTTAAAGCACCACCACATTAAAGGAGGAAAGTGTATTTGTTACCCTCGAATTCAATTAGATCCCGATTCCCTGGAACAAAGATATTTGCATGGCTTCCAAGAGTTTTACCCGCGAATCCGCTATATCACTAAAGTACGGTCGCGGAGCACTAAGAATATCGTACAATGACCTGTAATTACCTGTCACTGTCGCTCCCGCGTAAATATAGTGCGTCATGCTCGCACAGCTGCGATGACCGCCGTCTCAAGGGATCTGTGTACTTTAGCACAGAACACAACAAAGGGGCTAGAAGGAGCATGTCACGCACTTAGTACAGAATGAAGCGTTGAATCAGAAAACAGTCTAAATGAAAACGTGAATAAATACAAAATCGTACAAAGATACCTAACATGTATGGAGGGTTTACGTAGCTCGGTATTACATTAAAGATACTTACAGACGACAGCGTATCATACGTCAGTCGCGGAGACGAGTCACCGAGGCTTATCTCATGTCTATGTTTTTGCCTACCCCTGTGCTTAATACATCTTGAACAAAGAGGTTTTGCATGCGTTTGAAGAAGTTTATCTGTTAATCCTGTGTATTGTTAAATAAAGTGAATATCATTGAGTTGCACATTATCCATCATCATATTCACAGCTCCACACAGGTCGATGATGGGACGTCCCCGCGTGAGGCACAAATTGTAAAACGCACATGGTTAGTATTTGCCTACCCCTGTACTGAATTACTATTAGAACTAAGATGTTCGCATGTTTTTGAAGAAGTTTCGGCATATCACTAGATAAATTGAATGTCATCGAGTTGTACATTCTCTATTATTATTCAGAGCTCTACACAGGTCGATGATGGGTCGGTCCCCGCGAGAGGCACAATAAAATTGTAAAACACGCATGGTTGTGTATTGTCCTATCCCCGTATTGAATTACTCTTGGAACTAATGCATTATTCGCATGTTTTTGAAGAAGTTTCAGTATATCACTAGATAAAGTGAATATCATCGAGTTGCACATTATCCATCATTATTCAGAGCTCCACACAGGTCGATGATGGGTCGGTCCCCGCGAGAGGCACAATAAAATTGTAAAACACGCATGGTTGTGTATTGTCCTATCCCCGTATTGAATTACTCTTGGAACTAATGCATTATTCGCATGTTTTTGAAGAAGTTTCAGTATATCACTAGATAAAGTGAATATCATCGAGTTGCACATTATCCATCATTATTCAGAGCTCCACACAGGTCGATGATGGGACGGTCCCCGCGGGAGGCGCAATCGTAAACCACGCATGTTTATGGCCAACGTGCCCCGTTACTACTCGTAAAATGGAACACCTCCGTAGATTATGTATTTTACCTACGCCTAGTGCTAGTAATAAAGTTTCTATACGTTTGAAGCATCGGCATCACTATGTAATTGAAACTGTAAATTTTCAACTTAAAAGCATGTCTGTTCCTGGGTAATCCATCGGGACGCGGCAGTTTGAAACTATAAGAGATAGAGATATTTTGTTCTAAGAAACCATGTCGTCGATTTTAGAGTTAAGAAAAACCGCATTCAAAGATTTTCAAAAAAACTCACACAAAATCAAATTATTTATTCACTAGCTTTCTGCCCGCGGCTTCGCCTGCGTGGATTTCACGACGTTATCCCGCGGGAATGTGATATTTTTCCGGGATAAAAGGTAGCCTATGTTCCTCTCCAGGCTATAAAGTATCTGTGTCCCAAATTTCAGTCAAATCCGTTTAGACGTTTTGGCGTGATTGAGTAACAAACATACCTACAAACATCCAAACATCTAAACTTTCACATTTATAATATTAGTAGGAAGTAGGATAGTAGAATTAGTAGGATTTTAGGAAGATACAGCACTTGTGAATTTACATAACTTAGACATTGTGAAATAAGCCCTTACCTAGTATTGTAATTATTGTATGTTTATCTAAATAATAATTCACTTAACCCTTATAAAATCATGTCCAATGGAGCGGGTGCAACATGGGGCACCCGCTCCAGTTAATGTTGGGAACATTACACTCGAAGTTGTTGACCACTATGTTTACCTAGGACAGACGGTCCAGTTAGGTAAGTCCAACTTTGAGAAAGAGATCTCTCGTCGAATCCAGCTCGGATGGGCAGCGTTTGGGAAGCTCCGGCATATATTCGCGTCCGAAATACCTCAATGTCTCAAGACGAAAGTCTTTGACCAGTATATGTTGCCAATGACCTATGGAAGTGAGACGTGGTCTTTTACTATGGGTCTCATAAGAAGGCTCAAAGTCACCCAGCGAGCAATGGAGAGAGCGATGCTTGGTATTTCCCTGCTCGATCGAATCAGAAATGATGAGATCCGCAGGAGAACTAAAACAACCGACATCGCTCGAAGGATTGCATCATTGAAGTGGCAGTGGACGGGACACATAGCGCTGAGAACCGATGGCCGTTGGGGCGGAAAGGTTCTCGAATGACGACCGCGTGCCGGACGACGTTCCGTGGGCAGGCCCCCTACAAGGTGGACCGACGATCTGGTCAAGGTCGCGGGAAGCCGCTGGATGCGGGCAGCGCAGGACCGATCGTTGTGGAGATCCTTGGGCTATGCCCAGCAGTGGGTTGATGGTTGATGATGATGTTAAAAAAAAACAAAGTAAAAAACGATAGGCTGTAAGAATAATGAGAGATTTTCTGCCAGCAAATTAAAAAAAAAAGTTTATTTATTAGCTCGATAGATGGCGCTGACCTGACATGAATCCACTCACCTCTATTGTTTATTACCACACATACATGGGCCTATTTCTCGAAAGATACAAGTTTACAAGTTCACAAGCTTCGAAATGTAACACGGACTTGTAAGTTCTGTTTCACGAAGTAAATAACAAGTGTTTTTTTACGGTAACAAAAAAGAGTGTCATTGGAATACCCAATGACATATAAATGCATTGGCTGATATAGTATATTTCATTACGAGTGCGGAAAGCCTGTCATTGCAAAGAGTTCCGACAAATGTCTACCCGAGCCGAGGCGCAGCCGAAGGTGAGGGTTGACAGTCGGAACAAGTTGCAATGACGGTTCCGCACGTGTACTGAACAACTATTTTTAATACAGTTGCGAAAAAATGAAGCAATTTAATAAAATAATAAAAACACAATAAACTCAACTAATCATTTTGAAAATGCAGAGATTGTTTTGTTTTTTGTCTGCCCATTCTGGGTAGGCAAAGGGAACTATGCCCATACAGCCAAGTCTTCAGTAGATTTTTTTTATTGATATGAATTGAAAATGAAATTAAATTCGATGAAATGAAATGAAACCTAACCTAACAAAAGCAATCCGAATCCTACAGGAGCGCCTTTCCTTATTTCTCACTTTTACTACATCGTTTTCCATTAAATGCACATTATTGCACTAATTCCACCATACTAAGTACGACAGTAAAAACTTAATTTAGAAAATTAAGAAATAAGGTCCGTCATTTTCTTTTCACTTACACAATCCTATAAGCATAGACTATGGCAGTGCACGTCATACAGCCAACTTTTTTATATTTATATATTTAATTTGACAGATACGAATAACAATAATTTAATGTTTAAAGTTTAATTAAAATTACTTTTAAATCTGAAATTGAAACAAATTAGTAGCTTCTTTTTAGAAATATTTGCATGAATCATAAAAACTTCTATGATTTTTTTTGTAAAAACTTCGTGGTTGGTTTTTTCTATTTAATACTTAGACATTATTTTGACAGTTGGGAAAGAAAACGCACGAGTTCGGGAAAGGTAAAGAAAAAGCTCGAGTATGTAATAGCCCACATCCCGAACGCTATACGTCCCTGCAATACGCCACTTTTTGAGCAACTGTATTAAAAAATATTTTTCATCTCTCATATTCGAAAAGTGATGTATATTTAAGGCCTAATCAGACGAAGGACTTTTGTCCCCGTGGGACAAAAAGTCCCTGTACGTCCAAAATATTTTCTCCGGGTACTTGTCGCGGACTCAACGCATATAGTGTGCGGTCATTTGTTGCCCGAAGAAGTACTTCACTATCGGGCGCTCAATGCAGACTAAAGTTCGTTGTGTGCGTTGTTACGCCTATTTACGCTTGTTCTATTTTTTTCGGGGACTACCGCGAACTTTTGTCCAGTCCAGTCTCTCGGTGTCCGCCGTACTTTCGGGGACTTTTTGTCCGCGGTACTTTTAGTTCTTTGTGTGCGTTATTCGATACAATTTATAAGAGATCTATATCGTGGACAAAAAAGTACTCGGCGGACAGTCCCTCGTCTGATCAGGCCTTTAAACTTAGCAGCGGGTTCAAAATGCTGCGTTGCACCCTAGGGTGTAAAAGTATTTTTAAAAATAGAACTGAATTTGGTTACAGTCAACCATAGAGTTATCTCATCGGCAATGAAAAAGTTTTCTACTGATGTTGTATCATTCTACTGATGTTGTATGTTGTATCATTGTTGGGTGGGGGGGCCGGAACTGTTTCAAAAATGAATTTTATAAAAATGAGAATACCTCAAAAGCGGTGCGTCGTAGCTAAACTCTAACAAAATTTTCAACCCCCTATGGTACCACGGAGAGACATAGGAGGCATCCGATGGACATATAATTTTTTTTATTTTTTGTTTAATTGAACTTCAAATTTTTTAAATATAACAGAAAAAATAGAGAAGGCGATGCCCCCCGCCACCATTATTTTATTTTTCTAGGTAGTTTTAGTTGTTTTTGTTGCTTTTCTTATATAGGGGGATGAAAAGCAAAGTGTATTTACTTTCCATAAATTCGAAATGAAAGTAGATTGTATTACTCGGCCGCAAAATTATTTTCACCTCGGCCGACGTATATTGAATCCCTCGCTGCGTTCAGGATTCTACTTTTGAATCCCTCACTACGCTCGGGATTCTACTATAGAATCCTTCACTGCGCTCTGGATTAAAAATAGCGCCCTCGCCGTAAATATGCTATTTTGCTCCCTTGTAATACAATATACTATTATCTTAATGTCAATGTCACTGACATTACACTCGTAATTATAGTGAATGATTTCTTCTAAAATGGCCGCCAACTTGTGATTCTGATGTTCTACTAGAGTAAAAATACAAGTACTTCACTAGCTTTCTTCTACCAGGACGCCGCTATACGGCGTGTAAAGCGGCGTCTCACTCTCTCAACTTAAAAATAACTGTTATTAGAGCTTGTCATGAAGCTCGACTTAATACTGAGGTAACTGGAGTTCTCACCCTGAATAAAAAAGTGAACACCAGCAAATTTGACATAGTAGTGGCTGTCAGTTGTCTCATGACCATACGTATTTTTTTAAAGTGTAGGTGAGACGGAAGACAGCCACTGTGTAATTTGTGGTCACAAAAAATTGTTCGTTATGCACTCTTCAGTTACCTCAGTATTACCTAAGTCGCAGTGCTTCATAGGTTAGGCTTTACCAAAAAGCTTAGACTACATACTGAGGTAACTGGAGTTTTTACCATGAATAAAAAAGTGTGCCCATCAAATTTGACATTTAGTACGTAGTGGCTGTCAGTTGTCTTGTCTCATATTATGTGGCTGACTGATTCTTTTACGTACCTACTAATTCATAATTGGCTATTGGACTTTTTTTTAAAGTAAGGGGGTTGATAAATGTACTGATGGTTTGCGGGATTCATTAAAGTAATTTTCCTAATATAATCTGATAGCAAAACCTTTCGGTCGGTACCAACAAACGATATCCTTATTAAGCTAAGACAAAACGGGCCTTTGTATTACGGCGAGTATGTATTGGATGGCATGGCCTGAGGGTCTTTATCTCAATAAGCACCTTACCACTGTGAACCAGATAGGGACCGATAAATTAGACTTATCTTACCTACGTAAGTACCACATGAAGTATTAACTAATGTTAATTTAGATTCTATTGTTATGCGGAAATGAATATCAGTTCCTAGTATTTAGATTAGTCTTACGCCCGTGGCTTCGCCCGCGTGGACTATTCGATTCCGCGGAAATGTGATATTTTCAAGAAAAAATTAAAACTGCAAACAAAAACTGACTTCCCAAAAACAGGTAATAATGAAAAATAAGTTTAATCATTCAATTCAAAGGACGAAAGTGCGGGACTTTTTCTAATAAATCTTGGAACTTACAGTATACAATAATAATAACTTGCTGATTCAATCCATTTGTCATTTTTACGTGTTTTTGGTACTTAAATGAGTTCTTGTTTGCAGTTTTATTTGAAGACGGTTTCATTTTTTTTTTTTTTATTTTTTTTTTCCATTTTTAGTGTAAGAAATCTTTTTTAAGAAACCGCATAATGAGCAAGCGTAGCGCAATATGCAACGACTAAAACTGTAGCCCATATCTAAATTATAACATTCAGACAAGCACCACCCTCGAACTCTTAACTGTTATGCTGTTTAACGTTCCACCATCAGCTTACCTATTTAATGCAATGCAATAACTTGAAAGAATGCAACTTAAGGTCTATTCGTGCATGTGGTACTTAAAAAAACATGCTTTAACTCCTACGCGTTAAAGAGTTCTGTAACGCCGTGCAGTATTTAATCGTAGAAGATGTTGTAGATAATAAAAGATTGTTTCTTCACTTGGAGAGTTTTATTGAATATGGTAAATTAGAAATTTTAAAGAATATGAAGAATAGGAACTGTTACTATAATTAATTATTGACTATTTTTTACAATTATCACATTTCACTTATAAATATTGGTACACTAGCTCGCACACGAGCTCTGTTCAGCTTGATTGTTTTGGTAGGACTGAATCAAAATGCTGAATAGGGCACGTGGAGCGAAGAATTTGAATTTAAATTAGGAAATAACAGGATAGGATTAGATAAAATTGATGGCCAGTATGTAGAACTATGGAGTTTCCAGCCATTATTTCATCATCAGCTCACCTAAATAACCTGAAATATCGCATCTATAAATCTTTACGTATTAACGATATTTAAATAATTATCCTCCAACTCCTATCCATTGAAGAGTTGTACCTTCCATCACCAGCTCATTATCATGAGATGATGACTGCCAGATGCAACAATTGTACAAGTCATACATTACGTCATCATCATCATCATCATGTCAGCCGAACGACGGATTGCCTTCCCCAAGGATCTCCACAACGATGGATACTACATTATGTAGGTACCACCTAGGGTTTCTGATTTCTCGACTTTTTTCTTTTCTCGAGTTTCGGGAATTCTCGAGGCCAAATTCTCGAGTTTTCTCGGGTCTCGAGTCTTATAATTAAAACTGTTAAAATCTGTTGAAATTTAATAAAACCACAGTTCTTTTCACATAATCATTATTTAAATTTGGTACCTTTTATTTGGGTTAGGACAGAAACAAAAATTAAAATCTTCTAACATATTATTGTATTATTATTAACTAACAATCATAAATTAGAAATGAAGTAAGTATTTAGAAAAAATCGACGCGTCTCACAACCAGCTCCGATAGGACTCGAACCCACAAGATTGACGACATTAATAATAGCAATAAATATCAGGAGCTACAATTAAACAAAAAAAAACATTTTAATTATGTATATACGAGTACCTAACCCAACAAACAGCAGACTAATTTTTTCAGTCATTAAATCAGTCAGTCAAAGAAACATAATAAAGTAGCATAGCATACTTATTAGTTTCGATTGAGATCATATTTTCTTGCAAATTAAATCGGTTAAAAAAATTAAAGACTAGACCAGTCAAGAAGCAGCGTTAAGCTATTAAATAATTAGAAAACTTACTTTAGTCTTAGAAAATAGGCTTTTAAGAATATTAAAGCATAAAATAGGCTTTCAAGAATATTAGAGCATTAATCGACTCGTCCGAAAGTCAGTTCCTTATTTTTGTCACGATGTTTCCAGCTAGGCTAAAACAGGCTCATTTTCGGTTGAAGTGGGCTTTACTGTCATGAGCGCATGGAATAAACTCTCGAGGTTGGGTGTACGTTGATTCTAAAATATTAAATTCTTTTCTTATTAAGCTTCTTGTGCCTGGAGAATCACGTTCAACTGGAACTGTGGAGGTGTTAACGGCGAAAAATAGTCGCTCGTCGCGTCTGCCATGTTTCAAATTCGAAACTCGGGAATTCTCGAGCTCCGGTAATTTTTTTCTCGTCTCGAATGAAGCCAAATTTCTCGAGTTTTCTCGAGTTCGAGAAAGCTCGAGCAGAAACCCTAGTACCACCTCGTTTTCCATGCAAAGGTTGGGAGTTTCCACACGTTCCTTTTTTATTACCTTAATTCCTTCATCATAGATATCGGCAGATAGGAAATTTTCAATCTCCATTTGCCTCAGATTTATGTTTTATATTCGGAACAAAGCCGAAAATCGGAGATAAAACCAAAATATATTTCCTCATTCGTTATTCATGGTACACCACTAGGCCATTGATAGCAAAAAAACGCATTGACGCACATTCCACTTTGAAATTTTAGAGAGTCGCCCAAATATCCCGGCGTTAATTATTGCCAGCTGGTATTTTTCATTATTTAGCGCTTCGGGGATAACGAAAATATCATCTACATAAAATACCTTTGAAGATTTTTTATTGAAAAGTATATCTTATAATTACTTTTTCGTACAGAAAATACGTATATTGGTACTATAATTCATATTAACCCACTTAAGCCGACCGACCCATACATGGGTTTTGAGAAATAAGAAAATCTGGCTTCATTGTTTTATTAATTTGAAACGGGTCTTTCATATTTTTAGAATCTTTAAAAATCTATGAGAAAAAAGAGTTTCAGGCTTATCTGGGTTAAAATATCATATCTTTATATACCTATACATTTCTTCTGTGCGTGTGTATGTAACAGAACTGAACTCCTCCTAAACGGATGGACCGATTTTAGTAAAAAAAAATGTGTGACTTCAGGTGGATTCGAGAATGGTTAAGATTTACGATTGGAACCGGTAGGTGGCGTGCTATAGATAAGGGCGGTACGAAGTTTGCCGGATCAGCTAGTATACGTATACGTTTAATATCCCCACTGCTGGGGCACAGGCCTTTCTTAAGGCGATGATTTCCCACCGAAATAGGCACGCTAACGCTTGCTCGGCCGCGCTCTATACACTTCGCGCGGACCCAGCGGCAGCCGGCAGTGAACTGTGAACTCGCGAGCGCCCCGCGAAATCGAAAATCACTTAAAATTCAATAAAAAATTAAATAATACGAAAATTTAATTTAAGACGGCCGGAATCCCTCGGCTATTCTAACGGCCGAATTCTCGAACGCTAATTATCTTTGGGAGCGTCTCAAACATCATGGCATCTCTTTCATACGTTTGACATTAAAAGTGACAGGGCGATGTGTGAGACGCTCCCAAAGATAAGTAGCGTACGAGTATTCGGGCATAAGACAATTATTTTCATATGTTTTTCATTAACTAAAACCAATTATACTGCAAGTAATATGATATTTGAATTATTATAAGACGGATGTTTGGGATTTTATTTGACACAGTAAAATATCACCAATCGAAAAAAAAAACGGCCGGAAGCACTAGATAAATAACTGTAATATAACATATATTTTTTCCAAATTTTTAGTTATTTTTTTTATTCACAACGGGGTAGCACTTAGCCTTCATCACACCTGCCGGCCTAGCATGAGCGGCTTATAACGCGCGATATGATATGGTACGGCAAGTTGTCTTGCTTACCCCACTAAGGTGTAAGTAAGACGGCATGCTGTACCATTATCATATCGCGCGTTATAAGCCGCTCATGCTAGACCGGCTGATGTTAAGTGATGATAAGGCTGAAGATAGAAGCGCACTACTCCCGGAACCCTCAATCACTGAGGAACTGGCTATCTTATCTCTAACTGCCGGAACACAATAATGCTGAAAACATCATTGTTATGGCGTCAGACTTAGATAAGATGGTGGTAGCTAGCCAGGCGGACTAAGAACAAGTCCTACCACCAACCAAACCGAATACAATATGTACCCCCACTGGGAATCGAACCCGGGACCTCTTGGTCTGAAATCGGTGGTGTGAACCACTTGTGAGTACTTGTGATTTGCGAGTAATCCATAATTTAAAATACCCTATTTTGGGGAATCGGCGCCTATTGCTCAACGACGCAGGTGGGTGTCATGTCATGCCGTCGCTTAATTTTACAATAATAAGCCTAAAGAGATTCAAATTGAAAAAAGGGGATCGTAATCTGATTGGAATATAAATCAGTGTCGGATGGGGAAGTATTAAGTGGTATTGACAACTGGCTCGGCTTCGGAAGAGCGGAGATTGCTCAGGTCAGCCGTACAACTGGCTTTGTAATTGTTCTGACTGTTACTTTTAATTTCATCTTGTCATCGTTTCTTTGGATGTTTGCCAAGCTTAAGCTGTTTGCCTCCCTTTGACAGATTTAGCGCGACAAAAATTTGTAAAATTAAACGTCTTTAAGCCTAAGATAACTGTGTTTAATTCTAAAGTCAATTGATCAATGAGAGAAATAAAACTTAGGTACAAGAAAAAACAAAATTAGACCCCAATTGTCTTGCATAAATCTATATATTTCTGTATTAAATAAACAAGCCCAACTTTTTGATGATAAACGCAATTGTCCTGTCCTTTACTACATTTTTTTACCTGTAAAAGTTCCGAAAAAAATTCATTCAGTCATTTCTTCTTCAGATTTCAAAGCGCTCTTATTGTTCGTAATGATGCCATTCAACTGTTCAAAATAAAGTTTCTTTCCTATTATTATGGGAAACGTCCGCACCTATTTAAACAGGGACGTATTGAATGTTTTAAGTATAACTAAATATTAATAAATTTGCTCACATTATCATTTAAATTTAGGGAAGTAATATTCGATCCTAACCAAACGCGTATTAAAACTTTTAGTTCTACGGCTTTACCGTTGATTGGGCTTCATGTGGCTCGGAAATTCCAATTTTAAGCTCTCAAATTTACATGAACTTTGCTGTTACATTTTTATACCATGGGGTTGATGTGTGAACGTGGACGAATTTTAATAAGCCTCTGTTAGAGTCTTAATATTTTTTACCCACTTGTTCCTACAGTGTTTTAGCGACACACAAGTTTAACAAATTCTAGGAGATTATGAGGGTAAGTAGTTTGTTTCATTCTTTTATGTCGCATTTAGCTCTCGAGTCTGTAGATTGCTCTTAACAAGCCCTTATTGTAATTAGGAATTAATATATATTGTGTAAAATCAGGTTATATTTCGTTTTAATTGGAACACGAAAATCAAAGTAAGTATATATGGGTTTTTCATCGGGTTTCAAACTTATTTATGACATGATTACCTATATATTAATATCCGTATGGATTGAGGAGCCACTCCAATCCAGATTTTAAGGACAGCTATCACTCTTTATTTAGTAGCCCTGCAGATAATTTTGTAGGTCAAATTCTGAAATTTGTAGTAAAATACATCAAAAGTTATATCACTGCAAAGGTAGATCCTCAATCTAAACATCTTGATTGTGGAGCCACCTAGAACTCGTAATGTATTGAATGTAGGTTAACTGACAATTATGTATTATTTTGTATCTATATTACGTAGAATATCTACTACAATTTTGAGCACATTAGTTCTAAAATCAACACTTTTTTTTTTAAATTTTACGTTTTTGCATTCACATTGCAATTTTTATTATTGAAAAATGGAAAATGAAGTATTTATAGTGCCACACTCCTGTCTGTTCCAGTGACAGCCGTGATAGAGGAGCCACTTTCAATACGAAATTAGCTGTCAAAATTGACTGTCGTATGAAAACTGTTTTAGTTCCAAAGATTATCACCGGAACAGAAAAGCTTGTCGCACTATACTATACTAGTATGATAAGAGGCTGTGTAAGTTGGCATGTGCAACACAGTGTATTGTTTAGATAGAACGTTCCATTTTCAAATTACTTTTCAATTCAAGCAGGTGAATCCTTTAATTGTAAAGTAACTTTACCATTCAAGCTATGCAAAACTCCTTGGTCAAACAATATTTTTTTCATCTAATGATAAGAATAGTAGATTTCATTACAAGTGCGGAAAGCCTGTCATTGCAAAGAGTTCCGACAAATGTCTACCCGAGCCGAGGCGCAGCCGAAGGTGAGGGTTGACAGTCGGAACAAGTTGCAATGACGGTTCCGCACGTGTACTGAATAACTATTTTTAATACAGTTGCGAAAAAATTAAGCAATTTAACAAAATAATAAAACACAATAAACTCAAATAACTAATCGTAAAAGAATATATGCAGAGACTTTTTTTTTGTTTTCTTCACCCATTCTGGGTTGGCAAAGGAAACTATGATCATACAGCCAAGGCTTCAGTAGATTTTTTTTATTGATATGAAATGAAAATAAATTAAATGAGATGAAATGAAATGAAACCTAACAAAAGCAATCCGAATCCTACAGAAGCGCCTTTCCTTATTTCTCTCTTTTACCACATCGTTTTCCATTAAAGCCACATTATTGCACTAATTCCACCATACTAAGTACCTACCACAATAAAAACCAGAAAAAACTAATTTAGAAAATTAAGAAATAAGGTCCCTCATTTTCTTTTCACTTACTTGCGCAAACTCCTATAAGCAGATACTATGGTAAATAGTGCACGTCATACCATATTTAGTAATCTGTGGTCATACAGCCAATTTTATGTATTTTTTATATTCATAAATTTAATTTGGCCGATACTAATATTAATTTAATGTATGATTAAAATTACTTTTAAATCTGATATTGAAACAAATTAGTAGCTTCTTTTTAGAAATATTTGCATGAATCATAAAAACTTCTATGATTTTTTTTTTAGTAAAAACTTCGTGGTTGGTTTTTCTTTTTAATAGACAATATTTTGACAGTTGGGAAAGAAAACGCACGAGTTCGGGAAAGGTAAAGAAAAAGTTCGAGTGTGTAATAGCCCACATCCCGAACGCTATACGTCCCTGCAATACGCCACTTTTTGAGCAACTGTATTAAAAAACTATTTACTGTAGAGAACAATGAAAATGGAGGCATTACATCGAATTAAATGTTTCTTCACTTGCGACGACGTATTAAGATTTAAAATAAGTACATTTATAAGTTTTTGCAAATAAATTTGAATAATATTTTCTCTCTTATAAAAGGATCATTTTTTATCATTTATAGTTTTTGAACTAGTAACACTAAACTATGTAGTTTTTTTCTCTATCGACTGACCTTATTAATTTTTTTGTTTATAAAGTTAGTTAGTTAGTTAGTTTTTTATAGGTTTATAAAGTTCACTAGTTTATATATTAACATTTATCAAATAAGTAATTATTTAGACATTTTACAACTTTATTATAGGTTTCTCTAATATAGTTTGGAAGACTATTGTAAAGTTGTATCTCCATAGAGTAAGGCCCTGACCTGAACCAAATGTTATGCTAGTCTGAGGTAGAAGTCATTGCTCCAGTGTAGTTATCATCACTTTTATTTCTCACTAATTCACACGTTTTATGCATGTATAAGGATGTTACAGTTAAAATATTCAACTCTTTAAAAATATGTGAACTATTTTTAAAGGATATAATCTTATAATTTAATTTCATTTGATCTATACTATATTT
This sequence comes from Crambus lathoniellus, assembly GCA_949710035.1. Classification (NCBI taxonomy): domain Eukaryota; kingdom Metazoa; phylum Arthropoda; class Insecta; order Lepidoptera; family Crambidae; genus Crambus; species Crambus lathoniellus. Next base: position 16,319,601 of record OX453297.1, read on the forward strand.
TATTTATTTTTTGTCGTTAATTTAATGTGTATACGAAATTTCACACCGATATCGTGCAAAAAGAAGTTGATTCATCAGGAACAAGTGGGTTAAATAATGAAGAACAGCTGCAGTCAGGTCAGTCAAGTGCTTGTGTTAAGCATGATCTATTTGGCAGACCCACTTCAGGCATCCCGCAGGGTGGTATTCTAGGACCTTAAGTGTTCTTTATTTCCATTAACTTTGTTATTTGTTTGTTGTCACCGTATATTTTTCTTGAAAAGTTGTAACAGGCTCTGAAAACTCCAACTTGATAGCATTAGTTTCTCGCGTTGCCGCTTAACTTCAAACATCATGAAGTGGTTGTCATAATAACAGTACCTATTAACATTTTTGTATTGCAGTAGTTAGAGGAAAGATTAAATATTAAGATCGCGGTAAAGATTCTTTGTAAGGTGTCTATCACATTTAAAATATAAGGTAACAAGAAGTGTTTGAAATTATTAAAATATAATGCAGTCATATAAAAGACAGTCATGCAAGTTATCCAAGCAAAACTTTGATAACTTGCATGACTGTCTTTTTCTTCATTAATTAGTCAGCCACTTGCTATATATATAACTATTTGTCATAAGATATTATGTAACTATCTGTGAATCTAAGTTGATTATTATAGGATAGGTTCTACCGGCCGCCCGCGGTTTCACCCGCGTGGTTCTCGTTCCCGTGGGAATATCGCGATAAAAAGTCCTATGTTTTAATCCAGGCTACCTACTGTCTGTGTGTCAAATTTCAACCAAATCCGTCCGGAGGTTTTTGCGTGAAAAAATAACAAAAATCCTCACAAAGTTTCGCATTTATAATATTAGTAGGATTTGGCCTTATTGCAGTGAGTCCCTAATATAAACTAATATTTTATAGCTACCGACAACTGTAAAAATATTGCTTTTGCTAAACTTGTGCATACATTGTATGAAATGAACTTGAAGCAAATGAAACCAAGTGCCACAGCCATACCACAGCTATCGTTTATTAAAATAAAATTATAAAAAAAAACCTAAAGAAGAAAATACAAGTCAATATAAAAATCGTCCGTTTCAAAAATTGTTACATAATTATCTCTTAAAGGATTAAACTTACCTGTCCAAGGATACAGGTTTTCTTTTAAGTATAAAATTTTATGCAGCACTATTCATAATAAATTTATATGTTATTCATCACGTAAAGAATTTTGTGGACTGAATATCAAAACCGAATAAAATATACCATGACAACAAACGTGACATTAAAATTATTGCTTTTCAGAACAATCGTAAAAAATTAACAAAAAGTTTCGTATTCCTTAAAGGAGGCTATAAAACACATAGAACAAAAATATAGAAAAACGAAAAGGAGGTTGTAACGACAACGTTACAAACTTATGTAGGTAATCGTTTTGCACCCTTTAACTTTTCCATTCTTTGGATACAAATCACAGGATATAGATAGAGCTTGCCAAAACTAATTTACGAGGTCTTTGGCTCGAGATTTAAATGTATTTCATTGTAATCCTTTATATAATGGTGGCTGCTTTTGAGAGCGGCTTTAAAACGCCTCTGTGGTCTAGTGATTTCAGACCCAGAGGTCCCGAGAGGGTTCGATTCCCAGTGGGGGTACATATTGTATTCGGTTTGGTTGGTGGTAGGTCTTGTTCTTAGTACGCCTGGCTAGCTACCACCATCTTATCTAAGTCTGACGCCATAACAATGATGTTTTCAGCATTATTGTATTCCGGCAGTTAGAGATAAGATAGCCAGTTCCTCAGTGGTTGAGGATTCAGGGAGTAGTACGCTTCCACCTTCAGCCTTATCACCACTTATCATCAGGTGTAAAAGGCTAAGTGCTACCCTGTTATGCATAAAAAAGTGAAATATATTTAGAAGCTACGTTATAGGTACCTGTTATACTTAAACCTCTGTAATTGTTAGCTATAGAAAAATATTGTACTTTAGAAGCATAGCAATAGAAGTCAAGAAATAATTTATTATAAATGCCTATGATACGCTTTCTTACGCCAACCAAAAGTGTTTCAAACTAAAAATAATAAGCTAACCATAGACAAATTTCCAAAACTCCACCCTCGATCTAGTTCGAGATGGGGTTAGGAATGTTGAGTTGTACTACCTAAGGGCGTATACAACGTTTTAATGCAATAACCGAAAAGCCCATACATACACTCCAACTAATTTATTTTATACTAGCTGATCTTCGCGGTTTCACCCGCGTGGTACCCGTTCCCGTGGGAATATCGGGATAAAATATAGCCTATGTCACTCGGGAAGAATGTAGCTTTCTATTGGTCAAAGAATTTTCTAAATCGGTCCAGTAGTTTCGTCGCCTATTCGATGCAAACAAACAAACAAACAATCAAATCTTTCCTCTTTATAATTTTAGTATTGATAGTATAGATTAAATTGAAATCTATTGAAAAAAACTTTTTTTTCAAAGAAACTTCTAAGATATTCGTGCTTATAGGTCTCCCCGACTTTCTGTCAGATTTTAAGCTCTACTATGACGTAAGAGAGCACGTAACTGATCGCGCGCGTATTGAACGAATAGGCAGTACAGGGTGCCTACCATCAACTTTAAGACAGCGATTCAAAATTAGCGCGATGCAGAATAGGTTCCTAAAATGAATTGCTTTCTTTCGTACTCTGACTTTCTAAAAACTGGGTCGCAAATGAATGGCTAAATGTGAATGACCGAACGATTTGTGTCCTTATTTCTTCTACCCGTCTCTTTCACTCGATTCTGTCATGCCCGGAGAGTGAAAGGGACGGGTATAACCTGCAGGTGTCATGTTAACTTTGCCGAGTTATAAATCAAATAAGAGTTGATGACAGCTCAGCGGCTGTGAAATGTCATTGAATGATCACTGAATCGCTGTCATTGATATTAAGCTGCCGTGGTACGAATAAGCGAAGCAGATCAGTTTAGGTCCTAAACAAAATCGCAATAAGAGTTGATGGTACGCACCCAGTAGTCACAAACCATTCACAAACATTTTTTTTTTAAATTTAACCCTTATCAAAAATCTGTGGAATCGATTCTACTCTCGATTGTGAACAAACTATTTTCTTAGTTACGCTAAAAGTTTTAACACGTTGTATACGTATAAATGTGGCTACCGCCAGTGCTTATGGGAACCTATCCACACAGGTAGTCAGCGCTTGCAGTCCAGTCTCTATATTTTGCGCCTATAAGCAGGACGAAAATTGTCTGAGACGTACGTCTTCGGCGCTCATCGGCGCTGTTTCGGCACTTAGTTTAGAGACCTGCGCGGTACCAGCTTTTTACGTGTACCTTTACGCCCTACTACAGGTAAAATACCTACTAAACATAGAGTAAAGGGTGGGCCGGCTGCAACTCTCGTAATTTGTATTTTAATCAACGACCACTGCTCCAGCGGATATGACTGACATCCTCCCCCAACGCGCCAACTCTATTTAGCCATAAAATATTTGAGACACTATTCCAAGCATTCCAAAAGCTCAACTCAACTATGCACCCAAAAGCTTTGCAAATTAGAATCGTTTTCGAATGGGTGAAGAAAAATCTTTGTTGTATACTGCCAGTGCTTATACCGTATTAACTCGCTTCCTTTAACAGTTTTTGGCGCAGTGCCAAGGGAAGTCGGAAGACAAAACTTTGTAGTTCCTAATCATCCACTTTCTAGTTGGTTTTTGTGGACCTCTGGGTTAGTAGCTAATGGTACTTGAATACTTAGAGAAGAAGCTGCGAAGATTTTACTGTAATATTATCAGTCGTTTTCTATATCACAATAGAATTTAGAAAATCCTGAACTTAAACTTGTATTTTGAGCTTTATTTCACTTCATAATAACTTAGATAAAGTAAAGAAAATAAATCTTTTTTATCTGGACAAATGTTAGTAATGAAATTTAGAGCACTAGCAACCCTACACGTGGCAGGAAGGGGGCTATCCTCGACCCACGTTTGCTCTGCTAACTCATAAATTTGTCGAATCGCATTACAAGACGTTTCGGAACCGCCCCGGGTTCTCACCGATAACTCTTGATTATGTAAGAAGAATTTATCTCGTTCCTTATAAATAAAACAGCAGTTGATTGTTTGATAGTACTATTATAGTTTTAGTTGAAGAAGAATAGAGAAAAAGAGCGCTTTTTGGAAAACGAAAATAATATTATTAGACCTTTAATTATATTTGGAGTACAACGATGATAATGCTATCTTTAGTCAAATTAAATGTCTTAAAATAATAAAAAATCTTGCAGAAACGAGAGTAGGTAACCATAATGTATGTATACAAAATTTATATAGGTTATTTTATATTTATTGTGGGTAATATTTTATTGTACTTACATATAGTTTGATAAGTTCTTATTTTGATTTCTTTTGTTTAACACATTTTTTTTCTTTATTGCCGCCGTAACCTCTCTTCACATCCTTTCTGGTTGACTGGTAATGAATGCCCAAGTGCATTAAGTCCGCCATTTGCATATTTATGTACAATAAAGAGTGAATAAATAAATAAATAACTAGATAACATTTAATATTATCATACAAAAATATTTCGTAACCTTCAAAAGCTCAATAATTATTGCACCACTTTCTTTGTCTGAATCCAAGCGAGAAGCTCGCAAAAATAATATATTTATACCGCCTACCCGAGTACTTTGCGTCTAACTTTGCGGAAAAACCACAGAAAGGGGAATTCATTCCACAACTTAGATGCACGACGGAGAGTTGCTCCAAATATTTATGGTACAGTTAAAACGAAATTTGTATATGAAAATAACTTGTCTTTATTATTGCAACCTTTTTTTTTGACCAAATGTATCAGCATATTTCTCTACAGTAGATTTTTTGTTGAGAAGCTGCCAAAAATAGTGTTTGCGTAGGAACTTGCCGTCTGAAGTATAAAGCAAAGTTGTTGTATTTATAAGTGCGAAAAACGCACAAGTAGTGATTGAGATTTCATTTAGTATGAAAAGTAGAGGTTCTTCGATGAGCCAATACCAACCATTGACAACATGAGTTTTTCTTAGTAGATAGTAGATATTTTTATTAAATCGTGAAACTTAATATACTTACTTACTTACATTTCATTCTGTACTACGTACATTATTTATACGTAGATAGAGTATATAGTACAATATAAAGATTTATGTCGGAAAATCGACATTAGGGTAAAAGTTGTTTTCGCTTAGTCAATTATTCAATATTCGGTAAATGAATTCTAATGGGTCTGTTTGCTAGAGTGGTTGGTGATTCAAATTCCAAGGGCCCTGTCAAATTTCCCAATTTAATTACGTTTTCAAAGCGTTAATGGCGTGGTTGACAACGGCCTAACCTTATCAAAACTTTAACTGAATCATTATTCTCATAACAATTAAGAGTGTTTCCTTCCAAATGTTAAACGCTGAGATTATTCCGTTTAGTGTGTATAATCAAATCCTTCTAATAGCTTGTAGACATCCTGCACCTAACGATAGTAATGATAATTAAATAATGATAGTAAAGCGTGGCTTTGTGTTTTTAGTAATAATGATACTAAGGTATAGTGAACGCAGATGGCATCAACTACCTATGCCGCGACGTCATTAAATAAACAAAAGGTTATTTTACCTTTGGTTGAAAATTCTATTGTATACGTACTATTTGTCAAATGTCATTGTTATTTGTCAGAAGTTAAATGAATCTTTCTTTAATATTATTGTCAACGTAGTTAGTTACTAGGCAACCGATTAACGTAACTAGGCAACAGACTAGTTGATCTGGTTGCCTACTTACATCAATGCCTACTGCAATGAAACAATGCATGCGACGCTGAACGATATTGAACCTTAGCCACTCCAAAGTACGTTCAAAACCGTCTGTCGTAGTCGGTCTTATTTACTTACTTACTTACTTCGCTGGCTTAGCGACCCGAAGTGGATCTTGGCCTCCGACAGCAAAGTGTACCATTCTTTCCTATTTTGTGCCAGGTTGGATCAGTTGGGCACGTCAAGCTCTTTCAGATCTTTGGTGACTTCGTCTTTCCAGCGATATCTCGTTCGACCCACCCCCGCGGTCGGTCTAAATACGTTAAATTTTCTACGAACCGTCGTTTGATGGGTTCATCGACGTTTCGGTGTCCCTCCAACTTTGGAGGTTAATTTAGCCGCGTTATACTATTCTGATCTCTTTCAAACTGCTACAATGCTAAGAGTGAAACAAAGATGCCGATAAATGCCACACTATTATGAAACTACCTAAGTATATAAAATAATGCGTAGGGCTGCCTTTGAACTGGCGGTAGATCCCGCGCCACATAATTTGGCATTTGGCAGAGGGCGTTGATCGTCGTGGTGATTTGGAAAAATAAGCCTTATTTCCATGTCATAATTTTAGTTCCAGATATTGACACGCGCCAAGTTATGTGGCGCGTACTCTAGTGCGAGTCGAAAATTCATTCATAGAGATTTCGGGTGGATTGGAAATTTAATTCCATGATTGCACCACAAATTGCATGTTTGAGCGGCAGTCTTCGAAAACAAATAATATTTTAAGTTACAATACCACTTACTAAAGCTATAAACTTGGGATTATAATAAAAAAGAAATGGTCACAACATGACAAATTAACCACAATATTCATAAATAAGTATTTAGTTAAAATTTCATTTTTATGACAAGCTTATTTGCTGACTGTACTTTAATATTGTATTGTCATCTGAACCAAACCTGTATACAAAATAAACATCAGCTCCATCGGACACTGGGAAGTGGGTTAAATTAAGCTTGCAAGATTTGTCCCCCACAAACTAACTAACATGGCAAGTTAATAAAAAGCTTGTAAAATATTACCTAACCGAACCCGTACGTAAAGCAGATACGGGAAAAACGGGAAAGACTGGACTTTCGTCAGACAATTGAAGGATGCAATGAAAAATTCTGTTTTAAGATGTTCGAGAGTAATAGTACATTACAGCCGAGGACAGGTAAGTAAGAAATTACATTGTCGAGGATGGTTTGAAGCACGAGCCGCAGGCGAGGGCTTTAATCATTCGAGGCAAGGTAATTTGCTTACCGTACAAGGCTTGTATAGTGCTTTTCTCAAGAAATGCGAGGAAATACAAAAAAAGTGTTTAACTAAATAAAATTTATTAAAACTATGACAACACATGTTCGGGCAATTATTAAATGTACCTAAATGTTATTGTTTTTCCGGGCACACTTATGTATAAATCGCCCATAATAATATTATTTTAATGATGTATCATTCATTATAATACGCCAACAACACAGATTCCGAAAACTTATGCGCCTTTTTTGCACTTTTCCAAATCAGATCGTAGGTTTTCATATATCTTTCTTTTGATTTTGCTGGCAGTATGTTTTCTGTTATTAATTTTGCTTCTGCTCTCAAATTTGGTGGAGTAGGTACATACAATGTCTGTATATGTTTCATTGGCAGAACTCATTTTGATAATTTATTACACAATAAAAACTGTATTGATATCAAATCAACCGCTGAAAATAATTCCCGCCGTTTTTTTAATATTGGCTTGTGAGGCCATGTGGAACGGTCATACAGCCTATTGATACTTACTACTTGCTACTAAAATGCGCAACTTCAATACCCGCTTCTGGGCGGTAGATGGCACTGTACATATTTCCCATACAAAATTACTCGTAAAGGATATTTTGTCTATGATAAATCTCATTTTGTTTTTTCGATTGATGTTCGTGCTAAGAGGAGTGGATAGCCACAACAAAATAAAGAAGATGTTCGTGCTAAGGGTACATAGCGCTTGTGGTACAATACGAAGTAATATACTCTTTTAGCCACAGTGAGGTGGATGCAACTTGTGAAGGAAGACTGATGATACGTCATTCCTTTCCGGGCTAGGGTAGTGTTAGCCCGGGGACCACTGTCCTTGTGGATGATGGATGAAAGTTGTATATATACAAACTTGATGGATTTATTGTGATTGCGTGATGTAGTAATTTCATATATATTTGTAGGCGCGCATAGAAGTTGTTGCGGTAGCGTTAGGTAGCGCCATCTGTCGGCATTTGTAGCAGAGTCGTGTTGCGTGTCGTGCTGTAGTTGCCGTCTTGTGGTTGCCGTCTGTGCTATGTGCGTCGTCGTCCAGATGTCGCTACATCACTCCCCTCCTAGACCGGAGGTCGATCGATGGGTTGCTCAGCAGTCGATGCGTATGCTTGCAAGTGCCAGGGAGAGTGTGGTGCAGATTGTCCCGGTCTGCGGTGGGTCGAGACGCGCGGGGTGCTGCTGGTTGTTGCTCCTGTCCACGGTGGGTCGGGATGGAGTGTGCTTGTGACGGTGGGTCCGAAACTGCTGGTCCGCAGACGTGCCACGCTGGAGAGGATGCCCCGTGGTGCTCCAGGTGGGCTGCGGAGTGCCAGGTCGGGGTGCTGTCGTCGGGTGCTGCCGAAGGTCCAGGTTGCTTTGGATGCTGCTGCGCTGGAACCTTGAGGCGGGGTGCTGGCTTGCTGTGCGACTGCTGGATGATGGTAGGGAGTGATGGCTGCGCTGGTGGAGACGGTGCTGACGCTGGTGAAGACGGTGCTTGGCGCTGGTGAAGACGGTGCTGGTGGTGAAGTTGCTGGTGATGACGTTGCTGGCTGCTGGTGATGAAATTGGTGGTTGCTGGTAAAGGTGCTGGTGATGAAGGTGCTCCATTGTGCTCCGTAGGGGTCACCACTTTTAGCCACAGTGAGGTGGATGCAACTTTAGCCACAGTGAGGTGGATGCAACTTGTGAAGGAAGACTGATGATACGTCATTCCTTTCCGGGCTAGGGTAGTGTTAGCCCGGGGACCACTGTCCTTGTGGATGATGGATGAAAGTTGTATATATACAAACTTGATGGATTTATTGTGATTGCGTGATGTAGTAATTTCATATATATTTGTAGGCGCGCATAGAAGTTGTTGCGGTAGCGTTAGGTAGCGCCATCTGTCGGCATTTGTAGCAGAGTCGTGTTGCGTGTCGTGCTGTAGTTGCCGTCTTGTGGTTGCCGTCTGTGCTATGTGCGTCGTCGTCCAGATGTCGCTACACTCTGTGCGCACCGTATTTAAAAAAAAGGTAACCTAATTATGATATAATAATTACCTAAATAATAATAATAATGTGGCTGTATGGTGCAAATGTCCCTTTGCTTTGTCTGTTTTTATACACAGGAATAACGAAAGAAAAAATAAAGAAAAAAAGTTGGTAGTACCTTTGCAGATCACTGCAGTAATGAATTTCAGTACTTACTTACTGCACTAAAATCAGTGCAGTAAGTAAGTACTGAAATTCATTACTGCAGTGATTTTCAAATTTAGAATGTTTACCTCGGAAAAGTGCCACGTACTGCATTCTTTTCTCAAATATAATATTAACATTTCAGAGCATAAGTGTGAAAATATCATTACGATACGACTACGATTTATTAGCAAGCTAAGACATCCTTTTATTTTTTATTTTCTACACTTAAATATATTAACAAATGCCTGTACATGTGTAATAAAGTTATTTAGTTATTTTTCGTGTGAGAAATTGATAAGCATTAAGTTACAATCAACTGTATAGCTACCTGCTGTGGAGAGAGAGATGCTTGAAACGATGAGATCCGCAGGAGAACTCAAACAACCGACATCGCTCGAAGTATTGCATAAAGTGGCAGTGGGCGGAACACATAGCGCGGAGAACCGATGGCCGTTGGGGCGGAAAGGTTCTTAAATGGCAACCGCGGACTGGACCACTTTCCGTGGCCAAGCTCCCTACAAGGTGGACCAACGATCTGGTCAAGGTCGCGGGAAGCCGTTGTATGCGGGCAGCGCAGGACCGATCGTTGTGGAGATCCTTGGGGGAGGCCTACGCCCAGCAGTGGGTGTCGTTCGCAGCTAAAATTTTTGATCGGTGTAGTAGAATTGTTCGATTAAATATTTGAGTGTTTATCGATGTTGCTGCCTCAAAAATACGGAAAAGAGTCTTCTATGACTAAAAAACATTTAAAAGAAAGTACCTATATTTTCGCAGCATAAGCTTTTCCCTTTTAGAAATTTTATCACTGTCTCAGTGTCCGATTTTATACCACGTTGGAATGCTAGCCTTAAAGATTGTTCAACGACTACAAAAATAGGACAGGAAATTGATAGCCTTTCTCGGCTTCCAATAAAGAACGTCATAGGGGGACCCTACTCCACAAATCGAAACGTAAACGAAACCAAACTGAATTCGTCATAAATTGCGAAAAGCTACCTACTAAATTTCAAGAAAGGAAATGTAAATCCTGCAATTATGGACCGTGTTTTGTTTGGCTTAAGTTGGGAAAAGGGCTTTTATATATTTCTGACATATCGCTGTTTGTTACAGGTAGCTTGATTTGAATTTAACTTGTTGATTTCGAGCATGATATCGTTCAGCTGCTTATTTTGGGTTTTGGAAAATGATGTGACTCGTTTGATAATGTTGCCTGTGTCACTTCTTCGTACTATTTTATTTGAAATAGTTTATTTCAAATCTATTTGAAAACTTTATGTATCACTTAAGAGTTTTCATTGATTTATTATTATTCTTATAGGTAAACAGTTTCTCGAACTGCCTATTCCTTGAACTGGGCGTACCTCTTCATTGTTTAGAAATTAAGTTAATTAAAAATTTTTTATCAGTGGGCACGGCAGTGCTCCCCGCCAAGTCGAGCAAACCAGCACGGGCGCCCGGCGTGGGTACACCCTTTTCTCGAAACAACTCCACGCATTCATCAGACCCTTATAACTTTGTTTGTCATTATATAAAGAAATAACTTAACTTAAAATACTGCAATGACAAAGTATGTATACTTAACATATACTTCAAGTCACAAGTCACACCTTAATTACTTTCTAAATAATCGTTAACTAAAGTTTCGATATTTCTTCGCTCACTTACTGATCATCAAAAAGATATACATCCAGAAACTTGAAATTTTGTGTCAGGGTAGGAAATCGGGAGTTTACATTAGAAAAAGTCTGAAAACAACAAACATCCACCCCGAATGGAGCGAAATAGGGGTGAAACACATAACAACGGCGAAATTTTCTGAATAATGATTCAAATATAAAGAGCCAGACTTGTCTCCACGTTACATCTCAATTATTTTTATCGAAGTCACTGAACTTAGTACATTTTTACATAGAAAAATGTTTTCGGTAGGATTACGTATTTTATTTATCTCATAGTCCCTAAAAAACAACAAGTTACCCTTATTGACGTACTTATATGATGCATAATCTTGAAATTTTTCACTCGACTGTTTAAAGGCATTCGACTAAGGCTGCATTCGAAAACCCCATACTAGTTTGACATAGTATCCGACAGTAAGCGATATTCTCGGAATAAAAGTTTGGTCGAATGTAGCCTAAGAGTACCTATTTGTTATCATTTTCTCTTTGTCGTCCCTTCTTAATTTTATTAACCCTTTTGCGTTGTTTCCAGGCGCGCTGGAGGGCGGAGCGCTGGGCGGCGGCGGCGGCGGCGGCGCGCTTGGCGCGCTGCGAGCGGCCGCCTCGCCGCCCGCGCCCAGCCTCGGAGCCAGCCGGCACAGTTTGATCGGTAAGTACTATTTGACCATGATCTTCTTCTTAGCGTTTCGATGGCAAACACTCAAACTCTATTGTTGCGGTCTAGAATTTTACCACATTTACAGCACTATCCGTGGCACGCAGTAAATCCTCCCGAGTGCAGGTTTCAGGGCATGCAGGGCACGATATAAGATGGGACATCGTTTGAGTGTCACCGCAAATACAACCCATATTAGAGCTATCCGAGAGTCGCTATCGGAACCTGTTGTCTTTGCTCCGGCCGACCTGAGTCCGAAGCCTATTTAAAGACTTCCATATCGGCCAAGACAATCCATATCCAGGAGGGAGACTCTCGGAAAGTGGAACATACGGCGTCGGTGGAGTTATTTTTTTACGCCAAAGGTTGCATCTCGCCTGTGCCAAAGAATATATACATGCCTGTGCAGGGTCGGTTATTAAGAGATCGACACATTTTAGAAAATCGTTTCGGTTTTCAATCTGTGTGGCACCATTGACAATTATGATAAAAGAATATGTATGGAGTAAAGAAATATGCACGGAGAAATTCCAGTGCATCTCTCGCGATTCGGCCATTATTACCAAAAGGTTGGTATGGCCATGGGATGGGATGGATGAGATCGTGTGCTATGTCCATGTTGATGTTTGTGTTACTAGTGCTACTTATAACAAACGAAGGCCATTAGAATATTCAGATACAACTGACTGCTTCTACTGGAATTAAGCTTTAGCTAACCTATCACGATTAGTTCTATATGGTAATCTCTAAATCCACGGCATCTAACTAAAGGTAGTCATAGAAGTATGTGTGGATATAGCCTTAGCAATTTAATTTTAAGTGTAAGTGAATGAGAGACATTTAGAAAGCCATATATTTGGTTAGTAGGTACTTGTTCTTAGTCCGCCTGGCTAGCTACTACCATCTTATCTAAGTCTGACGCCATAACAATGATGTTTTCAGCATTATTGTGTTACGGCAGTAAGATATAAGATAGCTAGTTCCTCAGTGATTGAGGATTCCGGGAGTAGTGCGCTTCCACCTTCAGCCTTATCACCACAAAACTTCAGGGTGTAATAAAGGCTAAGTGCTACCTCGTAGTGGATCAATAAATAAATATAAGTGTCTTACGCCCGAATTCTCGAACGCAAATCATCTTTGGGAGCGTCTCAAAAATCATGGCATCTCTTTCATACGTTTAACAATTAAAGTGACAGGGCGATGTTTGAGACGCTCCCAAAGATAAGTAGCGAACGAGTATTCGGGCATAAATCTCGCATACTTCTCGAATAAGTAAACCGTGATTAAATTAATGCAATTTAATGTCTACTCACTCAATATCAAATAACAGCAGTTCAAAATTACCCTTAACAAAAGTTATATCATCAAATATCATCACAAATCCTGTTGAGGTCATTCAGCATCTAATAGATTGAGTCGAAGATTAATGGAAGATAACACTCGTAATAGTATCAGACAGACTCCGAGCGTATTGTTGCGGGTCGGACGTGGATCGACCGGGCGAGTCGCGGTCGGACCGGGCGGAACGCGGTCGGTGCGTGCGGTTTTACGCCCGCATTAGCTCGACAAGGCCGGTAATTGCGAGATGACCGAGCGCTTATCGTGGAAGGTGACAGATCGTTTTTTGTTTCGATCGCCTTTTACCTCTTTAACTAGGTTTGGCACTTTCATCGCTATTTTAGTAGGGCTCAAACCTCAACTGTGCAAATTCTTATAGCGCTATTTTGTAAATAGTATAATGACTTCTAAAAGTCTAGGACGTTTAATTGATAGGATGCATGATCTGTAGACAATACACATGTGTAGATTTTACTCTTGCTACGTAGAGAATTGGAAATTAATGGAAAGCTGTATATAGGTATCAAAAAATATTGTTGGGAATCTTACTATAATTCACTGAAAAGTTCATACCTACCATCATATTAACAACATGTTATTATCAATTTCAGTTGTCTTTCGCTTTGCTTATTTTGATTATGTACCTACATACATTTACTAAAATCACCGTAATGTTGAGGCGAGATAGTTCACTTTCATTGCTTTTATGTAAGTACCTAATATTTTAGTAATAAGTGGTAAACGGTGTTGGTGGCAAATTTATTATTTCTTTTTTTACATACCATTTATAATTCTGTAATTTGTGACTGTTGGTTTACTCAAATAAATTTTAAAAAAATCGCGGAAATGAAAATCTATTTTCTAAACGACTTTTCTATGACGACCGATTTGGCGCAGGGGTAGGCTACCCACCTTCTGCGCCAGAGGTCTCGGGTTCAATTCCCGAACAAGACAAATATTTGTGTGCATGAACATGTCTATTTGTCTTGGTCTGGGTGTTTACTATGTATATTAAGTATGTATTTACAAACAAAAAGTATTTAAGTATATATTTATCCGTTATCAAGTTTTCCATGATACAGTTTCTTAATGAAATTAACATGGGCTTAGATAATTGGTGTGACTGTAAGAAGTTATTTATTATATTATTATTATTATATTATTAAGCATCTAAGCAAAATCGAAGCATTCACAATGCAATTTTTATTATTGAAAAATTGAAAATGAAGTATTAGAAAAAGTCGACCCGTCTCACATCACAACTAGCTCCGATGGGACTCAAACCCACGACCTTTCACTGTCCGAGATCGTGAGCATTCGCCCGGACGACAGTGAAAGGTCGTGGGTTCGAGTCCCATCGGAACTAATTGTGAGACAGAACGACTTTTTCTTATACCTACTTCATTTAAAAATTTTTAAGCTATCTATAATTCTGACGCGCTCTACAAAAACTTTCAATGTAATTTGTAGCTCAAAAACAATTTTCAATTTGTCCAAATGGCATTGATGCGTAGATTCGAACACGAATCTTTATATTTCAAACTACCTAGTGGACCCGGTGAACTTCGTATCACCTACATAGCGAGATACATAGCGTTTCGTTTGGCCTGTTCCCCAGCCTGTCAATAAAGCCCGATACCCAAAAATAGTTTGCATGTCACCCGAAATTTATATGTGACTCCGGAGTCCCGCTAATGCGAATACTTTCGGTGTAGGCCACAAGGCCGTTCTACAACTCGGCCCCATTTCGACATAGTTTAATTAACAAGATTCCACGCCGGAAATTGATGAGTTGTGTTGATACATAGTCACGTCACTACGGTCACTGTGCGGCTGGACCTTAATGTGACCTTTGCCCAGGTTTTTGTTTAAGAGCAAGAATGACTTTAAAGGCTTCCTATTCAGTCTTGAAACGGGGGTGACCCTTTTTTCCGAAGGTCATTGAACTTTTAATGTTTTAAGTATTAAATTGTGTAGGTACATTTTATGTAAGTAGCTTATTTATGTACCAATATGGGTAGTTACGTAAATAAGTTACATAAAAAAGAAAAGTTGTCTATTAAACTTGTTACAACTTGTTACTTATATATATCGACAAATATATCGAAAATATACTGATGACCTAGACTTAAAGTGTGTTATAATCGCCAGCTTTTGTAATTATACCAGTAGGAAGAAATGTAACTGTCATTGTTGATGAATATCTTCTGATTGCGTTCCATAGTAGGAACGCCCCCTAAGCCTCCCATGGCCCTGAGCCCTTGATTAATTTACCGTCAATCCGTGTAAGCCTGGAAGCATTATGGGGCGGCTACACTATCGTCGAATCGCAAGGAAAGTGTCGTGCAAAGTGGCAATGGGCGTCGTGTGTTCATGAACTATATTTTTTTCTAGATACGGACAGACTGTCAGACATTTATCGCAGAAGACTTGCTTGCAAGTAGAAATGAGGCCTTAGAGTTGTTCCCTACATTTAAATACCTAGTTGGTTGGTATGTCTTATATAGGAACTACCTTTAAATGTCTAAAGTTCCTAAGCTATTGATATTTATTTACTGCTATGATAGCCGGGATTTTTATTTTGTTTTTATATTTAAGATAAAGTGATGATAAGTGACCTTACTTATATTAAGTCAACCTTAAAGCCTCTTTTTAATTTGACGACTTTGTATGGAATAAGACAGGGAGAAAAAAAACAGCCCTTGGCGTGTTTCTTGCCGGTTCTTCTCGTTATAATTTGCAAAGGCCTCCGTAGGATTTGCGAACCGATGGCGGGCGTAGCTTCATTGACGTTCACAAGTGCTGTATTAGCCTAAAATTAATAAATAGCTTTGATTGTGTGGCCGCAGCGTTGAAATGAGTGAGACTGCCGATGCCCCGTCATGCCACGCTGTTAGCACGAGTGTGTGAGAGGCACATTTAGCAAACATTAAGGCGAGGATTCCCGACCGATCTAGGCACGCTAACGCTTGCTCGGCCGCGCTCGATACACTCAGCGGTAGCCGGCAGTGTACTGTAAACTCGCGAGCGCCTTGCGAATCGAAAATCACTTAAAATTCAATGAAAAAGAAAATAAAAATGAAATATAATAAAAATAAAATATGACGACCGGAATCCCTCAGCTATTCAAAAACAATTATTTTCATTAACTGAAAGTAATTTACTGCAAGTAATATGATATTCAAATTATTTTTAGACGGATGTTTGGAATTTTATTGGATACAGTAAAGTATCACTAATGGAAAATATAACGGCCGAAAGCGCTAGATAAAAGGCTGTAAAATAACATATATTTTTTCCAAATTTTGAATACTTGTGGTTTGCGAGTAATCCATAATTTAAAATACCCTATTTTCGGGAATCATCGCCTTAACGGCAATGCGAACGCGAACGCAAGGTCAAGAGTGTAGCAGCGGCATTATAATTCGTTGCTATAAGTGTTGTGTTCGTATATTTAGACGTTATACCGTCAGTTTGTTACTTCCAGGGTGCTTACCATCAACTCTTATTACGGTTTTGTTTAGGAACCTAAACTGATCTGCTTCGCTTATTCGTACCACGACAGCTTAATATCAATGACAGCGATTCAGTGATCGATCAATGACATTTCACAGCCGCTAAGCTGTCAGAAACTCTTATTTGACTTATAACCCGGTCGATTTAACATGTCACCTGCAGGTTATACCCGTCCTTCTCACTCTCCGGGCATGACAGAATCGAGTGAAAGAGACGGGTAGAAGAAAAAGGACACAAATCGTTCGGTCATTAACATTTAGCAATTCATTTGCGATCCAGTTTTTAGAAGGTCAGAGTACGAAAGAAAGCGATTCATTTTAGGAACCTATTCTGAATCGCGCTATTTTTGAATCGCTGTCATAAAGTTGATAGTAGGCACCCAGGATGCTCTCTGTTAAATATTCGAACACGAACTTTTACGTATAGGTACTTGGCTTATAAAACGATACTAAACAAGAAATTAATTAAAAACTACGTTTTTATCAAATTTCATTACAATATAAATTGAGTTAAAACAAAGTAGATAAACAATAAGTTTCGAACAAGCTTTCAGGCAGTGCAAACGACTCGTCCAGTTTTGACCACAATATCCACACGTTTGAAACACACTGTTTGAAAGACACATTTAAAAGTTTGTAAGTAAATACAAAAACCATTATGCGTGTCAGATCCCTACTGCAGCTTACTAAAAGAGCTAATGACCTTGAAACGTCTAACCAGATCTTCACAAATTCTAGTTATTATGAACCATCTCGATCACGTCAGCTTTCGAACAAAACGAACCGCATCAAAATCGGTCCATTCGTTCAGGAGCTACGATGCCACAGTACAGTGCCACAAGCTTTTCTGTTCCGGTGACAGTCGTGACAGAGGAGCCACTTGCAATACGAAATTAGCTGTCAAAATGGACTGCCGTATGAAAACTGTTTTAGTTCCAAAGATAATCACCGGAACAGAAAAGCTTGTCGCACTATACCCCTAGTGTAAGTTTTTATGTACAGACAGACAGACAGATAACTGTCTGACACGTCAAACTCATAACACCCCTCTTTTTGCAGTCATCATCATCATCATGTCAGCCGAACGACGCCCACTGCTGGGCATAGGCCTCCCCCAAGGATCTCCACAACGATCGGTCCTGCGCTGCCCGCATCCAGCGGCTTCCCGCGATCTTGACCAGATCGTCGGTCCACCTTGTAGGGGGCCTGCCCACGGAACGTCGTCCGGTACGCGGTCGCCATTCGAGAACCTTTCCGCCCCAACGGCCATCGGTTCTCCGCGCTATGTGTCCCGCCCACTGCCACTTCAATGATGCAATCCTTCGAGCTATGTCGGTTGTTTTAGTTCTCCTGCGGATCTCATCATTTCTGATTCGATCGAGCAGGGAAATACCAAGCATCGCTCTCTCCATTGCTCGCTGGGTGACTTTGAGCCTTCTTATGAGACCCATAGTAAAAGACCACGTCTCACTTCCATAGGTCATTACTGGCAACACACACTGGTCAAAGACTTTCGTCTTGAGACATTGAGGTATTTCGGACGCGAATATATGTCGGAGCTTCCCAAACGCTGCCCATCCGAGCTGGATTCGACGAGAGATCTCTTTCTCAAAGTTGGACTTACCTAACTGGACCGTCTGTCCTAGATAAACATAGTGGTCAACAACTTCGAGTGTAATGTTCCCAACATTAACTGGAGCGGGTGCAACATGGGCATTGAACATGATTTTCGTCTTGTCCATGTTCATCTTAAGACCCACTCTTTGCGAAGCATTACCGAGATCTTCGAGCATTGTGTTCAGGTCTTCCAAGGTCTCAGCCATAAGAACTACATCATCGGCAAACCGTAGGTGTGTTAGGTACTCGCCATTGATGTTGATGCCGTATCCTTTCCAGTCCAGCAGCTTAAAAATATCCTCCAACGCAGCTGTGAACAGTTTGGGAGAGATGACATCTCCCTGTCTCACACCTCGCTGTAGTTGGATAGGATTAGAGCTCTGGTTCTGTAATCGGACCGACATGGTGGCGTTTTGGTATAAGTACCTCAGCACCTCGATGTACCTGTAGTCTATTTGGCACCTCTGGAGAGACTGCAGCACCGCCCAAGTCTCAATCGAATCAAAGGCTTTCTCATAGTCCACGAACGCCAAGCAAAGTGGCAAGTTATACTCTTCGGTCTTCTGTATAACTTGCCGCAGCGTATGAATGTGGTCTATGGTACTGTAGCCTTTCCGGAACCCGGCTTGTTCGGGAGGCTGGAAGTCGTCGAACCTGCGAACGAGACGATTCGTAATGACTCTCGAAAACAACTTATAGATATGGCTCAGAAGCGAGATGGGTCTATAGTTCTTCAAGAGAGTTTTATCACCCTTCTTGAAAAACAGCATCACATCGCTTCTGCCCCATGCCTTTGGCGTTTTGCCCTCAAGGATGACTGAATTGAAAAGCTTCTGGAGGACTTTAAGTATCGGCTTACCGCCCGCTCTCAGAAGTTCTGTTGTGATTCCGTCATCGCCCGCCGCCTTGTTGTTTTTAAGCTGCTTGAGAGCCATTCTAATCTCGTACAGGCTGACGTCCGGGATATCTTCGGTATGGTGTCGGGTAAGCTTGGCTCTAGGGTCTGTAGCCTTGCTTTCAACAGGTGTTTGTGTGGAATATAGCTGTCCATAGAAACTCTCAATCTCCCTCAGGATTTCAGGTGTTGACGAAATGATGCTACCTTCCTCAGTTTTCAGCCTCGTCAATTGACTTTGCCCGATAGACAGATCTCTCGCGAACACTTTGGAGCCTTTGTTCCGCTCAATGGCTTCTTTAATACGCTCGGTATTAAATTGGCGAAGGTCGCGCGTCAAAGACTTAGATATCTGTCTATTAAGCTGTCGATAACGATGGGCATCCGCTGAGTTCTGCAGCTTCATTTCGTGTCTCTGATCCATGAGTAGGAGAGTCTGACTGGAGAGTTTCTTCAATTTGGGACGGCGGGTTTTATAGTACTTAGACCCTACCGTGCAGACAGTATCCACCACCATGTTGTATAGATCGTCCACGTCTATGCTGTTCTCAAGGGCTTCGAAGCGGTTTTGAAGCTCGAGCTGAAAGCACTCGGGGTTTTGAATTTGAGCTGGTATTGGTCGGAGCGTGGATTTTATCAGTCGCGATCTTTCGAGCTTGAGATCGATATTCAATGTGCCTCTCACCATACGGTGATCGCTTCCTGTCTTAACAGCGTTGATCACACTGACATCATTGAATATGTGCTTCTTCGTCGACATGATAAAATCGATCTCGTTTTTGACTTTACCGTCCGGACTGATCCAGGTCCATTTGCGGCTTACGGGCTTCCTAAAGAAGGAGTTCATCATATAGAGGTTCTCCCTCTCCATGAAGTCTGCCAGCATCTGGCCTCTATCGTTCCGTTGCCCAAATCCAAATTGCCCCACTCTCAGCTCATCACAGCAACGTTGCCCCAACTTTGCATTGAAATCCCCCATCACAACCGTGTAGTGGGTTTTATAGCTATGCATGGCTTTAGAGATCTCCTCATACATAGCCTCCACTTCGACATCGTCGTGTTTCGAGGTCGGAGCGTAGACCTGGATAACATTCAGCGAATATCGTTTCGATAATCTGAGTATCAGGTACGCTACCCTGCTCGAGA
This sequence comes from Crambus lathoniellus, assembly GCA_949710035.1. Lineage (NCBI taxonomy): Eukaryota > Metazoa > Arthropoda > Insecta > Lepidoptera > Crambidae > Crambus > Crambus lathoniellus. Next base: position 16,339,705 of record OX453297.1, read on the forward strand.
CACTTCCGATAGTGATCACGTTGTTGACAAGGGATTTATGGACGATGAACCCGACACCACCAATGGACTGTTGGTCGCCCTCCCGGTGGTAAAGTAAGTTACCGGATTGCAGGGTTATCGAGTCCTCCCCCTCTCTTCGGACTTCAGATAACCCAATGATATCCCAATGTAACTTACTTATTGCCTCTTCCAACTCTACGAGCTTCTCGTCGAGCCTCAATGTGCGCGTGTTGTAGGTTGCCAGGTCGAGTCGTCGGTGTTGGTAGCCGGAGCCTACCCGGGGATTCTTAGCACCCCCTGCCCCGCCGTTACCATAGCCGCTACCGTAGCTAGGAATAGCGGGACCGCCGGGGACTGGGGGCCGATTTTTTGAGTGTGTATCCATTTTTTTGGGGGGGTTTGCCATAATCGCCACGCTTGGCAGGCGGGTTGGCGATCGCAGTATGGCCTGTTGTAACCTGGAGACGCTGCTGCCCATCTCCTGATGGCAGTTTTCCCTTTGTCGCCTCTTACGACACCCACGGGAAGAGAGGGGGTAGTGCTATTCTATTTATGTGCCGGCACTACACGGCACAAGTAGTAGTAGTAGTAAGTTTTGCAGTAGAGGGTTAAAAAGAGATTATGTACCTATATGTTGGGGTCCTCCTAACGAGAGAGTTTTTTTTTTACATTTTAGAGATATTTTGTGTCTGAGGTAGCAAATTCTTTTTTATTTTTACATTACAAATATTAATAATTTTATATATAAAATCATAGTTAAGACAAAATTATTTCTCAGATCGATAACGTGGTGATGTTAACATTTAAAGTTTGTTTCTTGTATAAGTTTTGAAACAGGTATAACACTTTTCATTGTTAACCCAAGCTTACGTTATGTAAAGACTTTCGATCCGTGTGCGTAGGAATGAAAAAACCCTAACAAAATCACTCGTCCGGGCTCACTGATTAAATTATGGTTTTATCGAATTCCACCTCCGATGACACCGTTTGAGATGAATTCAAGCCGCTTTCGTTGTAAGTATCATTGTTACTCCAAGCGTACGTTATGTAAAAAAGAACGATCCGTGTGCGTAGGACCGAAAGAAACCCTAAAGCCACGTCCGCTTAAATTGGCGGCTTGCTTATCGTACACTAGATAGGATACACGCAGACACATTTGGCGCATGTAGGCTTACCTGTATAATTTTCTGTGCGCGAAACTTTTGCCTCCTAAAATCTGCCGCTAGCTTACTCAGTCTACTTGTAAATCTGCCTCTGGATACACGGTGGCCACGTTAATGGTGGTACTAGGTGCCTGGGTCATTTGCTTGACGGTACGTTGACGAGATGTCACTTTCAAAAATACCTAAGCTGCTACTTACAAAAAACACCATCTGTAAATATTCCCTTTCATGGCTTTATCCATGACGTTGGGTTCATGACATAAATAAATCACGGTCAGTCACGGGGAGTTTACTGCTCCATAAAACCAATTGCGTAATTATTTCTTTTTAAAATTTATTTCATCCAATATTTTTTCTTCTAAAATGCATCGCGCTTCGTGACAAAAATCCAACACGTTTGTTTACTTCGATACACACTGAGCGACTAGCAAGGCGCCAAGCGCGTAGTGCGGCTGGTGGTGAACATTCCCGAACTTTTGTTTTACTAAATACTAATATAACACGGTTCAACCAAATCGATTCATTTTGGTTGAAAGGCGCAGAAATATAGGCGCACATTGACATAGAATGGTTCACTTTTACGTTTACATTGTTCAATTTGGTTGCTTCACCCAAATTGAAAGGCAAAAGTGAACCGTGTATTTCCGCTACTATACCTACTACATTATGCTAGATATTTGATTGAATCAGACGTCACTTGGCGGAAGTCCCTAACCATTGTGAAAAATAAATATATGTAGCTTTCTCTATAGTATGTTTGTCCGCATGCAATCCAGCACCGTATGTTTCGGTGCTGGATTGCGTACGGACAAACATCTCCTGAGGATGCCCCGGGTTGGGGCGAAACACGTGTAGAGTAGTGTGATCGGTGAAGGTGCAAGTTTTGTGATTATTTGCGGAAGAAAGCTACATATATTTATTTTTCACAATGATTATGCTAGATGACTCGCTATACTATTATATACTCTGTGCTATCGCTAAGCTCTAACTATGTGCTTTGCAAGCCGCCTGTCTGTGTGGATGTGGCATTACACAATCACCACGTGAGTGCTCACTGATTAAATTATGGTTTTATCGAATTCCGCCTCCGATGACACCGTTTGAGATGAATTTCAAGCCGCTTTCGTTATAGGTAATACGTTACATTTGAGGCAAAGAGTATTAAAATGAAATGGTATGTAATACGCGTATTAATATTTATTTTTCAGTAGGATTTGGGGTTTATAGTAAAATCAAATGCTTGGTTGGTGCAGCAGTCTATAATGCGTTAAGAGTGGTGTCGCAATAAATTGAGTGTGGTGGAAGCTTTATGAGTGCTGTTAAGTTTCCCATTGTCCTAGGACCTAGGACATCGTTCGTTCGTTTACCCAGGTCCTAGGATGTCTAGGCGACGCCACGCGACGCAAAAATTTCAAGTAGGTAGTTGATCTAGGTATATGCATGTGTGCCCTACCTACGTTATCGCGTTAATCGGTCGGTCACATAACGTCGCCCACCTAAGGACAGCGGACACCTTGAAGCGGGTCCAACAGAGCTGACCTTAGTGGAATCTTGGTTGCCGTCATTGGATTTTGATGGAATTTAAATAGCAAAATTATATCCGTCTAGCACCCGCTTAAGTCGTTACGCAATACCTACACTATGTAGGTGTAAGCAGGTTGGTTAGGTGCGGTTGTCGAGAACGCCCCACGCGAACTTCATATAAATAAATTATATTAAAAAAACCTTTTATTTAAAATCAAGCTTTTATTCAAATGTCTTAAAAAGAATAAAATAAACTTTGTATCAAGTCAAATCCAACAAATTTATTACATTAAACAATTTATATGTTTTAAAAGCTTGTCGCTTTATTTAATTTCATATGTCAAATATAAGTTAAAGCATTTGTGTTTAGTGCAAGCCCAGTAACAATAAAATCTCGCGACAAGCTTTTAAAACAAATAAATTGTTTAATGTAATAAATTTGTTGGATTTGACTTGATACAAAGTTTATTTTATTCTTTTTAAGACATTTTAATAAAAGCTTGATTTTAAATAAAAGGTTTTTTTAATATAATTTATTTTTGTATTTTTAGTTATTATTGGACGTGTTTCTAAGTTGCTTCATTTCATTTAATGCATAATTATTGCATGGTCGTTTGCCAGTTAATTTATTACAGTCTAGCTCTTCAACTGCATCAAGTCTGCAAACACACAAATATATTTTACCACCAAATAGAGATTGTAGATTCTTACTACAGACACACATATTCATTAAATACAAGGCATATTCACATAGGTATAAGAGAAGGAAGCACTGTATTACGAACAAGAATAGAAAACACAAATTAGACCCAATAAGACAAAAAGTTCAAAATAAAAATGTGTGTGTGCCGTGCCGCAGCAGTACTCAATGGTCGCAGCTCAGCGTCATATTACTTGTCTTGCAACGCAAGCAAACGCTGATTTTCAGTTGTAAATTTTAGTACGTATTTCAAAAATAAATACTAAAGAACAAGACACATTTAAGTTTCTATCAAAGTTGATAAACATAGTACATACCTAAAGAAAAAAAGGTTTTTTCTTTTCTGTAGGTAGACTATGGTTGTATTAACTTGGAGCCATCTGCCGTTGACTTTAGTGAACTATTTATGTGCAAAGTGACACATAGGGTCTGAATATAGCAATTTCGCGTTTTTTTTTTTATAGTTCGTTCGTTCTTATAGCCGCTACACACGTCCAGACCAGACCTAACCGCCGATTTGGTGCGGACGAACTTTGCTGTAAAGCAAATATAATCCGTGCTACACACGTTCGTACCAAATCAAAATTAAATCAAATCAAAAAATCAAAAAGCTACACCAAATCTTGTCTTGGCCAAGGCTTTGTATCACATCACTTTTTCTTATCAAATACCCACAGAAATCACCTGGATTTGCCAATGCAATGCAACGGGCTCGTAAAGAAAAAGACCTATTAACAAAAAAAGGTCTTGGATTTGAAAAAAATTTAACGGTACCTGTCATAAAAGAATGACGAAAAATTCTTCAAAACCATTTTGAGTAGCCTGTAACTGACAGGGAAACTTCATTTTTAATTAAATGTCATTTTTTTAAGTAATTGAGAAAAAGCCTAAGTCCAGGGACTTTAAATTAATGTTTTAATATAAATAATAATAATTTTCACTTCTCATGCTCTAAAAATACGCAAATATAGCCCTACGAAGCGGGACTAAATAACCACTTTAGTCCCTAGGGAGTAAAATGTAATTACTTTTTTAATTTCCTTCATCTGACATTAGATAAACTCAAACAGCCAGTGAATATACTATTAATTGTGAAGTGTGGACCATCTTCATTGCGAAAATGTTAAGATGTTTTTTGTTTCATGGTTTTTCCGCAAGGAAGGTGGCGCCATGTGTTTTAAATTGTCAATTTATGACTGGTTTAGCGGAAAAAACTTACTGCGAATTTTTGGCGCCATTTTGGCGGGTTAGGTTGAGTGGATATTTTAATTAATTGTGGATTTTGTGACTCAAGATAGGTGTGGTTTTTGTGCCCCAAGTGTCTACGCAACTGAACGATATGTAGAATGATTAAAATAGGCGCTATCTCGGTAAAGTGATGCCGAGTGTTTTATTATAGTGGTGTGGTGACTAACCTCAGCAAGAATTATCGAGAAGGTTGGCTTGACACACTTGACGCCAAAAACTCCAAGGAGCACTGGAATGTAAGACACCTACATTCTTATGAAAACAAAAGAAACTATAATAATTAAATAATACTCAATAATTGGCAGTATGGCTAAATGTCTTGGCCTGTCCTACAAAAGGGCGAATATTTTTACTACTACTACTACTGACCGCGAAAAAGTCAGAATTTGTTAAATGTTTTTGTACTAAATTGACTAGTTTTCTCGCACTCGAAGTGAAAAGTACAGTTTGCACCTCGAGACTAAACGCCAACTTAATATACCCTCGGTTTCATTGACTCCCTCGCACGCTCGGGAGCCAAACCACCTCTGGTATATAATGGCTTCGTTTAGTCCCTCGTTATAAAATATTCTATTGATAATCCCAAATTTATGTAAATAGTATATTATAGCATAGTTTTCAAACAGACTGTTTTTTTGTCTCCATAGCAATTATGTGACATGGACTCATGTTCTTTCTCAAATAACCAATTCAAATCGGCTGTCGGGTTGGGACGTGTGTTCTATTACTAGTTGAATTTAGAGAGTGCGCCAGATAAGTCTGCGCGGGGTCAAAATCGAATACTAATATTTTCCATAAGCTTAGAACAAAATAATGTACTGTAACTAGCGCCATAAACGCCCCAGTCGCAGAGTTATCTGACACGCACTCTATGAAGATTGCGCTCGCTGAATGCTCGCTGATTATAACTTTATGGTACCTACCTACATTGACAAAGTGTCAAGTAACCATCACAACAAAACAAGAATATAGTACTTGAAAATTTGCAAGAATTCTGAATTGATAACTATACTGATTATATATTTAATTGCATTGTCATCGGAACTAAAGGTGAATTCCAAATTTCAGCTCAATCGGACATTGGTAAGTGGATCAAATTTAGCTCGCAAGATTTGACGAACGGACATACATGCATACATACACTGCAAGTTAAATAAAAGCTTGTAAAAAAATATAAAAAAGCCGGTGCCATGTATAAATATAACGGTCTTCCTGTTTGTTTAGATTGTATTAAATTAAATTTTTTCAGTACTTTTCCAACAGGAACGACCGCAGAAAAACATTTTCACTCCTTTTAAAGGGACCCGAAGAAGATACCCGTTGTGTGTCTGTAAAATACGCTATAAAGCGCACATATACGAGCAGAAAGTTTTAACGAGTCGCCCAGGGCTTTCAAAACTGCTAAAGAATAAATTGAGTATCGACAAATCGTGCCAACACATATATTGTGTACGGAAATTGGCTCCTGCTGCAAATGCGACTTAAAAAAACTACTTACAAGTCTTCCAATTACTTTCTAGAAAAACTGTTTAAGTATTCATATAAAACTACTTTTTCATGTCTCATATTCTGAAAGTAACTGCAAACTTGCCTAAAATGCGGGTTGAAAGTGGTATGTGGCGGCCCTAGGGCCGATATGAAATTTAAAAAAGGAATAGGAGGAGTCATGTCAAAATCTGAAATAGCATCAATACACGTTCCGATCCGACAGCCGATTTGGTCTGCTCCCAGACCAAATCTGCGCTACACACGTTCCGATTTGGTCTGGGAGCAGACCGAATTTATTTACCAAAAGTATGCAGGCAAAGGCACAGAAGCCTATACAGCCATGTTTTGCTATTAAGTAAAATAATTAATATCGTAGAATTATTATTTTAATATCTAAAACATTGTTTTGTTTTTAAGAATGCGTCTTTAGAAACAGATTAAACCAAATATGTTATTTGTAACATTAAAAATCAGGCTATTCATTTCATGGAATTGCATAGAGTACGGGTCAAACACCAAACAAGACTGTATGAACTTAGTTTCCCTTGCCTTCCCTAAAATAGAGAAAATGGACAAAAAAGTTATAGTCTTTCGAAAATTCCGCGGCCATAGGAAAAATATTTTTTAGATTATTTCTGTTTATTTTTACTATCCTCATATTCGACATGAAAAGTAGAGTGTTTACTTCGGGTGTATGGACCATAACAGTCTCGAACTATCGGCGCCCTCACTTCGTTCGTGCGCCAAAACACTCGACTGTTATGGGTGCCATACAGCCCTTGCTAAACAATCTACTATTACGCACTAATGATAATATTAGGGGTTAAAGTATCAAACTGCCGTTTTGTATGGAGATTTTTGTAATTATTTTTTATCCATACTAACGTTTGTGTAATTTATTCAACGACTAATATTATGTAAATTTACAAAATTTTACACACGTATTTATGGACATTTTAACTACTAAATGGCACATTCGTTAAGAGAAAAAAAATATTTTCACTAAGTTACATCTAATAAAGTACGAAATTCTGAAAACAAAAATAGGTAGTCGTAACTTTCGGGATAAGTTTTTTCTATGTAAATAATCAAATATCGTGGTTATTAAATTATCAAAAGTTGCTCGATACGGTCTTAATGTAACGCAATATTAAAGAAATTATATATTTCTAATATCATAAAAGTTGTTAAGTTATATGTACAAAAGAAAAAAACGGCATTTTCATTCTTTAACCCCTATTATAATATAATGCGCATTGGCATCCTACAAATATTATAAATGTGAAAGTTTAGATGTTTGTATGTTTGTTACTCAATCACGCCAAAACGGCTGAATGGATTTGGCTGAAATTTGGGAGACAGATACTTTGTAGCCTGGAGAGCAACATAGGCTACTTTTTATCCCGGAAAAATATCACATTCCCGCGGGATAACGTCGTGTAGTCCACGCGGGCAAAGCCGCGGGCGGAAAGCTAGTTATATTATATTTTCATACTTAACACTTATAAAACTATTTTGTATGTTTAAGATGTTACAGAATGCTAGGGAATATTATTTTTTGTAATGTGCAGTACTCGGCCAGCTTTAAGTTTTGACATAGGACATCGTATGCTGTATTGGCGGTCGGCGTCTTATGCCATATTGTCAGTGATGTAATCAAAAACACTGTTGAAATCGCGGCGAAATTGCCCTTTCCGGGCAAGCGCTAAGTGTTGTCGTGCCGATCCCATAAAACTCAACTGTTATGAGTGTTACTAATTAGATTCATCATCATCATCATCATCATTTCAACCGTACGACGCCCACTGCTGGGCATAGGCCTCCCCCAAGGATTATAAAGAAATTAGATTATAAAGAAATAATTCATTAGATTTTAAATATTGGCTTCTAGCATTTCCTGCTTGACGCTGACGCATACAGCGAAAGAGAATCGGCCTGCAGCATTACAACTCATCTAACATAGTAGATGGTTCCATTCATTCAATTACAAAGGCAATCTGATCCGTAGTCAGAAAGTGACAAGGGTTATCAAGTGGAGGTATTATTCTATTAAATATTAAAGTTGGTACCAATTGAAATGTCCTGTTTATATTCACCTAAATTATATATTAATGACTATATAGGTACCCTGTCAGATCTATCAGTGAATTATTCTTGCCATGGCATAATATGTACCAATCCCTGTTTCGTAATAGAGAACTCGGCATAATTTATGTACCATGTTTTACGCGATTGGGATAAGATTTAGCTATTTCGTTTATAAAAATAGAGATTTACCAGTTTATGCATTTGATACAAATTCGATGGCTATTAATTAACGTGTCCTTTTATGCTTTCGAGAAGTTTGGAGCACCCATGTTTTGTGAAACAGTAAGATCGATAAAGGATCAAATAAACTATGTTGTTGGTTTTCTTGGTTACGGAATCTTATTCTTTCTAGAGAAAAGTGATTTTCTGATTTATAATTCAAATACATCTCTAAATTTTAATTAGTACCTACAAAGATTTTAGGGGATGATATAGTATCCATCAATACGAAACATTTTTACTATAGGGCCAACCACGGAATTGCGAAAAAAAAAACAGATGTTCCATACAAAAGTAAAACATCGACTCAACTGAAATGTATGGAACAGCCGTTTTGTTTTCGCGATCGCGCGTGGTGTATATGATACGCTTTGCGCGAGCACCCTTATAAAAATGATTTATGTTGTTTGCTGATCATTAAAAATATTAAATGATTTAGAGAAAACGGTAGTATTTACCAAAACAGAAAGGTCAAGTTGTTTTATTCTCTCGATAGCAATTGAAAAAGTATGCACTGTAAGATTTTTCAGTTAGGTACTTAAACCGTGGTGTATAATATGATACGCTTTGCGCGAGCACCCTTATAAAATGATTTTCAACACACTTGCTCATAAAGTGAGCCTTATTACATCGATCTTAGGGCCATAAACCGAACTATAAAACACGCGTGCATAATAATATTACAGTACTAGTTGCCTAATAGAATTATCCCTACAAAGTTAAGTAAGTACCTAACTGCAAATTATATGCGAGTAAACAGAGACTTTTCAATTTAACCGGGTAATACAGTATCCCTACAAAGTTAAGTTAGTACCTAACTGCAAGTTATATGCGAGTAAACAGAGCATTTTCAGTTTCACCGGGTAATACGTACAGTTCTTTCGTCCCACAGCCTCGTGTATAATGAGCAACGTTAGCTCACTTGTATCATAATATACTATTATGTTGTTTGCTGATCATTAAAAATATTAAATGATTTAGAGAAGACGGTAGTATTTACCAAAACAGAAAGGTCAAGTTGTTTTATTCTCTCGATAGCAATTGAAAAAGTATGCACTGTAAGATTTTTCAGTTACCTAAACAAAAAATATACTGTCATTTTTTACATAAAAAAGAGTGTAGATAATAATTCTGTTTGTGTACTAACATTTGCTCGAATGTTTGAACGCAAACATCGTGTAATACATGAGGGTGTGAATGGTTGACTCGAAAATCTTGTGAATACGCAAAAGTGTGCTCAAGGAAAAATATTTAAGCTTTGGCGCCAAGATTCCATGATTTGTTTAAAAACGATTTCGCCAGATAAATGATTTACAATATATAGTAGCTTCTTTTTTACTACTTGGAGTACTACCGCTACGGAGTTTTGTTTAAAAACGATTTAATTTTGGTTACGAAATCAAAGATTTTTTTTTGTAAATAAAAACGAAATGGTCTTAAAGGCAGACGGTGGATGTTCTATTGAAAATCTTTTGATAAGAAATAATCATTTTCCTTGTTGGATGAAAGATCAAACATTTCTGGACCATGTTTTTGAGATCGAACATGAATTGGATCATGTTTGTGCTTAATTGGACTGATTTTGTATTTCACCCAAAATCTTACGTTGCTGAAAATATAGCTATATATTACATAACATTTACCTTGCCTGTGATCCTATTAATGTAAAATATTTGACAAGAAGTTGAACTCACCTTTGAAGATAGAATTTTGTATACTTACCTAGGTTTCCCAAAATATATTGGACAATTGTTTGAGCCCATTATATTGCATGAATTCCCTTATGATGCTACAAATTATATAATTTTTGCATGTCACCGTCGTTGAATAGCCAACGGCTGCTACAGATAATGACATATCAGATTTATCAGCAATACGGGCTGTTTTGGGAAATGATGATTTGTTATTGGATTCATTTGTGATATCAAAAGGGTACAGTCAAGGAATTTAATTCGCTACCCATTTCGTTGAAAAGTTTTTTGACATTTGCAATGCATTGAGGTCTAAAATTCTACTTTTTGTCACTATTAAGGTACTCTTATGGTGACAGTTTGCTATCCGATATTGAACCTTAGGTGAGTTGGAAATTTAATATTTCCTTGACTGTACAAAATGTAGGGCGATATATCGGTGACACATTGAGTTGATTGTCATAATTTCATTTGGCATACATCATAAGGCATAATATTGAAAAGCATTTTATTCCTTGGCATAAATTTCATAATGCATAATGATAAATATTAAAAAGCATAATCTTCGAAATTCATATTTTCGTTTGTCATAATTTCGTAAAGCATACTTTGAAACGCATAACTTAATAAAGCATAATTATTTTTTAAAAACATTTTATAAAAATGTCAATATCTCGAAAACGGTGCGTCGTAGTCAAAATCTGACGAAATTTTTGGTACCCTTTTAACAACCCCGGAGGTATTTGAGAGACATCCAATGGTTAAAAAAAACTTTTTTTTGGGATCTGTTGGCTCAAAAAGATTTTTTTTTACTCTATAAGTTTTGAATTTAGGTCAAATGGAAGAAAACAGAGGAGCAGGGGGACGGGGGGGGAGCCCACCACCAAGGGGGCTCGGAGGGCGAAGCCCCCCGCCACCCGAGAAATCCTAACAGTCGTTTTAGGTTAGGTTAGGTTAGGTTAGAACAGTGACCTAAACGCCGCGCGAGCCGAGCGAGCGAAGCGAGCGTGCCGCGGCAGCGGCCGGTGAAGCGCCAGAAAAGTCTTTTTTATTTTCACAGACCTAGCTTCAAAATAAATAAACACAAGGTAATACCCCGTTCAATTTATGCATTTTGAATATTATGCCTTTTAAGTATTATGACATTTAAAAGTTATGCCTTTAGATAATTATGCTTATTGAAAATATGCCTTTCGATAATTATGCCTTTCAAAATTCGGGCAAAAAAAGTATGCGTTATGAAATTATGCCTTTAAGAATTATGCATTTCGATGATTATGCCTTTCAACACGATGCGTTTCATGTTTATGGCGAAAAATGTTATGCGTTTCATTAGGTAACCCGATATATCTGCAGAACTTATTTTGAAAATTTTAAAATACAGTTTTAGACTGAAGGGTAGTTATCAGTTTACATTTTTATGATCATTTCTTGTTCATAACATTATATTACTGATAATATAAATGCGAATGTTTCTTTATCCTCAATAATTGCGAAACGGCTGAACGGATCTAGATGAAAACCTCTGTGATAAATTATGATCTAGAATAGTATGTATAGCAATAGCATGCTACTTTTCACTACGTGAAAAAAACTCATTTCAACCTAGGGAAACCTAGTGTTAGTTTAAGTCTAGTCATAAATAACGTTATGTGATAATTTCAACACAATGGCGACTCAATAACCGTGACCAAATTTACAGATACTTACTCTAATTCATGCCAGCCGAAAGGCGCCCACTGCTGGGCATAGGCCTCCCCCGCGGATCTCCATAACGTTCGGTCCTGCGCTGCCCGCATCCAGCGGCTTCCCGAGACCTTGACTAGATCGTAGAATCTATCTAGATTACCTTATTTCCTAAATAGGACCTCAATGAGGACCAGACCTCCCTTGCTATACAGAGTGGAAAAAAATTATGAGCCCTGAAGGCAAACTGCCATAAATCCTTTCGTTGGTTGATTTTACTTAAGGATTTTTTGTATCTATTTTAAAAATAAACAAAACTGCATTACTTTATAGACTTTTAAAAACGCTTCCCACAACCATCAAATCGAGCCAACAAAATTCGAAAATTCGAAAAAACAACATCCTCCTGTAGTATAATCGAATCTATCGAAGGGGTCAATCATAAGCATCCAATCTCTCTAACAAACATGATAATTTAAATGAAAGGAAAACAATGAAAAATCATGGATTCGTGTCAAGCTGATTCAGTCTACTTATGTTGCTTTGTTTTTTTTCCAAAATAAAAGAATGTAGCTATAATTAAAATAAGCTAACTTAAGATTTAAGGCAGTTTTCTTCAAGGACTCATAATTTGGTTAGCATATTAGAAAAATTTCGAATAAAAAAAACTCAGACCAAGTAATAATACAGTGCGACAACGTTTTCTTTTCCGGAGGCCAAAACTGGAACTAACGTGTTTTGTTCATAATATCATTTTACTGTCAAGTTGCACTGTCCAACCAGCAGCGCTGCTGTCACCGGAACAGAAAAGTTTGTCGATCTATAAACAATAAGTTCAATAAATTATTCTCCTTTTAAAATTGTTAAAAATAAAGGACATTAAACATTACCTATATTACGAACCATTTACGGTGGTATTTGCTACGTTTGACATCGCGTCAACAATATTGTACACTCGTAGCCACTTTGATGTTAACACATTCAAATCGGAGATGTTCACGGCTCATTTACCGTTTATTAAGCCATCATATTCAACCCCAAGCATAATATTATACACGAGGAGGCACTTTTTAAAAGGTCATGCCTCGGAATCGTTCCAGACAAAATGCAAAGCAGCTTTAACGTTATTTATATTGTCACCGCTTCTAGAGACACGTAAATGATCGCTGAGTACCTCCTAGTATAATTTAACACTGTTAAACATTACGGCGAGATACGTAGAATCTGCAACGCAATTTTTAACACTTACGTAGGAAAGAAAATTACAAGATAGAATAAGATAAGAACCTCAAAGCGCTAATGAATAAAATAAAATAAATAAATAATAAATAACTTTTTTTTACAATCACACCAATTATTTAAGCCCATGTAAATTTCATGGACTAACTGCGTCATGGAAAACTTGATAACGGATAAATATATACTTAAATACTTTTCGTTTGTAAATACATACTTAATATACATAGATAACACCCAGACCAAGACAAATAGACATGTTCATGCACACAAATATTTGTCTTGTTCGAGAATCGAACCCGAGACCTCTGGCGCAGAAGGCAGGTAGCCTACCCCTGCGCCAAATCGGTCGTCAAATAAAATAAATTTAATATAATGGTTTTAATGCAGTAAGTAATATTTTAATAACTAATCTAGATCGAGACTTTTATAATGATCATTATGTTTTTCACACAATACGCTCAGGATATAAAATGAGTAGCAACAGGCTAACAATGCCGTGGCAGTCTCGATTTCTTTTCCGGATTCCGCTCCAAATCCACGGCATTTGTTTTCAAATTCGATAAAGATCTGAATCTCGTGGAGATGCAAGTGGAACGATTGGGAGGCGTACCACGTTGTTTGCTACGTGTCTGCCTGATGCGATGGAATCAGCATAATGGCTTGGCGGAGTAAGAGGACGTGACGCCATGTCTCAATATGCCCCTTATTTGGCTCGCCCTTATCGCTCGAGCCCGATTCGGACCGTTTTGCGGCACAGTCTTTTGTCTCGTTTGAATGAACTGTATTGATTTTGACAGTGATACCGTGTTCTTTTGTTGTATAATGAGGTTTAAATGAACAGAATATTTCCTTACAGACTTTCATTTGTTTCGTCAGAGGTTTTGTCACTTGTAAGTGAGATGATTCTCTGTGGGATATTTTATCAGTATTTTTGTGTCGTTGCGTCGCAAGGATTCGTTTTGACCGCATTTATAGGTTTTTAATTATTATTTTTGAACTATTATTATTTACCAACATTTAAGCTTGTGTATTGATTTCTTCTTTCTTACCTTTTTATCGTTAACAATTAAATCACTTGTCTTTATTGATGTTATTAGGCATATTCCAAATGTTAGTAGTTTCAATGTTCTAACCCAATCTATTGGCCTACTGTTCCAGTACTGTTATAAATAGAAAAATACTTAATAGAAACTGATTTGAATCATCATTACGATGCAATTATTTTTTAATCTCGGACTTAGGTGGTATGGTTGTGTCTACACAAGGTGTAACAAAACTGCCCAATCATACTTTAAGGGTCTGATTTAGTTGCTCAAGTTCAGCAAATTAATATATTAAATGAGATCAATATTGAACTCTTAAAACATCTCAATCCCATTGTTCAATTAGGAAGTGGCAGCCCCATTGTAGTGATGAGTAAGTTTTTCGTTCTAACTACTTAGTTCGGGGCTAGATGGACTTGTGTAAAGTGTCCCAAATATTTATTTGTTGTGGATCAGCGAAAGCCTGTCACAGATTGTCGTCCCGTGTCAAGTGATCTGTGTGGCCTGGAGACAGACAGAACTGTTATACCGTGAAAAAATGTCAACGGTGCGTGAGTTACGAGAGCACTTACGGAAAATACTACTGTTCAATTTATTTTATGGCAAACTAGTTTTTGTGACATTTGGGACACTGTCTTAATACAATATGGATATTGACGTAGGTTGCATATTTACTTCTGGTTCACTAAAACTTGCCATAATTTACAATATTTTACATCTCCACTGCGTTGGATAATTTCCAAAATGTGAGCTTCAGTTTTTTAATGTTTTTTTTTTTCGTCCCAAATAGTTCATAGTTATCCATTCATGATAATAATATACTAGGTCCTGTCGAAAATTCTGTTACAGAAGCAATATTAAATAAATTGTAGGTACGGCTTTTTATGTTACCTTAAAAATTATATATGAAAAAGAAAGGCAAGTAGATCCAAATTTTATTAAAATTATTCGAAATGCCCTAAAACAGGCTCTCAACCTCCATGGCCAGCCGTTGATCGCAGCACGCACAACGTCCATGTCTATACCAGCTACTGCTTTATTCAGGGATGCTTTGAGAGACTCTACATTCTGGTGAGGTTTAGCCGAGACTTGACTCCATAACGGATTCAAGTCTGGACTTTAAGAGGGCCATTCTTCGTGCCTGATGAAGTCGATTTCATTGTGCAGTCAGCCAATTTTGCGTGCTTGCTGCCCTATGAACTGAAGCAGAATCTTGTTGAAAACAAACACCCGGTGTCTGTTTTCGAACACTGTGTGAGAAAGTAGTTCTACAATGTTTGAAATAACGGTATTTTGGTACCCTGTGGCAGTAGTTTTTACACTTTTCTCACAAAAAAAACCTCACTTAGGCCTGAATATGAGACTCCAAGCCAAACCATGAATGATGCGGGTTGATGCCAACGCTGGACTCTCGGAATACGCTTGCTCGCTTCTTACTGTTGTGGGCATAAACTTTGTCATTTTGTTTGTTGTATTTAACTTAAATGCCAAAAATTTTTTCGTCTGAAAAAAGGTTTTTCCCGGTATTTTTTTCCCGCTTCCGCCTTAACAAAGCTCGGGATCTCTCTAGCGATATTCTTTTCAGACGGTCATATAAAAATGTCCTGTTTTCCTGCGATAAGCAAGTAGTCCCAGGTCTTCATTTAACACCCTTTTAACAGTGGTTCTGCTTATTCTGTTCGGGATTTCGTTGGATTCGCGCTTTCACATCACTGCCTTGATGACCGCCGCCGGGGTCCTAACCGTACGAGGCCGCCAGCTCCTCTTGCGATCTTCGAAGCTGGAATCTTCATTGAATTGTTTGACAGTACGTTAAACAAACATCAGGCTTTTAAAAAAAAATTGAGAAGTTTGATAATCTCTGTTGGCGCGTAACCGCAGCGATGCAACATGATAGAGGTCAGTGGATGCAACGCAATAACCGCGATACTGTAAGTAGGTATTCTTTTTGCATCCGCTCCATGTTTGAAAATGAATAAAATGGAGTAAAATAATAATGTTTTAAATATGAAGACAAAAAAGTTCCAAATTACTTAATCAAAACATTATGGCCAGCATTCCAAATTTGAAAATAATAAGGAATTATGATACGACTGCGTAGGTATAAAAAAAATGCAAACAGCTGTATAATTTCCATAACGAGTTTTAAGAAGTTCTGTTGTTTGATTATTATATTTACTGTATTATAGATAAATATAATTACCTTCAAATGTGCTAAAATAGGTATCGTCTAAATTGATTTTCATACACATGTAATTTCCGCATTGCTCAAACGATCCGTCAATCGTTGTCATGTCATGTCATGTCAGCCAACTGGATAGACTATATTGTACAAGACACGAGAAATCACAGACAATATTAACAGTTATACCTAATGCAATGATAAACCTATTTTAAAGATAGGTAGGTACTTACGTAACAAAATTATTCAATCTTACGTAACTTATGTTTTTTATCATTATCATTTCATTTGGTTCTGATTTATTAAAATGAATTTTTAGAGAAACAGTTAACTGAAGTTTATCAGAATATTAGTCAAAATAAGGTCATAAAGTCCTCAAACATAAATCCATCAGGTCTAATAATTGTCATTTCGACAAGGTGAACAATATTTTTCTTCCACTGATTCATTGTCAGTCCTGTCAAATTTATAACTGGCCGATCGGAATATATTATCATTCGGGTTTACAGCTGCCACATGAGTCAACGAGTATTTTCACAGGTGGACACTGGAGTTCTGTGAAGGTAATTCGATATTCACGGCATCCGAGCGTGAATGCATCGTTTCTGCCTGGCTAAAGCAATGTTGAACCCTTCCTGACTTTTAAAAGCAAGTTTTAACTTCTTAAAGCTAAAACCATTTTTTTCGCTTAAAAGCTTCAAGAATGAAGCAACGCGAGGCTTATCGACGCTTTTACTTTATTGCGAGCTTCTGAACACTATTTACAGTCATAACATAATTACTAGTATTATAAAGACAAAAGATTTGTTGTTTTTTGTTTTTCTGTTTTTAACGGATAAACTCAAAAACTACTAGACTAATTTTACCTTCCACCAGTAGAATGCTACATTATTTCCGAGTTACATAGGCTATATTTTATCTCGTTATTCTCACGGGAACGCGAACCACGCACGTAAAATAATCTATATAACATTGCAACTTCCTAGAGAAGGTGCACTTGGGTTAGGAAACTCAAGTAAATCAAGAAACAGTGGTAGTGTAACAAAGAGGATCGCAAATAGCAAGACTTTTTTGAAGTGGTTGTTAAGTTGTTGTTGTTTTTTGTTTCTTTAGCGGCGTTGTTAATTTTTTGTAAAAAAAAAATTTACTCGCGTCAGGCACACGTGACCGTCAGATCGGAAACTGTTACAATGTCATTAGAATACGAAGGCAAAATTTCGCAACCGTTTCCAAAGTTGTAATAGCTCAGTTAGAAAACAGGCGGCATTGAAGCCAGAAGACGTCGGTTCAAATCCAGTCCGTATTTTATTTATTCTTTTTTTTGGTCAAATTCCTTTTTTTTTGTGAAAAAGTCTAAGGAGCCCTTTTCACTTCTGCCGGCACTCCCGGAGTGCAACCCGTTGTTTTTTTCTTTTTATTACTCCAGTGATGGTGACACGATGACAGGTGGTATACAAACTACTGTACTATAGAGCTCATCAATAACAATGGCTTGATTTATGTCCTTGTAAATAACGAACGATCTTACAAGCAAAGTATGTAAAGCTAGAAACCATTCGAGGTGACTAAATGTGATAACTCTTGTAGGAAAATTGAGTGCGGAACGGTGGTGAAATTAGCTCGGTGCAAGCGTACTGCAACCACTGCTCTGAAATGTGCATTGAAACATTTTGTTGGTTACCTACTGAACTGGAATTAATTACTATTGCTTCTCGATACCTACTGTTCCGATGTGTCACCATGAATTTTCTTTTTTGTAAGTTTGAATTTCTCATAACCATTAACTTTGTAAGATAATTAAAAATAAGTATTACCGCAAGGTTCGCATTTAGGGTCACCATTTTGTTAACTTGAACAACAAATTACGAGTGCACAAAAGTATTTCAAATACCGTAACCAGATCATATATCCAGGCTGATTGGAGCTTCAATGGGGTCAAATATGCAAGTGCAATGGAATAGTTTTACTATCATCAGAATTCGTCGCATACTTTTTGCAGGTGTCCGCTACAAGCTTTGTGAGGGTAATTCGATATTCGCGTTGTTCGTGCGTAAATGCATCGGTGCTTTCCGACACAGCATTTAATGGTTAGACCCCACGTTTTGTTTCAGGTGTTGGCCATTAAGAGCGGATGGCACATTCATGAATGTAATAAAGTTAAATTTAGATGAACATGGTTGGAAGATGCCACCAGCTTGGGACCCTATATTATAAGATGCCTATAAGTCTCAACCCAAACTACATACTGCAAGACCTAAAGATACGGTTAGTTCTTTTCGTAGATTTTAATAAACGGAGATTGTCCCTCTTCGTCTAGTTTTCTTGCCAGTTCTTTCTTCGAACGGCCTCCAAATTTTGTGAACTGGTGGTCGAGTCAGTAATTTTTTGCCTTGCTATAAATATTTATAAACCTAATTACTTCAAACAGATCAAAATATTAAATAAATACATATTTTCTTGCCATAGTTAAATATAAAATAAAAAAAATATACCAACTAAGTGTGCAATATACGCGTGATTAAATCCGTAATAAGTGGTTTTATTACAATGAACAGTTCGCGCAGAAATCTCAGAGATGACTTAAGATGACCATATCGTACCTATTCTGATAAATTTTGTACTGTCATTGGTGTTCATGTTTACGATCTATATTACTGCCAAGTAAAAGCAAGGCAAAGTTCTAACTGTTTTATTACCGACTTTAAAAAAAGGAGATTATCCGTTTGACCTGTATGTAAGTAAGTATGTGTGATCACGCACAATTGTGATGACCACATCTACTGTGTTCCACAGTTTATTGAAACGAAGGTTTCTCATGCAAAATTAAGTAAATTAAAACTAGTCCTACCTTACTAGAAAATAGTGTCCGTAATCCAGGGGGGCTGAACGTTGTCTCGCCGGCGCGCGCCGGGCAAAACGATCTCCACACAACCCCCGATGGGATACTCTTACAGCTAACACTCTTATACTACACAATGCCCTAATAGGCAGCTAAAACTTTCCCGGCGCTTTTCAAAGCGAACACACACGGGTTACAAGTCCGTACCCCGACCGGAGCCCTAGTAGGTGCAAAACGAAATCTCGGTCCCAATATGGGTAGGTAACTTGCGCGGCACGTCGCTACAGAAACACACGAACTTGTCTCACGGCTGCTTACGGCCAACTGGTCTGCACGCGGCCCGAGCGCATTGCGTGTCGCCCGTGACCTTGACAATGACAACGCACCGCTCGCAGCGCGGCGCGAATATCCCCCCGTCCCGGACAGTAGCAAACTGTCCGCCAACTCAATCTAAGGGCAGGCGAGAGAGGGTAGCGATCGCTCGCTTCAAAACAGAGTCCCCCACCAGGACCTCGGCAAACCTGGGCACACCATCCGACCCCGGATGAAGCTGAACAATGCGTCCTAAACGCCAGCGGAGGGGCGGCAGGTTTGGATCCTTTACCAACACGAGGTCTCCTGTCTTGGGTGGGGTCGTCCTATCCGACCACTTAACGCGTTGCTGCAAAATGTGCAAATACTCCAGATGCCAACGGCGCCAAAAACTCTGCGTAAGCTGCTGGAGCAATTCAAATCGCGAGAGCCGTCCGGAGGCCACTTCGGAATAAGGATATTCCGGCAAGGCGTTAAGCGGTCTGCCAATCAAAAAATGGCCCGGCGTAAGGGCCTCTAAATCATTCGCGTCCGAAGACAACGGACACAACGGACGCGAGTTGAGGACCGCCTCAACCTTACAAAATACGGTCGCGAGTTCCTCAAACGTGAGGACCGTCTCCCCAATAACGCGACGAAGGTGAGTTTTAGCGGCCTTTACAGTTGCTTCAAAAATCCCTCCCCAGTGGGGGCAGGATGGCGGGGAGTACTGCCATCGTACCCCTCTGCGAGAGAGTGTGGATCCGATCTCAAAATTATTCCTATCCAAAAATTCACAAACTTCCTTTAAATACCTATCGGTGCCCTTGAAATTGGTTCCACAATCGGACCTGATTAACGACGGCATTCCGCGGCGAGACACAAAACGATTCAACGTGGCTACAAAGGCTTCTGTGGTGAGGGCACTAACCACCTCCAGGTGGACCGCTTTAGTGGCCAAACAAACAAATACACACAAGTAAGCCTTTTCCGTTCTAGCATTACGAAGCCGCGATGTCTTAACGGTAAATGGCCCCGCAAAATCCGTTCCAACTCCTGAGAAGGGCATCGATTCGTTCACTCGATCGGCAGGCAAATCACCCATCTGGGGCTGCATCGTATCGGCGCGCAAACGATAACACGGGAGACAACGAAAAATAACGGATCGGATTATTCTCCGCGCTGACAAAATCCAGAACTCTCGTTGGAGGAGCGCGGTCAAAGCATTACAACCGGCATGAGCATTCTTTACATGTCGGTCTGTAATCAACAGTCTAACTAACGGTCCATCCTTGGGGAGCAGCAAAGGGTGGCGTGATCCGTACGGCAGGTTGGCATGTCTGAGCCTACCTCCGACACGCAGCAATCCGGTACTGTCCAAGAAGGGATTCAACCGCACCAAGGGTCCCTTCAACTTGGACTTACTTGAGCGCAGGGCTTTCAGCTCCGGTTCAAACTCTCGCTGTTGCGTCACTCGCAACCAATGCAACAGGGCGTCTTGCCGCTCTTGTGGGGCGAGGACCGGAGACAACGATTTCTCCTGAGGCTGGCGACAATTTCGCACAAAGCGCCTCATCCAAGCAGTCACGCCGAGCAACTTATCAAGAGAACTGTAGCGGTCTAACAAAAACTCCATCTGCGGAGCCGCCACCGTCTGCACGGCGTGAACACGCATGCCTAGGTCTGGGACTCTGGCCACAGCCGGGGTGGCAGGCCATGAGCGCTCAGGCCGTAACAACCATGATGGACTCCACCATAGGTGGTGGTCCACTAACTCAGGCGCCTCGCAGCCGCGGGAGGCACAATCTGCGGGGTTCAGTTCGCCCGGTACGTGGCGCCAAATCAACGGGGCCTTTGAAGCCTGAATTTGTGAGACCCGGTTGGCCACAAAAACCTCAAGGGTGTGGACTGAACTCTTCAGCCAACAAAGGACGACCTGGCTGTCAGACCACGCAAATATCGACCCCAAGTCGACACCGTTTCCCAAGGTGTCGGCAACATGATTGAGTAGCCGTACTAAGAGAGTGGCGCCGGACAACTCCAACTTCGGAATGGTTAGCCTAGTCCGAAGGGGGGCGACCTTACTCTTGGCCGTAACTAAGTGTACGGCGACAACGCCTGCTGCATCCACCGTTCGGATGTAAACGGCTGCCGCGTATCCGCTTTCGGACGCGTCACAAAAGCCGTGCAGGGAGGCTTTAAACTTTCCCGAAGGCAGCATTTGCCTCGGTATACAAACCCGATTGACGTCGGGTAGGGATGACACGAACCTCACCCACTCTCGTAGGAGGCTACCAGAGAGGGGCTCATCCCATGACAATTCCGCAGCCCAGAGCTCCTGTAGGAAGCACTTCATCGAAAACACTACAGGGCTGAGCCAACCGTTCGGATCAAAGGTACGGGCTACAGTGGACAGCACCGTGCGTTTAGTCCAGACCTTTGGGTCTGGCAGTTCCAATCTATATGTGAACAAATCCGGGACTGGTCGATACTGGACTCCCAAAACAGACAGCATGTCTGGAGTCTCCGGATTTTCAAAGAGGAGCGGCTCTTGCTGGTGGTCCTTAGGCAAATCTGCCAATAGGTCCGGTGAGTTAGACAGCCACTTCCGCAACTCATAGCCACCAGCCCTCAAGAGCGCAATCAGCTCATCACGTAAGACGAGAGCCTCATCTAAGCTCGAGGCCCCCGTGCAGATATCGTCGACAAATAAGGCCCCCCCCTCAATAAGAGCAGATGCCCGGGGATAGCGTAGCCGTTCGCGCTCTGCGAGCTCCAAAAGCGAACGGATCGCCACAAAGGGGCTCGACCGCAAACCATAAGTGTTGGTGTTCAGCTCGTAAGCCAACATCGGATCCTGGGGATCCTCACGCCAAAGGATGAGCTGGTATCGTCTATCCTCCGGGTGAATCACGGTCTGTCTGAACATCATGCGGATATCGGCCACAAAGACGACAGCGTGCCGGCGGAAGTTGGTCAAAACATCACAGACATCGTGATGCAACTTCGGCCCCGCATGCAGACACTGATTCAACGACACTCCGGTTGACGTGGGCGCTGAACCATCAAAGACCACGCGGATCTTCCCATTGGAAGTCTTCAAAACAGCGTGGTGTGGCAGGAAGTAATGTTCCACATTACGCCAGTCCAACTGCGAGATGGACATGTGCCCAAGGTCCAAATACTCCCGCATGAAGTCTATATACTTCTCCTTGAATGCGGGATCCCTGGCCATCCTACGCTCCATGGACAACAATCTCTTCTCGGCCATCGGTCGGGAGCTCCCTAAAGGAGGGCGAACCGCCAAGAAGGGCAAGCGGGTAATCAAGCGACCCGAGAGGAGGCGCCCAGTGTTGTTCTGGTAGAACAATTCGCACTCCTCCGCTAACGGATCCAACCGCTTGGCAGTGGGAGGTTCCTCCACCTCCCAAAACTTTTGGAGAACGTCGGACAAAGTAGAACCGACAATGGTCTGGCGGTCTACCGACGGGGTCTCTGGTGTCTGTGGTACCTTTCCCATCACCACATGACCCAGCGACGAGGACAAGGCGACAAGATCGGCTGTCTGCAAAACTCGCTTGCTTCCACACAGTACACGACCGAGGACATCCGCACCAATCAACAAGTGTATTGGGCCCGGTCGGTGGAAGGAAGGATCAGCCAAAGCCAGTCCAGACGTCAGCTCAATCGTGGATGGCGGCACTCGCACTTGCGGGAGTGGTCCAACCACCTTATCAAAAACTATCGCCGAAGCACCGATCTTCGGACTTGGCGCAAAGTGGGGGGAGAAGGAGAACTCAACTCGACCAATCGGATCAGGGATCCGCGAGTCTCCCACCCCCCGTACCGCTTCGTGATGCGGCACAAGCAAAAGACCCAGCTGTCGGACAAGCCACCTGGACATTATGCACCCCTGGGCACCTGAGTCCAAAAGGGCACGCACCGTGACAACATTGCCCTTAGGTCCCCAAACATTCACGGAGGCTGTTGGCAACAGCACAAGCTCCGGAGGGGTGGTTGGGTCCGACAGGGGCGCCATTAAAAATTTTGGGGGGGTACTTGTCCCCCTCGCGCCTGAGTCGGCGCGCCAAATGTGGGACGCTCGTACCGGGCGAGCGGGTCCCAATCGGGTACATACTGGCCCCGACCAACAGCACTCCTAGGTGCAGGGTAATACCCGTGTGGGGCGTGCCTCGGTACATAGTACCCCAATCGAGGCCTCTCCATTAGGGGGGGGGAGTAGCAAATAGGGCCCGTGCCCATCGCCACCGTGGCGTACTCTTGTGGTACCCCCCTACCCCCGCCCGTGGCGGGGGCGTCTCTCCTATAGTTCCCCCTCTCCGGGGGGGACTGAACGGGGGGGCTAAGCCCCGCCGAATCTCTAGGGGACCGGTTCCGGGCTGCCGGGCCCCCGCCCGTGCGCGAGGAATTCGAACCCCGGTCGCTCCCGGCGTCCTTGCGGTCCAAACAAAGGAGGGGGTGATGCCTCCCTCCGCAAAGACGACAATCCTCGGTCTGGGGACACGCCGACTGCATGTGTCCCCCCAAACACCTATAGCACCATTGGCGCTGTCTAGCAACGGCCCTCCGTCCCTCTGGGCGGAGGCCTCTAAATTTGGCACATTCGTGCACCACATGCCTATCTCCCCTGCAATACCTGCACCGCTCACTCGGTGCGGGGGGAGGGGACTGCTGGAAGGCAGCATAGCGATTGGTCGGGCGACGGGGCTGTTCCCTCGCCGCCACCATACGACCAACACCTGGAACCGGGGCAGGCTCCAGGTGGTCCGTCACCCTACATTCGTCCTCCAAAAAACGAAGGAGGTCCGCGAAGGGCGGGAGATACGAGGCGCTGTCGCCTCCGTACCTCTGCTCGAAACGCCCCTTCATTTCAGCGGGCAATTTGGCGAGGACTATGTGCAGCAGTACAAAGGACCACTGATCCACCGGCAGGTCCAATCGCCTTAGGGAGTTGACCGCTGACAGTAGCGGGTTCAGCAACTCCCTCCGTAACAGGTGTACCCGCGTGATTCGCGGGAGGGCCAAAATCGTGGCCACGTGGGTGTCCGCCAGTAACCGGACATTCTGGTACCTGCTAACCAGAAGCTGGCGAGCCACCTGGTAGTTGTCGTCACTGATGAGCAGGTGCTGGATTACCGCGCTGGCCTCTCCTCGCAGGGAGGAGCGCAAATAGGCCAACTTCTCACTAGGGGATAAGTCCCGTCGTGAATCCACCAAACTGTCAAACAAATTAATGTAGCCCATCCAGGCTGACAGATCCCCATTAAAAGTGGGAATCTCCAGCGTAGGTAATCGGCCTAGCAACGCCGTCGGGGTAGGTTTGACCTCCCCGCTCAAAACCGGCTCCCCCTTCCGAACAGCCAGGGCCCTCTCAGCCGCCTCCGTGAGCTGGTCAGCCAGCTCATAGGCCTGGGCTACATCCTGCTCCAGCTGTTCCGACACGGCATCATCAGCTGGGGGGTTTTCCAAATAATACGCGCGACACTCCATGGCGTGGCGCTCCAGGTCTTGCAGCCGAGCTGCCAGCCCGCCATACCGAGCTAGCAACGCACCTACCCGGTCGGCTCGGTCTATTAATGTGACCGCACAAGCAAGCCAACGCAAAGCTCCTTGGATGCCAGCCCTGGATACGGCGGTCGGATTCGTAGGAGCCATTTATAATCCGTTTAATAAACAAAGCAAACAAAGAAATATAAAAGTGGTAAACATCAACAAAAAACAATAGAAATAGGTCGCGTCACGATAATATAAAACACAATTAAAATTCGGACGACATACACGGACCCTACTATTTTCATAAATTATTAACAACTTACCAATTTCAAGGGCTAACAATATAACGGTATAAACAAAACGTATAGGATTAACGGTATGGCATACCTCGCAAATCAACTACTAAACCGTTATCAACAAACGAAAACAAAACTATTTTTAATAATAATACTCGTAATTTAATACTACTAATAATTAAAACTAGTTCCACTTTTTTAACTAGGCAAGCGGACTCGGAACAAACACTAGTATGTGGTACTAATAAACAACACTTTCGAACGAAACTATTCGTCAAATAAATCCGGACACACAAAAAAAAAAAATATACACATCTAGGCGAGTAAACTCGTATCAAAACACTAGTATGTGACAACAATTATATAAGTGTCTATCTATTATCGGATCCACCAAGTGAGAAACATTCGCTTCGAGAATTTACTAGAACAATTTCTTAGTACTTCTCGTCTCGGATCGGATCGGATCGGGAATCGGATCGGATCGGGAATCGGATCGAAAATACCCTTTTTAACAAAAAAAAATAATTTTATTTTTACTATGAAATTTTATGTACCTAGTTAATTTTAATATGAAAATTAACTAATTATATCAACTAGGTACGCTCTGCTACCAAAAATATGATCACGCACAATTGTGATGACCACATCTACTGTGTTCCACAGTTTATTGAAACGAAGGTTTCTCATGCAAAATTAAGTAAATTAAAACTAGTCCTACCTTACTAGAAAATAGTGTCCGTAATCCAGGGGGGCTGAACGTTGTCTCGCCGGCGCGCGCCGGGCAAAACGATCTCCACACAACCCCCGATGGGATACTCTTACAGCTAACACTCTTATACTACACAATGCCCTAATAGGCAGCTAAAACTTTCCCGGCGCTTTTCAAAGCGAACACACACGGGTTACAAGTCCGTACCCCGACCGGAGCCCTAGTAGGTGCAAAACGAAATCTCGGTCCCAATATGGGTAGGTAACTTGCGCGGCACGTCGCTACAGAAACACACGAACTTGTCTCACGGCTGCTTACGGCCAACTGGTCTGCACGCGGCCCGAGCGCATTGCGTGTCGCCCGTGACCTTGACAATGACAACGCACCGCTCGCAGCGCGGCGCGAACAATGTGATATAGTTGGAATTGAATAATATTTGAGTACCTATACCTATAGCGATAGGCGATAGGCTTCCAAGCACGTGTGAATTTCTCGGAAAGTGAAAATCATATTGAGTTGTTTTTTTAATTTAAATTATGGTATATTCCGAATAAAATTAGGGAACAGTCTAAGTTTTATCAAGATCGGTTCAGTAGTTTTTGTGATATGGATATCTAATTAACCGTCTTTGGTATCATTTATACTAAAAAACAGTTGACAGGTATTTTATGAAGTACCTTATTTTTGATTATTCGGTAATTTTCAAGTTTGATTTTATCCAAGTTGCATAAGCTTAATATTTTCACGATAAAATATCGTGCTATGCTTTATTTCCAGTATCATGTGCTAAACTGAAATTATTTAAATTTCAGCTTAGTTAGCACATGATACTAATTTAATAGCGTTTGTTGTGGTAGTAAAAATATTAAATATAAGCTAGTAAAAATTTTAACGTTTTATATCAGTTTCATTTAAAATTACTTAATATTTTATCAATATTCAATACTATCCAACTGATTCATGCGTGAACAATGGGTAATTACTGAATTTAAATAATGTCATCGGACGCCAACAACGTAGTTAGTGAGCATTTACCAATATAATTGCTTAGTTAGTTAGTCCATTCGGGTATAATGGTTAATCATTGTTAATGAAAACATGGTAATTTTACGGGCTAATTTAAAGCTTCGCAGTGGCGAATGTGGCGCCAAAAACTGTATTTCGTTTTGGAATAAAATAGGAGAATACTAGAAAACTGAAAAAAACGAGCTGAATCTTATCTTTTCTCAAGTGGGGGAGAGGGGTGGTCT
Organism: Crambus lathoniellus; assembly: GCA_949710035.1. Taxonomy (NCBI): domain Eukaryota; kingdom Metazoa; phylum Arthropoda; class Insecta; order Lepidoptera; family Crambidae; genus Crambus; species Crambus lathoniellus. The sequence continues at coordinate 16,366,875 of OX453297.1, forward strand.
CGGCAAATATCACAGTATGTTTTTTTCAGAAAATGAGGTTGCAATCACTTGCAAGCTTATCGGAATTGCACAACCTAATTCTGCCATCTCCCTTCTTCCATCGGACAACCAGACGCACGAATTAGAGCCACCATTTTTGGTTATTCCAAAAACACGGCCTTGGGGTTCTATATATTTCTAATTTTATCATACGTACCGCTCGAGAATGTAACTTCTTGCCATAGTCTATGTTTCCCGATAAGTACAATCTTGGGGCCTTCAAGTTGCGAGTAAACAGGTAAGTATCTTCTAGTCCAGGCAAGCGCGATTCATCGTAGATCGCATCATTGCTTACCATCAGGCGTGATAGCGAGTAAAAACTGAGTCAAAAAAACATCAATCTTTCATCACTTCATCAGTCTTAATTAATAAACCATTTTAAAGTATTTTCATTAAAAACACGAATTTTGAAAAATATTTCGTGAGATTAGGGAGGGGGTGGGGGGAGGCAAGTCAAAAAAGGTACGAAAAATCGCCAAAATCACCTTTTAACTGATTTAAAACTATTAGGATAACTAGGAACAAATTCTTCGCTATTATAGGTGAAATAAATACTTTCCCCCTTATTACAAAACGTAGCTAAAGTTAGACCTGGGTGCCTACCATCAACTTTAAGACAGCGATTTAAAAATAGCGCGATGCAGCATAGGTTCCTTAGTACCAGTTTTAAACCAGCCCCCTAGCATGACCAACAAAATTCGATATGATATGATAAGTTATCCGGTTTAACTGTCAACTATTTTAGTCCACGTTTTGTAAGAAGGGGGTTAATAAGGGGGTTGTTAATAAGGGGGTTTATGCTTTATATTTTCAAAAAAGTTACGTAATAGTAGTTTATGTGACTGTCGCATAATGAGGGGTATTAAAACACGAGTGGGAGTTTAAAAAACGAGCCCTGGCGAGTTTTTTAATAGTATTCCACGAGTGTTTTAATACCGAGTTATGTGCAGTCTCATACACTACTTTATCTACACTCATAACATTTATTATAATAGGTCTTTACATATGAAATTGCCGTCTTTTTCTCACATGTTTATTGGTCTCTAATTTTTTAATTAATATCAATATATGAAAATTAATAGTCAGTTTCGAAAATAGAGTATGTCGTCATGTTTAACATCTAAGAAAAGAATAATTAAACACGCGTCTAAAATTTTTATAACTGCTTCAAAGTACCGCTCCTTGGTTGTCGTCAATTTGACAGCTTTGAACAGATATTTTTTTATTCTAAGACAGTTTATTAAATGAGATTAATAGGCAATAGTTAGATTAATTTTGTCTGATCATATCTCGAAAGTTTCGTTGAATTCGGAGTTCACGTGTCCAAGAAATCCCCAAATATCTTTGTATGCTAATTCCAACTTCCTACAATTTCCCCATAGAAAACGGCAATTTCATAGGTAATACCATCATACCTATTATATATTAAAAAAATAAAGCAAATCAATATTAATTATAAAATGTGAATTGGTGCCAAACCCCACTCATAGGAGTCTATACGGTCTATTCCTTCTAAATTCAAAATTCTAATTTTAAAAAAGTTTCTGATTGTTGCCGGCTAAAAAAGGGATTGAAAGAGTTGGAAGTCAGGGCCGTTAAATCCTACGGTTGCCATGGAGACTGTAAAATTAAGAAATATAAGTGTTTTATAATTAGTGACAGCTGTATCCGGGTGTTGCATAATGGTCATTATGAAACATACCCGGATACAGCAGTTTTATTTTTAAAGGTGACTATGGCATAAATTGTATCATTATACAAGGCATTATACGTTCAGGCATGAGTTCATAATTCGAATATTATATCATGAGTGTAGATAAAAATTATTTGATGTTCCTATTTTCATACTGCTGGTTTTTTATATTAACTCGGATACGCAGTTTTATGTAACCGTGTACGAGTTACAAATGATTGAAATATCACTGAACGAAGCTTTCTATTTCACATTATTTATGCTTGTATACCTAAATGAAATTGATTAAGTAAATAAAATGTCGTAAAAATGAAATAATCTGAAAGATACTATCTAAAAGGATCAAATGAGTTAAAGCCACTGAATATTTAATTATGAGGCGAACACAGTTGTGGCTGTTCAAAGTCGTAAAGATCGATAACTTAGGAAAATTGTGAAATGAAACAAAGAGCATAGTTTTATTCACTCAGCATGTATTTTTGCAGCCGCTTTTGCTGTTCTTCCATATTCAGCGAATGTGAAGTCAATACCTGATTGAGATTTTGCTCTATGATACCTTTTTATTTTTATTCTTTGGTTGACACTTCAACCTGAAAAGCCGCGTAGAAATGTGATGTTAACTTCTACAGTCAAGCTACGCTACACCATTTATTAATAAGGGTACTAAAATTAAAACCAACTAGAAGTTCAAGATTAATTTTAAAGATAACATTGCAATAACACTGATATGCCACAAGTTTTGGCTATGAAGAACTGCCGTTAAAAAAGTTAACTAAATGTCTCCTAGAAAAAATGGAGGTGCTACCATTTCAATTTTATGCAAGCGGCAGCTTGAAAAATATGCGGTTTGAGCACCAGCGGAATTAGCAATTTCATTTTAAGACTTTTTTACCAAGCATGCAGAGCGTTGCATCATTATTGATCTACGTATTAGGTTTTTTTGATAAGAAGATTAAATAAATAATTTCTTATAATCACATCAAGTATAATAATATAAGCACATCTAAATTTTATTATGGAACTGTGTCATGGTAACTTGATAACGGATAAATATATATATATATATATATATATATATATATATATATATATATATATATATATATATATAATATATATATAAATACATTTTGTTTGTTTTACATCCTTACTCATCCTTACTTTTATATTATAAACGCGAAAGTTTGTATGTATGGATGTTTGTTACTCTTTCACGCAAAAACTACTAAACAACGATAAAAACATAGGATAGTTTTATCCCGATATTCCCACCGGAATGGGAATTACGCGGGTGAAACTGCGGGCGGCCGCTATGACTTAATATACATAGAAAAAACCCAGACCAAAACAAATTGATATATTATGTTCATGCACTCAAATTTTTGTCTTGTCCGGGAATCAAAACCCCGGACCTGTGGCGCAGAAGGCAGGTATCCGTACCACTGCTCCTAATCGGTCTTCAATTGATCATTAAACTTGTCTGATACTTTAGGAATTAATACTTTTACAAATGATTTGTTTTTTACTTTCTTAATGTGTTAGCCAGTTTGTATTTATGAGATTTAAAGGGTGTTGTTAATATTCATAATGTTTTGTTGAAGGAAACAAAGATGTTTTTGATTGTGGTTCTAATAATAATAATAAGGGTACTACATCAAAAGGGTTGCTTGTTTTTATATATAAGTTTTTTTTTATGTTTTACTTCAAAGCTGTGTCCAAAGTAAGCATAAAATGAACATAATTAGTGAATGCTAACTAAAAAGTTTTTTTATGTAAAATTAATCGTGAAAATGCGGTCACAATCTAACTATATTTCTATACGGTCGTATATCTCACCAAAACTTGCAAGACGAATGTTCCTTCCACTTACTTACTCTAGTCAAGTATGGGAGTAACAGGTGTAGATCTGTGATCCCTCTTCCGACTTTTTACGCCCTTTCATTTGTCATTGCCATCTTGATTATATCTGAAAGGTTTTTGCGATAGAGTGATGTCGCCTTATATATCGGCTATTGAATTAATCATGTCATGAATTCATGATCCCGGAGTTCTTTTGTGTGAATTCTCCTCACATAAATCATATGTTTTATTGTTGTTATTGGGGCTTAACAGCTCCCGTGGGAACTACAGTCACTGTGACCTGAAAGTTCTATTGTAATTCGCTTAAAGTTACTCTTTTATCTTCCAAGAAGTCCAGAACCTCCTAGATTTAGGTGTTGTAACTCAAAATTTTATTTTCATGATCTCCTCCGTCCTTTGTGTTACACCCATAAATCCACATGGGCTCGCGTGGTGGTTAATAGCCTATTCTCCTAATTCATTCGTAAGGAACCCCACTATACCAACAGCGGGGTCAAACTGAATGGCTAAAGATGAATTCGCTTGCCGTAATATGTTTTGTTCTGGTTATGTTGATTTAAGTTTTTGCTCGGGCTTTTGGAATTTAAATTCTCGCTATGATTTATGATGGAGCAATATTTTTAATGTGTATTCCAGCTGTTATTTTATTGCATATCCCGGGGAAGTATGCACGCCTGTATGACATGATGGCAGTGAAAAAATTAACATTGCTCGAGAAAATATTTTGCTATTAAGTCTGCTTTTTGACGTCAGTTATTTTTAATAAGTAGGTTCTTCCTATGTTACGGTTTTTGGGTATTACAATAATATTATTTTCAAGGGTCTTCGAAGACTATTATTACAAAAGTATGAATAAAAGTTAAATCTTTAACAAGGTAACGAAGCTAATGTAAAAGATGAAAGGCATCAACTAAACATTAACGTAGGACTATTTATAACAATTGGGTAAGTACACAGACCCTCATTAATTACCTTCAACCAATTGTCGATGTTCAATTGTCACTTTGATCGTCGCAAAATATTTCAACGAGCTTTGACTAAACACAATAATGTGAGTCAAATTCGTTAATTAAGGTTCGCCGGCGAGCACGTAAGCCCTGCAACAGGGCTCGCTCCATTAAACCCCTGGACAGTAGGTAATTATCGGGCTTGCTGGCTTGGCCAGTGCGTACACAAGGTAGCATGATAACTGTGACATTGATCAAGTTCTGGTTGAAAGCTCGTTTAATACGTCAATAAGATTATTATTGCTTAAATATGCTAGTTTTGCAGTACCTAGGTAAAGAGTTCTTCAATAATTATGTCAAGAAATTGTTTGTAGTAAGTGCAAGACTTGGCTAGCTGCATTGAAAATACTGAAATTTAGTCTGACTGAGTTGCTTAGTCCATACTGAGGAGTTTCGTCGAACATAATGGTCTAATGCAGGAACGGAGAGAAAGTTCATCCAACCCTATCCAACAGACATTATAGCCACGCCCAATGGAACTTAGTGGAGTTGATTCATAAATAATGTCTAGCAAAAGAACACACAAAACCATAGAGATTGGGTACTATTATGCTATTTTTCATAAAAAATAGCATTTTACAACCCAAATACAGAATAGAATCTAATGTAGGAGCTAGGGCGCCGAGAGCGTTCTACATGAATGGAGTCATAAAGATTCATTTAAGAACATTATGGTCTCATACGGCCACTGACACTGGTGTTAGAAAGGATTCGAAAACCATAAAAACCCTTTTTCTTAGCAACAACATAGCTTTTATGGATTGAATTAAAATAATTCAAGGAACAATTTGCTCAATAAAATCATTGTATTATTTTGTTGTGATAAAATCTAGTATTTTATAAACCAAATACAGAATTGAATGTAAAGCAAGGAGGGCGCTGAGAGCGTTTTGACGGGAATAGACTCATAAAGTTTCATTACGCGGAGCATTCCAGGGCAAGCCAGAGCTTACTGCGAACGAGTACACCTTGAAGATAAAGATTGGTGGCGACCACTCGCCTCGTGGCTTTTAGCTGGATGGGTTCGGCCATTTTGTTGAGGCAAATGGTAGGTGAAAACGTTAGCTTTTACCCACAAGCAGTGCAAAATATAATGGAAAGCTATAGGAACTTAAATAATTTATTTTGTTTTCGTTTTAGACCAGCATTCAAATGATAAGCAGGGTTATTTTCTAACATTCGATCACCACTTGCATAACATTTCATGTTTTATTTCGCTTTAATTTCAATTTGTTTGTTATGATTTTCCTTAGTATCTCAGTAGGTACTAAGAATGTTTTTTTTATACATTCTCAACGGGGTAGCACCTGGCCTAGTAAACTTGATGTTAACTGATGATAAGTTGCTCCGTTTTGACGTGAAAGACGGACAAACAAATAAACAAACACACTTTCACATTTATAATATTAGTATGGATTTATCACATTTTACTAGAGTATGTACTAGTAAGTACCCCAGTTAAGTACTGTAAGAATGCAAATGCAGGTGGGTGTATCTTATATACCTAAGGTAGATGGGAATCGTTATGCCAATTAAATTCATGCATATCTTGATTCATTGTACGTCTAACATGACGCACCGTGATAAACTCAAAACCGTATTCGAACTACCGATAGGTTACGGTTAATCACTGTTACGGAAACATTATTTCAATGTAGTTACGTAGGCTGATTAAAATTCATCACATAATTCCAATATCACCGGACATCCCATAATGAAATTGTTAATCTTCGATACAAACGCGTCATCGGCCGATTTATCAGGAGATCAAAGGCGGCTGTTTAATTATAGATCTTGGCCACAGATAATACTTGACGTCGGTTCCGATTACCGAAATTGTTATACCTACTTTCATCAAAGGAGTTGGAGATTGACATGACGGCTCGCGTACAATGAACAAGTGAAAATAAGCCTGGCCGCATACGGGCCACTGATCACAACCACAAAACGCCACCGCCCGCCACCGACCTATTTCTTGTAGTTTTCATACATTTTATATGAACTCGTCGCACACGGTTGACACCGGGGTGGTCGCCACATGCTTTTTACAAGCTTTTTATTAACTTGCCATGTTTAGTTAGTTAGTTAGTTAGTATGTTAGTTAGGGGGGGCAAATCTTGCAACCTTAAATTGACCCACTTCCCAGTGACCGATGGAGCTGAAATTTTGTATACAGTTTTGGTTCAGATTACAATACAATATTAGAGTACACTTAGCAAAAAAGCTTGTTATAAAAATGAATGTTTTACTAAAAACTTATTTTTAACTTGCCATGTTACGCCCGAATTCTTGAACGCAAATCATCATTAGGAGCGTCTCAAACATCATGGCATCTCTTTCATACGTTTGACATTTATAGTGACAGGGCGATGTTTGAGACGCTCCCAAAGATACTTAAGTAGCGTACGAGTATTCGGGCATTAGGTAGTTAGTTAGAGGGGGACAAATCTTGCAAGCTTAATTTGACCCACTTCCCAGTTTCCGATGGAGCTGAAATTTCGTATACAGGTTTGGTATAGATGGCAATACAATGTTTAAGTACAGTCAGCAAAAATGCTTGTCATGAAAATTAAATTTTTACTAAAAACTTATTCTTCTAGCTTCAGGCGGCGTTTGTGGCTGTCACATGTGACTCGTGTGCGGCGACGGTAAGATGTCTATTATTTGCACAAAAAATGAAACTATGAAGTACCGGTGGAACATCCTTAGATAATTGCGCCCCTGCTAAGGAATTATGGAAAAATCGTAAGGCTTGTTAAGCGAGTTGACGACAACACTTATCTTAATTTCGAAGACCCTGCCTTCTTATTGCTGTGCTACAGTCGGCTTCTTGCATTCCCACGGGACTAGAGGGGTTCCTTTTAAACGTAGATATTTATTTTGGTGGGACTTGGATATATAGCTGTGTAGGTTGATGAACTTACTTAGCTCTCTCTGAAATTAACGTTTTGTGATTGAACTGATGGTTGAATCATGCTTTGGCTACCCTCTTATTTCAATCGCAGTAGCGAATGTACGACTCTATTAATGCTTCATCGCTTTTGTAAATTTAGTTCAGCCGCTTTGGAAATGCACATTTGACACATCATGATCAAAATGGCCTGGGTGCCTACCATCAACTTTAAGAAAGCTTTTCAAAAATAGCGCGATGCAGAATAGGTTCCTAAAATGAATTGCTTTCTTTCGTACTATGACCTTCTAAAACTGGATCGCAAATGAATTGCTAAATGTGAATGACCGAACGATTTGTGTCCTTATTTCTTCTACGCGTCTCTTTCACTCGAATCTGTCATGCCATGTCATGTTAACTTGGCCGAGTTATAAGTCAAATAAGACTTAATTAATTAATTAAAATTCGACGCTTCTCGTAACGACTCCGTAGCTCAGTGGTTAGAGCAGTCGCCCGGATAGCGAAAGGTCGTGGGTTCGAGTCCCATCGGAGCTGGTTGTGAGTCGGGTCGATTTTTTCTAAATACTTTATTTTCTATTTTTCTATGATAAAAATTGCATTGTGAATGCAAAAAAGTAAAAATTTAAAATAACTTGCCATAGTAATTTCTTCTTTAGCGATTGTCAAATATCTGGAAAGGTATTTCTTTCGCGTGTGGGAGTAGTAATATCCTCACATTGATGAAATTAACGCTGGCTATACAGCGTGTAAGAAGTATTTGATAAATTCGACGCTTCTCGTAACGACTCCGTAGCTCAGTGGTTAGAGCAGTCGCCCGGATAGCGAAAGGTCGTGGGTTCGAGTCCCATCGGAGCTGGTTGTGAGTCGGGTCGATTTTTTCTAAATACTTTATTTTCCATTTTTCTATGATAAAAATTGCATTGTGAATGCAAAAAAGTAAAAATTTAAAATAACTCAAATAAGACTACATGACAGCTTAGCGACTGTGAAATGTCATTGAATGATCACTGAATCGCTGTCATTGAAATTAAGCTGTCGTGGTACGAATTGAGCATTGAGCGTTTGAGTAGCTGTTACCGGGCGATCACACTGCTGTTTTAAACGGGGTACCTATATTGTTCTGTCGCTATGTTGAGCAACCGCGATCGACTTTTTTGCAGTGTGTAGTGTTCGGTCGCTGCATCAAGCTTTCGGAAAGAACCTAAATGGTCAATCGCCACCTAGAGCCTTATTATTTAGGTACCTATTTTTCTTAACTCCTTAAAACTTCTTCTATAATAAAATAAGTATCACACTATTTGTTGATAAAAAAAGCCATTATTTATAACTTTCTACTTGACCTGCGATGAATGTAATAAATGACTGGCTCATTTTTCGGAGAAAAAGTATGTTTCACACTCATTCACATTATTCTGTTAAATTAAAAATTACTTCTCCGAGTTTCCCTTTATTATTTCCTTTGAGCTGCGAACACGTGAAGGACTTCCGCGTGCACTCGGCAAGCCTTTTTAAAACTTTGTAGCTGCCCAGTAATTAAAAGTTATACATGTAAAGAGTCAGTGGCATTTTCTTGAAAGACTTCGTTGGCTATAATAGGGGACTGGACTGTTATTGATATATAAATATTTAATAGTAACATTCAGAAATATAACATTGGAGAATAACAAAAAAGAAAAAAAAATCAAACTGTTGATTAACAAGCAAGCAATGAGCTGCTGAATTTGTGACAAACTGTGTCCCTAGCTATCTCTTTCTAAAACAAAATTTTATATGGCTGGAGTATGGCGCTACTCACTTGTGACGTCACATGTGTCTAGCGGCTGCCCTTTTCTAATGAGGAAGTTTGATGCTCTATAACTCCGGAAATATGTAAAATATTTGAAAATAAATACCGGTGTTGTGTTTCAGATATTTCTAAAAACATTTAAATTTAAACAAATAAAAATAATCAGTCCGGTCCCTATGACATTCCAATTTGTTCAATGTTTTTATTTGTTTAATATAAAATAGTACTATTATATATTCTGTGGTTTTATCATAATCTTTGACGTCCTTGGGAAATAATGATGGTTTCATCAGCGCGTGAATGCGTTAGTGAATAGTAATTGTGTAGGTACGAAATAAAACAAGGATTGATGTGGCTACTGAAGCTTAGAAAAACACGAGATATTAGGTCACCTATACCGACCCTACTGACCCTAACTAATGTTCTGCAATCCCAGTACAATTCCTAGGTAATGCTTATATTACACGGTTCAACCAAATTGAATCACTTTGGTTGAGAGGCCCATAAATACAGGCGCACATTGACATTGAATGATTCACTTTTATTTTTACATTGTTCAATCTGGTTGCTACATCCAAATTGAAAGGCAAAAGTGAACCATGTATTTTCGCTATAAAGCGCGCAAATCGAGCTTCTCATTACTTAGAGCTTTAAAAACAAAGAACACAGCACGCTAAAATAATACGAAACCAATTTCACTAAGCATCAATTTATTATAACCTAAAATCCTCGACAGGTGGCTTATTTCCATTTCCGACGAGGTTGGAAATGCACTAAAATATATTTGGGAAGTTGCAATCGAGTTTCATCTTGAATCAGGCGGGCGTAAGTGCATTTTGTTTGTGGAGGCATATTCGGAGTGGTAAACAGGCCCACTCCTTCAATTAGGGTCGTTACACTGAAACGAAATTAGAACGAGTTTCCGGCTCTGTGTGGTACGGGGGGAAATATGAATAGAGGAGTTCCTAAACTAAATAATCTCTTGCACTAAAGTTAGATAGATGAGTTCAAATATTTTTGCAGCCTGAAATAGAAACTAGACAGATTTTCTGGACAAACCATATTTGACTCAATAAATGTTCCCCCAATAAAATTGTAAGTTGTTTGTTTGGTGTGTAGGTATTTGAAAACTATTTTTATTGGCATCGCAATCAGCAATTTTTGATACAAATAAGTGTTTTCCGTAACGTCATAGATAGTTACAAATTTGACATTTTTTTGCCAAAAGTGTGCTGATATCTGAAAACCAGTATCTCATCAAAAACATAAAATATGTGAAGTGAGAGCCAACTTCAATATTAGGAAATATGCCTTGGTTGTTGACTTCAACGACAGAAGATGTGAGATCTAAATGGGTGCCAAGTTTAACGGTCAGTCCTCAAAATTTAGTACATAAAATGTTTTATAACAACTTAAAATATAATTTCTTCTTATAACTTAGGATAATATATTGAAGCCTAAGGTCTGACTTGGTTCTCGTTCTCTCTTCTCGTTAGTTCCCATTTGAATGTATGAAGATTGCGCCCCCTGGTGGTCGGGTTATAAGTACTATGCTCCGTTTTGACGTGAAAGAAGGACAAACAAACAAACAAACACACTTTCACATTTATCATTACGACTCCGTAGCTCAGTGGTTAGAGCAGTCTTCCGGAAAGCGAGAGGTCGTGGGTTCGAGTTCCATCGGAGATGGTTGTGAGATGATGGTCGATTTTTTCTAAATACTTCATTTTCCATATGTCAATAATAAAAATTGGATTGTGAATGCAAAAAAGTAAAAAATTAAATAACTTTATAATTTATATTAATATTCATAATTAATTTAAGCGAAAGGTCGTGGGTTCGAGTCCCACCCATCGGAGCTGGTTGTGAGATGAGGGTCGATTTTGCCTAAATACTTCATTTTCCATTTTTCAATAATAAAAATTGGATTGTGAATGCAAAAAAGTAAAAAATTCAATAACTTTATAATTTCTATTAATATTAATAATTAATAAATAATAATATGGATATCGTGCTAGATAGCGCAAAATTGAAATTAATTTAACGCGAGGACAAAAAAGTGTTTGGGTAATCTGGGGTTCGAACTTGGTTCTCTCGAGTCCTCAATATTGAATGGCCACTACGCCGTCGGCGCTAGCCAAACTTCGAGAAGTATGACGAATTATTGGTATATAACAGAATAAAAACTATTACAAACTTATATTTTTACTTCATCTTATACAAGATCTTATACAGGATAAGTGCATAGGGAACGCAAATATAAGTTTGTCAACGTTTTATTTAAAAAAAAATACTAATTTCGGATTTTCCTTTGTATTCACCAGATTACCTGTCTGCATGCCAAATTTCAGCTTTCTAGGTCATCTGGAAGTGGGTTAGAGTTTTGATTATAGGTGAGTCAGTGATAAAAATAACGATTTTTGGACGTAAATATCTAAATAACCGTTTGAGCTGTGTATATAAAATTTGGAGCACATTTTTATCTCGCTAGTCTCAATACATAAGCCAAATTTGACATATTTCTGTGTAATCGTTTTTGAGTTATGAGGGGGTCAAAAGTGGCTCCAAATGGTTCGTGTTAAGATACACACGGTGCTGCTCGCCAGTTCTGTTTGCTTTTGAACTTGGCTGATACGCTGCCGCGTATCCAGATTTAGAAAAAAATCTACCCGTCTCACAACCAACTCCGATGGGACTCGAACCCACGTAATTATTTATTTGTGTTGTTGTTCTATTTGAGTTTCGCTGTCGACTCTATAAGTGCAAGTTTGTTAGTGGCGCGACACACGCTGTGGCTGATTCGCGCCGTTTGCTCAATCCAATTTGTTGCTCAGTTATTATATCAGGGATGTTAATTTGGTTATAGAAGGTAGAGAATAGGAATAGGGCCTTTCACACATTATTTTATATCAAAAAGGTTTGTTATATATGAGAGTGTGTTGGCTAAAATATTGCTGGTCATGCTATATTTAACCGACGATTGCAATTGAATTTAATTGATATCTAGAAACTAGATAGATTTTTATTTAGGGAGACTGTGAATTATACTGTTCAGAATAAAACAATTTAGCGAAGCTCAAGCTGATCTTACACTGCGCTTAGTTTGATGGATAATTTAAATAGCATCGCATTATACTTAAATTCTAATCTAACTATACTAGAAAGATATTTTACACAAGTTGTACTACGAAGTCAGTCTCCGCTAAATAGACTCAAATTTCTTTAACTGACTCTTATACAAAGTCGGAGTAAAGAACGAGTATTTTAACTGCCTACTAACTGAAAGCGAGTGATGACGTATTGTCTGGCCGACCGACGACGGCATATGGCACGGAATAACATTCGGTACCTGTCAGTCGCGTTTATTCCGTGCCCTGTATAACTCGCGCAGATAAAGAAACAATTCGTATATGGCGGCCGGCCGGTCATGCTATCTCGCTCACACATACCGTCATGCTGCATGTATACCACGTGGGTGGGTCATGCTATCGCGCTCACACTTATTGCATCGCCGCCATTTCCATATTGTTTCTTTATCCGCGCGGCTTATACCGACGGCCATACGTTACGTCATATAAGTCGCTTTCAGATCTTTAGTAGGCAGTTAAAATACTCGTTCTTTACTCTGCCAAAGTGTCCAACACTGAAGCGTATTTATTTGTGTCATTGTTTTATTTGAGTTTCGCTGTCGATTCTGTAAGCGCAACTTTGATAATGGCTCGACACACGCTGCGGCTGTTCACGCTGTTTGCTCAAGTCAATTTGTCACTCAGTTATTATATCAGGGATGCTGCTGATCATATACTAAGAAGCTGTGTTTATCGGTTATTTAGATGAGAGGAAAATATTTTAAAAAGGTTTGTTGTTGTTTTTGATTACTTTAAAATTACAATTCATTTATTTTCCAATTGATATATGACAATGTACCTACTACAAAGAATATTACTACAAAAAGATAAAGCTAGCGATATTCCAAAATTTCACTGTCACAACAGAACTGTATACCTATTAACCACTTAACCTGTACGCTCGGATTAGGAACACAGACATCCTAATCATTGTATCGTCATATTACTCGGATTAGACACACATGTGTTCCCAGCCAACCACTCGAAAAATGCTTTTATAGTGTAATTAATACAGTTTAAATTTCGAATTCCGCCACCACAAGTTCGAGACTGACGGGTGTCAAGTTGCATCAAATCTCCGAACGTACTATGCGATTATTATAAGAATAGGACGGGTTGTTGACAAACTTCACTCTGAAAAGGTACAGTTCGCAAGAAAGTGCTAAACAAATTGAAAATAGTTTTTTTTTTATTTTGGCAGAAGGTGGTTTGGGTATTGCCACTTTCAAAACAAAGTTTTTTATTTTTTAAATTTACATACTTCCCTTTTTTTGTACACAACTTTACTGCTCATGTCCTTCCTTATGCCGCCGGCGCCAGACATAGCACAAACATTTGAACAAATGTTTGGACACATGTGGTATTTGAGTATTTATTCAAAGCTTTGATAAAATACTAGAACATATTTCTACAGTACTTTGCAATGTCAGAAGAAAAAGTGTTCAGTCAGAGGTGGAATAGCATTAGCAAGCATAATGTGTTGTGTTTTGATTTACAATTGGCGGATTCACGAAAGGCGCCTCCCCGAGTGGCTCGATTGAATGGTTCCCCGTGATACAATACCCGGCGCACCATGGTAACAGCTAGATTCTGCCGAATCTAACTTCAATCAACGTGCAGACTCTAGCTGGCCAATCCTTTTACCATGATAGACCAAAACAATTTTTCACAAGACCCCCAATTTACCAATTTTATTGTAAAGTTGATTATTAAATTATTTTCATAACTTAAATTCCTGTTTTATTTAAATTCTTAAACCAGTAAATAATCAAAATTCAATTTATTCTGTGTTATTGAAGCATCAGAACATTGTATGAAAAAATGGTTTCAGTTAAATATCAAAAAATTTTAATTTAATTGAGATTCAAATTACCTGATCATTTTCGTAAAAGCATACTTTCATGAGTCCTATACTTTCCGAAAAAATCAAGTTAATGATTTGTATAATTATTATCTGCAAATTATTCATATGTTTTGGTTTGCACGAACATTATTATTTATCCTATCTAAGCTATGACATGATCAGCCCCCTGCCTGATTAACGATAAATTTATTTTTTTGCACACCATACTGAAGTGAAGTGAAGTTAGTTTGACAGCACTTTGACAGCTGGACGTCACAACATGGCGGATTCCCTATCCTATTCTTATATTAATCGCATAGTACAGGAGTATATCACTAAGCACCTAAAGTCATGACTTTTGAGTTTCAAATATCTAAGATGTGCTAGTGGCTTCCATTTGCGTTAAAACAACACATTCAGCGCGTTACGACCACTATTTTGGCGTATTTGACTTTCCGACTGTGCGGCAGCACTCTATCCTTGTTTTGCGCTCTGTGCGGGGGCGATTTTTGTATGTTCCTATACGTGTAGGAAAGAGATAATGGTATTCCTATTGTTTTTATTTATAGTAGAACAATATCTACAAAAAAAAATGTACGGCAAAATAATGGTCGTATCGCATAGAAAGGAAATTGTTTACGTCTAGTGCGCTACGACTAGTATTTTGACGTACCCCCACAACCCCGCAACTCCGCGCTGAGCCTCAGTTTGCACTAGTTCTGTCTGCAAATGACACGTCGTGTATCGATAGACTTTCGCTGGTCCGCAGAAATGAAACGATCGCGAAAAAAAACAACATGATTAAATCTGCAGGTATAGAAGCAAGAAACAAAGTTATTCAGTGTATGAGTGTAGTAGTTCGACTAAAACTTCAAATAAAACCACAAATGTCAGAGTTTTTAAGCCGCTTAATAAGCCTCTGACACGGCTGATATAACGACCACTACCAGAGACGGAGACTACTAAAACACGGTATTATCTATCTTTTCGGACAATCAGGTGACTCTGCCTGCAATATCCTAACCAAACTGGGATTCAAAGACACCACACCACAGAGGCAGGCAGTCTGAGATGTTTCAACATATTTTGTCTAAACACTCCTTTGCTCATAAGTTAAATCGTTTCTGTCTATCAATAATAATAATATCGATACAAAAAATAAAATGTTTGATTGATGAAATCCCAAATCTAGCATTTTTTCGCTCCTATGCTAAACGTCCAATACATGGTCGTAAATCAATGATTTTGAAAAATCCTTATATCTTTTTGAATGCTTCTCAGAACCCCGTGCTACCGCAGCTGTGTATAAACATTGATATGACCTACAGGTTTTTCAAAACAAGTTTTTGGTATGATGAGTTTCCACGTCTGTGTGGACCCTGGAAGTCTGGTCCTGGGACCGTACTCTGAAACGCTAATCGGAAACTTCGGTTAGTCCCGCCCCTTTCACTCGATTCTGAGACCGTACTCTGAAACGCTAATCCGAAACTTCAGTTAGCCCCGCCCTCTGGTACGTCAAAATACTGGTCACGCACTGCCGCTAACGCACGGCAGGACAAGTACGTACGAACAGTATTTGTTCGTAACGCACTGGCAGTAAGTTTAGGTTTTGGGCCAACACACTGAATGTGTTAAGGCGATACTCGGAAAAAATGTGCTGAAGCGAGATAGCAATGAGAAAACGACGCGCGCGGGAGCGAGACCGATTTTGCAGATTAGGCAAAAAAAACACAAAATCACTTCGTATTAAAAAACTACAGCGATTAAAAAAAAATGCTTCTATACGATCCTCAATATTATTGGTGTCCACTAATTAAACCAATTTCCAATAGTGTAAGTAGCCCCATTTAAGAATAATCTTCACTTTTCTTTTTTTTTAGCGGTCTTTTCGAAAATAAAAAGTGTCGAGGCAAAATCATAAAAACGTGTTTTTGAAACTATACGATTCTAGATAAAGGTATGAAGAAATATATGTCTTATTACCAGATTTTTAACAACTGTAACCGTCCTATAGTTTTAAATCAAAAAGTCCATATTTTTCCGAGTAGCGCCTTAAAAAAGGTCATAAATTGTAAAATATTTTTATGTAACATAAACTGCATTTTCTTTCGTCATTTAAGTGCTTAGTACGTATTTGGGAGTAGCAAGTGGGTCCCTATCGTAAGTGCACGTTGTTTGCGAGACAAATGCGTCGCCTGACGTTGCAGCTGCTTTATTCACTTTGCGGTGATTAAATCAGAGTGTGCTATGACAACAGCGGGTGTACTGCACCTATACTTGTATAGAGATATACCTACAACATGTTGCACAACTTTTAATGTGGGGCCATCTCTGCAACTCAACAAAAAAAATCTGCTGTTCCATATCATAATATTCTGGCCGAGTAGGAATTGACAATTTTATATGAAACAGCTGATTCATGAGCACAATCACCACCTAAGAGGTTTTGCGCTTATTCAATAACACATTGTATAAGGGTTCTTTTTATATGACACACATCGAATTTTTTATTCTCTTAAATGGAGACGCTATGTATGCATTTATGTTCCCAACACTACTGCCACTGCCGATTACACATCATACACGTATTTGGGAGCAGCAACTGGGTCCCGACCTGGATACACGATCGTGAGTGCACGTTGTTTGCGAGACAATAACGCGCGAGAAGAACGCTTTATTCACTTTGTGGCTTTGAAATCAGAGCGTGCTATGACGACAGCGGGTGTACTGTACCTACCTACGTTGTATTAAAAATAGAGCACGGAGGCTGCTAATTAAATGCTTATTACGACCGTTTATGGGAAAGTTGACGCCATTAAAAGCTTAAAGAAAGAATTGTGTCATCTACAAAATAATATTAAGTTAGTCTGCTGTCCATGTATGTATGAACAGCGGTACTGTAGGTCCGTCGATGTCGATATTACAAATTACTTTGCAGTTCATCATCATCATCATCGTCTCAGCCGTACGACGTCCACTGCTGAGCATAGGTCTCCCCCGGATCTCCACAACGGTCAATCTAGCGCTGCCCACATTCAGTGGTTTCCCGCGACCTTGACCAGATCGTCGGTTCAGATTGTAGGGAACCTGCACACGAAGGTCGTCGTGCGCGGTCGCCATTCGAGAACCTTTCCGCCCCAACGGCCATTGTTTCGTTTTACGCACAATGAGTCCCGCCCTCTGGCACTTCAACGGAGCAATTCTTCGAGCGATGTCATCCTGCGTCATTTCTGATTCGTTTCGAAGGGAAAACAGAGCATTGCTCTCTACATTGCTCGCTGGGTCACCTTGAGTCTTCTGATGAGCTTCCATATATATGTCATTACTGTCAACATGCACTGGTCAAAGACAGAAGTCTTGCCCGTCTGATTAAAAAAAATGTTGCACCAGTAAACAGCTTCATTATTTCCGAGTAACATAGGCTATATTTTATTCCGATTTAAAAGATATCGGGTACCTCGGTTGTAAAACCGCGGAGATTTTCTACGTCGTAAGCAACTAAAGTGTTTTTGCTTTGCATGAAATAATAACTCGGCAGTATACCTAGGCATCCATTTATTCACACTTAATTCGTACAATCATTGTCAAGTCGACAACTCGAACACAACTGCGTCCGGCGCGGACTGCGCGCCGGCGCTATCTCTCAATCACTAGTGAATAGTATGCCAGAGTGCTAATTACAATTAAAGCTACAATAATTAATATTATTTAAATCGTTACTTTTTGAAATAGGTATACGCTTAACGTAAACAAACCTCTACAATCTTTAGAAGACAACAATCGCAGCAGATAGTTCGCGGGTGGTTGGTGACAGCGGGGCGTATCTTCTAATTGAATCTGGGAACTTCGGCCCGATGCGAATCCACGAATCCACGGAATATGATTAACTCGTCATCTGTCTTTGAGTTTGGATTTATAAAAAAAGTTTATATACAAATGTGGTAAGGAAGAGTGTTCCGAATTCACTATCATCATCATCATCATACCGGATTCACTATTCAAATTAACGTTATTCCGGATTCACTATTCAAATCAACATCATTAATAATAATAATAATAATAAAAAAAAAAGAAGCGTCAACGTGACAGGACATTCATTCCCCATTTTATATCTAATATTTTATTCAGAGATCGAAATTCTCATATTTTCTGTAATACTTCGATCAACAATAGCATCCAGTTTGTAATACCACAATTATTTCATATTTATTAGACCTAAAATACCAAAAACAAATAGAAAAATTGACTATGACATTTGAGAATGTCATCACCAGTCATTATCATATTGCCAAACTACGAAATAAACAAATGGGATAACGAATGATGAAATAGATGTTGACGAGAAGCCCAGCAGCACGTCTTCCACCTCCGGGCTCGTCACCTCGCTCCGCCTCGCAGTTGTCGGCAACTGCCTCAGTGCCCTGCGTTCAACTGACATCTGCAGTTGCGTCGAGTGATAGTGACGAGTACTTCTCTCCGCCGACGTCGCCACCGCCTGTACGCCGGAGGAGGGGCCGGCCACCGAAGAGTTTGGGGCTTCTGGGGCAAACGGCTCCGGTCAGGGCCCCCGCTCCCGGTGGAGTGCAGCGCATGCGATGGACAATTTCCATCAATGAAAATGTCATGCGCGCATATTTTGAGGCAACAGAGGCAGGAACTAATCTTACTGCGTATCGTGTTCGGATGCTTTCTCTGTTTCAGGCTCTCGAACCATCAATCAACGTTTCGGCTCAACGACTGTCGGATCAGGTGCGAGCCGTTCAACGGGGTCACTTGTTGGATGACTCGGTACTTGATCGGCTCCGTACAGAGGTGCAACGTAACCGTATCATTACTACTGCATCGCAGGCGGCAACTCAAGCTTCTGCCGCGGCCACATTGCAAGCTGGCGTTGCTGATAGTGATCGTGGAGATGATACGGTTACTACTGTAAGTCCCCAATACAATGATATATTGAGGAGTACTCTTGAAGATGTAGTTCGGGAATTTCGATCGACTTCGGTTCACCTTAGACCTCGGCTTCCACGTTTTCCCATGCACAAAAAAAATAGGGCGCTGATGTGTGCTTTAGATTTGCTACTACCAAATTACTTTGATAGTAGTGAAGACCTGGCTGATACTCATTCGATCCTGTACTGTGCGGCTATTACAGCTTGTCGTGTTGCTCATGTCAAATTTCCAAATACTGACACAGCAACACGCCCCCGCCTGGCTGTACCAGCCTGGCAGTGTAGGATTGAGCGTCGTATCAGTGAGGCTAGGGTACTCATCGGTAAGCTCAGCTGCTTTAGGGAGGGCAACATGCGCCCTAGGGTCATGCGCTTTGTGAAACGTGCATTCTTGGGGACTGGTATTAGTCCTCAAAATTATATTTCATGTGTCACAGAGCGCATCGACTTCCTGAAGCAGAAAATTTGTGCATGGGCTAATCGTATTCGAAGGTATAGGGTGGGAGTCGATCGCTTTACTCAGAACCGCATGTTCGAGAGAGATCAACGATGTGTTTATGCATCCTGGGAGCGATCGGATCAGAGTGATACTGATATGCATCGGCCGGATGATGATGCCATGATTTCTTTTTGGCACAACATCTGGTCTGTGCCTGTCACTCACTCTGAAGGCGCGTGGATGGAGGATGTTGAGCGTTCGTGTGAGCTTATACCTGATATGAATGAAGTAACCATTGACTACCAAGACGTAGTTTGTGCAGTTCGTTCCTTACCCAACTGGAAATCTCCAGGCCCGGATGGACTGCACAATTTCTGGTATAAATGGTTACCTAGCTCGCACGTTTGCTTAGCATCTCAATTTCAATGTGCTTTATTATCTCAATCGCTTCCAGAATTCATGACAACAGGCATAACCCATCTGCTCCATAAATCTGGTAGTACTGCGGACCCCAAAAACTATAGACCTATCACCTGTCTGCCAACAATTTATAAAATTCTTACGTCCATTTTGAGGTCGAAGATTAATAAACACATTAATCAAAATTCTATTATGGTCTCCTCTCAGAATGGATGTAGGAATGGGGCCCGTGGTACTAAGGAGCTACTCCTCATTGACATGGCTATTAACCAACAGGTTCGTCGAAACCGAAAGAACCTGTCGACTTCCTGGATAGATTATAAGAAGGCCTATGATTCCGTGCCGCATTCGTGGCTCATGAGGGTGCTGGAGTTGTATAAAATAAATACAACTCTACGCACTTTCTTGATATCGTGCATGCGAAAATGGAGAACGGTCCTTTTCTATCCAGGATCTCGACGGATTCTAGGTCAGGGCGATCCTATAAAAATAGAGCGAGGTATCTTCCAGGGTGACGGTTTGAGTCCATTGTGGTTCTGTCTGGCCTTGAACCCTCTGAGTACACTTCTCGAGAGTTCAGGGTTAGGCTATCGTTTACGGAGAAATGGTCAAGTAATATCACACCTGCTGTACATGGATGACCTGAAACTATTTGCCCATAGCAGTTCTCATTTGACAGCGTTGCTGAAGGTTACTGAAGCTTTCAGTAATGCCATTAAAATGGAATTTGGTGTGGACAAATGTGCAGTCATGCATGTAAAGCGTGGTCAGATAATGGAATCTACGGGTATACAACTCTCGGATTCTATTCATCTTAGATCTCTCTCCGTAAACGAAACCTATAAATATTTAGGTATGTCACAGGCATTAGGCATCAACGATGCTGACATGAAACAGTCGTTGCGTGAGCGTTTCTTGGGGCGCCTTTCAAAAGTCCTTAAAAGTCTTTTGTCTGGCGGAAACAAGGTTCGCGCATACAATGGATGGGTCATGCCGGTACTGATGTATTCCTTCGGCATACTTAAATGGACTCAAACTGAACTGGATGCCCTGGATAGAAAAGTTCGTACATTGCTAACAGCACACCGCATACATCACCCACGTTCATCGACCATGAGATTATATATCCCGCGGAAGTGCGGTGGTCGTGGCTTCTTAAATGCTAAGACATTGCATAACCGCGAGATATGCAATCTTAGGGAGTATTTTCTCCAAGTTGATATGGGGTCTCATAGAGATGTAGTTGCTGTTGACAATGGACTGACTCCTCTATTTTTAGCAAAAGAAAACTGGCGCAAACCTGTAGTACTTAGTACTTCCGACCGCAACACTGTGTGGCAAAGCAAGGAGTTACATGGCAGATTCTACCGGGCTCTCCATGGGACCGACGTAGATTTATTAGCCTCAGTATCCTGGCTCCGTTTCGGTGATCTTTTTGGTGAAACCGAAGGTTTTGTCTGTGCAATTATGGATGAGGTTGTGATGACGAATAACTACCGAAAGTATATCCTAAGGGATGGCACAGTGGATATTTGCCGAGCGTGTCATCGTCCGGGTGAATCCCTTAGGCATATAATCTCCGGTTGTTCTCGTCTCGCAAACGGCGAGTATTTGCATAGACATAACCAAGTGGCCAGGATAATACACCAACAACTTGCTCTGAAACATAGTCTTGTGGCATCCGAGGTGCCGTACTACAGGTATGCACCAGAACAGGTCCTTGAAAATAGCCATGCCACATTGTATTGGGATCGATCTATCATTACAGACAGGACTATTGTAGCTAATAAGCCTGATATTGTATTGGTAGATCGACACGAACGCCGCGCGATAATTGTTGATGTCACTGTTCCCCATGACGACAACCTTGTGAAAGCTGAAAAAGATAAAGAAAACAAATATCTTGATTTAGCTCACGAGATTGTTGACATGTGGGACATTGATTCAGCAATTGTTGTTCCGATAGTCATATCTGCCCATGGTCTGATAGCCAAGAGCCTCGATAAACACCTTAAGAGGCTTGCGTTAGGTGGATGGATCGGGAGTCAGATGCAGAAGGCAGTACTTCTGGACACGGCCCGTATAGTGAGAAGGTTCCTGTCTCTGGATCCTTAACCATCGGTAGCCGGGACCTTGATCTTGCTGCCGTTGGGGAACTGCATTTTTGTATTTTTAAATGTTATATTTTTTAGTGTTATACATTGTAAAAATTTAATGTTTAGAAATATAATTTTGTAAGTATTTAAAATGTAATAAAGGGAATAATAATAAAAAATCTTTATTTTCTCTTCCACAATCTTTTTACAATTTTAGTACTTAATTAACATAAAAATATTTTCAGTTACAAAGATTGTGAGAGACTGGTACCTGAACTGAGCGTTAAGCCTGTATCTCAGGATACCAGTACTAAACTGAATTATTCTGAATTCACTAGTCAAATCATCATTCCGGATTCACTATTCAAATAAACATCATCCTGAATTTACTTTTCAAATCCTTATCATTCTGTGCACTATTCAAATTATCATGATTACGTATTCACTATTGAAATAACTATCATTACGAATTTACTCTTCAAATTATCAACATTATCAAGATAATTACAATTGTGAAATGAAACCACTGTTTCTTATTACGTTTTTTTACCCGAATTTGCTGTTTCAAATGCGATGAAAAAGTATTTAATAACATTTAATGAACAATGAATTTCTTGCGAGCTTGTTTTTTCTATCAAGTTCGATTTTTCACAATCTAGCAGGCTACTTGACCCTTTTTTATTTATGTCCTAAACGATTGTTCTATTACACCAAAAAAATTATACAATATTATTTTAAAACATAAAAACCTACAAGACTTTATTCGCTTTTGAAAAACCGGCGAATACGCTGTCCACCATGTTGGTCGATAGATCATCGGTGCTCTGACGTCAACAAAATGTAAACAAACACTTGACAGTTACTCCACAGCGTTTTCTGTTCCGGTGGCCAAAACTGGAACTAACGTGTTTTGTTTATAATGTCATTTTGCTATCAAGCTGCGGTCCAACCATGGAGCTAGAATTAATACTGCTCAGCTTGCTCAGTATTAAGTCTAGCTCCATGGGTCCAACCATAGCGCCGCTGTCACCGGAACAGAAAAGATTGTCGATCTGTACCATGAAGCTCGACTTAATACTGAGGTAACTGGAGAGTGCAGTACGAACAATTTTTTGAATACCACAAATAACACAGTGGCTGTCTTCCGTCTCACCTACACTTTAAAAAAATACGTATGGTCATATGAGACAGCTGACAGCCACTACATACATAAATGTCAAATTTGCTGGCGACACTTTTTTATTCAGGGTGAGAGCTCCAGTTACCTCAGAGTATTAAGTCAAACTTCATGATCTGTACCATGAAGTTTGACTTAATACTCTGAGGTAACTGGAGCTCTCACCCTGAATAAAAAGTGTCGCCAGCAAATTTGACATTTATGTATGTAGTGGCTGTCAGCTGTCTCATATGACCATACGTATTTTTTTAAAGTGTAGGTGAGACGGAAGACAGCCACTGTGTTATTTGTGGTATTCAAAAAATTGTTCGTACTGCACCCTCCAGTTACCTCAGTATTAAGTCGAGCTTCATGATCTGTACTTATACAAATGATGGATGACAACTATGTCAGTAGAGTCCGCGCCACATAACTTGGCATTTGTCAGAGGGCGCTGATCGTAGTGGTCGGTCGGAAAAATGAGCCTTATTCCCATGTCATAATTTTAGTTCCAGATCTTGACACGTGCCAAGTTATGTGGCGAGTACATTGACGTTTATTTGTATACAAATCCTTTGACGTAACATTCATGGTCGACAGTGTTTTCATCAGTTCAAAATAAGAATAAGTAGGTATGTATTTTTCAAATTAATTTATGTACTTATATACTTTTATTTTATGATATCGCTTTATTACGTTTTCCTAAGCCAAGTACTAAAGGAAATATTTATTCGATGTATGAAATTAAGTATTAGTCAAGTAGCCTTATTTAGTATTTTCATTGGACAAAAAAATCAAAGTCATGCTTCAGAATGTTTTCCAAACAGCTGACAAGTAAAGTTATAACCACAACAGATGGCAGTAGGCGAGCCTTATAGAATCTCGAAGTCGTATTGAGTAAGTTGTGGAATTTGATTAGCCATCATCGGGAAGTTTCAGATATTTCAGTTTTTGAAGAAAGGCGCAAACTTTGATAAAATTACGCCAAATTACAGACTAACAAACTGCCTTTGTAATAAAAGTACTTACCTACTCGGGAACTTCTGTGGCATTGAAAATTAGGATGAGCCTAGAAGTTCAATTATCTTTACTTAGTTGCTACCGACTCCGTGGATTACCCGCGTGGCGTGGTACCCGTTCCCGTGGAAATATCGAGATTAAAATAGCCTGTGTGTGTCACTTTGGAAGAATGTAGCTTTTCAGTGGTGAGCATTGATAATAAGTCACACCAATGATTTTTGTTATCAGCATATCTAAAAAATATGTTACTCGAGAAAAAAGAATATGTTTTTATTTTTTTCCTATCTTCAAAAATGACTGAGATATTGAACGTTAAAGTACGGCCTCCGTGCAAAATTCGGGTGAGCCAATGGAATTAAATTGGACGTCACATCGCGATTGAGAGTTGGCGCTTCCGTATTTCTCTTTTGGCTATTAGAGTTGCGCTCTCACGGTTTCGCAATAAATTTATTTATTTTTGTTTTAGTCGATCAATGATCAATTTTGTATTGAGACCATGTGAAAAAACACCTTCAAATACATAAGTTGTATTTTCGTGATTAATAAATTAAATTAACTTTCGTAATGGCGGGCGGTATTCTGTCAATATAAATAGCAACCGTCAAACTTCGATCAACATCAACAATAACCCGAAGCCGTCAAAATGGACAGTAGGTGACAGTTTTAGAGTGCGGCTGCGCGCGGTCGAAATCGAATACTAATTATTTACCATAATCTTAGAACGAGGAAAATGTACTGTAACTAGCGCTAAAAACGCACCAGTTGCGCGAAGATTGCGCACGGACGGACTCTATGTAGGTACAGTTGGACGGAAATCACCCGCAGCAGCCGCAATCGGAGATGTCACTGCGACATGACATAGTCGCAATAGCGAGCAAAGAAAAGAAAATTTAGAAAAGCTGGTGAAGCTTTGCAACGCTGTAACTTTGAAATTGAAATTTGTAATTTCGATGAAACAAAAACTGTTATTACTTGCACGAGTACGCGCATTAAATGCAGTAATTTTTATAGTCATATTTTGATGTGTTGGTCATATTTTGATGTGTTGGTGTGACTCATTTCGTGTATTTTCATAAAAAAATTAACAGGTACATATTTGCCTTCTATCTCATTATTCTTGACTCATTCAATAATTTGTACCTGTTCTTAAGAAGAAGAAGAGCTTTTTTTCCCATTCCCCTAATTTTTTTGCAGTCGAGTTTTTCGTTTTTTTAATAATTATGTTTTTATTTTCGGCTTTTTAGTTCACTATCAATAAGTAATTTATATTTCTTAAGCTAAAAATTTGTTAGTTATTTTCTTCTTAAGTGTGGAGAGTTCTGCAAAACTGCAGGTTAAATTATATTTATGGAATCGCTATTTAATACCCTTCATTTTGATACCCCACTCTATGGATGCTTTAAACAGTCATTTTGATTTTTTTATTATTTTAATAAAGGTACTGTAAAGTGATGCGATCTCCTTGACTCTAGGGATTGTTTGTGGAGCCGTCTTTTCCGTCCTCCAAATTATAAGGAGCACGCGAATGAATTGTTTTATGGCGAGGATTTTCTATTGGCATGCGAGAGGTAAGTAAATCGGGAGCTGGTGCCTTCACAGTCTCCGCTACACGGGCCTTAAGCAGCAGTTCTAAAAAAATCTTTACGATATAAATTTTTTGTAGTGCTCGTGGAAAGTGAAGTGATACGATCTTCTTGACGCTAGGGATTGTTTGTGGTTGAAAAACGTATATTTGAATACATTCGAATGTCGCGTCACTTCATATTATAGTCCTAGCGGTACGCCAAAAAATGCTGCAAATGGTGTTAAAGGCATGAAAATCGGAACGATTGATTTAGGCCATAAGAATCAATTTGACCCGTAGCACGAAAAAAAAAAAAAAAAAAAAAGGAGAGGAGTTATGACGTCATCTTTTATTTGTATGGGAAAAAATATTTTTTTTGGTCCGAAACCTATTGTGTAAGGTATCTGATGAAAGGGCTTACTAAGCCGATTCAAAAAATGTATCACATCATTATATTTCAGTCACTTGTTTTAAATTAAAATAACAATAATTTTCAAAACATTGCAAGTTTGTAAGCTACAGTAGGTACGTACTCAGTGTCACTCGCGCTATCAAGACGAATCTAAGGACACCTCATACGTTAAAATCCTTCAAACCGTTTAGGCTGTAGCAGGGAACATAGAAATCTACATACATACTCTCGAAAAACATAACATAACCCTCCTTCTGCCGCAGTCGGGTAAATATTTGTCATACACCAATCCCTTACCCCAACCAACTCCTTAAATCCGTAAAGTTCGTTCTGAAGTCCTAATACCAGCTTCTAATATTTATCGCGTATCCTGTTCGGTGCGGAACTTTTTATCCAATTTGCAAGTTTACACAAACGCCTCGGGCTATCGATAACAACACCAGGTGCCTGTTCGTTTATTTAATTTTCGTAATCTCATTATATCTCAAGAGAATGTTGTTACGAAATAACATGATAAGGATAAAGATGAATCTGCATTATGTGATTTGTTTTTCTGAATGATTATAATGTTGATTAAGTAAATGAAATTTCCCAGGTAAAAGATTAACAGACTACAATACTATTTAACAATATTTTTTCTAGTGATTTCCTCAAAGACTAAGACTTAAATGCAAAATTATGACATATAAAATAATTACAACAAAATATCTACAACACCAATTCACTTCCCCAAATTAATAATTTGATTATTTCGTAACGTTAACACCTTAACTTTTTACTTCGGATTTTTTCAAACAAAAATTTTGTCAAATATTTTTCTCAGTAACAAGATGCGCTTGTTCAGAGAAAAATATTTGCTTCCAAATCGTTTCCTGGCCGCGGTCGTGCGAGGATAACCGATCTTATTCTTGTGGATACAGGCGAGGGGACAAAAATTGCACAAAACAAACAAGAATTAATGGGGATAAGATAAGAAGCCAATTTGTAATGTCCCCAAGAGATTTAATTTGGAGATGAATCGGTGAGATTTAATTTGTAGTTGATGTGGGTGGGTAGCAGGGTTTTGTGGAGACAGAACAATCTATTGAAGAAAGAATCAACGCTGTAAACCAATATTGGGAATTAGGATATTTATTTGCGAGTTGATTCTGTTTTATAGGATTCCAGGTAATTTTTTATTCGTCTGCCTTTCTGTTCCTATTCTTTTATTTTATAAATTCTGACTTCTGACTCTAATCTTTAATATCGTGTATTTGAAGTGAATAACAGTTAGTTGCAGTTCAGTTTACATCCACAGTTTTCGATGAGAACTTTGGAATGAGACAGGGTTATTTTTGTATGGTTGTTGTTACATGGTAAAATTAGCCATTCAAATAACGGCCTAGCCCAGCCTGGTCGAATTAGCGTTTCCGTCTAAACGGCGCCGTTCAACTAATTTGAACAGTTGGCTATTGATATTGTATGATATTGTATAATGCACGTAGCAACAGTGTTGTAAACCAAATAAAAAGACAACTTGAATAAGTTTTTTGTAAGAAATTCATTTCAAAAGTTTATACTCAAGCTCCTGTAGCTATGTAAAATTTCAGCTCAATCAGACACTGAAAAGTGGTTAAAACTTTGCTTACAAGATTTAACCTGAATGGACACACTTAAACTATACATACACTACAAGTTAAATAAAAGCTTCTAAAAACCTTCCATCTCTCGCTCGAATATAACCTCATTCGCCACCGCTCGTCAGTGGCGATAGCGCTATTTATCAGACCTTTGTCTCGCAGGACAGTCGCGCGACTAATTGCCGCTCCCCTCGCCGTGACATCATCTGCCACGTGATAAATAAGCGCTGATTACGGGAGGCAGCGCACTGTGTTAGCAACTTACTCAATATGTCGAAGACACAAAGTGAATCATGGTAGAGCCGCACCAGGAAATTAACAGACTTATAATATGGTATTTGTTTTGGTATCTGCTAATGCAGTGGTAACCACTAGGGGCGCTACGTGTTTATCTTAATAAAATAAATTTTACTAATACTATAATTGCGAAAGTTTGGATGTGTGTTACTCAATCACGGCGGAACGGCTAAACGGATCCGCATGAAATTTGGCAAATATATAGATTGTGGTCAAGATTAGTATACAAGCTACTTATCTTCTATCTTGTGTCATTCATGTTGTAAGTACGTGGGCAAAGCCGCGGGTGGAAAGCTGATAATACGCGGTCGCGAGCGTTTTGTACCTACCGAGTCTTCGTAGACGACAAAAATGTAGAATATATACGTCACAAGAATGGTAAATTTGTTTATCAACAAATTCAGCACTTTAAGCATTTCACGTATATTTGCAGAATTTATGAATTGATATTTTTTTTATATCACGCTAGTACTGAAGATGTGCTTTTGATATTAGTGCCTTATGTGTGGTATTGTTTTTGTTTTTAGGCACAAAACGAATGTCTGAAGTGATTGTGAAAAATATAGTATAATAAATTAAACTAAAACTCATTTAAAAACACAACTCAAAATGACCGAATGGTCCAGTAGGTAGTTGTGTGTGAAATATTCGCGAGATTATATCGTGTGGTTTTATTTCAATAAATTGTTTTATTTTTAATAGTAGATTTGATTTAAGGCTGAGTTAATATACCGTTTTAACAAAAGTAAGACTTCACCAAGCTAATAAAATAAGTAAAATAAACTTCAAAGCTTCGAATCATTTCACGCGATGACAACTCAATGTGGACCCTTGCAGTTTCAGTATATTTTGCTCCTATTGTGTCCAAAGACAGAGGGACTGTTACTGAACCAAATGGTCTTCTTTTGTGTTCGAATGCGGAATTTACGAGGGCCCCCTCAATTAGGTACTTACTTGGTGCTTTGAGTTTTTGTACGAGCTCTTTTTGGGTTCATTATCTGGATAGGCTTCAATAAATTTCTTGGAAGAGAATGCAAGTGATTTTGTTAATCCTCCCAAGAATAATTAGATCTATTGCTGGTTAAAAGGGGTCGGGGATGTGTAGTAAGTATTCCGAATGCCAGATCTTTGTTTATCAAAAAAAGTTTATTAGGGCATAACGTAACTACGTAAATCTTAATTATAATGAATTAATTTTTGTATAAAAGTTGATTCGAAATTAAATGAATGTAAGAGATCTAGGAATACAGGTTACACTATAAAATATACCTTTAATAAAAACAAGTGACTCTCCACGTTTTTACCAGCGTAATACTAGTTCCTGTAAGAAAATCGGGATAAAATGCAGTCTAAGTCACTCAGAAATTATGTAGCTTTACACTTGTGAAAGAATTTTCAATATCGGTCCAGTAGTTTTGAGTTAATCCATTACAAACAAACAAAACATCAAATCCTTCCTTTTTATAATATGTGTATTGTGTATAGATAGTATTTTAATAAACATGCTAAAATACTAAAAAACTAATTAAACCCAAAACTGATAGAGTTAAAAGCTCAAAGAAAGCAGTAATAATTGCCATTCATAGTTGCTTTATTGAGTGTTACGAAAGTAAACTAAATTGATTCCGTAACTTTGTTGAAGTTGGACGGTCGGGCAAGTTGTTAGCCCCCGCTAACAACTAGCTAGTTGGCTCGAAAACTACGAATACACATAGGTAGGTATAGTAGGTCGCTAGTAGGTACGCGCAGCTCATCAGGTCGATTAAAAACTATAAGTGATTTTAAACCTTAACTTCTTGAAGACTAGAACCAAAATTAAACAAGGAATTTGTGGTCTCGAAACCCTTGAATGTTGTAATAATCTTAACATGAATTTAATAATAGAAGCTTCTCTTCAAGAAGGCGTTAGTATTGATTCCTATTGTTCACCTCAAAATTCAAAGCAGAGTCCCTCCAGTCTCCTTGCCGGTTCTAAAGATCCTTTCATTACAAATGGTGCGCAAAATTACCAAGTTAAAATTAATATAAAATATTCCAGGCCTACATTATTATTTTTTTGAAAAAATTTAAGTTGCTTCAAATTGTGGGTGAGTGTTTGGACAAACACATCCACAAATGGATTTTTATGAACAAAAACCTTATCTGTAACAATGGGTTTTGGTAGAAGGCAAGGACCCTCACATGTCATGAAACGGGAACCTTCGTCCTTCGAATTGATTCTTAAATACAAATACAAATAACTTTATTCAGTCTCACAATATGACATTACAAAAACAATAAATTTTACATAAAAGTTGTACAGTGAAACCGAAACGGTTACCACTCAGCATAATGTTGCAGCATGTGCATCACCTGCAACGCTGGTATTATGTGGAACCTTTTATTATTAAAAGTGTGTGCGTGTACATTCCGTGATATGAGCAATTTTTTATTTTTTTTTTTAGTTTTAGCAAGTTATTAAAGAAAGGCAAATTATTCCAATAAATAGTTATAGTTATAGGTACAGTCGTCTGTTACGTTTCCATTTGTTGATAAAGCAAGTATTCTTTAAATTTACGTTTAAATGAAGTTTTATTATTTCTTAGGTTGTACTCCGGATTGATTATACCATCTAAAATAAATAAATACCTAATCATGAAAAGTTCTCGAAGCTCCTCAATAAACTAACCTAAGTAATTAAATTCACATCAATCATAGTCCATCAGAAAATGTCACTATAAAATAAAATAAAATTCTCTCACGAATGATTAAAATTTTTTTTTTTGATTCTTATGTCGGTTCTGGTTGTCGACTCAAAATTCGATTCTACACCTTCTATTCTACATCCGAAAGATAGTCCTCATAAAAACTAACCCCGTTAACTGGACTCCATATTCTTCATATAAGCCAGTAGATGCAGTTGTACATTTCACTTACCTATTAGGCAAGAGTGTACCGTTGTGCAAGCCGGCCGTGGCTGCAACTTGTTAGCGGGAGCGTCTGCCGAAAATTGCAGTTGTTTTGTTGGACGGTGAACGTTGACCTCACCTGGGGTTAAAAGGCTTCGTCCATACCCACACTAACATGAGAAATACCGTACCGTAGTCACTCTAACCTCTTTGTCTACTTTCATAGAATAAGTTTTATTGGCGGGTCACTCTATACCTACAACAAAATACATATACCTATACCGTGATTATACAATGCCTGCTTGGTTACTGAAAAACTGAAAATTCAGTCTTCTAGTTTTATCCACAACGAAGTTATAGGGGGTTGAAAACGGCCTGAACTGCTTCGAAAAAAGGACGGTTTTTTTGCTCGACTAGGCGGGGGCACTGCCGTGCCCCCAGATACTTAGATATAGTAAAAACGCAAAATGATCTCATAAAGTTGGTAGGTACTAGTTATTTTTATCAAATTATTTAACAAGCTGGTTGCTCGCCCGTTTTGTCCTAAGGAAGATATTTTGAAGATACCGTAGTGATTACTTGCTCAGTGTTCACCTCCTGGTTTACTAAATTACTCGCAATGTTTCTATGAATGAAACATTCCGATTTTAAATTATTTTTGGGCATTTACCTACAATGCTATTCTGAAAGTAAAGGAAAAATTGTGATAGTAAAAAACCACCACCAGCCCTGCAAGTAATCCTGCCTAGTTACTTACAGGGCTGTTAGTTTTTTACTATCGTAATCACAACACACAATATTAGGTTGGAAGCCACGAGAAAGCTTGGTTGTTTTTAATTGATCACCAAAATTAAGTAACCCAACCCACAAAAATACTAAGTTAGCACCTAAAATACCGAAATGGACACTGAACAATTTGTGTGCATTTCAGTATTTTAGGTGAAAGCTTAGTATGTTTTTGTGGATTAATTTATTATTTCTCTTGAAAGATGTACTTATTTTCATATTTCATGGCAAAAAAATTTTGCTACTTATGATGAATGAAAATGTGAATGAAATAATAAGATTGATTTCGTTTGTTTCGCGAGCTCACATAGTCCGCGTGCAAAAAGTTCCCACGCAGAGTGCTAGAATCCAAGGCATTTTCAGTTCAGGTTAATTATCGTACCCTACTGTTTGACAATTTGTTCAGGTGTGGTCCTGCTATTAGTCTAAGGCCCGATTTCACCAATGATATTTAAACGCGATTAACGCTAAACGTGTTTAAAACGTATTTCTGTCCCTGTCACATTCAAACAGATGACAGAGACAGAACTATGTATTAAACACGTTTAGCGTTAATCACGTTTAAATATCAGTGATGAAAGTCGCCCTAAGTGCCTGTTTCACAATGTCCGATTAGGAGATACTTTCCAGTTTAATTGACAATTTTGTATGGACTATCTGTCAATTAACAGCTAATGAGAACTTACTTAGACACTGTGAAACAGGCCCTAAACGTAACAACAATTTGTTAAGAAATGCGGTTATTTTTGCGAAAAAAGGCGTCAGCTTGAACATTCCAACAATGGCGGCAGAGGTGTGCGTGCGACGAGCGGATCGTTCGTCGGTTTCCGCGCGATCGGTCACAAGCCGACTCGGTGCGTCCGCTTCGTTGCCCCTCCACTTTTCTTGATTTTTCACGGACATTTTCTTCCCGAGATAAAGCGTGATTCTTTTGTGGGAACAAAAACTTTTTATCGCTTAAGATGAGTGCACATGATAGAAAAGTTTCTGAAACTTTCTCGGCCGTATGCACCGCGACTTGTGTGTTTTCTTCCATTTTTAAGAGGAAGACTGTCTGCGGTGCTGATAAGTCACGTTTGAAAGTGCTCCTTGCTAAAATGTATACACGATGTATACATAAAATTCTTCAATAAGTATTCACGGATTGTGTTTATTATTATTCAAACACGATTAGGAGTTTAAAAAACGAGCCTTCGCAAGTTTTTAATAGTACCTATCCCACGAAGGTTTTAATACTTAGTTATGTGCAGTCTCATACACTACTTTATCTACACTCGTATACATTTATCATATATAAAAATATGCCAGATCTATTACGGTCTATACCTTCTAAACTTCAGAATTCTAATTAAAAATGTTACTTATGGCTGCCGGCTAAAGAAGGGCTTGGAAGAGTTGGAAGTCAAGGCCGGTAAATCCTACGGTTGCCATGGAGATTGTAAAATTAAGAAAAATAGGTGTAAGTACTATAATAAATGACGTACTTATGTATCATAATTATTATCATTAGGATACATTTTTTAATTTGTTTTATTTTTAAATTTCTTTAAAGTTGACTATGGCATAAAGTACGTGTGTGTGAATATTATAACACAAGTGTAGATAAAGTTACATAAAGTAAGTCATAACAACTGATAAGTGTTTTGCAATTCATGATGGAGAAAAAGACCATCAAAACTCTATCTTCATAATTTTCCGACCAATCAAGTTTTAAAATTTAAGACACGGTAATTATAAATTCTGATAGCAGGTGTACCGTTATAAATGCATTAAGACGGTATCAAAAATGACTTAATATGAACACCATTAATTATGTCAGGCTGTTGCGGCAAATCTTAACGAGCCCGCGAAACGTTCTGGTAATTAGGGAAAAGAGGAGGAACCAACTATATAAATCATTCTGGTCGCAAAACCACCGGGTTGCTTGTAATTTCCTTGGCTTGTTTAACGTCAAACAAGAATAGAAGATTCATAAATACACCGAGCCCACGCATTGTAGACTAAGCGTGGCCTTCAGTTACCAAATTACGCTTTACATTACACATTTAGTTCAAACCAATTTTATCAATGTTCATCTATTTTATTTAATATTAAATTTCAAATAATCCTGTTATCCTCACTCATTACATTACGATGGTTATTTTTGTGTAACAACTCTATAAACGACTAAAGAATTTGTTTAATATATCATCATTTTGTCTTGCCTTTATGATATGAATTTTATATCATGTAAATATCTGACGCAAAATTTTAAATGACTTGCAAATGAACAGAAATTTGGAAAATTTTCTTCACAGAAAGTTATTGTTTCTTGCCGTAGAAGTAATGAGATGGCGGTTACATTAGGCGAAATTTATCGGTGCTTTTATAACGGGCAAATTGAAGTTGCGAAAATGGAAGGCATATTTGTTGGTAAGCTTGCTTTATATGTTGAACGCAGTCACCTTATGTGTTAAAATTAGGTACAACACATTTTTGAAAATCTACCGTTTTTCGGAGCTCATAGCTAGACAACTATTGGGAGTAGGTAAAACATGGATAGGACTGAAGTTGTATAAAATTTTATTAACTTGCTTTACCTTCTACAATAAAATTTGCTATGACGCATCGTTTTCAAGATGTAAGCAAAAAACGTACCTTCTTTGTACCCCCGAAGTGAGCCAAAGGAAGCAGGCACTTTTGGTATGTTTGTCTCCTAACTAGCCCAAATAAAGTTCCGAAGATCATCTAGATTCTAGATGATGATTCTAGTTTAGAATCATTCATTGACTAGACTAGTTTTACAAATCCATAGTGTATTTTTTTTTACTGAATAGTAATTCGGTCCTGATAGGTAAACACATTCTTGTAAGTATAACTTTCATGCTAAATCGAGTCATGGCTGTTAATATTGGCAAGGTTATAGATCAAAGAAAAAGCAAAATATCTCTAGAAGTCCCGCCTGAAAGCTACTTATAGGGCTCGTGGTTTTTTACCATCACATTTTTCCTACCTATACCTCTAGAAGTATTTACTAAACTATGTACTTACCTGCTTAAGCATAAGTTCTAGAACATAAAAGCAGACCTATTGTACACACGGCAGCACATCAGACTATACATGTTGACCTTGAGACCGCCTTTATGCCCTACGTAATAAAAGCTGTTATCGCAGTTCAACTGTATAACTTGATGTGCTGTCGAGTGTACTTGAACTGTCCATGTAAATACTTGAGAGAGCGGCGGTATAATTTAAAGAAAAGTGTGTTTGATAGGTATACTAAATCATCAAAGTACACCAAGCAATTATAGGTGGGTACAGGCTTACCACGTAAAGTTCTAAGCTTAAGTCGAATTGAAAACATTAGTTAAACCAAAATGCGCGCAAAAAGCTCAGTAACAGACATAAATACGTTTAAAAACCAATTTGTCTTTCTCTCACGCCGTTTAATAAATTCTGCTAGAATCCTAGATTAAACACCATCTCGACAGCGGCAAGGGGTTAATGTTTGTACACCCTAATTGAATACATTCTCGGTTTGGAGTTCTGTACGCCGGAGATCGTAGTAAATTTCAATGATGTGTTGCGTCGCACTGCGGCTTGAGTATACTGTGTCACGTGCAGTATATTGCCCATGTTATTATTTTTATCCAAGAAAAGGAGCTTTTCTTAGCGGTGCGAATTTAGGAAGTATTCTTTTATTTTTGCTGTGAAGATTTCATATTTGGTTTGGTTTTATAGAATTATTCAAACAGAAATATAATCTGGAACACGTAAGTAATACTTTCTTTATCATTATAACTGGGAAAGGAAAAATTGTGATTTAAAAAAAACACCAGCCTTGCAACTAATTTTTAGGCGGGATTTGAACCCGCGCCCCCATTAATCCAACCCGATCGATGCTCTGACAAATCGCTCGCATACAATATAATTTTTTAAACATCCGTTGAATAAAGATTTTAAATTATTTTTATGCATTCATAATGCTTTTGAGATTGTAAATAATTTTTATGCATTCACAATGCACTTCTGTAAGACAGTTTAGGAAAAATGCGATAGTTAAAAACCACAAGCCATTATGCCATGAATGAGTATTCCGCCTGAAAGCTACTTATAGGGCGCGTGATTTTTTACTATCACCTTTTTCCAATGCATTCGTCATTCATAATGCTATTTTATGTTACTTTGACTCACATTTATTGCACACAATAAAAACCTGCGAATTAGACAACAATCTTATTAGTCTTATGTACTGAATCTTGTAGTGCAACATTGTATATTTTTAAAGTTATTATTAGAAATAATATTTGTTTGTTTACTAGATGTGTATCGTATACATTCAATTTTAATGAATTGCAAGTGGTGTTCGTGTATGAATGAAACATCGAAAGTAAGTGAATGTCAAGTTAACAGTGGACGTAGTATTTTTTTGTCCTCTGTGACAGTGGTGTGGCTCATATAGAGTGCTAACGTTCCCACTGAGTGCACTCTACGAGTGTCTATTCAAGCCATTCAAGTGTCAGTGAAATTATTTTTCATCTTTCCTCTGATTCAGGAGTGAAAGAGGATTTATATAATAGGTTACCTATGAAATTTCCGTTTTCTATGGGGAAATAGTAGGAAGTTGGAATCGGCATACAAAGATTTTTCTTGGACATGTGAACTCCGAATTCAACGAAACTATCGAGATATGATCAGACAAAATTATTCTAACTAGTTATTGCCTATAATCACTTTGGACTGTCTTAGAATTAAAAAAAAAACTGTTCTAAGCTGTCAAATTGACGACAACCAAAGAGCGATACTTTGAAGCAGTTATAAAAAATTTGGACGCGTTTCTTAGATGTTTAACATGACGACATACTCTATTTTTGAAACTGACTATTAATTTTGATATATTGATATTAATTAAAAAATTAGAGACCAATAAACATGTGAGAAAAAGACGGCAATTTCATATGTAAAGACCTATTATTTGCAAAGGTATTGCGAAAGCTGAATTTACAGAATAATGTTTGTACTTTTTTTAATTTAAAGCTACGAATCCTTCTCTCGGATCTCGTGTTAGCTATTTTTGTGCATGCGGTGACAGTAAATTAATGCCATGCTTTAGTTGCTTGCTTAATGTGTAATCCGAACCTCGATAAAAGTGTATTTGAATTTAAATAGTCTAGTTTTATATTTTACTAGTTATCATCGTTATCCCACGGGAATATTATTTTTTTACGGGTTAAAAAGTTACAGGTTACAAAGTATCTGTGACCCAAATTTCAGCCAAATCCGTTCGGCCGTTTTGGCGTTATTGAGCAACCAACATCCAAACATCGAAGGTTTCACATTTATAATATTAGTTTGCAAGTATACATAAACCAATTAATTATTATACATTATTCAGCGATGAATTTTCCAGCCCTCCATTTGGCTTTAAACCAGCAGATTTTAGCAGGCACAAAAATCTAACCTACTTTTAAGACGTAAATAGTAGTGTTGCCGTTTCCAGACATCAGTGGGAAGCGAGCCGCGTGAATGTGAAGTAATCAGAGCCGGGTCCTCGGCATTATCTCCGAGTGCAGCCCTCCCGACTGCAGCTAGGGTTTCCAACGTAAGACACAAAAAAGTTTAGAAGTAGCATGTCAAGCAGTCTCGCATTTAGTACCTTCTGAGTGAAGTGTAAAATCGAAAACCAGCACAGTCTGCCATGACAACGTGAAAAAAATCCAAATTCGTACAATACGGGAAAATGAATAGACCCCAGTACTTAGTACGAAAAACTGTCGTTACGGTAATCGAATAGTAAAACCACAGTAAATAATATATATGCTACTTCATATATAAACTGTGGTAAAACTATACTATCATTCAACAGCTGTCAAAGTGCCGATGTCAAACATGTACTGAATTTTAGTGCCTCATATTATGATCGAAAGAGGCGCTGCTCTGGTTTTCATGCTAAATGATTCAATCACGTTAAGCATTACGATAACGATAGTTTTCAACGATCATGATACGCATTTTGTACAGAATGAAGCGTAAAATCGGAAAGAAGATAGTTAGCCATCATGGCAGCTTGAAGAAGTTCAAAATCATACAAAGTACAATGTATAGAGGGTTTTTTGAGCAAAGGGTTATTCGAAGCTTACCCCGGCCACTTACAACTTCTGACTTCTTTCGCATTTCTGCGGTACGGGTCTTTGTTGTTTTGCCAAAGGTAGTTTCAATGCGTGCTTGTTACCTTTTTCTAGTTTTTTTGCAGTTCCCAAAACTAACCTTTCTTATGTTCTATAAATAAATATTGTTCAAAATTCTGTTTCTATGACGGCTGGCATCTGGAATTTATGTCTATTTTATAAATGATAATTTTCGATCAACAATAGTACTAGATGAAGGCTCACGAACTAAACCAAAAATGGCTGAGAAAAAAGGTTAATAATGTACGATCTTATGTCATAAATGACAGGAACTACTTATTTTATGCTCAAGCCATCAGTGGACGCATAATTTCTCAGCCGTGTAACCGTGTTTGTCTCTCCAACTATGAATCTAGTTGTTATTGTTGATCGAAGATGATAATAGTAAAATTGTGCACGAAGGCCTACAAATTAATATGAGCAAAAACTAAGATTTGCATTTCTTTTTTTCAAAACTGTTCGTGTTATTTTTACTTTTTGCATTCACAAAAGATTCACAATGCAATTTTTATTATTAAAATAAACGCTGGCTAAACAGCGCGAGTAGACGTATTGGAACTATTCGATGCGTCTTCTAACGACTCCGTAGGTCAGTGGTTACCTGTATTCCCGTTATTTCACCCGGACAGTAGTGGGTCTAGTCCCATTGGAGCTAGTTGTGACGTATGACGGGTTGATTTTTTCTAATACTTCCTTTTCAATAATGAAAATGGCATTTTGATATCAAAAAGTAAAAATAATTTGAAATAGAAATTATTTCATCTTTATCGATTGTCAAATATCGATATTTCTTTAGAGTGTGAGGGTATCTTCACATTGATGAAATAAACGCAGGATAAACAGTGCGTAAAGAACTATTGGAAAAATTCGACGCGTCTCTTGATGACTTCGTGGCTCAGTGGTTAGAGCATTCGCCCGGACAATGAAAGATCATGGGTTCGAGTGCCATCGGAGGTCGATCGTGATTTGATCGGATCCGATTGTCGAATTTTTTCTATACATAATTTTCAATAACAAACTGTTCATTATTGTTCCCCATACCCAAAACATAGATTATTAGTCGTAAAAAAAGTGGTAACCCTAAAATGCAGCCCTCCGAGTGTCCATTCAGTCGTGAGACAGTTGCATTCCGATTTCTGTGCTTTTATTCAAAACTTTATATGTGACATTTTAGTTAATGAAACTTAAAATCTGCAGACTGAGATGAGAGAAGTTTTTCTTGTTGCAGTAATTTCATTGAAAGCATAATTTCATCATAAATTATAACTGTTCGACGTTAATATTTTAGGTAATGCTTTGGTTTAGCTCTAAATCCATTTGGTATTCAAATTCATATTAGGTATATTTATTCATAGATTAAAAAAAACAGTTGTTTTTCATGACAAGTTATGAATTCATCCGCTTTCCAATATTGCACCCCAATATCGAATAAAACTTTCGTTGGCGCGCTTTTAACTTAACTTTTAGCTGGTTGAAAGTTAGCCATTAGTTTTAAGCTATGCTATTACTGCTCTACTCCTCCATTTTCAGTCTTTAATTATCTGCAAAATGCCGCACGTAAATCCAAAAGAAAACTTTTGCAGGTCACTGCTTTTCCTAGATAATTACCGACATATTTCAAGCTACATGAAAATATGCAAATTATTAAATATCTATGATTTATTTTTTTACTAAATTCAAAAAGGAGGAGGTTATATATTATGTACTACTCTATGTATTTTTATGTACCTATGCTACAGACTTATTTGTCTATTGAAGACTGAATTTCATTATTTTGTAATTTTATTAAAGCTACTTGAGAACTCTATTTAAACACATCTTAGATTTCTGCGCGAACTGTCCATATAAATAAAAGACTTTCACGGATTTTCAAAGGTGCCGAAACGTCGGATAAACCAAAAAATCTCAAAAAACAACTAAAATTTAACCAAGTTGTTAAATGAATTGCGTGAAAAAATCCGTGAAAATCTTTTATTTATCTCTAACCGTTCGCTTTAGTTTATCCGACGTTTCGGCACCTTTCCAGGGACCGAAACGTCGAATAAACCAAAAAATCTCAAAAAACAACTAAAATTTAACCAAGTTGTTAAATAAATTGCGTAAAAAAATCCGTGAAAGTCTTTTATTTATATAACTCTATTTAAAATAAAATAAAGAAAATAATTTGTTTCCGAGAAGATACAGAAATGAGAACGAAATATTGCAATCGAATCTCGCATTTTTCCCTCGAATGCCATTTTCCAATACTTTCTTTAACATTATAGCGGATTTTCCATTTTGCTTTACTTGATGTACCGATCAAAATTTCCACACTCCGTCCTCTTTTTTCCTGTGAAAAACCAACACCATCCGATTAAGTGCAGTTTCACGTACAAGCGTTGAGAGAGCAATCAATGGCTGTATTATTACTGCTTATGAATTTGTAATTGCTTGATGTTTGATCGGGTTCTCGACGTGAGTTGCTTATTAATTAAGTTGGATGCAGTTTAAATTAGTGCTGAGTGCCTGAGTGGACGTGCGGCGCGATCGGGAGCCAATTTTCTGTACGATGATAATTAACTTTGATATTTTTGGAGCGTTCCTAATAAATTATTTTATTTTCTTACTGATGGATGTTAGATGAATAGGTACTTGCTAGGTACCTTTATGGGGTTTATGCATAATCATAATCCGCATGCTTCAAAAGGTCCATAGTCAAATTTTTCAGAAGATCCTGTTAATCTTATTGGCACTTATCTTCGAAATAATTTAAACAAGTCTCTAACAATACAAACCTGCTACAGACTCGAATAATAGTTACAACAAATGCAATGTAGGGAAAACTCTACATTGCATTTGTTGTAACTATTATTTGTAACATTCTGCAATTTGTTTTTACTCTATGAAGCTTTTATTTGTTTGAATATAATACAGAATGCTGACACTAGAGAAGCTTCAAATATATTTGAACCTAAAATTGCTGATTCAACTGGTTCTAATATTCGCAACTTCCGTTCCAAAACTAAATTCCGGCGAATCGTAAGCGTTGCGCCCTTCCAGTTGGATTCTAACCCGGCTTGTATGTAAATAGTCATAACGTATGATAAGCAGGCGTGCCCCACCGTATGCTAAAGAACCGGGTTCCCGCACTGCGACGCAACATGTCATTAAAATTTACCGAAACCGCTGCGATTCGGCGAATGAAACAA
The DNA here is from genome assembly GCA_949710035.1 of Crambus lathoniellus. Classification (NCBI taxonomy): domain Eukaryota; kingdom Metazoa; phylum Arthropoda; class Insecta; order Lepidoptera; family Crambidae; genus Crambus; species Crambus lathoniellus. The sequence goes on from OX453297.1 coordinate 16,408,143, forward strand.
TCCACGTACCGCATTTATGTACTACGACGGTATGACGTCATTGAAATGGTTAACGATAGTAGGCTAAATGCCTACGAGTGGAATAAAAAGAGTGAGTGCATATGGATGCGTCAATCGATTCTCATGCTGCTGTAGCGTAGCTTCGGACTTGGTATTTAGAGCACACAACACTCCCTTTCATTCTTGATTTACTGACTATTGGACTACTATTATTTTTTTTTTATTTTTTTTTTATTTATTTGGATCACCAACAATTGTTACAATAGTACATATACAAAAAACTCTTATCAGTAACTTATTTTAATGCACAACCACTTAAAGGTGAACACAGCATGCTTTGTGTAACAGTTCAAGTATTAGGTAATTAATTTAGAAGAGTATTTAAGAGTGTATGTGTGTGTGTGTATGGGTGTGTGTATGCGTGTATGTGTTATAGTATGCGTGCGTAAAGAAGGATTGAGCTATTGCTATTATTAAGCGCGAGATGATTTTTGTTCAAAACTACTGACATATTAAGTATTTGATTACTTTCTTTCTAATTGAGCTGGGGGATTCGTGATATATATCAACAATATCACTAACTTTGTTAAGGGATTGGCATAATCTTGAGATGGGCGAACTCGAACCAAGGACGGTTCTGCTCTGCGGGGGGCAAAGTGGTGTGATTGGTTTGCGTGGTATTCTGGCTGGTGCTCGGAATTTTATAAGTACCAGCAGCTGCGGGGAATCTATGATATTTTTAATAATTTTAACACCAAACGCAGTATCCAGTATTTCTCGTCTATCAGACAGTGATATCATACCGAAAAATTTACGCCTTTCAGCGTAGGAACCAAGTTCTCTGGCTTTACCTATAGAAAAAGCTAAGTATCTAACGAAGCGTTTTTGAAGTCTTTCTATGCGAAGAGAATGATTAGCATAGTGAGATTATGATTACTTTACAGTGTTTTTAATCAAATCATACCTATTGTTGGTTAACTAACCGACTTTATGTCAAAACAGACTAGGTAATTATTTATAAATTAAATATTAAACTTTTAAATGCTTCCAAGCCAGCAACGAGCTTCACAATAGCTCAAGAATTAGTGGGAGTTTTAATCTATTAACTAGCTGCTGCACGCGGCTTTACCCGCATCGTACCCGTTCCCATAGATAATTGGTATAAAATATAGCCTATATCAATCAGGAATAATGTAGCTGGTGAAAGAGTTTTTGAAATCGGTCCAGAAGTTTTTGTGTTTATCAATTACAAACATACAAACAAAAAATCAAATAACATTTTAAACTTATATGGTCATTATCGCTCTAACTATTATGAAAAACGGGACTTTTACCATGTTTAGATTTATGTTCTAGTTTTTCAGTTACTCCGTGATGGTGTGTGCAACTGCGGCGAAATATAGGGAAGGACGGCGAAAATAAATGTATACATGGTAAAAATCCCGTTTTTCATAATAGTTATAAAAAATCAAATCTTTCCTATTTAAGTAGGAATAGGTACAGGTACAATAGGTACTAGTATACTTAGATGACGCCAAATGTCCAAAGATACCAACACAGCGTCAGGAAACTGTAATAACTGTTGTCTTATAGACAAAAACAAAAAAGAATGTCTTATTCGATTTGCGCTGCTATTCTTCTTATTCGCGTCACAAGTTGGCTCTGTTTATTGTCTTTATAGTTTTCCCTTTGTGGGGTGATTGGCCCTTTGAAATGTTTATGGAGAGGATTTTGACTGATTGCGTGGCGACTTGTGTCTGATGTATTATTCGTGATGTGTTGAGTACAACATGGCATACATATTAGTTGGTGTATCTAGAAAATAAAACGTTTTTGAAAAAAAAATGTAACCGCCTTCAAAACGGATCTTCAAACAAAAATTAACAAACACTAAAAAACGAAAAAAATAATAAGATTTTTTAATGCAAAGGACGATGATACGTGACTTTTTCTAATTTATCTTGGTACTTCCTAAACTGTTTGAAGTCGGTGCCGTCTTATACGTATTGAGGTAATTACGTCCTACACCTCACGCTTGGGACCGGGTTTTTTTAATATGTTAGTTATTTCACTCAGTATATTTCGTTCTTATTCTTTTTGGCTTGGCACCGACTTCAAACAGTTTAGGAAGAACCAAGATAAATTAGAAAAAGTCACGTATCATCGTCCTTTGCATTAAAAAATCTTATTATTTTTTTCGTTTTTTAGTGTTTGTTAATTTTTGTTTGAAGATCCGTTTTGAAGGCGGTTACATTTTTTTTTCAAAAACGTTTTATTTTTTGATTTTTAGTGAAGTAGCTTAAGAAACTACATGGTGATTATGATAAATTGTTGTAAATATCCTATCCGTTACGGAATTCAGCTTTCCATCTTTAGCTACTTAGATAACTTGAAGGAATACAACTGAAGGTCTATTCGTGCATATGGTATTTATAAAACATCATAATATAACTCCTAACTGTTGAGGAGTTTCACCTCTCATCAGCAGCTCACCCTAATAACCTGAAAGAATATAACTATTGGCCCATACGTACGATTAATACTTAAAGAAATATTCTCCAGCTCCTAACCGTTAAGGAGTTGTAGCTTCCATCACCAGCTCATCACTATGAGATGATGACTACCAGATGCAAATACTTGACTAACTTCAAAAATAAATGGAACGCATAAGGCTTGCCTATATTTGAGAATTTCTGTCAATTTTCCTGGGATTTGATCCCCTGGTCCTGACTTGGTGAAAGTAAGATCAGGTCAGAAGTACCAACTTTCGAAAAAAAAAATATTTTGAAAATGATCTCCAATTTGATGAAACTATGAAATCGTCCATATACCCAAATAGAGTCTAAATACACATTATTCAGGATAACTCCTGAACTTCTTGCCAGTTCTTGATAAAATTTGAATGGGACCACACGAGAAGCGTCACCTTTTAAATAAAAAAAGAATTATCCAAATCGGTTCATTAACTAAAACGTTCTGAGGTAACACACATAAAAAATAAAAAAAAAAATAAAAAAAAAAATTATACAGTCGAATTGATAACCTCCTCCTTTTTTTGAAGTCGGTTAAAAATAACAAGATCCTGAGTTTATTGAATTCAACACTCTGTAATATGGTTCTCTGAAGTTTAAAAAAAATATTAGTTTTGTTCCTACGACAACCACTTTTTTGGGACACAATGCCGATATAAATGTTAGTTAACCCCTTTTTTCAATGGAACCATTGTAAATGAAATAAGTTATTTAACTACTCAGTCTAGCTGTTCCTCATACCTATAGAATATTTCGAAAGTTTTTTTTAGAAGAACTCAATGCCATAGCACAAAGGAAACATTATAACGCGCGATATGATATGGTACGGCAAATTACCCCACTAAGGTGTAAGCAAGACGGCATGCCGTACCATATCATATCGCGCGTTATAAGCCGCTCATGCTAGGCCGGCTGGAGGAAGCTTATTCCATTCCACATCTTACAAGTTCGGGATAGGAACTAACGTGATGACAGCGATTGTTCGGGACAATCGCTGTTTTCCTGAACTGAATTTCAAGTAACTGAATGTTAAGAATTCTTCTTAATAGATGCTTCTTTTGTTACAGAAATGATGACGTGCCGGCTGGGATCCCAAAGGCTGGGTGGCTCGCGCGGCTCGCTGCAGGCCAGCGCTGCCTGCACCGCCGCCAGCGAGCTGGACCTGTCCACGCGCTCCAGGCGAGCTCACAAAGCCAGGTCAGACATTAGTAGGGTTGTGGTCATGATGACGTGCTGGCTGGGTCAGGACGGCTGGGCGGGTCACGCGGCTCGCTGCAGGCCAGCGCTGCCTGCACCGCCGCCAGCGAGCTGGACCTGTCCACGCGCTCCAGGCGAGCTCACAAAGCCAGGTCAGACATTAGTAGGGTTGTGGTCATGATGACGTGCTGGCTGGGTCAGGACGGCTGGGCGGGTCACGCGGCTCGCTGCAGGCCAGCGCTGCCTGCACCGCCGCCAGCGAGCTGGACCTGTCCACGCGCTCCAGGCGAGCTCACAAAGCCAGGTCACACATTAGTAGGGTTGTGGTCATGATGACGTGCTGGCTGGGTCAGGACGGCTGGGCGGGTCACACGGCTCGCTGCAGGCCAGCGCTGCCTGCACCGCCGCCAGCGAGCTGGACCTGTCCACGCGCTCCAGGAGAGCTCACAAAGCCAGGTCAGACATTAGTAGGGTTGTGGTCATGATGACGTGCTGGCTGGGTCAGGACGGCTGGGCGGGTCACGCGGCTCGCTGCAGGCCAGCGCTGCCTGCACCGCCGCCAGCGAGCTGGACCTGTCCACGCGCTCCAGGCGAGCTCACAAAGCCAGGTCAGACATTAGTAGGGTTGTGGTCATGATGACGTGCTGGCTGGGTCAGGACGGCTGGGCGGGTCACGCGGCTCGCTGCAGGCCAGCGCTGCCTGCACCGCCGCCAGCGAGCTGGACCTGTCCACGCGCTCCAGGCGAGCTCACAAAGCCAGGTCAGACATTAGTAGGGTTGTGGTCATGATGACGTGCTGGCTGGGTCAGGACGGCTGGGCGGGTCACGCGGCTCGCTGCAGGCCAGCGCTGCCTGCATCGCCGCCAGCGAGCTGGACCTGTCCACGCGCTCCAGGCGAGCTCACAAAGCCAGGTCACACATTAGTAGGGTTGTGGTCATGATGACGTGCTGGCTGGGTCAGGACGGCTGGGCGGGTCACGCGGCTCGCTGCAGGCCAGCGCTGCCTGCACCACCGCCAGCGAGCTGGACCTGTCCACGCGCTCCAGGCGAGCTCACAAAGCCAGGTCAGACATTAGTAGGGTTGTGGTCATGATGACGTGCTGGCTGGGTCAGGACGGCTGGGCGGGTCACGCGGCTCGCTGCAGGCCAGCGCTGCCTGCACCGCCGCCAGCGAGCTGGACCTGTCCACGCGCTCCAGGAGAGCTCACAAAGCCAGGTCAGACATGAGTAGGGTTGTGGTCATGATGACGTACTGGCTGGGTCGGGACGGCTGGGCGGGTCACGCGGCTCGCTGCAGGCCAGCGCTGCCTGCACCGCCGCCAGCGAGCTGGACCTGTCCACGCGCTCCAGGAGAGCCCATAAAGCCAGGTCAGACATTAGTAGGGTTGTAGTCATGATGACGTGCTGGCTGAGATCCCGAAGGCGGGGTGGCTCGCGCGGCTCGCTGCAGGCCAGCGCTGCCTGCACCGCCGCCAGCGAGCTGGACCTGTCCACGCGCTCCAGGAGAGCTCACAAAGCCAGGTCAGACATTAGTAGGGTTGTGGTCATGATGACGTGCTGGCTGGGTCGGGACGGCTAGGTGGGTCACGCGGCTCGCTGCAGTCCAGCGACCTGGACCTGTCCACTCACTCCAGGAGAGCTCACAAAGCCAGGTCAGACATTAGTAGGGTTGTGGTCATGATGACGTGCTGGCTGGGTCGGGACGGCTGGGCGGGTCACGAGGCTCGCTGCAGTCCAGCGACCTGGACCTGTCCACGCGCTCCAGGAGAGCTCACAAAACCAGATCAGACATCAGTAGGGTTGTAGTCATGATGACGTGCTGGCTGGGTCGGGACAGCTGGGCGGGTCACGCGGCTCGCTGCAGGCTGGCGCTGCCTGCACCGCCGCCAGCGTGCTGGACCTGTCCACGCGCTCCAGGAGTGCTCACAAAGCCAGGTCAGACATTAGTAGGGTTGTAGTCATGATGATGTGCTGGCTGGGTCGGGACGGCTGGGCGGGTCACGCGGCTCGCTGCAGGCCAGCGACCTGGACCTGTCCACTCACTCCAGGAGAGCTCACAAAGCCAGGTCAGACATTAGTAGGGTTGTGGTCATGATGACGTGCTGGCTGGGTCGGGACGGCTGGGCGGGTCACGAGGCTCGCTGCAGTCCAGCGACCTGGACCTGTCCACGCGCTCCAGGAGAGCTCACAAAGCCAGATCAGACATCAGTAGGGTTGTAGTCATGATGACGTGCTGGCTGGGTCGGGACGGCTGGGCGGGTCACGCGGCTCGCTGCAGGCTGGCGCTGCCTGCACCGCCGCCAGCGAGCTGGACCTGTCCACGCGCTCCAGGAGAGCTCACAAAGCCAGGTCAGACATTAGTAGGGTTGTAGTCATGATGACGTGCTGACTGGGTCGGGATGGCTGGGCGGGTCACGCGGCTCGCTGCAGTCCAGCGACCTGGACCTGTCCACGCGCTCCAGGAGAGCTCACAAAGCCAGGTCAGACATAAGTAGGGTTGTGGTCATGATGACGTACTGGCTGGGTCGGGACGGCTGGGCGGGTCACGCGGCTCGCTGCAGGCTGGCGCTGCCTGTACCGTCGCCAGCGAGCTGGACCTGTCCACGCGCTCCAGAAGAGCTCACAAAGCCAGGTCAGACATAAGTAGGGTTGTGGTCATGATGACGTACTGGCTGGGTCGGGACGGCTGGGCGGGTCACGCGGCTCGCTGCAGGTAGGCGCTGCCTGCACCGCCGCCAGCGAGCTGTACCTGTCCACGCGCTCCAGGAGAGCTCACAAAGCCAGGTCAGACATAAGTAGGGTTGTGGTCATGAGGACGTGCTGGCTGGGTCGGGACGGCTGGGCGGGTCACGCGGCTAGCTGCAGGCTGGCGCTGCCTGCACCGCCGCCAGCGAGCTGGACCTGTCTACGCGCTCCAGGAGAGCTCACAAAGCCAGGTCAGACATTAGTAGGGTTGTATTCATGATGACGTGCTGGCTGGGTCGGGACGGCTGGGCGGGTCACGCGGCTCGCTACAGTCCAGCGACCTGGACCTGTCTACGCGCTCCAGGAGAGCTCACAAAGCCAGGTCAGGACAGCTTCAACGTAGGGCTGTATACCTACACGATAACGTCACCGCACTACATCACATGTTAAGAATCTTTTATTGAGACCTTTTCAGATGTTTTGGTGTGAGAGAGCTACATTTTATTATTTGTGTCCACAAAATGCATTCCTGAAAATTATTAATTTCACACAATGGCTTTGCCAAAGTCCGTTTAGTAATTTGTTTGTAAGTTAAAGAAGATCTGTTAATAGGATTTTTATGCTTCGTTTGTCCAGCATTGGCAGAGAACGAGTTAATGTTTGTTTTAAAGTACTTATCGTGTTTAAACAAAAGTTTAAATTCCATTTGGGTGGCTATTATATTTGTTACATCTAAAAGGTTGTTGAATGTTGTTAAAGGGTAACTGGATTGCTGCGTTTATCTATACAGAATTTTTAAGTGTATTTTGTTTTCATCTTGATTAGCTAGGTATCAAAAAAAGAACCCTAAAATATTTGTGTAGCTTTATTAAACGAATATTAATATAATATGTAACATAATATACAAGTTAATCGAAAAAAAAACTATTTTTATAGTAGATTAAAAGGTGTTTCTTAAATAATCACAAATCTACAAATATTGATTTTAAGATTTGTTACTTTGAAATACTTTTACTTTTAGATGTCTCGGCATCTTTTACATTATTGTTCTACTGCAATAGGATACCGGACTGTTCTTTTTTAGGGTTCCGTAGTCAACAAGGAACCCTTATAGTTTCGCCATGTCCGTCTGTCCGTCTGTCCCGGGAGCCTAGCTCATAGACTCTTAGTACTAAAAAGTTGTAATTTGGTATAAATATACATATAAATCACGCCGACAAAGTGGTGAAGTAAAAATTTTGAAAATGTTTTTTTTTTTCGGTTACCTCCCCTACACGTGAAGTGGGGATGTATTTTTTTTCTAGTCTACCCCATAGTGTGGGGTGTCGTTGGATAGCAATTTCAAAAATATTGCAGTTTTGTGGAAACAGTTTTTTGATTGAGGCATCCGTTTGTGAATTATTATGCTTTAAAGTGCAAAATTTTTATTTCAAATGTTCTTAAGACACAGGTATTTATTTTCAAATACTTTACATATTTTATCAAAGGGGCCGGAGGCGCCTTCTCTAACCACTGAGTCAACGAATCTGTAGCTCAGTGGTTAGAGCCATCGCCCGGATAGCGAAAGGTCGTGGGTTCGAGTCCCATCGGAGCTGGTTGGGTCGATTTTTTCTAAATACTTCATTTTCAATTTTTCAATAATAAAAATTGCATTGTGAATGCAAAAAAGTAAAAAACTTAATTAACTTAATAAACATCTTTCATTTGTTTCAATTTACACGGCCGGATCGGAACAAAAAGTCACACTACAAAAAACCACAAGTCCAACATTAAACCATCGGTCCACATGGTTGGCTGGGCGTATTTGCCGAATCATTCTGTTCGCCAGTGGCTGGTTAATTGAACAAGAATTGTGTTTAATTGTTTAGTTAACCAAATGGGGTTTAGTAAACCTGTTTACTGGGCCAGGACTTAACGAGTACGCGTGTTTTGATACTAATGCCAACTCATGCCCAGTACCTAGCGCTAGCACAAAAAACTGTCGTTTTGATAATTGAATAGTTAACAACTTATACCACTCTTCAAAAGCTGTCACCTATTGAATTTAAGTTCTTTCTACGATCGAAAGAGGCTCTTGTTAACAAACTAATACGATCAAAATAACCGTTAACATAACGACAGTTTCTCATGCTAGGGGTACAGTAATTGTATCGGTAGATCGACTTTTTGTGTTACTTTTATATATCACTACCTATCTAGCCCATTCAGATACCATACCAGTCGTATCCTGATTTAGTAATTTTGTCAAGAAAAGGGAAGAATTTGGAGTAGATAATGTTGATCGATCGGTACATCCAGAACACGTGTTAAACAAACAAACATGTGAACTGTGTGATAAGATTATATGGGTAGAATTGATTTGATATTTTTTTGTACGACTGATTTAAATTGTTTTACTGGGAATCTGACAAAGCTAAATTAAATCTATTTATAGGAGCAAGAAAAAACTTATTTTTTCCATGAGTAGAGGTAGCTAAGCTACGTTCAAGCATGTAATGTTCCTTCCCGAAAGCTTCCCGACCACGCACACTTTCGATTTATTACATTTTATGTTTGACAGTTATCCCCAAATTCCGATAAACATTACGGTCAAGATCACCACTAAATAAAAAAGCTGTCTAAAACTAGTGTTGTAACCGTGAAGGAAAAATAATATCGTAAAAAAGATTTTCTCGCGTGAGGCAGAACGTGAAAACTCTCCATTTAAGTTGGGCACTTCGAGAGTCTGTCGTTGTTTGGCAAGGGAAGGGCCCTTTCCTTAAGGGCTGTTTTAATCATAAGTGTTGACTCGATGAGCCCCACTGTGCGTGGAAAAGGCTCCAGTAGATTGGCTTTGGAATAAGGTCTAATGTAGGGTACTTAGATAAAATGGTTTTGTTGGATTTGAGTTAGCTCGCCATTGTATTTTGTGCTCACATTTTAGCGAGTACGCTCTTAGAATCTTCGAAACGTTGAGCGTTACTTTGTGTCATTCGGTTTGTGAAAGATTTTTATCATATTGGAAAATCATTTTTATGCCGGCCGCTTATTGCAATAGTTTCTCAATACCAATACATACCTATATATACTCTTACCCGAGAGCTGAGTGTAAGTATGTAAACTTTTACTATCGCGATTGAGTAAAGTTTTAACAGATAGATCGTAATAGTACAGAAATAAATCGAATTCTTAAGCAATCACGATCGTTACGTTTGTACATTGACAAACTTACACTTTACAAAGTTTTTTTTATTCTTGTATTACAGACATTACAGTAAATAATATAAAAACACATTTCAGTATACAGGAACAATTTTTAAACACTGCACAAATTTTAAAGATCGACGGAGAATCCCGTGATCAGTCTGATTTGTATGAAGAGTCAATTTTTTTTGTCATATTTCGACCCATGTTTCTAGGAGAACGTTGTTCATTAACCGATTCTGAGTCAATCTTAGAAAATTGTCCAGTGTTTAAAAATTGTTCCAGTATACTCGCGAGGTTGTTACATTAGAAGCGGTAAATACTTTCGAGTGCGCTACACTACCAAACAGCATTCGAACCGATCACATTTTTGAGCAGCTTATATCTCATTTCACGGGACGACAGCTCTCATCGGAGCTCCTTTCGACCCAGTCCGTGTCGCATTGGAGAAATATCTGGTGTTAGCCGTTCGCATGCTATTGAGTTTCTCGTTTTTGGCACAATAAAGACTCATGATGTAAGGAAAGAGTTTAAGTTAATCTTAATATGAACTTCACATATATTTGTAAAGGCTTTATTGCGGTTAAACGTTGTTTGCAGAAAGCTGAACAATAATAATACAAACTATTTACATTATTGTACCTAACATTTGTAGCGGCAAACGTTTCCGAGTGCGCTACAGCAGCAGAACCGATCACATTTTTGAGCGGCTTATATCTCATTTCACGGGACGACAGCTATCATCGGAGCTCCTTTCGACACAGTCCGTGTCGCATTGGAAAAATATCTGGTGTTAGCCGTTCGCATGCTATTGAGTTTCTCGTTTTTGGCACAATAATGATTCATGATGTAGGGAAAGAGTTTAAGTTAATCCTAATATGAACTTCACATATATTTGTAAAGGCTTTATTGCGGTTAAACGTTGTTTGCAGAAAGCTGAACAATAATAATACAAACTATTTACATTATTGTAACATTTGTAGCGGCAAACGTTTTCGAGTGCGCTACAGCAGCAGAACCGATCACGTTTTTGAGCGGCTTATATCTCATTTCACGGGACGACAGCTCCCATCGGAGCTCCTTTCGTGCCAGTCCGCGTTGCATTGGGAAAACCAATTTCTAGCGTTAGCCACTCGCATGCTACTAAGTCGATTGAACTTCAAACGGATTTCCTCTATTCGGAATATCACATATCTACATAACTTCGGAGCTTACTGACAGCCCATTTTTGGCAACAACTAACCGTTGAGATCGAGCCCGTAGCGCAGTGGTTGGAGAGCTCAGCTTGCGATTGTGGTTGTTAAGCAACTTTCGCAATGGTCAGTAATAGGATGGGTGACCAAAAAAATGTTTTCTCTTGCTCATCCTTGCTTCAAAAGGCACGTTAAACCGTCGGGCCCGGCTACATTTGCAGTCCTCAACCTCAACCAACCAAACTGTGGTGGGCCCGCTTTGGGCTGGGCTGGGTTTTGTCTGAACGTCGGACCAATGTGTGATTGGGTGCCTGTTATTTATTTGGCACCTACCTATGTTTATTTATTATATTATCTACATAACTTTGGAGATTACCCACGGGCCATTTTTGGCGGGTACTAACCGTTTGCCACTGTTATGACCACCCTTTCACGTTTGTGACATTAGCACGTGCGAGCGCTTTATACGACTATAATTTTGTTTATTATTCTACTAATGAAACGGCCCCGCTTCAGCATAGAATCTTCGCTAGAATATGTTGCACTATTTGGTTTCTATACGAACGTTCGTCTGTTAGATCAATATGATAAAAACAATCAGTTCTGGCACTTTGCCGCCACGTGGCTTTATCACGGTCGCTTTGCTCGCTTGGTTTGCGCTTTGTTTCGGCAACATTTCTAATAAACTGTGGTTAGTTTGGTTGTTTCCTTATGGATTTTGACTGATGAAACATCCAAACAGCAGCATTCAGTAAGCCTCGTGGCCGATTTACACGTCCACAGCTCTTCACATTGATGAAATGCTATTGAACTATTGTCCATTAAGTTTTATATTTCAAACACGATTCATAGCGCGTCGTAACTATTAAATCCCAGATTTAAGAGGCGATGCTATAAAAATTCTATTGTCTGTTAGGTTTTGATGTTTAGTTTCATTTTGAAATATATTTTACTAGTAAAGTGTTAGTAAAGTACTCTTTCTATACTCACTAGAACGGTGAGTTTGATTTTATAGCAAATTGAGTATTTTTTCGAGCAATGAAGTGATCTGAGTCAGTGCCTTTAGAATAGCCCAATCCTGCCCTTTACTTTTTTATTTGATTTTTGGCATGTCTCTGTATTTTTTAATTTTCTACACAGATTAAAACTACTGGGTGCTAGCGGCGAAGCGCCCCTGCTGAGCGGGTGGCGGAGCACGCCACACACACCGCACGCGCCTGCTACGCCCGCACCGCACCACTCGCACAATCACCTAGCACCACCGCACTGCAACGGCACCGATAGGTATAGTCCTCCTCTTTGCCAATAAACTGCTGAATGCTAGCGGTGAGGCGCCCCTGTTGAGCGGGTGGCGGAGCACGCCACACACACCGCACGCGCCTGCCACGCCCGCACCTGCCACGCCCGCACCGCACCACTCTCACAATCACCTAGCGCCAGCGCACTGCAACGGCACCGATAGGTATAGTCCTCCTCTTTGCCAATAAACTGCTGAATGCTAGCGGTGAGGCGCCCCTGTTGAGCGGGTGGCGGAGCACGCCACACACACCGCACGCGCCTGCCACGCCCGCACCGCACCACTCGCACAATCACCTAGCACCACCGCACTGCAACGGCACCGATAGGTATAGTCCTCCTCTTTGCCAATAAACTGCTGAATGCTAGCGGTGAGGCGCCCCTGTTGAGCGGGTGGCGGAGCACGCCACACACACCGCACGCGCCTGCCACGCCCGCACCGCACCACTCGCACAATCACCTAGCACCACCGCACAGCAACGGCACCGATAGGTATAGTCCTCCTCTTTGCCAATAAACTGCTGAATGCTAGCGGTGAGGCGCCCCTGTTGAGCGGGTGGCGGAGCACGCCACACACACCGCACGCGCCTGCCACGCCCGCACCGCACCACTCGCACAATCACCTAGCACCACCGCACTGCAACGTCACCGATAGGTATAGTCCACCTCTTTGTCAATAGTCTGCTGAATGCTAGCGGTGAAGCGCCCCTGTTGAGCGTGTGGCAGAGCACACAAAACATGCCGCACGCACCTGCCACGTTTACGCCGCCGAACTACTAGCACCACCGCACTGCAATGGTATCTCTTTGTCATAATACTGCTGGGCGGATGGCACAGCAGTGCTATAGGCCCCTGTCATGCTTGCCCCGCCCGCCCGCACTGAATCACTCGCACAATCACCTAGTACCACCGGCAACGGCACTGATAGGAATATACTACTTTATCAACTGTTGAATGCTAGCGGCGAAGTGCTCCAGTGAGCGTAGAGAGCGTGATTATGCTGAGCAGGTAGTGTAATATACATAGTTTGCCGCACCACTCACACATCCACCTAATATAACCGCACTACAATGGCACTGGATAGGTTATTGTTGCCTTTTTTACTGAGAGGTTGTACTAAAATTATAAATGATTTTTATGCATTCACAATGCTATTCTGTAAGTGAAGGAAAATTTCTGATAGTATAAAACTACCAGCCCCGCAAGCCTAACCTTAAACTACCTACTAATATTATAGTATTCTTTGCTTTAACTAAGCCTAACCGCCTGAAAGTTACTTGTGAGGTTACACTAGTCTCTCCATTTGACCCTACTTGACTGCAGCATCATCACTGACAACATCTTTTTCGTCATTTGATTCGTCGAAATTCAAAAGTGCTTTGAAAGCACTTTTCTCAATAGATATAGGTACCGTTATTTAAATTTTTACTTTTTTGCATTCACAATGCAATTTTATTATTGAAAAATTAAAAATGAAGTATTTGAGAAAAAATCGACCCGGAAGAAAGAAATTTTAAAAAGAAACGGTTGTGAGACGGGTCGATTTTTTCTAAAATACTTCATTTTCAATTTTTCAGATATACTTATTTTCTGTACCGATAGAAAGGAAGTAAGCCCATTCAAACCATAGCGTTAGTTACTGACTGACAACGTTCATGTCAGCTCAGCTGCTACCGACCATCGGCTAGCTAGACACATATACCGCATCGTTGCCCTGTCTACACGGTCGAGTTGCCAGACTATCAGTAATACTTACGCTTTGTTTGTACTAAAGTGTTTGTCAGTAAATTGCACTATTACATTTCTAAAATGTTTTACTCTACTTCATATACTTAAAGGTGCACTAACAGTAAAGAACTGTAACAATGTAGGAAGGTGCTAAACGGCTACATTATTGAATTCCTATCGCGTTCTATCTTGGTTCTATCATAACCATTATGACAAAACCCATAGAAATATTAACCAGTTAAAAGCGGTATTCACATACTTACTACAATTATTATTAATATACCTAGAACCTTTGCGGCGTTATTGGTCCCATTCCAGTAATGGCATACACACAATACATAAGTACTTATACAAATGTGTTTGTTTGTGTGGCTGCGCTGAATCCAATTACCGATGACTATTATTAGACATTGGTTTAATGATGCTTATGGCAGTGCAGAGTGACCACCTCTTATTAATTTGGGCTCTTATTTGAGTTGAGAACGACAACGCATGGATTCTTGAAATTGTTCCGACCTGGTTCCGACACATTATAAATGAAGAAGGTTCAAATATTAAAGGGATGTTTGTGTGCCTGCGCTCAATCCAATTACCGATGACTATTATTAGACATTGGCATAGTTGGTTTAATGAGGTTTAAGGCAGTGCAGTGACCACTTCTTATTAAAACGAAAATAGGATGTGTACTTTAGATACGACACTTTTACGTTTCACTCTTCCAAACTATGTGTAGGTAGGAATAATTTGTTTATAATTTTAAGATCATGTGTTAAATTTTCATATTATAAGATTTAAAAATATAGATTGAAATTATTTAATAAAAAGTAAATAGAATGTAAAAACGCCACATACACAACTTGCTGAATGATTTTTATAGCATTGTTTAAGAAAATAAAAATATTTAAATGTTCAATAAAAAGTTCGCATAGAATGTAAAAACGCCACATACACAACTTGCTAAATGATTTTTATAGCATTGTTTAAGAAAATAAAAATATTTAAATGATGGTTCTCCGTCTTTCTGAATGAGCTATTTCTAGGCGAGCGTAATTAATTTTTTCAGACCAATATTAAAACTATTAACTGCGAAACCGGGGTACACTTTACGATACCGTCACTGTATCTTGAAATATAACATAAATTATAATATGTCCTAAATGAAATGCATTTGTTTTTGTCATTTGGGCTCTCATTTGAGAACGACAACGTATGACACTTCCTTGAAATTATTTCGACACATTATAAATGAAGAAGGTTAAAATAATAAAGGGCGAATGTTTGAAATTATTTAATTTGTTTAACCAAATTATTGTACACTAACATGTATAATATCAATTAGGTACCAGTTAATTACTTTATCTTAATTAGATAATTAAATTACCTTAACTATGCGGTAGTTCTATTAACTACTGTAAACATATCACCAGTGATTGGTGGTTTATGTAACTTCATTAGTAATACGTACATACATCAGTTTAGTTTTGGCATTAAATTATTGATGAGCAGATGAATGCCGTCAGAAACAACCATCAAGACGTATCTGTTGATGTGTTCTCATGCCAATCATTTGTTAAGTCGATTCATGAAGTTTGGCGAGCTTCTGCTACGGACTACTTGCGTCACTACGTTCAATACATGTGCTACTTAGAAACGTAACACTGTGTTAAAACTCATAGTAAAAGAAGGTATTTATACCTCTTCAATGCATAATATACGGTAGGTACTGTGGGAAAATAAATAGGTAATATTTTTATTTTATTTTCTTTATTCAGGATAGCATAGCACAATAATAAAAAAATTAACAAGGATGCAAAGCTTACATAGTTGAGGGCCAATAATGGTTATCCATATATTAAAGTTACTAAATTAAGTTAAGAGCTATATTTAAAAAAATACGATTTTGATAAGACCTAAAATGCTAAATCGTTCCTACTTATAAAGTTACATAGTTTTATTTTTGAAGTTTGACTTACAAATTACGGCTAACAAAAACTGCTATCACTAATTTAACAGATTTCGAGCTAGTTTTTTTACATAAATACTAGCTAACCCGAAAAACGTTGTTTTGCCATATTATTATAAATTATTGCTAGAGATTTATAAATAATATATTAATTTATAATATATTTATATATAATATAATATCGCTATTAAATGGGGGTTGGTGGTAAAAGGGTGAAAATAAGAGTTATATGTATTTTTTAGATGTAACTGAGTAAAAAAATTGTCAAAAAAAAAATGGGTTCGACCACCCTTATCACTTAGAACTCATTAGTTCTCAGACTTACCGAATATACCTACACAAAAAAATCATAAGAATCGGCCAAGCCGTTTTGGAGGAGTTTGGTTACAAACACTTTGACATGAGAATTTTATGATTTGCGTCAAGAACATGGTAAAATTAGTTTGTAGGTTGTAAATTGTGAAAATCGAGACTGGAGAAAGAAAACTGAAACTATTGAGCCTCCTAGTTATATTCTTTTTATAGACATTGCTACCAACTAAAGTCAAACGCCCGAATTCTCGAACGCTAATCATCTTTGGGAGCGTCTCAAACATCATGGCATCTCTTTCATACGTTTGACATTTAAAGTGACAGGGCGATGTGTGAGACGCTCCCAAAGATAAGTAGCGTACGAGTATTCGGGCAAAAGTCATTCAAATAATATGGTGCGGTGTGTTCATGTCAGATCAGTCATAATGTATGCGGCGGCTGCACCCCTCGCACTTGATATCCCGTCAATTAACGCAGCCTCCGATACCTTAAACGAGACTGTAGGGCTGCCCCTTCGGGATTTAGAAGGAAATCCGAAAAAAGTTATAAAGCCTATTCTAAGATTATGCTTCTATGGAGGAGCTTCCGGTAAAGGTTCTATTTTAACTTTTTATTTCTGTCGTGATTATAATAATATTGCTTGTACATACATAGATTTTTGTTATCATGAACCCTAAAAGTTGTAAGAATAACAATGATGTAAACCGGAAAAGTTGCATTCTAATAGGCGAAAAGTAGAGTAAGAGAGATAAAAGAAATATTGAACTTGTAGCTTGAAAATAATGTTGTTGAACACAAACTTTTATATATCAAATAACATCTTCAATAACTTTCTTCAGTTTACGAGTCGCTTCCTTAAGAATAAGTTCTACCATTTGGTATTACGCGGCAACCTTACCCCACACAAGCTCTTACCACCGAGTGAAGACTAAACAATCAAGTAATACAAACAACATAGGTATCACTGCGGAACCCAGCCGAGTTAACTGCGGTGTGTCTGTAGCTTGAGCTATCGACACAGCTTACACACGAAAAAGAACTTTATTTTGTGTTAATAAGATTTAATATGCGTTGAAAATTGTTTTCACAATGGTGTTCGGATGCTGTATTAAGATATTAAACGAACAGTAACTATAGTTTTCCTATGCTACGTCTATATGTCATTGTTTTTAATAATGAGGGTGTAGATCTCTTTCTTACATCTCATGAGGAATTGATAATTATCTCATTATTGTGCAGAAGAACAAAAAGTACAAAATTTTGATATTTAAATTATTAGACTCGACACTTTATCGAAATTGCAGCTTAACAATCTGTCATTTAAGTAATTTTTTGCTACTCATCGACTGATAGAGTCCACTCACGATCTTTATCACTAATAATAAAGTCTTACAGCTGTAACTTTTGTTGAACAGACAAACCAACAAACAGTCAAGTTTAACAAAACTCTTCTATCTTCTATCAAATACCTCCATCTTATGAGAAGGAGCGACACAAAATTTTCTCTTTTTCCATTTGACCTATATCTTCTATTAACGGCTAGCAGGTCCAAACTAAGCAGCACAGGTTTAGAATTTTGACGGTAATATTTAAATAAACTTGCTTGTACTGGAAGCATTACCAGGGTATACGGTTAGGCCTGACCGTAGTTAAGGAACCCATTTCATCTTGGATACCGTCGTACCGGGGAACGTCACGTCCCCAGAATAAACTTTTGTGCTATCGTGTGTTAATGAATAGACTTCATCTTCATATAATGAAGCGCGGTGTTGCACGGTGCCTGAATTAGTCAAGTATCAAAAAGGCATAATGACCATGACTGTAATGTAAAGAATTTGCGAAGAAGATAATATCTAAATTTCTAAATCTCTAAACTTAATGAACCCGTGTTTAATGAAAGCGGACGAACTTGAGAGATATTTGCATGTACATTTTGCAAATCATCGGACAAATTTTTAAGAAATGAGCAGTCAAACTCACAACTTTTGACAGTAACTTTAGTTCAACTCACTGCAAAAAAGATTCTGTTTTACAGTTTTTGATCCATTACTTTGATAAATTAGTAAAGTGTAAAACCAACTTCTGAGTCTGACTGTACTGCGTTTGACATCAAGTGAAAGAACGTGTTGGTATTAAAAGGGAAATGAAAACTGATGTAGTCGTCTTTGCGTTGCAACTTATTGAAACGTCCTCAGCGTCCGACATTTGAAGTGACTTCTAAAGAGTACCTATCGCGTGAAGAAGTTGTTTCGTTGAAATGGGAATCAAAGAGTACCTATCGCGTGAAGAAGTTGTTTCGTTGAAATGGGAATCAATTAAAATTGAACGTGACACAACGTAAAGTAGGTACTCGGGTAGATAAGATAGATACTGCCTAGTCTGAACTAGGTTGTATTGTAAAAAAAACAGGTGTTTAACGTAAAATATCCAAAGACGCACAATCCCAAATAAATAAAACAAAATACAACACTACCAACAAGAAATAGTGCACATTTATAAAAGTGACAAAGCTAGCACGAATGAAAAATCGCCGAGAAAATTCAGCATCAAAAATATGTCGTAAAGTGCGGGAATAAATGAGACATAACCTCACCATTTTCACCGCAATGGGTGTTGTTCCGGGTATGAATAATGAGGGACGACAGTGAATTTAAGGGTTCGCTATACGACAACTTGGTCCTGGGATGTCAGCTTTCGCGTGCCTGAATGTAATAATATCTTTATTGAGTTCAGAAATTACTTCT
This sequence comes from Crambus lathoniellus, assembly GCA_949710035.1. Taxonomy (NCBI): domain Eukaryota; kingdom Metazoa; phylum Arthropoda; class Insecta; order Lepidoptera; family Crambidae; genus Crambus; species Crambus lathoniellus. The sequence continues at coordinate 16,426,975 of OX453297.1, forward strand.
ATAGGGATAGATAAATCAAAGTTGACTTTATACGAGGCGATATGATCAAGGGCTTTTTGATTGTCCCAATTTTAACAAAGTTAATTTAAATATTTAAAATATATCATGGCTAATAAAAAGATGACCACATATATGACGTTATTGATGTATGGCATCAGTTACGGCTTAAAAAAGCAGTGCTTTTTCTCGTCCCGTCATCCCGTGTATGTATAATTTATAAAATTTTCGAGAACATATTTTTGTAGAAGTTATTACATCATACCTTTATGTATTATTTATTAATTTTAAATGAATTTGTTTCAAATTTCAACTAGGCGATAATCTTTTGCAAGGATCAGGCTAGCCTACAAAAGTTAAATGTATTAAATTAATTCAGCGCATAGTACAAGTGATTTAAAAACACTTAAATTTTCATAATTTCGTGCAGTATCCTCTTAAACACGCATACAAAATTCGAACGCCGTGGTCACCACCACGCGCCGCATCGCGCTCGGTGTGTAGAGCTCTTACTCTTTATTATATGTTTATAGACATTATATTTAAACAAGACGGACAGTGGCAATATATTTAAAATCTTGATCGTTAACCTGAATACCAAACATCACTTCACTAACAACCAATCATTAACTTTTGCATCTCTTGTCCACAGTGGTAGCAGAGTCCTCAGGCGGCGGTCAACGTACGCAAGTGGCCGCCTTAGGGCCGGTCCGCATTGGTCGTTCGTGTTCGACCCGGCGGGCCGGCTGTGCTACTACTGGTCAATGGTTGTCTCATTGGCCTTCCTTTATAACCTATGGGTCATCGTGTACAGGTTCGCCTTCCAGGAGATAAATGGTGAGTATAATTTTTACTGATATCTGATATAAAAGGCGTTGCTTTCAAATACGCATATCGAAGCAAATATCAAGATATTCTAATTGCGACATTTGACTGAACTGTTTCGAATGGCTTGGTTTAAGTTACTACTTTAAAAATAAAGTCAATTCGGAAATGTCCCTAAGCGCAAGTTAACAAAAAAGCCCCACGTTGGGCGCCACTAAAATGTTTAAGACAAATTGTTTTAGGCTCAGATAATAGTTATTATATTAATAACCAACCAAAATAATTTTCAATTTCAAATTATTTATATCTGTCTTGTTTTAAACAAGACAGATATGAATGACAATTGCTTTTCAAATTGGAAGTTTAAACGATATCAGACGAATAATTTTTATGCAGGCATTGAAAAATCGGCCCTTATTAAAACTAACATTTTAAGTTATATAATTGTAAATCAATCAATGTTTAACAAAGATTCTGCAATATTTACTCAATAACTTAATATAGTAACTCAAATGTTTGATAGCATCGAAAATTAATATTCTCTTTTAAAAGCCCCACATTGGGCGCCACTAAAATGTTTAAGATAAATTGTTTTCGTAAAACTAACATTTTAAGTTTTAACATTGATTGTTTTACAATTATTTTACAAAGATTCTGTAATATGTAAACTAAAATGTTTGATTGCATCGAAAAAAAATCTTCTCTTTTAAATCTCGATTTGCGCGGCAGTCATTCGAACGTCACAGATAATAAACGCTTTATTTCTACGCGAGATAAAGTATAGCACTCACCACTTGACAGCCACCAAGAAAAGCGTATTTTGCCAGTTTCATTCGAATGATCCTCACTTAAGGTTTCATCACTTAAGTATCGCGCGACGATTCTTAACTGTGCGGAACGCTCTCGGTGATTTATTTTATAAATTGAGTTACTGTGCACTAAGTGTTATGGAAACATAATTAAAATGTACCGTATAGAGTGATACGACTGTGTGATGTGAAGTTCAAGGACAATTTTACGTGAATTAAACGTTTTTATATAATTAATATTGCGATAAGTGGAACAAAAGGAACGCGGGTAGCGGACAGTGTCAGACCGTATATCGCGCTCTCTCACTCACGCGCGGACTGCCTGTTTATGTCTCTGTCAAGGAACGTCTTTATTAATATACTCCAAGATGAATTGCTTAAATTGTAACAAGAAAGTTACAGTGGATGAATTGATGAAATGTAAGAGCTGCAAAGCAGGCTTTCATTATAAATGCGTAAATATTACCCAAACTGCTTTTAAGGAAGGACAGCTGCAATTGAAACGTAATTTTATGTGCAATTCTTGTGCCAACATTACACACAGAGTCCGAGTAACCGATGATACCCCAGTTCGAGGTTCTGACGTACACCTGATGGACAAGTCGCCTAATCAGTCCTTTGAGAGTAGCATTATTCCAGACCATAAAGATTCTTGGATGGGAATCGACTTGGAGGATGTAATTAACAAAGTGAATAACGTCATTATGGAAAAGATGAGTATTTTTGAAGCTAAAATTTTAAATGAGATAAGAACTACCGTAACTGGACTAGTTCAGGAAAATATTAAACTTACACAGGATCTTTGTGAATCTAACAAGAAATGTAGCAACTTGGAGCAACAAATAATGATGTTAAAAAATGGAAAGTCCATGGAGCCTAATGAGGAAGAAAACTACCAAAGTAAACGACAGTCGGCAGCATTGAAGACAGCTACGGCTGGGTTGGGCCTGCCACCGCCGCCCGAGGAACGGCCAGCGGCGACGACGGCACCGGCGCGATCCGCGCAGTGGCGCGAGCGCGCCGACCCTGCCTCCGATCTGACGCCAGCTGTGACCAGGGCTAGTTATGCGACCATAGCATCTAATCAAGCAGCGATGGAGGTAGTTAACAATGGCAATACGTGGACCGAAGTTGTGAGGAAGAAGAGAAGCAATCCCATTATAAAGGGTGGTAATTTGTCTGTTGCGACAATAAAGGCTGTTGAGCGTAAGAAATATCTGCATGTCTGGAGATTGGATACCAGCACTTCGGAGGATAACTTAAAGTGTTATGTTCAAAGTATACTACAAAACGATTCTGAAATTATTGTAAAAAAATTTGAACATAAAACAGAACGAGGTTACACATCTTTCAGAATCGGTGTAACTGCAAGCGACTATGAGAAGCTTTGCGCTCCGGAAGTATGGCCTGTCAACGTAGAATTCAGCGAATGGGTGTGGTTTCGTTTCCCTACAAAAACAAACCGAACACCACAGCAATAGCACACTTAACATCTTTTACCAGAACGTAAATGGGTTAAGAACAAAAACTACACAGTTTTTGTCATTCCTGGAGTCGTCGGAAGCCGACCTGGTCGCGATAACCGAGACCGGCCTCAGCGAAGCCATTCACAATACGGAATTTGTCCTCCCAGGATACCAGGTATTAAGATGTGACCGGGCGGACGGGCGTAAACAAGGAGGCGTATGTATAGTAGTGACACCGCGATTCGAACTAAGACAAGTACCATTACCAGATAATATTAATATAGATAATTTTAAGTTCGAACTGATTTGTGCTAATTTATATCTCAAAAACAGATTTGTAGTAACATGCTGTGTAGTATATATTCCACCGAGGACAGAGGAAAATGAATATTTAGTCATGTTTAGTCTTTTAGAAAAGCTTTGTATTAAATATAATAGTAATATAATATTATTAGGAGATTTTAATCTGCATTCGTGTAACAATAATGTGTGTTTATATTTTGAGTATTTTATGGCATTCTGTGAGCTCACTCAGTACAACTGGGTACCGAACGGTAATGACAGGCAGCTAGACCTTGTGTTGAGCGCGCGCAGCGTCGTGTGCGTGTCCGGCGCGGACGAGGCGATGCAGCCGGTGGACGTGCACCACCCGGCGCTGGCAGTGAGCTATGACTATAGCGCGGAGTCGCGCAGCACACCACCGCCGCCGCCGTGCCCCGCGCTCGCGTCCCTTGACCCCCCACTCTCTGACTCGTCTCCAACCGTATGCGATAGACGTTGGAATTTTGCTAAGGCCGATTTTATTAAATTATACTATTTGTTATCTTTAATAGACTGGAGCGAAATGTATGCGTATCGTGAATTAGATGACATAATAGATTTATTTTATGCCAAACTTTATGAATGTTTCGATGAATGTGTCCCTCGCAAATAGAAGTGTTCTAAACACAGCAGATACGTATATCCAATTTGGTACACGGCCGACATCATTAAGTATATAAAGCTTAAACACGAGTGTCACAAACGCTATAAAGCTAGCAAATCACCCAGTGACTACGAAAAATTTTCTTATTATAGAGCCATAGTTAAAATTGAAACTAAGAGGGCGCATGACCGCTACAGCGACCGAGTGCAGGGTCACTTGGCATCGGAACCTAAAGCTTTTTGGGAATACATCAGATCTAAGAAGAGTAAAGCGGGAAGTAGAAGGATAGTAAAGGATGGAAGAGCTTTGTCTGATGAGGAATGTGCCGTAGAATTTGCCGGATTTTTTCAATCAGTTTATAGCACGAAGTCTCCTGTGCTGCACGCAGAGGCGGCAGGTGCGGCACCGTCGCGTGCCGAATCGGGAGCGTGGGCCCACATCGGACGCTTGCGATATTCTGACGTTTCGCGCGCCCTGGCACGTCTCCCCGCCAAGCGCTCGGCCGGTCCAGATGGCATACCAGCCTTTATCTTTAAGGATTGTCGTAAGGTACTTATCGAACCGTTGCTGTATATCTACAACGTAAGCATTGAAACTGCGACATTTCCTGAACGATGGAAACTAACTAGGGTGGTGCCAGTTCCAAAAGGGAGTGGAGGTACAACGCCTAGTGACTTCAGACCCGTGGCCATCCTGAGCACTACAGCTAAGGTATTCGAAGCGGCTATTCACAATGGTCTGTACCCACAGATAAGCGCTCATTTATCTGATGCGCAACATGGCTTCCGTCCTGGGCGGGGAACAAATGGAAATTTATTAGAGCTGATGACGAAATTAGTACCAGCAGTAGATGCTGGCTTACAGGTGGACGTAGCCTACTTCGATTTCCAGAAAGCTTTTGATACAGTGGATAACGATGTTCTTCTTTGTAAGCTGGCGTCTGTAGGCTGTACCCCTAGCACGTTGTCGTTTTTCGCTAGTTACTTACGGGATCGTCGTCAGTTTGTCGATTACAATGGACACTATTCCCAGCCCTACCCTACTAAATCTGGCGTAAGTCAGGGGAGTAATTTAGGACCCTTACTTTTTATTATAATGATAAATGATCTGCCAAGGGTAGTGAACAGCTCCACACCGCTACTTTTTGCAGACGATTTAAAGCTAGTATCGACAATTATGGATGAGCCTGATTGTGTCTCCCTTCAACGGGATATAGATAGCGTTTTGGAGTGGAGTATTAATAATAGGCTGTATTTTAACATTTCTAAATGCTCAGTGTTGTCCTTTTCTCGATCACATTCCCCAAACCATCATCAGTACCAGCTTAACGGGGAACCGCTGAAGCGCGTAAAGGAGGTAAGGGACCTGGGGGTTCATTTCGCGGCTGACTTGAATTTCAGAACACATGTAGCTAACATATGTGGGAAGGCCTATCGTAACCTAGGTTTGATATTAAGAATGGCAAATTGTTTTACGAATATCAAGTCGATAAAAGCGCTTTACGACGCGCTCGTAAGGAGCCATTTAGAATTTAACTCCGCTGTTTGGGCTCCTCATGAGGCCAAATATAAGTTTATGCTGGAGCGTATTCAGAACAAATTCATTAGGTTCATGTATAATAAGCAGTATAGAGTATATCCCGGCTACCCCTTGTTGTATCCCACTCTGTTTTTGCTCGGCATGGTGGGCTACTACAGGTTGGAAGTAAGAAGAGAAGTCGCTCTTGCTACGTACCTATTGAAGGTGATGAGGGGAATGATACACAACCCGAAGTTATTGGAGATGGTGCAGTTCAGTGTCCCGGACGAGTACGCGGGGCGCCGGCGCCGGCCGCCGCTTCTAATGGTGCCGAGTGCTCGCACTAACCTATTGCACCAGGCGCCGCTCGTACGCGCGCTGCGTGTGCTTAATACAGTGTCTGAGAAAGTAGATCTGTTTTCGTGTCCGCTGAGTGAGCTTACTAGATTGACTTATTATGAAGTGTCTCAATTAAATTGATAAGTGCACAATCGCATTAGGTTATACCTGTAATGTTTGTGTAACTTTTGTAATTTTAAATAAATAATAATAATAATAATAATTATGTTGTTCGTGTTTTGTTTGACAGGTCAGGTTATCAAATCGTTCTTATTAGTAATGTTCATAATTCAGATTTTTTTTCTTTGACCGCGTTTCTTTTTCATTACAATGCGAAATGGCCATTTCTTTGCTATATGAAGCAAATAAGTTTTCTCTAAATAAAGAGCGAATATTAAATGGCTTTTAGTACCTCCGCCTCCACCATTATCATATGTTAGGAATGGCATGGATCGTAATCATTCTCTCCTACACAGCTCTAAAATACCTATAAGAGAACATACCGCGAGCAAAGCAATATATAGCAACATTATATCTAATGGTACATTAAATGCAAGCTTCGCCCCACTAATAACAGTTTGCACTGTTGTTTGTGCAAATAATTTTGTACAAAATCTCTCTTGGAATTTCGTTTAAACCTGAGCTTTTACCGTAGTAAAGTAACTAACCAATTTTCCAATCTTAAGGTAAATGCCGACTGAAATCTAGGAAATATCCAATTTAAGTGTCCAAGTCCAAGGCTTATGCAAAGGACGTCTCTATTTAAGATGGTGAGCAAGATTAGTGGTGGGCATCGGTTGAAGCTATTTAAGGCCTGTCGTTCATCATGCTTAAATTCCGTTTTAAGTTTTATTTTGGCGCTGTGAACTAAACTTTTGATATTTACTCTGAGTCAGGAGAGTCAGGGTATGAGTTCAATCAGATTAAGCAGGGGTAGAGAGTGTTTTGAAATATTCTTAATCAGATTTGGAATTCACACGAGTGTTAACTATTTTATGTAGTTCAAGGCAAGCGAAGTAACGAGTAGAAGTAAAATGACCATGAGATTTTGATAGTTGGTACCTACCCGATTGTGATGAAGCTATAAGTAGCATAAAACGATTGTTTTGTTACAATTTTGCTTACATGTTGATCCTATAAGAGTATCCTACAATAATATACAATACCTACAGGAAAATATCTAGCAAGAATAATTGAAATTTTGACAAATACAAAAAAAAATCTCTGCAGATTCGTTCCGCGTAACCGAAGTCTTAAGACACGGGATAATTTTTTGGCAATAATTGTAATGGATCAGTCTGGAGCAGTTAAATGGAGCGATGTTGCTCCATATTTCGTGGTATTGTGTGGCCGTATCTCAGCAACAGGTTGCTACATTTTGACGTTTTGCCATCCCTCTTAATTGCTTAATGTGGTCGTGACGTCATATTTGGCGGGGATTGACAGGAACTGCGCAATTTTAGTTGCCTGTGTAAGCGTGCCTTTATGTCGGATTACTACCAGAGCGAGGAGAAAACAAAATTATCAGGTCCGGTGGTAAAGGCGCCACTAGTAATACAAAATTACCGAAATGGCTGTCAGCTGTATGAAAAAGGTTTTAGTTCGAAATTTAATAAACGGGTCAGATAAATTTGTGGCTGTGTAAAATTGACAGTTTACTGATATCATACGGATGGTCGTAAGTAAATATTTATTAAAGAAACCCGACATAAGAGGCGAGCGAAATGCTAATGCTCTACCTTGCTAAATGCCTTCGCAGAGCTATATGCCAGTTCTGCCGACTCGTTCCGACTGAGGTCTTAGTTGCGAGAGAGATTAGTGGCCATCGAATGCACGACTCACACAACATAGGTCCCGTAGTCAGCCCGCGGGAATTTAATTGCTTATCTAAATTAGCTTTCTTATGATAAATGAAATAGTACAAGAATCTAAAAGACTCAAGGAAAATCCCAATTTCTTTACAGACTTTAAAATAGGGCTCTCAGATATAGAATTACCCACCTTGTTAATTGCCTTCGCAAAGCTATATGCCCGTTCTGCCGACTCGTTCCGTGTTTCGAGGTCGTAGTTGCGAGCGAGATTACTGGCCGTGGTCTGAGTCACCCCGCGGGAATTTAATTGCTTATCGAAATAGCTTTCTTAAGATTAATAAAATAGTATAAGAATCTAAGACTTAAAAAAAATCCCAAGTGCTTTACTGACTTTAAAACAGGGCTCAATTATATAGAATTCCCCACCTTGCTAATTGCCTTCGCAAAGCTATATGACCGTTCTGCCGTGCCGACTCGTTCCGTGTACCCAGGTTTTAGTTGCGATGCGAGCGAGATTACTGGTTGTGGACTACACGACTCACTTCAGCATAGTTCCCGAACTCACCCTGCGGGAATTTAATTACTTATCTAAATAGCTTTTCTGAGGTAAAATGTCTGCGCGCAGCTTAAGCAAACTGTAAGCTCGGATTATGAGCGTGTATGTCGACGATGATTTGCTTGCAGTTTTATGGTTAAAATTACGTAAGCTAATGCAATAATTTTCTTATAAAAAATTGCTAGTGTAATTTTTATTTAAACTGAAACTTGGACTAAGTATAAGAATAAGATAAGATTTAAAGTACTAAAAGTCCCACGTTGGGCGCCACTGAAATGTTTAAGAACAGCTATGGAGTTGCGTAAAGTCAATCATATTCATTTGACAGTTCATATTGTATCATAATAAATGAGGAGTGTTTTTTCAAAAGGGCTTATTTCATCACTAACAGTTTTTTTTAGAATAGGAATAAAAAGCTTTAGTTATAAGCCTGTCAGGTGCAGAAGGCACTTTTTGAAAGCGATTTTCAATAGCGATAAAGTGAAATAAGCTGTTTCGAAACAAAGCGATCGAGAAAATCGAAAATCGTTCGAGAACAGAGCTTTAATACCGAACTTTATCAAAACATATTTTTTTAAGTGAAATAAGCTCTTTTGAAAAGAGGAGAGTCTTTTCAAAAGGGCTTATTTGTCAAATGTCATTCCATACAAATTGCAGCCGATTGAATACAATATGAAATACGATTACCTTACGCAATTGTACCCCAGGTTTATTGCATTATTCTAAGGGCCTTTATAGATAATATCAATTTATAACGTAAAAAGTAACAAATAACTAAATATCTAAATAATCAAAGTATACTATGGACTGATTTAGTCGACCACTAACTTACGGAAATAAAAAGCTCACTAAAGCTCGAGAATCTTACCTCTCTCGCAAGTAGAAGCAAGTAATCACAGAATCATACCTTATTCACAATGAAAATTACGTACAACTTGAAGGTAGAACCCCCAGTATTTCTGGCAACTTTCTCATTGTTCCAGCATGAATCGTACTTTCTCCAGCCCTGATGAATTCAGTACGTAATCTCGTTCGCAACTCCTTTCGAGTTTTCGGTTTTGTGTTGAAATTGGTCATAATTCCTGAGAGTTAACTCAAAAACTTTTTATCAAAGGAAAAAACATGAATTTCCTCATAGATAAGGGAGTAAATTAATTTACTCGTTTAACAAGTTCTTCGTATGTGAGCGACTTTATTTTAACAAAAAATATTCGAAGAATGTTCCGTAAATCAAAATGATAGTCACAATGACATAACATTTTTCAAAAATCTGTGCCCGTAAATAAACTGACTATTCAAAAATGAGTACTGCAACAAAAGTTTGCATACATTTCAGTTTCTTAATACAAAACACGAAGCTGCATTCAAAAACACTATCTCTTGGATAAAAATACGAGATCTTAAATTCCATCGTCTGCGAAAGAAAAGCTGAACTTTAAATTTATTTTGTAACAAAATCTTTTTCCATTGTTCCAGGCGAGACACTAATAGTGTGGTTCTGTTTGGACTACTTTTCGGACTTCCTGTATCTGGCGGACATTTTGTTCCACTTCCGGACGGGGTATTTAGAAGATGGCGTCTTACAAACGGACGCGGCGAAGCTGAGAGCGCACTACATGAACTCTACGACGTTTTACATCGACTGCCTGTGTCTCCTACCATTGGACTTTTTGTACCTGTCCATCGGGTTCAACTCCATACTTCGCTCATTTCGTTTAGTGAAAATATACCGTTTTTGGGCGTTTATGGACCGAACTGAAAGGCATACAAATTATCCGAACTTGTTTAGATCAACCAGTTTAATTCATTATTTGTTAGTGATATTCCATTGGAATGGGTGCTTGTACCATATAATATATAAAAACAATGGTTTTGGTAGTAAAAATTGGGTGTATCATGACACTGAAACGGCTGATGTGGTGAAACAGTATCTGCAAAGTTATTATTGGTGCACATTGGCGCTCACGACGATTGGTAAGTAAAGTGTTTATTAAACTTATTATAACTATAAGATACTAACTTACTCATGAGGTTTTGTTGTGCCTTATTTAGATAATGAGTAAAATCCGAGTAAGCGCAGGTAAGTTTGGTGTGTGTTAGGTACCTACTTATCCCTATATCATTAAAATAAAAAAAATACCTAAGTTGAAAGTAAAGTTGTTAGGGACTAAAAAAGGAGACAAAAATATTATTAAACTAGACTCATGTAATTAACTCAAAATGTGAACTAAGCAGATAATATACCTAACGAGAGTAGAAAAACTAAATTGCAGTATGTCGCAAGAATAAAACGCTACAACACCATTAAAAAAACTCTTGACATTCAATAAAATACAGTTACTTTGAACAAAGTCTGAAATACAGTCGTTTGGCAGAGTTCAAATGTCAAAATGCAGCGCGCAAAACAAACAAAACGCAATCTATCGCAAAAGAACGAATTTTAACTAGCATTAGAAGATTTTTTTAATGCTTAGTACTGTAAAGGGATTCGGTATCCTTTGTCTTTTAAAATTTTTTTGGCCTTCCGTCAGCTATCATCGCAATATTGAAGTAAGTAAGTAATATGTGTTAAAATATAGAGCTATGCACCGCCTAAAGCGCCATCTCGCTAACAATATTACCTTAACATATTAAACTACGAATAACAATTACGAAAATCGGGATTTTTACCATGAATAAATTTGTTAGTCCCGATATTTCGGCGCAGTTACACACGCTATGATCACGGAGTAACGACATATCTGCCCTTTGATTCACAAACCCTCGGAAACGCTCCCAACATCGGAATGATTGTCTCTGACACTCGCTATAAAAAAGACAAAACACATAATTCAAATTCGATTCTGTTTCCGACGGTTTGTGAATCAGGGGGCTGGAGCCGTATCTACTCTGAAACGCAAAATCCAAAACATCGTTAGCCCCGTCCCTTTCACTCGATCAGGTCACGACTACAGTTTGAGAGGGACGGGTATATCAAAGTTTCGAATTTTGCGTTTCAGAGTACGGCTCCAACCCCCCTGCTCCATTTACAAACCGGGGTCTCCACAACAAAGGATAATGGGCAAATTTGTATGGATGAAATAGTTGTGAGACGGGTCGTTTTTTTCTCATACTTCATTTTCAAGCGTTTGTACGTAATTATATTAGGTTTAAATTATAAATATCCTGAATGTAGTGAATCTGATAATTTATTTACCAGAATAACTCTTAATATCATTTTGAAAAAAGAATGGCTAACAGCTTCAGGCTGTTTCTAATCTATTGTTATACAGAAAAACGTACATAAATAGATAGATAAAATAAATAGATAACTTCTTACATTCACACCAATTATCTAAGCCCATTTTAATTTCATTACGAAACTGTATCATAAAATATATCATACGAACATACGGTAGTTTGGGTCCATTTAACCCCCATGCAATGTAATAATAACTTTCACACCCCCTTTGATTAACATATTATGGTCCCTTTGACCCTTCCGTTACCTTTGAAAATGAAATCGCTTGTGGCTTTAAAGTGTTCTAAGGTAATTCGTCGAATCGGCCGGTTTGGGTAAATATCACGGGTATTAAGCCTCTTAAGGGCAATACAAGTTCCAGTTGTGTCAAGTAATTCAGTTGCGAGGAATATAGAAGGGAAGAAGCCCCGGTTTTGCCCACTGCCCCAATTTTGGCCACTTTTTGCTCTAAAAGTTTACTAAATCCAATAGCAATTAAAATAAGGTATTTAAGGTAATAATAACAATAGTTACAATCCCTTATGTCATACGTTTTTTTCTAAAAAAAGCCATTTTTTGTATTAAAAATTTTTTGTATGAAAATTTTAAGGAATTTGTTATGGATGAAATTTATAACCTTTGTTTTTTTTTACAATTAAATTATTGTTTTGCAGTTTATTGGTTTCTAGCACATTAGAATATATTGATTTACCCTGGGTTTAGTTTTGATTTTTCGCTATACTTACAAAAGTTTGGCTATCAATCAATTAGTGGCCAAAACGGGGGCATTTGGCACCTTACGCACATGTTGTGTTATGTACAAAAAACCTTTTTTTTTATTTGAAAGATGTAAGTATACCTTTAAAGCTAGGTAAATTCTGTATTAGTAATTTAAGATATAATTTTTGTCTTAAATAAGAACCTAATACGAGTAATTCAGCACTTAGTGCTTGAAAGTGAAAAACATTTTGAGCTGTGTACTACCCCTATCTATATATATAAAAATGAATCCCTATTTCCCTTGGTCACGACATCACGCGTGAACGGCTGGACCGATTTGGCTAATTTTGGTCTTGAAATGTTCGTGGAAGTCCAAGGAAGGTTTTAACGGTGAGAAAATAGGGGAAGGAGGGGTAAGTAGGGGTAGAGTAGAAGTAGGGTAGGGTAAAGGTAGGGTAGGTTAGGGGTAGGGTAGGGGTAGGAGTAGGGGTAGGGTAGGGTAGGGGTATGGTAGGGGTCGGGTAGGGTAGGGGTAGAGTACGGGTAGGGTAGGGTGGAGTAGGAGGTAGGGCCACGGGAACGAAGTCGCGCTGGGTCAGCTAGTTATAAATAAATATTCATATTGCATAAAATTTGCAACTTGTATACATGTAGGTTGCTCAAGATAGCCGAGTCCTCAATGATTGTGGATTCCGGGAGTACTTACCTTCGGAGCACCTTTAGCCTTATCATCACTTAACATCAGTAGGCCTAGCACAACTTAGTGCGACTCTTTGTCGCACTCCTTTCAACCAATCAGCAAGTCATCTTAAGTCACGCCCGCTATCTACGAGCGATCTGATTGGTTGAAAGTGCCCGCGACTCTTTTCTCACTCGAGTCGCGCTCAAGTTGTGCTAGCCCTACAGGTGCGAAAAAGGTGTTACCGCGTTATAGATAAAAAAACACGGGTTGCACTCCGGGAGTGCCAGCAGAAGTGAAAAGGGCTCCCTAGACTTTTTCACAAAAAAAAGGGAATTTGCCAAAAAAAAGAAAAAATACGGACTAGTTTTGAAACGAGGTCTTCTGGCTTCAATGCCGACCGTTTTCTAACCTAAGCTATGCCAACTTTGGAAACGGTGGCGTTTCCATTGTAACAATTTTTCGATCAGGGTGCCTACCATCAACTTTAAGACAGCGATTCAAAAATAGCGCGATGCAGAATAGGTTCCTAAAATGAATTTGCTTTCTTTCGTACTATGATCTTCTAAAAACTGGATCGCAAATGAATTGCTAGATGTGAATGACCGAACGATTTGTGTCCTTATTTCTTCTACCCGACTCTTTCACTCGATTCTGTCCTGCCCGGAGAGTGAGAGGGACGGGTATAACCTGCAGGTGTCATGTTAGCTTGGCCGAGTTATAAGTCAAATAAGAGAACATTACAGCTTAGCGACTGTGAAATGTCATTGAATGATCACTGAATCGCTGTCATTGATATTAAGCTGTCGTGGTACGAATAAGCGAAGCAGATCAGTTTAGGTCCTAAACAAAACCGCAATAAGAGTTGATGGTAGGCACCCAGGAGCTCTACTCTTGTTCTCCGAAACGAAATTTCGGAAACGAAAGAAATTTAAACGAAGTTTCGTTTCTGCCGCTACTCTTGAACATTTTCGGACGCGCACGAAAAGTTCGAATCCATAGACAATTTTCGTGAACGAATGGAATGAACAACATTACGTAGGTTCTTTTAATGTCATTTACGGTAAATAACCGGTTTTTAAATTAACTTTAAAATTAAAACGTTGGTTTAATAATTTTAAGAATGTATTTAATTAGTAATGGTTTACTATGTTTAATAACCCAGAAACTGATAAATGAGCAATTAAAATTCAAGTTTATGTCGAAAAACACAGTGACACTAAAAGAACCCTTTCAATGACTGATAACCGCCCAAGTTAAGATGTCTATAGTCCCCACTGACCTCTATAGTCCCACATTCCTGTATGTTCCGGTGACAGAGGAGCCACTTGCAGTATAAAATTAGGTGTCAAAATGAACATTCGTATGAAAAATTAGTTCCAATGATTATCACCGACCCAGATTTATGCTTGTCGTCGTATGATAACGTAACTTGTCCGCAGTATGACATTAGCTGAGCCGTCAGCCGTTACTTCAAAATTTCAAAATATTTGGTGCATAATTTGGTGTTATTTATACGGTGTTACCAAAGAAAGTAAGTATTAATATTTATGTTTTGCACGCCTAATTCTTATTTAAATAATATTTTCGTAATAGGTTCCTATTATTTAGTTTCACCACATCTTTTCAGTATGGCTCCAAATTCCTGTTCGACAACTCCTCAGCAAATCACTGTACTCCTCGATTTCCTCGATGAACATAAAGATCATGCTCGCGGGAGATTGAGGAGTATAGAAGGAAAGGTCCAGACAAAGAGGCTGTGGGAGGAGTTGTGCGACACTCTCATTTCCATGGGTGGTTGCACAAAGACGATTCAGTAGTGGTAAAAGGTACCTAATTATACTTACATCCTTTTTATTATAGTGAGGGGAATGCTTTTACGCATACCCCGTCCACGTTGGTGTGCGGACGGTGATTATGTGGGACTCGCCTAGCCGCTTCCTGACCCTCCATCCAGTCGCGGAGACTCGATGGGGGGTCAGAAAGGAGGAATACCCACTAAACCCCTCACTACTTGCTCTCACCGCCGTCGGTGGAAGTCGTAATGTGGAGGGCCCGGTATGGCAAGCTCCCCCTACGACTTGACGGCCGGCCCAGCTTCCCAGGCCCCCACGCGGTAGGTGATGGCCGAGCAAGTGTGACCATCTCCCCAGGCTGGTGGGAGGGGGCAGTGCGGTCCGGGCCACAGCTTAACAGCCGTCGCCCGCACCGCACCGCCCCGCTAAGGGGGAATGAGGCGCGCAAAGCGCCGCATCCTCGGCCCCACCCGCCTTCGTCGAAGCCGATCCGAGTGAGCGTCCTGCTCGCGGATCCGCTCCGATGCCTCCTTTTGCGATACGACGCTCTCGCAAAAGGAGACCGCCGCATACCAGGATCTGTCGTCACCAAGCATGGCCCGGACCACGCTCGGCAACGAGAGATCCCGTCCTATCACGGCCTCAAGATTGCCGCGCTGCAGAGACCAGGCAGGGCACACCTGTAAGGTGTGTTCCGCGCTGTCCTCCCCAGCGCCGCAATCATGGCACCGTGGGAATTATACTTACATCCTAACAATCCATACAAAAACTACCTGTGCCGCCCTCTGTGATCCACATACTTTTAAACTACGGAGACAATTAAAATTACAAGAAAGTTACTGTGTATCACTAAAAAATATAATAAGTATTCCCTGCAATGTATGTAGGTATACAATTTTGGAACTTATTGGAATGTTGTTTTGCAGCCTTACCTGCCTGCTACAGACGTCAGAAGAAGGTTGTATCAGTATGAAGATGGGCGCGTAGAGAGAGAGACAGTAAGGAACGCTGAGCTCGCAGGCATCAGGGCTGCCATGCCATTTGCAGCTGTGTGAGCTATTGCGAGAACAACTTTAAATAATAAAGATTTTCCCCTGTTACCAACCAACTCCAACCTCGCACCTCAAACGTATTGCTTAGTTATTTAAATTTTTACTTTTTTGCATACACTATGCAATTTTTATTAGTGAAAAATTAAAAATGAAGTAGGTATTTAGAAAAAGTCGACCCGTCTCACAACCAGCTGCGATGGGATTCGAACCCACGACCTTTCGCTATCCGGGCGACTGCTCGCGAAGGATAAAAGGACTAAACAAATATAAAGTTATAGGTTTTAGGTAGGAACCTACAACTTTATATTTGTTTAAAAGGAAAATAGTCTAATACTTATGTGAGATTTTTTTTCTCATAAAGGTTATAAATTATAATATAATGTACTATAATGTTGTATAATCAGTGCTTATCCTATAACCAATTTGTTGTAATATGTAACGATATGTTTCTTGTTTTGTAAATGTTAAATGTAAGCTAATATCATGTATTGAAGTAAGAAATAAAAACCATTAAATACATTGATATTGTATTTTTAATCTATACTAATATTATAAAGAGGAAAGATTTGATTGTTTGTTTGTTTGTTTGTTTGTTCATCGAATAGGCTCCAAAGCTACTAGACCGATTTGGAAAGTTCTTTGACCATTAGACAGCTACATTCTTCCCGAGTGACATAGGCTATATTTTATCCCGATATTCCCACGGGAACGGGTAGCAAGCGGGTAAAACTGCGATGATCCGCTAG
This sequence comes from Crambus lathoniellus, assembly GCA_949710035.1. Lineage (NCBI taxonomy): Eukaryota > Metazoa > Arthropoda > Insecta > Lepidoptera > Crambidae > Crambus > Crambus lathoniellus. Next base: position 16,443,434 of record OX453297.1, read on the forward strand.
TCTTCTAAACTAATATTATAAAGAGGAAAGATTTGATTGTTTGTTTGTTTGCATCGAATAGGCTCCGAAACTACTAGACCGATTTAGACAATTCTTTGACCATTAGAAAGCTACATTCTTCCCGGGTGACATAGGCTACATTTTATTTGGATATTATAAGAATGCAGCAAGCAAATATGTAGCAAACACGCAGTTAGGCATGCATAACGATTTCCTCGTCTTGTCGTAGGTACATTTAACTGAGACACTGATGATTATCTCCTATGACAAAAAAAAAGTTACACAAGTGGGTTTTATTTCAATATTACAATTTTATTAATTGGTTTGGTATGAATGTATCTTCCTGGTTCCTTTCTAAAGTTTGTATTAATACAGCGCTTTTCCCTCGACCTGCCTGTAAAGCTCGAGTCGAAGATGCGGCTGTCTCAATTTCCCTGCGAATCTGCCTGGCTCTGTCCGTTTGGTGATCCTCTTCTGTCAAATAGGGACCTCCCTCCTCGGGAAAAAAAACTCCGGACCTCCAATACCAGCCCTTATACATATGTACTATACACATAGCAGGCTACTATAATTTTAGCTGCTGTTTCTGGGCAGTAATGGAGTTCCCTAGCTGACAAAAGACATCTCTACCATCGAGCTTTCAATACACCAAATGTGCGTTCAACGGTGCAGCGTGGACGTTTTTGGATTGCAGTATCTTCCCTCTAGAGAGTCCTCAACAGCATTATCGACGGGTGTCATCACTCCCTTAGAAGATATCCAGAATCACCTGAAAATAAATAAAATAGAACTTTAGTATTGATAATGAAGTAAATGAAAAAATCGTTAATCGGTTATCACTATGTGCTTTGCTAGTACCTGTATGCGGTGCATTAAGTGCTGTTGTTTAAGTCAATATCTATATCTGAAAAGCGATAACCAGGCTTATGAAAAGTAAAATCGAAAAGTTCATTGAAATGCGTGTTTACATAGTACAAACTTACTTTAAGGGTTGGCTTGATCTCTTGTCGCCTTGCCCCTGGAGGTAATAAAGGCACTATCTCAGTCCACAGCTCCTCGAATAATTCCCGACTGAGTCTGTAATTTCCTATAAACTCTAGATCGGGAATATTCGCTATAAATAACTGATTTCGCAGGTGCTGCCGGTTCTTTCTCCTCTCCAAGCGTTCTTCGCGCAAAGCAGCAGCGATTAAAAGCTGCCTCGTAGCCATATCAGTTAATATTTTAATAAAAATCGACCCAAACGAAAATAGAAAGGTAACGCTTTTGAGTTCGTCAAAATTGCGAACTATAAACTGCCAAACTTCAATTTTCGTTCGTTATTAAATTGAATTAGAGTAGGCTTAGAAAATTTAAACGTCAAAGCATTTTCGTTTCAACGAAGTTTCGAAACGAAGAAGTCGGTGGTAGGAAATGTGCGAAGTTTCGAAAGAAATTTCGTTTTTCGTTGAATTAGAGTAGACCTGCTGGTCACGTGTCCGTCTTACGAATTTTCGATCTGACGGTCACGTGATGACGCTAACAAAAAGTGCACAAAGCCGCTAAAGAAGTTTTCACTTCAAAAAATATAAACGCGAACGCTATTGACAAACTTACACTCAGGGTGTTGGTTAACCTACGACTGTTCATCAAAACCACAGCCAAAATCAGCCTGATACAATTCACTGCTATATTCCTCGAATAGGTAATCGCATCATATCAATATCTCCGATAACTTCGATATTCAATTTCGAAACAAAGGCCTTGATTCCTGCCGTGGATAACTCCTTTCGAAATACAATGTGTCTTGTGAGTGGGTGTTACGGATTTGGACCGTGAGTTGAGTAATTATTAAATACATTTCCTTGCACTCATTTTACATGAGGATTGTTAAAGCTTAAAAGGGACTTCTACATTGGTTTCCATTTAGGCTCTCGGCGAAGGTGATCTTCGTTCGACCTTCAACGCCCTTGGCGAACAAAGGTGTTGCCAGATTGAGACGATTTTCACTCATTTTGGAATGATATGGAAAATCTAGACTTGCCAATAAAACAACCGAATATTACCTTCTTACTAACTAGAGTGTTTGTCAGATAACTCTGCGCGTGACTGGCGCGTTTTTGGCGCTAGTTACTGTGCATTTTTTTGTTCTTATGTTATAGAAAAGATTAGTATTCGATTTATACCGCGCGCAGACTTATCTGACGAGCACTCTAATCAGCGAATGTATAAAAAAAATTCGAAATAACCGTGTGGCAGTAGCTAGCGTGCCACAGAGTAAAACACTCTACATTAGGTCTGTGTTCGGAAACGCTGCTAGATAGGTAATCGGATAATAATATAAAAGACTTGCTGTACCGCGTGGTTTTATCCGCGTGGTCCTGTTACAGTGTTAATATCGGGATGAAAGGTACTCGATAAATAAAATTAATAAATATAACATACATTGTTCCAATACCAAACTGTAGTAGCTTGAGCTTGTATAATGGAAATTGGAAACAACGACGGGTATTACCACATACACCCAGACCCGAGGAAATATTGAAAAGTTCGTTTTCAACATTTAACCCGACCGGGCATCGAACCCGGGACCTGTAGAGATAGCGGCACTTTGAAAACCGGTGCGTACCTACACCACTCGGCAACGGAGGTCGTTAACTCTGTATCTACCCATTTACCTAATTTTATCTAAGTATATCAGCAAATCTGGTGATTGTGAAAGCAACATCCATTTAAAGCCTCGCATTTATAGTCTACGAAAGATTTTTTTTATCATAATATTACAAACCACTTCTTCTGAAATCGGACCTACCTACCGATGTTTATCTCAAGTTTCTAGAAGCAAGCATTTAATTAGCAGAGGTTAATTTCATGTAATTCCAATTACACTTGAACCAATCGAAACGTGACCCTCCATAAGTTCATTTTTAGGGTTCCGTAGTCAACAAGGAACCCTTATAGTTTCGCCATGTCCGTCTGTCCGTCTGTGCCCAGCGTAGCTCATAGACTCTTAGTACTAGAAAGCTGTAATTTAGTATGAATATACACATAAAACACGCCGACAAAGTAGTAAAGTAAAATTAAAAAAAAAAATCGGTTACCTCCCCTGCACGTGAAGTGGGGATGTATTTTATTTTTCTTGTCTACCCCACAGTGTGGGTTGTCGTTGGATATACACCTATATTTTTTTTTACCAAAATGGGTCCTAATTCAATTGGTTCGACTGTACTAAATACAAAACTTTTCTCACGTGTAACAAAGTCCGGTATCCTGTATTGATTGTTCCTTTTAAGAATCAATACAGGATACCGCTGCTGAGTTTCTATAACAAGTTGAGCTAATAATTTTATGGTTTAAATCTTTGGCAAATCTTAACTAATTACAAGAATGTAACTAGTTCAAATATCCCAACAGACAGACAAATTCCGTGCTAATTGAATTGAACCTAGTTAATTAGGTTAGCACTAATTTAGTGTGTAAGTATATACATAGTTACTAGAATAAATAATTATATCTAGCATCTAGCCCATAGTAAACATTAAAAAACTGTGTTATGGAAACTTGATGACGGATAACTATGTAACTTAATACTTTTGTTTGTTATAAAAAGGTACTTAATATACTTAGAAAACACCCAGACCAAGACCAATAGACCTGTACACGCACGCAAATATTTGTCTTGTTCGGGAATCGAATCCGAGACCTCTGGCGCAGAACGTAGGTCGGGTCTGCGCCAAATCGGTATTAGAAATACCTTTAGTATATATTTGTTAGGAACATAGTTTGCATCTCTGTAAACCCTGAAATTCGTAAATTCTGCAGCAGCACATTTATGCACCTACTCATAAACGGTAAGTTACACCATTTCTGCATTAATTTTAGAACTTTGTTATTTCACTTCAAAACTCATTTGGTACAACTACACTATTAAAATACAATGTTTTTGTAAAATAGTAGTTAAATAATAGCGGCACAATTTATGTTACCTATAGTCTTCCTCCCGCGGCACTCTCCCGCGTGGCCTACACGACGTTATCCCGCGGGAATGTGATGTTTTTCCGGGATAAAAAGTAGCCTATGTCACTGGAGGAGATAGTTTGGGAGCTCTCTAGCTCCCCCTAGCCTATACCAAAATCTCGACGATCCGTTGCTCCGTTTTGACGTGAGAGCCGGACAAACAAACACACTTTTACATTTATAATATTAGTATGGATTATTTACATTTTATAACAACCAATTTCCATGTTGAATTGTATGAAAAGAAAAATGCTGTCATTAATTTGTTAATTCCATTATAACGTAGCAATTTAACTTTTAATCTGAGTTTACTTAAACGCGCTCTTAATGAGCACGTAAAAATAAAATTCTCACTTAATACAATCTTTCGTATGTGAATATTCGTTCATAATTTTTATTTCAATAATGTCCCTACATACCTACTACTTATTAAAGCATGTTGAGGGGAATTAGTAATTAATTTCCTTATCATCATGCCGCCTATCCTCTCACAAAATTAACTTTCAACTTGTCTTTAACAGTGTACTTTATGACGTAGAATATATTTCTTCACAGTAATAAAGTTTCGAAGTGTATAATTAACTCTTAACTGGGAAGTACAAAGGGTTTATAATTTTACTTGTGATTAGACAAGTTGGTACTTTAATATGAGTCTGTGTTCCACGAAATTTATGTCTGCAATTATAGGGCTTTACGTTTTAACAACAAAGGTTATTAATACGGACATATTATTTGTATTAAAGTATGTTTGTTTGTATTATATGCATTTATTTAATTTATAAAATAAATTAAATACCAATAAAATATAAGTAATTAAACTTTATTGGTAAGTATTTAATTTATTTATATTAATACTGACATTAGGTTGAACTCCCACATTATTGTTTAAATTAAAGTTTGGCCATAATCGCCATACTTGGTGAGACTTTTAGCATGCTTTATGTAAAGTACTAGCTTTCCGCCCGTGGCTGCGCCCGCGTGGACTACATTACGTTATCCCGCGGGAATGTGATATTTTTCCGGTATAAAAAGTAGCCCATGTAACATTCAAAAAATCCAGACATCTAAACTTTCACATTTACTTATAACATTGGCATGTCTTCTATTGTCTATGCTCTGCTATGTGCATCCAGTACCCTATGAAAAACTATCGTTATGGTAATCGAATAGTACCTACCTAAAGTCGGGCGTGAAATATGTTTTTTTTTGTTTTTTGTGTTTTTGTTTAGACCCGCCCGACTTTATTTTACGGTTTTTTTTTTTATAAAAATAATTTTAATTTCACTCTTTTAAATGCATCATGCAGGCAATTTTCGTGTATCCTGGTAAATAGGTATGATATATTGCACCTACACATAAACCGCATTAATCAAAAAAGTTATAGTTGAACATCCGTCTTAAATTGATATAAAGTGGTAACGAAAACGACAGTATTTTCAAGATTTCCTGAAAATTACTAAACCGATTTCAAAGTTTTGAAAAACGGGACCAACTTGGGAAAAAACCTGATGTTATAACGTTTGAATCATTTCAATTGGTTCAGCCGTCTTCGAGTAATCGGTGTACATACATATAAAAAAAACGCGACGAATAGATAACCTCCTCCTTTTCAATTTTTGAAGTCGATTAAAAAGGGACTATAATAAAAAAAAGGGTGAGGATGAAAATGTGTACGATATGGAACAATTTTTGAAGTCGGTTAAAAATAGCGTACTCTGTTTAAATTAATTATTTGAATAATATAACGATTTAAACAGAATTCCCACATTTACATCGTTACTTGGAAGAAAGAACTCTATTTCAAAGTGAGGTAATGTGTAATATTCACTGTTAAGATGTAAAACAATAACTTCGTAACATTTTTTCTGACACGAACCAGTTCAACCCTCTTTTCTCATTTTATGCTCCAAAGCAATATCGTTATAACATTATTACTGTTTCTGTGTTGAACTTGCGCTCGTTTCCTTATGTTTTATTATCTACTTAAATATTATTATCTATAACAGCAATAACTTAATAGCTCTGAATAATAACCCATTCCGTATTAACTAGAGCATATTATTTTAATATTTTAATATTTACACAAAACTTATTTGCCGCATAATATTCAATTTGATAACGACCGATTTGGCGCAGGGATAGGATACCTGTCTTCTGCGTCAGTGGTCTCGAGTTCGATTCCCGAACAAGACAAATATTTGTGCGCATGAACATGTCTATTTATCTTGGTCTGGGCGTTTTCTATGTTTATTAAGTATAATTTTATTTATCCGTTATCAAGTTTTTCATGACACAGTTTTGACCAAAAATGTATGGAGTTTGCTCCAAATGTCCACCACTAACGAGACCCTTATAATAAAATACTCTATTAAATACTGAGTAGTTGTAACCAGACAGCAACCAAAAATATGCTGTCAGTAAAAAGTTATGACTAAATTTGTACCTTTTTATGCGAAAAATATTGTTGATATCATTCTATCCATCGCACATTTTGAACTAATCTACGCATGTTATGTTACATAATGTACTTGGTGTGCCTTGTTAGGTTCTCGCTGAAAGAAAAAAAATCAAAATAGCGGAAGAAAAAAAATAGAAAAACAATCACTTAGCAAAAATACAAAGTCATTTCCGACAAAAAATTCTTGCTGTAGGTACGTTGTTCAGCATGATGGTCGAAGCCATGGTTAAAGTTTTTGCAACAGTGCCCCTAACTGTATTATATCTATTCTCCCTTTTCCCAATCTAAGACTCTTCTGTTATCTTCTAAAACGCCAAGCTAACTTTTGACGCTATCTCACTTTGATAAAATACAAACCTGGATACTTTTTCCTACCTTTTCCCCACCTTTTTCCCTTGCACATTATTCTTTCCCAGTAATAAATAAACAGTCTCCAGTGCAATTATCTGTGTTTATGCCGGTGTAGAGGATAAGACGCAAGTTTATTATTTTAATCCGGCCCTCCGCACCTCTGAACTTTTCAGTTCGTAAATTGAAAGTAAGAGGGCGATATTATAAGGTGGCATTATTTTCAAGGCAAACTTGCAAGAAACTAACGCTGTATTTTATGGGATGTAAAGAAACTTCAGCGGGTTATTTAAAGATTGGCAAAAAATATATACCTACTTAAGGCACTTTACACACTGCACCTTTTTGCACGCGTGAGGAGGCCGTGGCACAGTGGTTAGCGAGCTTGGCCTGCGATCATCGAGGTGAAGCAACTTTCGCAATGGCCGTTCCCGGAATGGATGACCAAAAATTTATTATATCCAGCTCTTCCGTTGTTGGTCCCGGGTTGAGATTGCAGTCGCTAATACCTACTCACCAATCCGCATTGGGGCATTATCCATATCCATCCATAGGGACGGCCTAAACTCCAGCACTGGGGACATTAAATGGATAATAATGAAATGACTGCTGCGTTGCTGCTTTTAGTAGTGCGGGTGGACGTTATAGAATTTATAGAACTGTATCGATGCTGCATCACGTTTGCATCGATGCTAGGGCTTACTTCGAAACGCAAAAATCCGAAACCTCGTCATACCCGTCCCTCCCACTCAACTCGTTTCAACCATTTCAAGTTAGTTTGGTGATTAATTAACGACAATATAACCCTGTATTAAAAGGTCCAAAGCTTACTAAGCTTTGGATTTTAGTGTTTTAAAGCAGAAAGTTAAATGAATAATCTGCAATCCTCGTTTTAAGATGTCTTTCAAAATAATTGTGTTTTAAATTTCTTGTACAATACAATAAACTTCTTTATTGCTTTTTATGTACATAGGTACGTATAAATCAAACTACCTACTACTAAACTTTATATTCTAAAAAATATTAAATTTGATACTGTCATCAAATTGATTAGAGCCATCATATGAATACACACCTATACTGATGACGGATCAAGCTTTTCAAGTCTGCTAAGTCGACTCATAAATATAAACAGAAACGCAGATTTATCGGACGACCGATTGAGTCTCAGCCGATAAGCCCTACTCGGGCACTCCACTCGACAGCGCTTCAATCGAGATGCGCTATTTTATCGTCTTTTTCCTTTAACAGAGATCGAAAACAATTTTTTAAATAGACCCCTTGAATTCAAAGAGCTTTTAGCAACTAATCAACTTGATATTTTGGTTGACATTTTTTTGTGTCTCGATTGTGTTTGTGTAATTTTAATGTGAGTTACATTATCCTCAGCTTCAGAGCTACGTGTCTGTGTTAGTCTCCTCCATTCTTTCCTGCCTCACGCCAGTTCCCTGGCATCTTGATTTAGACACGACGATCACCGTCTATTTGATCTGTTCGATCTGTTCAATGTAGGCTATTCTTAGTATTCCTCTTACGCTTACTGCTCTATCCTGAAATAAGTAATTGTTCTGAAGCTCTTCCAATAGTGCTTCAATCGTGCTGATGCGTTATTTTATTTTATCGTCTTTTTCCTTTAAAAGAGATCGGAAACAAGTTTTGAAATAGAACCCCTTGAATTCAAGAAGTCTGATGTCTTTAGCAACTGATTAACTTGGCAATTTGGTTAATTCTTTTCTGCAACAAGGTTGGCAATAAAATCCTTTACCTATTTAGAAATTTTTACGGTAGATTTGATATTCTCGAATATTTGGCCATTTAATTTGGATAGTGGGTTCCCTTTAATTCTTTTTTAAACACCCGACTGAAAAAAGAGGGGTGTCATAAGTTTGACGTGTCGATGTATCTGTCTGTCTGTCTGTGGTATCGTAGCTCCTGAACGACTGGACCGATTTTGATGCGGTTTTTTTGTTCGAAAGCTGACGTGATTTAGATATAATTTGTGAAGATCTGTTCAGACGTGTTAAGGTCATCAGCTCATTTAGTTACTTGAAGTAGGGATCTGACACGCATAATGAGTATTAACTTTTGTATGTAATTTAATAATTTAAAAGTATGAATTATAAATAAAATGTTCAAATTTTCAAAATCCCACAACAAAAAAAAAACTTGAAATGGTAAAAAAATAAAATTTCTCTCTCGGTCGGGGATCACAAAAAGAGAAGTACTAAAAGGGTATATTATGTGTTAGGAGTCCTCCGACCGAGAGAGTTTTATTTATTAACTTTTTTGTGATTCTTTTGGGTCGGGTGTTTTTAATTTTTGGTTTCTTATTCTTTTTAAAAGCAGAAATGTGAAATAAAAAAAAACTTTAAATGCAATGACATCAAAGTCAAGTTATATCATTCTTTACCTTCAACTCTATATATTCCAAGAAAGACATCCCGTAATAATAAAGACACGGTTCGGTTGCTCACACTCCTATGATAATACGCCATTAGGGGCGTAATTTAATAGTAATTACGTACCCCCTTTGTAGTAAGTTAGCATGTGCAAGCTGTAAGACCGAGATCAGGCCTCTAAATGCAGCATGGCTCTTGGTCTTAAGGAGCTTGTAGCCTTTATATGTCAACAACCAGTACCTGCGTTACAAAATAATTAGTTTTATCAAAAACTTTGCTGGTTTTAAAGATGTCAAGTACGTACTTGAAACATGTTAAAATTTTAAATATATTTGTGTTCAGTACACCCCTGCCTAGACCGCGGAATCAGCATGGCGCAGTGGAAGGTTATCATGAGTATAGACTCCGGACAAAACTTGGTTTCAGCCGGGATGTAACTGAACAATTGAACTGCGATACACAGCGACTTATTGTGAAGTAAGGTGAATTTTACATACGGTCTGTGCTGTCGAAAGGCTCCTGGGCTGCGGAGAGAGGGCGCGCGCCCCCTGGTAGTTTCTTCTTCTTCTGCAGACCTTACCAATTCGTCACCTTACTCACAACAAATAGCACACAGCGGTCCCAAGACACTGGGCGCTTCAACAATACACAACGACACACGCGGGGCCTGTTTATTAATATATATTTTCCCGACAACAACGCGTGTGGTGGCACTCTTTATTTCAAAACGCCGCGACCGGCCCGATCGTCACGAGGGCGTCAAAATCTTGGTCGTACAACACGGGATCGACAGGATAATTCAGGATTCAATTCAAACTCGATATGCCAGGCATATTCAACGCGAGCGTTTTTTAACAATTCAGCAAAATTAATCCGACATGTTTTCTTACAAGAATTCCAATCAAGAGAGAGCTGTCAACTTCAAGTGACAGCGAAATGTCAATTTGACGTGACATTAGGGATGCGTTCAGAAACGTCGATCTTTTCCGAACATCCCCCCGCCCCGGACCGTTAAGAACGGTACGTCAATCTACGGGTAATCGGGAGAGCCCACTAACTGCTCTCTTCAAAACCGAATCTCGAACCAAAACCTCAGCAAAACGAGGAACTCCGTCAGTTCCGGGGTAGAGTTTAACAATGCGCCCCCTTCGCCAACATAGGGGCGGCAGGTTAGCATCCTTAATCAACACGAGGTCGCCAGTCTGGGGTGGGGTGGTTTTATCTGTCCACTTCACGCGCTGTTGTAGGATATGCAAATACTCCATCGACCAACGTGCCCAGAAGTTTTGGGACATCTGTTTCAAAAGTTGGTATCGCGACAAACGATGGGATCCTACATCCTGAATCGGATATTCAGGCAAAGCCAAAAGGGGCTGTCCGATCAAGAAATGACCTGGGGTCAACGCTTCCAGGTCATTCGGGTCCGAAGACAACGGGCACAAGGGTCGCGAGTTGAGGACGGCCTCAATTTTACAAAATACCGTATCAAGTTCCTCAAACGTGAGAATAGTTTCTCCAATCACGCGACGCAAGTGTGTCTTGGCAGCCTTTACACAAGCTTCAAAAATTCCTCCCCAGGTCGGACAAGCTGGAGGGCTAAACTTCCAGATTATCCCACGCCGGGAGAGGGTGGTTCCAATGTCTATTTTATTATCAACAAAAAACTTAACTACTTCCTTAAGATAATTACACGTTCCCTTATAATTAGTACCACAATCGGAACGTATCAATGTCGGCAGTCCTCTACGGGAAACAAATCTGCTCAAGGCGGCGACAAAGGCTTCGGTAGACAATTCCGAGACAATTTCCAAATGGACAGCCTTGGTGGACAAACACACAAACACGCACAAGTACGCCTTATAGGTTTTAGCATTACGCAGTCTCGAAGCCTTTACAGTAAAGGGACCGGCGAAGTCGGTGGCGACTCCGGCAAAAGCTCTACATTCCGTGACGCGATCAGCAGGCAAATCACCCATCTGGGGCTGCATGGTCGCGGCCTTCAATCGATAACAAGGCAGGCAACGGAAAACCACAGTGCGAATGGCTCGACGAGCAGACAAAATCCAAAATTCACGCTGCAAAATGGCCAACAAAGCATTACAGCCAGCATGTTGTGCATTCACATGGCGATCTGTTATTATCAGTTGAGTCAAATGTCCGGCTTTAGGTAACAAAAGGGGGTGACGAGCTCCATACGGCAGGTTCGCATTTCGAAGTCTTCCGCCGACTCGCAAAAGCCCACTCTCGTCCAGGAAGGGATTCAATCGCGATACCGCGCCCTTCAACTTGCGACGGCCTAAACGCAAAATTTCAATCTCGGACTCAAAACTATCAGCTTGTACTCTCCGGACCCAAAACAAGAGCGCGTCCCTACGCTCGTCCGGAGTGAGAACCGACGAATCACGCCTCGCGCGTGGGTTTCTGCAATTGTACACAAAACGTCTGATCCAAGCGGTAACACCAAGCAGCTTCTGTAAGGAGCTGTACCGATCCAACAACAAATCCTTTTCCCCGGCGGGGTTAGTCTCCAGGACGCATGCCCGCATATCAGGGACGGCTACGTTCGACAACGCTGGAGAGGGCGGCCACTCCAACTCAGGCCGCATCAACCACTGTGGGCCCCACCAGAGGGGGTGGTTAATTAGGGTTGGGGCTACACAACCCCGAGACGCACAATCCGCGGGATTCATGGTTCCCGGCACGTGTCTCCAAATCAACTCGATGTCGGAATTACAAATCTGCGACACTCGATTGGCCACAAACACGTCCAAGGTGTGCGCCGGAGCCTTCAACCAACAAAGGACGACCTGACTGTCCGTCCAAGCATAAACCTCTTGTATCTTAATAGATCGACCTAATGTGAGCCATACGTGGTTCAACAAACGCATTAGGAGGGCAGCTCCGCACAATTCCAACCTCGGGATCGTATGACGAGTCCGAAGGGGAGCGACTTTGCTTTTCGCTATCACCAGATGCACAGCAACAACTCCGTCAACAGTAACGGTGCGGAGGTACACGGCCGCAGCAAATCCACGTTCGGAGGCATCGGAAAAGCCGTGAAGAGTAACTTTACAATTTTCAGAAGGGAGGAATAGCCTCGGCAAATGCACTTCATTAATCTCGGGGAGGGATGAAACGAAGCTCGACCAATCTCGGAGTAACTCGTCCGAGAGGGGTTCATCCCACGACACCCGAAGCCCATAACCGTTGCAAGAAACACTTGGCCATAAACAGCACGGGGCAAATCCACCCATTGGGGTCAAAGGTACGTGCGACAGTAGACAATACTAAACGCTTGGTCCAGACTTTCGGTGGTCGTAAATCCACACAATAAGTGAAAGTGTCAGAGACCGGTTTGTACTGTACGCCAAGGACGGTCACCACATGGGGATTATCAACATTTTCGAATAGGTGGGGGTCCTGCTGGTGCTCTTCGGGCAAACCTACCAGTACATCAGGCGAGTTGGATATCCATTTCCTCAACTCGTAACCTCCCGACTTCAAAAGGGCGGTGAGTTCGTCTCTCAGGACAATCGCCTCTGAGACAGATGAGGCGCCCGTGCAAATGTCATCCACATAGACGTCACTGGCCAAAATGGCGGAGGCGCGAGGGTATCTCAAGCGCTCCTTCTCGGCCAACTCCAACAAAGAACGAATCGCAACAAACGGGCTCGAAGCCAAACCGTACGTATTCGTATTCAATTCATAAATCAACAAGGGGTCCCTAGGACTCTCTCTCCACAAAATCAATTGGTACCTCCTATCCTCTGGATGGATGACCGTTTGTCTGAACATCATCCGGATGTCAGTCATAAATACAATTTGGTGCCGCCGGAAGTTGGTCAAAATGTCTGAGATCTCCGTGTGCAGCTTGGGACCTACATGCAGACACTGGTTCAAGGACGCTCCAGTAGAGGTGGGAGCCGAACCGTCAAAGACCACCCGAATCTTTCCGGATTTCAAAACGGCGTGGTGCGGCAAAAAGAAGTGCTCAACGGAGCGCCAATCCAAATCGCTCACGGACATGTGCCCTAACTCCTCATACTCCCGCATGAATTCAACATACTTCTGGCGGAAGACCGGATCCTTGCTCATGCGACGCTCCATCGCCACTAGCCTACGTTCCGCTAGCGGTCGGGATTCGCCCAGAGGAGGTCGGCCGGCACGAAAGGGGAGACGGGTGATCAAACGACCAGAGCGGAGGCGACCAGTGTTATTCTGGTAATACAACTCGCATTCATCCGCTACTGGGTCGACCCGCGGGGCTGGTGGAGGTTCCTCAACCTCCCAAAACTTCTGCACCACTTCGGAGAGAGACACATTAAAAACAAGACCGCGATCCTCATCAAGGGAATCCAAAACGCGGCGAGCAGGGCCCATCACAACTGTACCGAGTGTCGTCTGCAGAGCTATCAAGCCATCTGGCTGCAAAACTCGCTTCCCCGTCAACAAAACTCGCCCCAGGACATCGGCTCCAAGGAGAGCATCAATCGGGCCTGGGCGGAAGAAATTTGGATCGGCGAGTGGGGAATCAGACACCAAAGACAACATACTCGGTCCCAAGTCAACTGAAGGTTGACGGCCAACAACTGTGTCCAACACAATCGCCGAGGTCTTAATGCCTGGCGTGGACTTATTACGTGATGTAAATGTGAAGTCAACATGCCCTAACAACCCGGGGACTTTCACATCGCCAACACCTCTCACGCCTTCCGTGTGGGGGTGCACCTTGAGGCCCGACCGCCTAACTAACCAAGATGACACAACACACCCCTGAGCACCGGAATCCAACAAGGCGCGAACTTCCACACGGTCGCCATTCAATCCCCTGACAAGCACAGAGGCCGTGGGCAACAAAACGGTCTCTGGAGGGGTGGCTACAATCGACCGTAAACACGTTGATTGCTAGTATGTGGGGTCCCCAGACGTCCCCCCATGGTAAGGGGGTCGCTCATAGCGATCCAGTGGGTCCCATTCTCCCACATACTGCCTACGTCCAATTCGCCCGGTATCAGACGGGTTATATCTCCCGGCCCCTTGAAGACGGGGCGGGCGCCGCTCCAAACGCGGGTATTCGGCGAGCGGCGGCGAGAATCGGTGCCTAGCATCCACCGTGTACGTCGCCCCATAGTCGCGGGGGCACGGTGACCGATTTTCAGAAGGGGGGTCCCGGGGACCCCCGGCTGTGCGAGGCTCAACACGTTGCGGGGGGCTTCTACGACCTCCCGCACCGCTCGCAAAATCGAACCCCCTAGTTGGGGACCGATTTCCCGTGGGGGGGTCCGTGGGACCCCCACCCGTGCGAGGCTCAAAACGTCGCGGGGGGCCTCTACGACCTCCGGCAACGCTCGCATGACTCATCCCCATCCTTGGGGATCGGTTTCCCATGGGGGGGTCCCTGGGACCCCCGCCCGTTTGAGGCTCCAAACGTGGCGGAGAGCGTCTGGGGCCACTCTGGTGGCCACTAGAACTGCTGCGGGATGCAAACACCGCGGGGGGTCCGAGACCCACACCCATACGAGGTGATCCTGCAGCGACGCGCTGCGGCGCTCCGCCGCCCTCTGGGCTGTTCATGCAGAGGAGGGGATGGTGGTTGCCTTTACAAAAGCGGCATGGGTGCGCTTGGGTACATTCGCGCTGCATGTGCAGGCCCAAGCACGAGTAGCACCATGTCCGTTGTCGCGCGATCGCTCGACGGCCTTGGACGCGCTGGTCGAGGAACTTATCACAACGGGTCGTGCTGTGACCCGGTTCCCGACAGTACAAGCAGCGGGCGGTCTCCTGGACGGCGGCATAGCGGCCGGGCGCGCGAGGGGCCATACGCCCCCTACGGGGGGGTCCGGTGGGGGACCTACTCTGTGGCACAGGTCGTTCGGGTCCCATAGGACCGGCCAGAGAGGAATTATCTGCCAGTCTACTCTCTCCTTCCAGGAACGTCAAGAGGTCCGAGAAGGGTGGCAGATAAGTCGCACTATCCCCACCATACTGCTGCTCAAAACGGACCTTAACAGAGTCCGGCAACTTTCCCAGGACAATGTGCAGTAGCAAAAACGACCACTGCTCCACTGGGAGTTTTAAGTTTTTTAATGCGTTGTAGGCAACCAACAGCGGATTCAACAAAGCCACTCTCAAGTGCATCACGCTGGCAACGCGGGGTAAATTCAAAATGGCGGCAACATGGTTGTCCGCCAGACGTCGTACGTTCTGGTACCGACGGGCAATCAAATCCCTAGCAATAGGGTAGTTTTCATCCGAGGGGGCCAAATGTTGAACCGATTCAAGGGCCTCCCCTTCCAACACGGATAACAAATAAGCCAACTTCTGGCCCTGGGTCAAATCATCCCGGGCATGTACGAGACTATCAAAAATATTAATAAAGCCCTCCCAGTCCTCTAGACGACCAGCAAAACGCCTTAAATCTAAGGGGGCCAATCTAGCAAATAGAGGGGGCATACTCTTAGATGTGACCGGGGACGGGCTCGGTTCATTCTCTCTTGCCACTTGCAAAGGTCGAGCCACCTGGGTAATTCTGACCGCAAAATCATAACACTGGTCCACATCCAAACCGACTTCTTGTCGCATTTCCACATCGGCCTCAACAGTCTTTTCCAAAAATAAGGCATACTGTTCATCAACAACAGCCAAACGTACGGGCAGATCTACGTATCTGTTCAACAAGGCCTCCGTCCTATCCGGTCGATCCAACAATGCAACCGCAGAAGCTAACCACCGTAACTCAGAACGTATTTTGGCTTTAGCAGAGGAGGCCGTCATTGTAACGTCACAAATTTATCAACAAAAACAACAAATTCAAAATATTCACTATAACACAAAATCTCCAATATTTGGAGGTTATTAATAACCACAAAATTCCAATATTACAACAACAAAGTATTTATAATGACACAAACTCTTAAATATTTGGAGGTTATCAGAAAACAACAAAACTCAAGTATATAATTATAACTCTAACTCTCAAGAGGTTATAACTTAGACACAAATTAACTTTGCCTTTATAAGTCAAAAGGTTATTCAGTTCAAACAAATCACTGACTATTGAAATTCACTTGGATATCAACATACAACAAGAAAATTTTAATTATTTCAAAGCACAAGTTTCAATAAGTTTCAATGTGTAAATAATGTCTTAAATCATTTAAGTTTCACTAAGTAGTTGTCAATATTCACAACTCAAATTTGCTAACAAACTAAATAATAATTATTATGAACAAAGAAAGGCATCTGTTTACATTTTGGAACTTCAATACATGACAATTAATTACAAGACGTGGAACCAATAACAAAAGGAATGCCCTTTACTTTTCAAATGCAAGTTAATTACCATTTACAAGTACAAATTAATCTAGTCCGGACCAGATGGTCATCAAAACGGCACTGATTAATAGACAAAGTTTTGGCGTGGGCCTCTCAGGCCTTCAAACTACGCTCTTGCTACCAAGAAATGTTCAGTACACCCCTGCCTAGACCGCGGAATCAGCATGGCGCAGTGGAAGGTTATCATGAGTATAGACTCCGGACAAAACTTGGTTTCAGCCGGGATGTAACTGAACAATTGAACTGCGATACACAGCGACTTATTGTGAAGTAAGGTGAATTTTACATACGGTCTGTGCTGTCGAAAGGCTCCTGGGCTGCGGAGAGAGGGCGCGCGCCCCCTGGTAGTTTCTTCTTCTTCTGCAGACCTTACCAATTCGTCACCTTACTCACAACAAATAGCACACAGCGGTCCCAAGACACTGGGCGCTTCAACAATACACAACGACACACGCGGGGCCTGTTTATTAATATATATTTTCCCGACAACAACGCGTGTGGTGGCACTCTTTATTTCAAAACGCCGCGACCGGCCCGATCGTCACGATGGCGTCAAAATCTTGGTCGTACAACACGGGATCGACAGGATAATTCAGGATTCAATTCAAACTCGATATGCCAGGCATATTCAACGCGAGCGTTTTTTAACAATTCAGCAAAATTAATCCGACATGTTTTCTTACAAGAATTCCAATCAAGAGAGAGCTGTCAACTTCAAGTGACAGCGAAATGTCAATTTGACGTGACATTAGGGATGCGTTCAGAAACGTCGATCTTTTCCGAACAATTTGGGTATTTTTTAATTATGTCAAATAAAAAAAAGCCGAACCGAAGTTGATTTCTCACTTAAAACAGTTTTTTCAACATAGGTACTCGCTAATTTTCTATGATAGATAACACACTCGATTTTCAATAAAATAAATATTGCCTTTTTGCCTGTCCCTCTTTGAGTGGATGCCTTTAAGAGGCTTTCATTAAGGGGCAAGCTATAAAAAAAAAACTATTTAACAGAATGCGCTTTTATCGCTTCGGCTCACCCACAGAACACGGTAAGATTTTTTTCTTTACTTTCCATGTTCTGTACAAATCAGCATTGACATAATTATGTAGAGGCCTTAAGACCAAGCTTTGGTCTATACACGTAAATGCATGGCTCGTAGTTGGTCTTAATGTGAGCATTCTCACGCGAAACGCGTAATGCTGATCGTTAAACAAAATGGCGGCTCTAATTAAGCTTACCTTGTTACCTGGTGATTAGAATAGCTTAAGGAAGTAAAAGTTAAAACCCTACTAATATTATAAATGCGAAAGTTTGTGAGTATGGATGTATTAGTGTTTGTTACTCTTTCACGCAAAAACCACAAAACGGATTTGGTTGAATTTTGGCATATAGTGGATAGTCTGGATTAGTGGCCAAGCAGTTACTTATTCAAGTTTAAAAATGAACTAATCGTACACTGTTGACATCTTAACAAAAAATGGTCATCACTGTTTACAATAATAATGTGCAATTTATATTCGTTGGCCGACACTTTTACTTTTTTGGTGCAAACATGTATGAAGCGTGACTATATCTCCTTTATAAACTTGTAACATTCTTTTTGGACTAAAATGAACGTTTAAAAGATAGGGTTGGTTACTTCCACCGAACATAATAAAGAAGTAAGTACCAGTAAGTGGGCGTGGTGCGTGTGCAAAACATTTGCTCAAAATATCAAAGCCTCTATACATTTGTCCTACGATTTCAGGTTGTTATGGCAACAAGCTTGTTTTCGATTCGAAGCTTCATTCAGTACCCCTAGCATGAAAACTATCGTAATGGTAATCGAATAGTTAACTATACCGTCCTTCAAAAGCTGTCAAAGTGGTGCTGACAAACATGTATTGAATTTCAGTTCCATATACGACAGAAAGACGCGCTGTTCAGGTTTTCATACAAAATAATGCGATTACGATAACGGTTAATATAACGACAGTTTCGTGCTACGGCTACAGTACTAAATGCATGTAGTACATGCTGTGGTCTGTGGTTTCTTCATTATTAAAGAAACGGGAAAAGCGTAACCACGACGAGTTTAAGAAAAATAATTTGTGTACAACTTCAATAGAATGTTAGCAGTTGTTATATTATTTGTGTTACTCGATTTGGTTGAAAATGAATAACTGAACCAATTTTGATGAGATTTGGTATTTCAATAGAAATGAATGTTATGACTGAAGCCGAGACCGAAATTTTGTATGTCCTTTTTGCTTTTGATATACAAATCCCGTCGTCTTGCGCCCTCTATCATGATTGCTACGGTAAATATTTTTTGTCACACCATCGCGTGAAAATTTTGTTTATAAAAATATCTGTAAAAGTAACAGTAGGTACACGATGTTTGACTAAGCCAAAAGATCATGTCATCGCCGCGCCCGCCGTCATCTGGTGCCTCGTTGACATTGATTTGACGTTTTATGTTTTGTATCTGTTTTGGTCCTATTTAGGTTGTTAAAAACATATGAATTTAATTTTAAAAAAGAACTTCTATGAACTACCTAACCTAAGCTTTTTTTTTAAAACAAGAGGAGAATGCGATTTTTATGCACACTAAACGTTATGTTGGACTCGGTCACACCCAGGGCATGTCCCTCGCCGCACCCAGCCCTCCCGCCAAGCCTAATAGGCTTCGCGTCAGGGCTGGGCGGTTCTAACCTCTGCCCCACCCCCTAACGAGCCCGAAGGCACGAGAGGGGGCCGGGCAGAGGGAGGGAGCTTCCTCCCCAGCTCCCAATAAGGCTACCCACTCGCGGTGGGCAGGCCAGATGGGGTGAACGGGAGAAGGCACCACTACCAACTAAACTCCTCTCGAAGACCTGCGCCTTTCCCGAGCCTGTGGGTATGTGTTAGCACGCTCCACATGACCCGGGGAGAGTGGCCCATTAGGGGAAACACTAATGGGCCACTAGGGGAGATCGAGACGCGCACGTTGGCGTCTCGTTCTCCCCGGTCGCGCACGTCGGAGTTGGCTCGCGGCGACGTCCGCCTCGCGAACTCTCTCCGCGGCCTCCTTCTGCGAGATGACATCCTCGCAGAAGGAGACCACAGCCTGCCATCCCCCCTCGCTTCGCAGCATCGCAACTGTGATATTAGGAAGCGAGAGGTCCGGCCCAACCGCAGCGACTAACTCCTGGCGCTGCACCGCCCACGCCGAGCACTCCATTAGGGTGTGGCGAGCAGTGTCCTGTGGCGCACTACAATGGTGGCACGCTTGGGACTCCTCCCTCTGGATCCGGCACAGGAACCTCCCGAAGCATCCATGTCCGGAAAGTACCTGCGTCAGTCGATAGGTCAGGGTGCCGTGGGCTCTCGACCCCCACTCCCTAAGAACGGGGAGGATCGCCTCCACGGTGTTGTGACCGGCGTTTGGTGTCTGCAGCTGGCGCTCCACGTCGGCTACACACCTTTCATCCGCGGCACGCTTTGCCGCGACCCACTCCTCTGGAGCCAATCTGTCTCCCTTCTCAACCAGCTCACGCCTCCGTCTATAGGCGTCCGCGAGGACCTTGTGCCTCAAGCTCCCACGGAGGGATGCCAGCAAGGGCGCACGATGCCGTCCACGATACTGTGCGGTAGCCTCGGATCATGCGGGAAGCAACGACCCGCTGAGGCCGCCGGAGGGTTGCCTTGTTTGCCTCATTAAGGGCATCTGCCCAGATGGGGGCTCCGTAGAGGGCCATGCTCCGGATAACCCCCGCGTACAGTTGCCTGCAGCTCTTGTTCGGGCCGCCAACGTTCGAAAGCAGTCTGCCTAGGGCTGCTGCCGCCGCCACTAGCTTCGGAGCCAGTTCCTTGAAGTGATCGGTGAAGGTCCAGCGTCCATCGAGCAGTAGCCCGAGATATTTCATGGTGGGCCTCAAACGGACGACCACACCATCTTCCATCATCTCCGCCCCTGTAGGGGGGCCTAGCCTCGGCCCGTGAAAGAGCATGGCCTGCGTCTTGGCGGTGGCTAAATGCGGACGATCATGTGCTCGGCCCCTATTCGGGCAAGGCGCTTTGCCTCCGTAAAGTCTCTCCCCCGGGCGTAGATGAGAGTATCATCCGCGTAGCAGATTAAGCCCATCCGGGGGAGAAGTGCAGCGCGGTTCACCCAATCATAGCCTATGTTCCACAGGAGTGGTCCTAGGACCGACCCCTGTGGGACACCGCACTCCATTCGTCGAACCATAAGCTGGCCGTCGGGTTCCAGATACACCACCTCCCTATCCTTCAAGTAATGCCGGATGGTACGGGCTAGGTAGGGGGGAATACGATGATGCCTTAGGGCGTCATCTATTACGCAGTACGTGAGGGAGTTAAAGGCATTCTCTCTGTCTAGCGATACTGCTACCACTCTCTCCCCCCGATTCACAGCACGCTGCGTTGCCTCCTTGAGGGCCATGATAGCGTTGATCGTGGACCTCTGCCGCCTAAACCCGAACTGCCGATCGGAGAGATTGGGCCCCACTGTATCCAAATGCTGGATGACACGGTCAGCAATGATGCACTCCAGCATTTTTCCGAGCTCGTCCAGGAGGACTATCGGCCGGTACGCGGACGGGTAGTCCGGGGGGTCTACCGTCCTTTTTTAGGAGGCAAAGTCGTCCTCGTTTCCACGACCGTGGAAATCGTCCTGTCCGGAGGCATTCGGAGAATATCTCCCTTAGCTCGTCGCCCAGATGCTCCAGGGCAATGGGTAAGACTCGCCCGGGTACGCCGTCCGGTCCCGGGGCCTTCTTTTTGGATTTCAGGCGATCCACGACGGCCTCCATCTCTTCTGGGGTGACGGGGAAAACCCCTGCGACTCGTCAGGCACAACGGGGGCGGGCGCCACCAGGGGGGGGACCGACGGGGCTTCAGCTGGGAAGAGGTCATCCACAACTCGGGACAGAAATTGAGGATCCATCGAATCAGTGGGGGGCGCCTGATTGCGGAGTTTGCTCCTTATCATTCTGTATGGGCGTCCCAACGGGTCTCGATCGAGACTAGCCAAGAACTCATCCCACGCATTGGACTTGGCCCTTGAAATCCCGATGCTCAGGGCCTTTTTCGCCACATTGTAGGCGAGGCGAAGGCGGGTTTCTTCTGCTGGGTCACGCCGAACCCTGCGTCGGCAGCGCTGTAAAGCTCGCCTGGCAGCCAGACAGGCGGTACGAAGAGAGGATACCTCCTGCGTCCACCAATATATGCCGCGTTTAGGGGGGAGACCCTTCACGCGCGGCATGGCGGCGTGCGGCGTCGCACACCGCCGTCAGTGTGGTGGTCAGTCGAACCACGCGGTTTTCGAGCTCCACTTCTCCGCGAATGCGCCCCTCCAGATTCCATGCTTCTATAAGCGCAGCTTTCTCCGCCCGCTCCCGGTTGAGCTTAGATATGGCCCACCGGGGAAAACGACGCTGAGACTCGCCTAAACGCAGCGGAGTATTGTCACCCGAGGAGGACACAATTGTGAATGCGACGTAGTCGTGGTCGGACAGATTGACCGCGTCTTGGACCACCTGCCAGTTCCTAACCCTTGCTGCCAGGGCTGGGCTGGCAAAGGTGAGGTCCACTATGGACCCACTTCCATCCGACCTCCGAATACCTAACCTAACCTAACCAATGTTCTCATTTATTGTTGCATTGTCGTCTCCACATTGTATGTTTTGATACAGTCGAACCATGACCTATCACAAGTTAATTTTCTAACAGATATTAAAATTCAATATAGTCGAAATTCAAACTTGTTGACATCGACACTGTTCTTTATATTATAGTTTTGACACTTTCAAACAAATTGTAAGCGAAATGGGTCATGCTTCAGTTGATTCTACTGTACATTGACAATGGACTAGACTCCGACGAGAAAGTCCAAGGACATGGGGCGTGCCTAAAATGAAGTAAGTTGTAGCACAGATTACTAAATAGTTACTACGTAAGTTGTAGCATCATAAAAATAACAATTTCAGTAACTGTAAGTTTATTTTTTACTATGACGGCGTTTCTGTTAATTTGTTGATGACATTCTAAATATCAATTATTCATTTGATACAAATCACGGGTGGGACTTGGAGATCACTTTGTATCCCTGAATTTCAATGTTTTTAGCTTTGTTAATAGAACTTGTATCAAACAACCAATCAGTTGAGTATGTGATCAAAAGTTGAATTAACTGAGAAGTTTCCGATTGGGTCAAACGTTACTCAAAAGTTAGTAAACTACAATAATCAATTATTCTATTCTATTAATACCTATTACAACTCTTGCCCCAAAGCTACAAATAAAAAGAAAAGTATACGAGAAAATGTTATGACCCAATTTACTGGAAACTCCAACTAAAAATAGGCTAAAATTCCTACCGTTCTTTGCTATTTTCTAAAAATACGGGTGAAATTTTTCTATTGAGTAAATATCGATGGGAATGAAATAGGACAGTAAACGTGTGTCAACAGGCTGCATTGTGACCGAGTTTTTGTTACATGTTTCCAATTCTGAAGTAACCGTTTAGTATCTGTAGGCCGCTTTGTGTTCACCTGGCGGCAGCTTCCTTTTTGCTCGGGCAAAATGTTACAGTATATATTACTTTACATTTTCTTTTATTAGACTTTAATTTGGTGCAATGGTGTGGAGCTGATTATGCCTTTTGAGCTAGGGATCGTGTCTGTTCCGTGATTAGGGATATATCGTCTACAATTATAATCGTACATGTATAAGTTACCAATTTTGAAGTAACCTTTTCGTATCTGTAGGCCGCTCTATGCCCAACTGGCGGCACCTGCCTTTTTGCTCGGGAAAAATGACGCAGTATATAGGTATCACATTTAGATCTTCTTCTATTATACTTTGATTTGGCACAGTGGTGTGGAACTGATCATGCCTTCTAAGCTAGGGATCGTGGGTTCCTCAACTGTGTCTGTTCCGTGATTGGGTATCCGATATTATCATCGGCTAGCTAGATAAACATGTTTAAGTTTCCAATCCTGAAGTAACCGTTTCGTATCTGTAGGCAGTTTTGTGCTCACTTGTTTGCAGTTGCTTTATTGCTCGGGCAAAATGTCACAATCCTTACTTGCATTTTACTCATTTATTTCGTTTGTTTGGTGTCTTGGTTCAACTGTTTCCAAGTTTCCAACTCTTTATAAATTATAATTGTCCTTCTCATTTTAATTTTTAATCAGAATTACTAACCAAGTTTTCCGTGACCACGGCCCCTGGAAAGGTGCCGAAACGCTGGATAAAAACATAAAATCCTTTAAAAACAACTAAAAATTTAACCAAGTTGTTCAATAAATGCGTGCAAAATCCGTGAAAGTGATTTATTTAAATAATCAAGTTTATTTAAATTTTTAAGGAAATATAAAAGTTATAGGTATTAACAATAATATTAGACAGGTATAGTACAGAATAGTAATTCTTTTATAGATTATATAAGTATGTATAAAAATTATCGAATTAATTAGAGTAAACCTCCTAATGTTGACTGACCCGAAATTATGGAAGAAAACCTTTTAATTTTATTATAGGTACCTAAGTTAAATGTTTCATATGAAAAATATAGCTATTTTTTTTGTTAAAGGCCAACTTTTATTCTGTCATACACCATGTTTATTTACGGATAATAAAAAAATTCAATCACCGTTCTTTACATATTTAAAATGTAACACATATTTCCTAAAATTAAACGAGTTCGGAGTAAAACATGACAAGTACTGTCGCGTAGTAAGTGCGTTTGCAAAAAATTATGAGATTTTTAAAATTACTTAGATTTTTTATTAAATCTAAGTAATTGTTTCGGGATAAAAAGTAACCTACGTTTCTCTCCAGGCTACAAAGTATTTATGTCCCACATTTTAGCCAAATCCGTTCAGCCGTTTTGGCGTGATTGAGTAACAAACATTCAAACATCTAAACTTTCACATTTATAATATTAGTAGGATTTTAAGTAGGATAATGTAAAGACATCTATACTAATATTATAAAGAGGAAAGATTTGATTGTTTGTTTGTTTGTTTGCATCGAATACGTTCCGAAAGTACTGGACCGATTTCGAAAATTATTTGACCATTAGAAAGCTACATTCTTCCTGAGTGACATGTCACTCAGGGGCTATATTTTATCCCGATATTCCCACGGGAACGGGTACCACGCGGGTAAAACCGTGCGGGTCCGCTAGTATTTTATAATTTTCCGGAATAAAAGTAGCCTATATCATTCTCCAGCTCCCAAGCAAGCTATCCCCATACCAAAAATCATGTCGATCTGTTGCTGCGTTTTGTCGTGAAAGATGGAGAAACTAACAAACACATTGTAGCCCGGAAGCCATATATCATAGTGAAAATGCGTATTCCACAGTTCCTCAGTGATTGAGGATTCCGGGAGTAGTGCGCTTCCACCTTCAGCCTTATCACCACTTCATATCAGGTGTGATGAAGGCTAAGTGCTACCCCGTCGGGGTTAATTTTTTTTTTTTTAAAGTATAACATAGAAAAACTTGAACAATTTGACAACTAGCTTCAAATTCCATAAAGGAGGTTATTTTAGTAAAATAGAGATAAATACAAGGCAACATTACAAGACATGTTTTCACATTTAAATATTAGTATAAGTACACGTCATTTAAACAAATTTAAATGAGATTGATTTTGATGTTTTTATAGATACCAAGTAGAGCAATAGGACAAAGTCAATTTTTGAAACTAACAGAAACGGTTCTACAATATTTCAAGCTGTAATTTGGTTAAGGAATATTTTCTGATGAATAAAAAAACAATATGCACTGTGTATGTGTAACAATGTTACAGTAACTCCGACAGGCACTAAAGTTAGCAAACATTTTAGTTCCTTACTGTACTTTTTGTCAACAAGGCGAATTGTACTGTAACATTTATCGAAACCTTACTTTCGGCAAACGTTTCTATTTAGTACCTTTTGTACTCAGTTTTATTGACAAACCCTTTTCATAAGGTTTTCGGGGCGAAATAGAAAAGGTTTTATGTTACCCCTGTAACTTGGGGCTCGTTATTTTGATTAATGTCGTAGTTATTGAGCTCACTTCGCGACTTAACTTTGAGGAGACGACACTTTTGGTGAAGAGTGTTCTTGAATCTTTTTCTTTTTAGAACCATTTTGTTTTTACTGATTACTTTCGACTCTTTTTAAAGAAAGATAAACGCCTCTTCTGTTTTGAGAAGCTTGTTTGATTGAGTTTTTGTATGTGGTGAACTCAAGTATAGTTTCATCTTAACTTGACTTATCAACAGTACCTACTGTACCCCTAGCAGGAAAAACTATCGTTAGCGTAATTGCTATCGTGATCGTATTATTTTGTATAAAAATCAGAGCAGCGCCTCTTTTGGTCGCTTAAGGAACAAAAATTCAATAGGTATTTGACAGCAACACTTTGACAGCTTTTGACGGATGGTCTAGTTTATAGTCGCACCAGTTTCGATCAACAATAACATATTGTTGATCAAAGCCCACCAGTCTGTTCCGGTAAAAGCCGTGACAGAAGAGTAGCAACTTGCAATATAAAATTAGCTGTCAAAATGGACTGCCGTATGAAAAACGTTTTAGTTCCAAAGATTGTCACCAAAAACGATTTAGTTCCATAGATTGTCACCGGAACAGAAATGCTTGTCGCGCTATATACAGTGCCACACGCATTTCTGTTCCGGTGACAGCCGTGACAGAAGAGCCACTTGCAATACGAAATTAGCTATCAAAATGGACTGTCGTATGAAAACTGTTTTAGTTCCAAAGATAATCACCGGAACAGAAAAGCTTGGCGCACTATACGCTATATACGCTAATACGATTACAACTGTGACAGTTTTTGTGCTAAGGCTAAACAGTAGGCCATACCCTCCAAATTAGTAGATCAGTCGTGAGTAACAGACAGACAGACAGAAGTTCTTTATAGTACTAATATGTGTATTTGCAGTGTACACTGTTTGGTAGTTTCAACGTGAAAAAGAAATAAAAAAAATAGTAAACAGGCGTAGGTAAGTACACAGATTTTCATCGGCTACTTAATGATATTAAGTAGTATGTGTAATTGTGTAGTATTCACCGTCCATTTCATTAACATTTCTGCACTGAAACCACAGTGAGAGCGCGTAGACACGGTGGTAAATGCGTAACTCAATTTACAACCACTTGCGTTATCACACGTTAACACGACGGACGCCATCCCGCAGGAATGTTTTATTTATCCGGGATAAAAAGTAGCCTATGTCACTCTTCATAGACTCCAAAATTGAGCGAGGGAATAATTGCTCTCACGAAGTAAATAGTGCTCTCTCAAAGGTCGCACATTGGTTTAACATTAATAACTTGTCTTTAAACCCTAAAAAAACAAATTGTGTCAAATTCTCACTACCAAATGTAAGGAAGGTTGATTTAAGTATTAGTTTGAATGCAGATGCAGTCGAATTAGTTGACAGCACGAAATTTCTTGGTATTACCTTAGATTCACGACTACAATGGGATCCACATATTGAGGCCTTGTCGAGTAGACTCAGTTCAGCTGCTTTTGCAGTAAAAAAGATAAGGCTATTAACTGATATTGAAACGGCAAGACTTGTTTACTTTAGTTACTTTCATAGTGTAATGTCCTATGGCGTGTTGTTGTGGGGCTCAGCAGCCAATATTGGAAATATTTTTGTACTTCAAAAAAGAGCGGTACGCGCCATTTACAGCCTCCGCCGCCGCGATTCATTAAAGGTTTTGTTTAAAGAAATTAATATACTAACCTTAGCAGGGCAATACATCTACGAGAATATATTATATGTTAGGAAACATCTTGACTCATTCACTAAGAATAGTGATATTCATAATTTTAACACAAGAAATAAAAATAAGCTTGCCGTTCCAAGATTTAGACTTGAAAAAAGTAGAGGCTCTTTTTTGGGAAAAGGCATAGCATTCTTTAATAAAGTTCCACAAGAAGTAATCGAGCTGCCTTTGAATAAATTTAAAAAACATGTTAAAAAGACGCTCTTAAGCAAAGGCTATTACAAAGTAGAAGATTATTTAAATGATCATAACGCATGGTTGTAATAATTATAGTAAGTAACACTAACAATGTATAAAAGGAAAATATTCCTATACTTAAGTATGTGAAAACTTTCCTTCAGCATTAGCTTTTTGTATAAATTTTATTATTGTACCATTTTGTCTAGCAACGACATAATTATTTTGTAAATGCGTTGCTTCTGTTAAAGCTGATGAGTTTTTTTCGCCTGTTTTTCTTGTCAGTTAAAAGATGTCCATAACAGGTGGTAGGTAAAAAAATGTTGGACGATTCATAAGCATTAATTTTATTTAATCTATATGAATAAAAATTTATTGACTTTGACTTTGACTCCATACCAAAAATCACGTGGATCCGTTGCCCTGTTCTGACGTGAAAGACGGACAAACAAACAAACACACTTTCACATATAAAATATTAGTGTGTATATTAATTTCGATTCTTTAATCTATCAGAGTTGGTTTGGTAGATTTTACGTGAAAAAGGAATAAAAAAATATACATAGGCGTACGTTCACAGATTTTCATCGGCTACTAAATGATATTAGTATGTGTATTTGGGTAGTGTACACCGTCCGTCCATGTCATTAACATGTCTGCACTGAATTACACTTAATGAGAGCGCGTGGACACGGTGGTATAACAGGGATTCAATGCGGAACTCAATTTACAACCACTTGCGTCATCACACGTTAACACGAAGTTATCCCGCAGGAATGTGATATTTATCCGGGATAAAAAATTGCCTAATGTCATACGTTATCCCGCGGGAATGTTAATTTTTTTCGAGATAAAAAGTAGCCTAACGCCCGAATTCTCAAACGCAAATCATCTTTGGGAGCGTCTTAAACATCATGGCATCTCTTTCATACGTTTGACATTTAAAGTGACAGGGCGATGTGTGAGACGCTCCTAAAGATAAGTAGCGTACGAGTATTCGGGCATAAGTATGTCACTCTCCATAAACTCCATACCAAAAATCGCGTGGATCCGTTGCCAGGGGGGGCTCACTCCGCAATTCAATCGATTACGCGCTGTCTACCGCGAGGTAGAGAAATCACGGGTGTCACGCGCGCTCAGTTGTGCATGCGACGGACGCGACGGACGCCACGCGAGAAAGAAGTCACCTTAAGTAGTTTACTTTCGGCACACTTTCGCGCCAAAACATAAGTGTGTTACCTTGTGGTTTTACCCATAGCAAAATGCGTAATATTAAACATTATTATTGTGCGGCCATCGGTTGTCTTAACAACGACAGAAAGAGACCGGATTTAAAATTTCATAATCTTCTTAGAAAACCTGAAAGAAGTTTTTTTGTGTGACTATACTGTCTTATTCTATAATAAGTATCTATAATACTAAATGATCCGAATATTTGTTTATGGACCCCGCCCCACCTTAGCATAGGTAATTACGACGAAAATATAAATCGACAAAGTGAAAGTGATTCTCGCTTTGCAGCGTGACGCTAGCGCTCATCGCCGTGGCAACCGTGCCGTGGCGCACATAGGAACTACGCGGACGCGCGCCGCGCCCGCGCTGTTACTACCTACTTACTTACCTTAGCTTGTTCTCACTTCACGATAGACGTTATCGAATAACTACGCTAACATCAACAATATGTACACTAAACTAAGGTAGGTACCTACCTACTTAATATACGTAAGTATTTCGTTCGAGTAGCTGTAGCACTTTTAAAATAGTTACCTACCAAATTACAAAATATACCTAGCTACTTTCTGTCTTAGAATAATATAATAATTTTGAATTGTGAATGCTCTAATAACCACTGAGCTACGGAGTCGTTACGGCCTGGACTGGCCACGAAAATGCGCGGCGGCGACACGGCAACGCGAGCGAATTGCGTAATCATTGCGCGCTCGCAACAGACGCCTAATGAAATAAGTCAATGAGACGCACCGACGGATGCGCAATTCGTTCGTTGCCAGGCCGTTAGAGTATTCGCCCGGACAGTGAAAGGTCGTGGGTTTGAGTCCCATCGGGGCTAGTTGTGAGACGGGTCGTCTTTTTAGCGACTCCGTAGCTCAGTGGTTAGAGCATTTGCCCGGACAGTGAAAGGTCGTGGGTTCGAGTCCCATCGGAGCTAGTTGTGAGACGGTCGACTTTTTCTAATACCTACCTACTTCAAATTAATATTTTTTTAGTAAGTAAGTAACAAAAATTGAACTGTGATTGCAAAGAAGTAAAAACAAAAATTCTAAGCTTTCTGTATTTAAAAATCATTTGCGCTATTTGTTATTCCTTTTACTTACTTCGTCGTAACATTGCAGTCGAGTCGACCCTAGTGCGGCAACCAAGACCACCCAAAACCAATTTGGCTTAAGCGTTTCCGAGTAATAGAACCGTATTACGTACAGCTACGGTTCAATTTCGCTTGTAATGAACGGTAAATAAGTTAGGCAGGCGTGCGGGTGCAAATTATTTTAGACCTAATTGTCGCGTGGAAAAGATTGATAATTCATTGTAACTGTTTCGGAAGTGAGCCTTCTGCTACAAATATTATTCTGTGCCGTTGCCCTGTTCTGATGTGGAAGACGGACAAACAAACAAACACACTTTCACATTTATAATATTAGTATGGATTAATCTCGATTCTATAATCTATCAGAGATATGCCCGAATACTCGTACGCTACTTATCTTTGGGAGCGTCTCACACATCGCCCTGTCACTTTAAATGTCAAACATATGAAAGAGATGCCATGATGTTTGAGACGCTCCCAAAGATGATTTGCGTACGAGAATTCGGGCGTTGGTTGGGTAGATCTTACGTGAAAAAGGAATAAAAAATTTGTACATACGCGTACGTACACAGATTTTCATCGGCTACTTATTATATTAGTATGTGTAATTGTTTAGTGTACACCGTCCATTTCATTAACATGTCTGCACTGAAAATACAGTGAATTACACTTAATGAGAGCGCGTGGACACGGCGGTATAACAGGGATTCAATGCGGAACTCAATTTACAACCACTTGCGTTAAACGCAATTCGGTAATGTCGGGATAGAGAGCAAATTACGTTACGTGCTTGTCGATGGAAAAAGGATATGAGTGTTATTTTTTATTGCTTTGAGCATTCTAATAGTGTTTGCCAAAAATGTGAAAAAAAAATCTTAGGTATGATTTTATTCATTTCACTGTTTGACATGTAGTGATAAATAATATAATTAATGCATTTTGAATGTAATGGCTATTATTAACAAATTTAATATTCGTACACAAAAAATATTATTAAAATTAAATCACGACGAAACATAATAGGTTTCTTAGCCGGGTCTCAAGCGCGTGTTTTGCACTACACAATCAACAAAAACATCTCAACATTCAACAAAAGTGTCTACACAAAACATTGTTTCACTACACATTTTTGTTTGCATCAACAATGTTTTTGCTTTCCATGCCCGGTGGAAAACACGTACACAAAACTTCCTCCGCGCGGGTCGAGGGGCAGGGTACTGTACATAATCTATCATTTCGACAACTTTTTACTTTTTTAATTTTGATAACTCGCTAGACAATGGCCGAATTTCTGTGTAAAATGGAAGAAGCCATTACAAAAAAAAAGTTTGGTTTTCGCGCCAAGTTTGATTCTATGGTGGTTTAGAGCAATGCAAGTAAAGATGGATTGGAATAAAGATACGATCTGAAACTACTAGTCCATGGAAGTCGTACATTTTGCCTTGCGTTAAATGAGGTAGCTCTGATTTTTTTGTATGTTACTAGTGATGAGATAGTAAAGGACACAGCTCATTACATCAACTCGGAAAGGGATCGACACAACCAGGCGTCAACCTAACGTAAGCACAAAGCACGTATGACGTAACCAAACCGGTACCCCTAGCATGAGTTTGGCAAACTGTATTCGTAATCAAAAACTATCGCTCTATCTCTTTCATGTCCTTTGACTGCTTTACCGACATGAGCAGTTCATCCGATAGTTTTCGTAAACGTTGACAGTTAAAATCAGACAGATCAGCGTCGTCGGTACGTCGACTCGGCTACGGCTAGGCGACGCCGCGCTTACCGCTCGCTGGTCCCGCGGGGCGAGGCGATTACGTTACGATTCCGATTAGTGTGCTTTGCAGTAGGGAGTTTCATACAAAGAATACTGAACCGCTCGAGTTGATACGTTTACGTTCCGTTTCCGAGTTGATATATATGCTGTGACCTTAATGACAAATCCAAGTTTTCCACCTCGAAAGCCCTTCGGATCATTGTTAAAAAAAAAAAAACAATAAATTTTCAGTTTTTTTTCAGTTTTTATAAATTTTTACCACCAAGGACC
Source organism: Crambus lathoniellus (assembly GCA_949710035.1). Classification (NCBI taxonomy): domain Eukaryota; kingdom Metazoa; phylum Arthropoda; class Insecta; order Lepidoptera; family Crambidae; genus Crambus; species Crambus lathoniellus. Next base: position 16,475,312 of record OX453297.1, read on the forward strand.
TGTGTTATGGCAAAAGTTACTATGCACGCAAAAGGGAATAATTTGGTTTTTGTAAGTCAAATAGTTTTTAAGATAGGGCTATTTAAAAGTTTGCAAAAATTCAAATAAAGGAAGTACCACAGTTTTTTTAGTTTTCGACATTTTGACCCATAGAAGTGGGTTTGTGGCAAAAGTTGAATTATTAGTTATTAAAGTCCATTAAATTTCCAATAAAATGAGACCAATTAGTAATATCAACTCACACTTGATAGTTCCTGAGACAGCTGTTCAAAGTTATTGAGGTAAGTAAACAATTATGTAATAGAAGGGTTTGCAAAATGAAAGACGCCCTAAAGGAAGGAGGATCTGGGAGGTGGTGGGATCAATAATTTACATTGTATGTATATTTTTGATGGACCAGGCACGTCCTCTGAATCCACAGCACACTTTTTAGGGGCAGCTTGCTGAGGTATAATTTCTTCATCGAACTGCTCAGGAAGGTTAAAATCGTCCTTTGATGGTGGGTTATCAATCAATGGTTCATCAATGTCATCACACATCAGGTCTGGTATGGTCTTGCATGATTGGCCAATGCAGTAGCTGCAAACAGCCGAACATTTGAGTTCTGCTTTCCTGCAACCACATCTGCTGGTACAACCTTACATCTTTGGTATGCTTTCAAGGTGATTAAGGTTTGCGTGTCATTAACAGGGTAGAACCGGAACGCCTCCCAGATCCTTCTTCCTTTAGGGCTTACTACCTTTTGCAAACCCTTCTATTACATAATTGTTTACTTGCCTACCTCTATAACTTTGAACAGCTGTGTCTCAGAAACTATCAGGTGTCATCACCATCATCATCATCATCAGCCATTTAATGTCCCCACTGCTGGGGCACTGGCCTTCCTTATGGATGAATAAGGAGAATGAGCCATGACCCACCACGCGGGCTCAGTGCGGATTGGTGGGTATTAACGACTGCAAGTGCAGCCGGGACCAACGGCTTAACGTGCCTTCCGAAGCACGGAGGAGCTCGAGATGAAAAGTTTTTGGTCACCCATCCCGTGACCGACCATTGCGAACGTTGCTTAACCACAACGATCGCAGGCCGAGCGCGCTATCCACTGCGCCACGGGCTCCTCAATCAGGTGTGAATTGACATAATTAATCTCATTTTGTTGCAAATTTAATGGACTTTAATAATTAATAAAAAACATTTGCCATAAACCCACTACTAGGGGGTCAAAGTTGACGTAAAATAAAAAAGACTGTAATACTTTCTTTTTTGTGAATTTGCAAATTTTAAAATAGCCGTATCTTAAAAACTATTTGGCCTACAAAAACTAAATTATTCTCTTTTTATTGAAAATTTAGTCTACTTTAAAAAGTGCATAGTAATATTTGCCGTAACTCAGATCCTTGGTGGTAAAAATTGACAAAAACTGAAAAATATCCGAAAAGTTTATGGATTTTTAAGTATGTAACAATGATCCAAAGGGCTTTTGAGGTGGAAAACTTGGATTTGTCATTACCATCTCATCACTACTAACATATAAAAAAATCAGAACTACCTACCTCATTTAATTCAAGGCAACACCAGTTATTTGGTACGATTTCCATGTACTATACGTCTTCTTCTTCCGAACTCATTTTGTTTGCTAGAGAAACTATTGTTTTGTGTACACAAGCCAAGAGAGGTATAGACGGCGCATGTCAAGAAACATTTTTCAGAAACAAAGTTTTGTGTATGTGTTTTTGTTGAATGTTTTCAAAAAACTTTCGCTGGAGACCCGGCTTTACCTATAAAATTGCCGTTTTTTTTTCACATGTTCAGTGATCTCTATTTTTTTAAATTATATCAATACTTATAGTTTCCCTAATAGAAGTAGGTAAGTATAATTCTTAATATATTTCTTCTAGCCGTTATTTATCCGATATGTGTAAGAGATAATATCTTAACAAGTAATTAAAAGGAAACTTTTCTCTAACTAGACTAATTCTACTAAGTTTACCTTAATTAGATTACCCTTCTAACTGACTAGCACGCACGGTCATCCGCTCAACCTGTTGTGTGAATTGAGTCTTTATTCTCACTCCCCATAGAGTTTTATTTGAGTTAACCCACACGGTCCGCGGTAATGGGGAAAGTTTAAATCAACACAAAATCCTTTGTTCGGCGAAAGGTATTGTTATAATATCGGTTTCAGGCTGCGTCTTGTTAAATATGTTGGTATTTGATACTTTAGGGTCGTTATTGGCTTAACACGTACGACATACGATTTATACTTTATTAAGTGTTTTTATTTTTAATTAGGGTTAGTCATTATCATTTATTATTAAGTTTAAAATTATGTTTAGGCAGGATGCTTCGTAAGGGTCAGTACATATCTGGCGGAAAATGCGTCGAGTATTATCGGTCGAGTAACGCCAGAACAGACAAATATATAGTAAAACATTCAACCTTTCAACATCTAACCGATGATGCTATGCATTCATTGATACGCTCGACGCATTTTCCGTCAGATGTGTATCGACCCTAATATCTTAAGTGAAAACGGATCTAGATCCGAAAGTACCTAGGTACTTTCTTACTTACCCAGAGCTAGGTGTCTGTACTCGGCGACAGCGGCCCAACTGTTAGATGTTGTAACTTGTATTATGCTACTCATCTGAGAAACTTTTGCTAGCGCGATTCAAGTTTCCATACAAATCTTCAGTTCTGTCTTGGTCATGTTGGACGTCATTTCGTTATTTTCGTTCTTTTCACCGGTCTTGCAATTATTGATGACCAATTTGGCGCAGAGGTACCGATAGGTACCTGCCTTCTGCGCCAGAGGTTCCGGGTTCGATTCCCAGACATGTCAAATATTTGTGTGCATGAGCATGTCTATTGGTCTGGGTGTTTCTATATATATTAAGTATGTATTCACAAACAAAAAGAATTTACGTATATATATATCCGTTACCAAGTTTCCATTACACATTTTCTTACTGAAATTTACAAAGGGAAATAATTCCGTCGATCCGTCGCTCCGTTTTGACGTGAGAGAGGGACAAACATACTAACCTACAAATGTACACGTTTTCACATTTATAAATTATTAGTATGGATGTTGAAAGATTCTCAAGTAAGTAGTAGCTACAAAAACGTATCTAGTTCGTAACAACTTTTTTCGCTGGCACGTTCGTTTAGCTGCTATATTTACATCATTATTCCTCCACTGTCCTATATTTTGGTTCCCCTCATCTTATTTGCATAATGCCGAGGGCAGAATACCTCCTGTGCAATTTCCCGTAATAAAAAGGTGAAACAAGGTCGCCGAAAACTGATTGTTCTGCGCTGCCTAGCGAGCATCATGAATTCAAATAAAGCTGTTCATATTGGGGTAAACAAATGACGAACATTGGAAAGTATACTCTAATTCAGAATATACCAGTATTGAAAAATTTCTGCTGTTAGGCACTAAGGCCTACTTGACGGAAGTTCCGACGCCGAACTTCCGTTACGGTAAATCCGTTATTAAACATTGCAGCCACATTGAATATTCTGTGGCAGATCAGTCGACTGCCAACGCTTACTTATACCACAGGGTAAAAAATCTATTAGTGCTTATACGGTGTAGTCGTCGTCGCGAGTTATCGGCTGAGAGTGGCGCGATACATATAAATACCTGGAATGCGACATTGCCGATCTGACGTCGACGGAAAATCGGTGCGCGGAGGACGGAACAGGCGCCTTACCCTCTTCAAGCAGTCCGCGACGGAACGACCGACCTTCCGCGTAGTGTACCCGTTATTAATAATTTTTAAGCAATAACATGTATTGGCGTTCCGTTGCGGATCTTTCGTGACGGAATTTCCGTCAAGTGTGGCGTAAGCCTAAAAGTGTTGAAACACACAATGCCGAAAGTATGTGACCGAAGTTCTTCGTGATAACGCCCGCAATGCTATTTTAATTCCTGAGCCTGACACACCACGACGTCACGGAATTGCATACAAAAAAACTCAGCTACGCTACTTCGGTAGGTTTTTTTTATCCACAACGGGGTAGGACTTGGTCTTCATCACACCTGATGTTAAGTGATAATAAAGCTGTAGGTGGAAGCGCACTACTCCCGGAAACCTCAATTACTGCGGAACTGGCTATCTTATCTCTAACTGCCGGCACACAACAATGCTGATAACATCGTTGTTATGGCGTCAGACTTAGATAAGATGATGGTAGCTAGCCAGGCAGACTTTGAACAAGCCCTACCACCAACCAAACCTAATACAATATCCCGGGTTCCGTTCCCGGTGGTGGTCCACCGGTAATCGAACCCCGGATCTCTGGGTCTTATACCGGTGATGTATACCACTAGACCACAGAGGTGTGGTTCGATGCTTACTGATTTCTTTTGGTAAAGTGGGAACGGAGCTGGGTGGAGCCATGTTGTGACTTCATACAGTGCCACAAACTTTGCTGTGCCGGTGGCCAAAATGTGAAACTAACGTGATTTTTTTTAATGTCATTTTGCTGTCAAGTTGATGTCCAACCATAGCGCTGCTGGCGGCTGAAGTTCTTAGAAGTCAGGGCCGGTTAAATTACTACAAAAAAAAGAAAAACGTACGTAGCGCCGCTGTCACCGGCACAGAAAAGGTTGTGGCACTGTACATTTGACACAACAGGCGATGTCAGAACTGTCAAAATGTATGAGCACGTTGAAACCACAGATCACCTGTTGTAGCAAGGTTGAAACGGACCTTATGGCATATCTGCACAACTATTTTAATCGCGATTATAGCATGAAATTACCTATAGATCGGCGCGATTTAATTAAGATTAAATACTAACTGGTATATATTTATACCAATTTATATTAAAGAAAGTCATTACAAGCTCTCACAAATAGAACTTAGGTATCTATAGGTATTTTCCTTTGAGTATTCAAAAGTATTTTCATACATTTGACAGTTGAGCTGACACCGCCAAATGTAAACCTGTACCTGTAAAAATGTACCGTGTCAAAATAAATGTATGAAAACAAAACACAGATCCTCTACGCAGTTACTGAAACTTACCGTAGTACTTGTCAAAGCCTATGGTAAATTATTTACATTCTGTCTAGCTGTTAGCTGTTGTATACAAGAATGTTAGTCCTAACCGCACCCCTTTAGTAGTAAGAAACTAAGTGAGGAACAAAAAGACAATCTAACTTTTGACCTGCCCGGTGTGATAAAACTTTCACTTGAGAAATTTGCTCGCGGCCACATCTACTAATAGTTTAACATGACTTGGAAAGGTTAACCGACCTAAACTTTAAATAACTTGGCACATTTGGTTGTAATCCTGCATAGGTATTACATCAGGGGGCCTCTGCGAGCTGTTACTAGTAATGTTGATTGCAGAACGTAGCTATACCTACCTATACACTGCGTATAGTTATTGTTTGTTAGTTCGCAGTAAGGCCCTTGGGGGTCGCGGGTTTGATAAACAATCGTTTGATAAACATTCGTTTGATAAAAAAAAACATTTATTTTGGTGCAGGATTATGTAATCTCATTTTAATATTTGAAATACTAGAGTCTTATTTTGATATTGAAAATACTATTTAATTTCGCTATAAGTCTATACTAATACTTATCTTTTAATTAGTAAAAATATTTCAGATAATAGTGTCGATCAATAGGTTTATACAACTTTTGCTATTAGCCCAGCCACGAATGCGACAAAAAAAATTAGCAGTTCCATACATATTCATTTAGGTCGATGCAAAATTTTACTTTTCCAATGTAGGGCAGAGGTACCCTTTGTGGCCACTTTAAGGATTTTTTGACTTTTAAGCACTAAGTACTAAATGGTCTTAGGTATTTAAGACACAAATTATATCTTAAATTATAGATAATTTATCTACCTTTAAAGGTACATTTTTAAAATCTATAAAAGTAAAATAGTTTTTATGTATATTACACACAATGTGTGAGAGGTGCCAAATGTAACGGTTTTCTCCACTTACTGATAGTTAAACTTTTGTAAGTATTGCGAAAAATCAATACCAAACCCAGGTAAAATCAATATATTCTAATGCGCTAAAAACCAGCAATTTGATTGTTAAAAACTAAGGTTTATAAAGTATTTCATCCAAAACAAATTTCTTAAAATTTTCATACAAAATATTTTTTCAAACAGAAAATGGAATTTATTGAAAAAAGATCTTATGACATAAGGAATTCTAACGGTTGTTAAAATTACCTTAAAATACCTTATTTTAATTTCTTTTATCAAAAATGGCAAAAAGTTGTTTAGAAAACATTTAGAGCAAAAAGTGGCCAAAACCGGTACAGTGGCCAAAACCGGTACGCCTGCCCTACACCTAACACTATGCTCACAACCTAAACTTTAATCTTACATACTTGTACATACATTTCCGTAGTTTACCTAAATATGCAGAGCGTTAAGGAATAGTAGATTTCATTACAAGTGCGGAAAGCCTGTCATTGCAAAGAGTTCCGACAAATGTCTACCCGAGCCGAGGCGCAGCCGAAGGTGAGGGTTGACAGTCGGAACAAGTTGCAATGACGGTTCCGCACGTGTACTGAACAACTATTTTTAATACAGTTGCGAAAAAATTAAGCAATTTATTAAAATAATAAAACACAACAAACTCAACTAACTAATCGTAAAAGAATATAAGCAGAGACTTTTTTTTTGTTTTCTTCACCCATTCTGGGTTGGCAAAGGAAACTATGATCATACAGCCAAGGCTTCAGTAGAATTTTTTTATTGATATGAAATGAAAATTAAATTAAATGAGATGAAATGAAATGAAACCTAACAAAAGCAATCCGAATCCTACAGGAGCGCATTTCCTTATTTCTCTCTTTTACCACATCGTCTTCCATTAAAGCCACATTATTGCACTTATTCCACCATACTAAGTACCTACCACAATAAAAACCAGAATAAACTAATTTAGAAAATTAAGAAATAAGGTCCCTCATTTTCTTTTCACTTACTTGCGCAAACTCCTATAAGCAGATACTATGGTAAATAGTGCACGTCATACCATATTTAGTAATCTGTGGTCATACAGCCAATTTTATGTATTTTTCGTATTTTTTATATTCATAAATTTAATTTGGCCGATACTAATACTAATTTAATGTATAATTAAAATTACTTTTAAATCTGATATTGAAACAAATTAGTAGCTTCTTTTTAGAAATATTTGCATGAATCATAAAAACTTCTATGATTTTTTTTTGTAAAAACTTCGTGGTTGGTTTAATATTTTGACAGTTGGGAAAGAAAACGCACGAGTTCGGGAAAGGTAAAGAAAAAGCCCACATCCCGAACGCTATACGTCCCTGCAATACGCCACTTTTTGAGCAACTGTATTAAAAATTTATTTTTAATACAGTTGCTCAAAAAGTGGCGTTAACTCGTGCGTTTTCTTTCCCAACTGTCAAAATATTGTATATTAAAAAGAAAAAACCAACCACGAAGTTTTTACAAAAAAAAAACATAGAAGTTTTTATGATTCATGCAAATATTTCTAAAAAGAAGCTACCTACTAATTTGTTTCAATATCAGATTTAAAAGTAATTTTAATTATACATTAAATTAATATTAGTATCGGCCAAATTAAATTTATGAATATAAAAAATACATAAAATTGGCTGTATGACCACAGATTACTAAATATGGTATGACGTGCACTATTTACCATAGTATCTGCTTATAGGAGTTTGCGCAAGTAAGTGAAAAGAAAATGAGGGACCTTATTTCTTAATTTTCTAAATTAGTTTTTTCTGGTTTTTATTGTGGTAGGTACTTAGTATGGTGGAATTAGTGCAATAATGTGGCTTTAATGGAAAACGATGTGGTAAAAGAGAGAAATAAGGAAAGGCGCTCCTGTAGGATTCGGATTGCTTTTGTTAGGTTTCATTTCATTTCATCTCATTTAATTTAATTTTCATTTCATATCAATAAAAAAATTCTACTGAAGCCTTGGCTGTATGATCATAGTTTCCTTTGCCAACCCAGAATGGGTGAAGAAAACAAAAAAAAGTCTCTGCTTATATTCTTTTACGATTAGTTAGTTGAGTTTATTGTGTTTTATTATTTTATTAAATTGCTTAATTTTTTCGCAACTGTATTAAAAATAGTTGTTCAGTACACGTGCGGAACCGTCATTGCAACTTGTTCCGACTGTCAACCCTCACCTTCGGCTGCGCCTCGGCTCGGGTAGACATTTGTCGGAACTCTTTGCAATGACAGGCTTTCCGCACTTGTAATGAAATCTACTATATTAATTAAGTATGTGGTCTGCGCTCTATAGACTATGATCAGGATTGCTAGGAATGAAACACATAAGACTTAACTTTCTCTTTCCTCTGTTCTGTCAATGTTATTTACCTTACTATTCCTTACTCATATTATAAACTATCGGATCCTCGCGGTTTTACCCGCGTGACACCCGTTCCTGTGGGAATATCTGGATAAAATAAATAGCCTAAGCCTTCCTCGATTAATATAAATATATATTCTAAATATTCTCTTACAATCACACCAATTATCTAAGCCCGTAGTTAATTTCTTAAGAAACTGTGTCTACGTGAACTTGATAACGGATAAATATATTCTTAAATACTTTTTTGTTTGTAAATACATACTTAATATACATAGAAAATACCCAGACCAAGACAAATAGACATGTTCATGCACACAAATATTTGTCTTGTTCGGGAATCGAACCCAAGACCTCTGGCGCAGAAGGCGGCCCAGTTTACCCCTGCGCCAAATCGGTCGTCAAAATGGACGAATGGATGATTGGACTATCTAACACAAAAAGAATGTTCAAATTCGGTCCAGTAGTTTCTGAGATTAGCGTGTATACAAACAAACAAACTCTTCAGCTTTATAATATTAGTATAGATGTGAAAGTGTGTTTGTTTGTCCGTCTTTGACGACAAAACGGAGCAACGGATCAAAGTATAGATATGGAATAGTTTTGAAGGGAAGAGTGACAAGGGCTACTTTTAATCCAGAAATATATTATCACATTCCCAAGGGATGACGTCGTGTTAATAACGTGGGCGAAGCCGCGGGCGGAAGGCTGGTTTCTCTATAAATTTAAAGCTAACTTGTCCTACTAGTGTAAAGGGAAGCATGAGCATTACGACTATCCGGGTGTCGGATATCTATACAACATCAAATGAAAAGCCAACGAATAGCGGTGCGGGGTGAGGCTAAAATCCAACCCGTAAATTTGGCCCGGATAAACCCTTACCGACCACAATGGCCCCGTAAATAATAACAGCGTCACATTATGTTCCCGGGGGAGACGCACAATTGAGTTTAATAACGTTATCCATAAAAGTTGATTCGCGACTGTTCTCACTGACATTTCGCGAGACGATCTAAGGTTTTCGAACGTATGTTTTTGGAGTTTATCGGTTGTATTAAGAGCTGTGATATAATAGGTCTTCACTTCACCTTTGAAATTGTAGCTTATTTCTCTCATACTCTTAGATACCTCACAACTTCTATGGTCTTGATTTGTCGTCACTTTATGTTCCCGGGGAAGACCCACACTGAGTTTAATAACGTTATCCATAAAAGTTGATTCGGAAATGTTCTCACTGACATTTTCACGAGCCGTATTTATGGCTTCGCTTCAAACGTGTGTTTTCGGAGTTAATCGGTTGTATTAGGCGCTGTGATGTAGGGTAAAAGGAGGTATCTAGGTGGTATACGGAATTTGGTGTTATTTTTAAAAATAGTTTGTTTAGGTCAAATCGTAGAATCGTCCTTTCCTCTTTAAACACTTCGCTAGCACTGTTTAATGAATGTGATTGCATAGGCGCTAGGGTGATATTCTGATTAAAAAATATCATGCACAACAGGGTAGCAACAAATTACGTATAACACTAAAATACCTCCCTTCCATTACGGTTTAACCTTTGAAATTGCAGCTAATTTCTTCATACTCTTCTTAAGGCGCGCTTACACAGGCGTTTAAAATTGCGTAATTCCTGTCAATCCCCGCCAAAGATGACGTCACGACCACATCAAACAATTAAGGGCTATTGCAATATGTCAAAATGTAGGAAACTGTTGCTGAGTTACGGCCACACAATACCACGAAATATAGAGCAACATCGCTTCATTTAATTGCTCCGACGCTCGGCTCGGCTCTAGCATGAGTCATCCTTAAAGTTTGATGTGCTATCGACCAACAAAGTATTTTTTTTTTTAATTTTTAAATGTAGGTTACCGAGCACGACAAAGAGTCTTCGTACACAAGTTACATTTTTGTGAAAAATTTAGGCAGTGGCCGTGACAGAGTCGGTTAATTTCGGGTGAGACTAATTGAAGACACGTTGAATGCGTGACTGAAACTTTAACAAGCTCACAAAGCTAATAAGAATTTGTTTCGTTTTTAATTAGCTTTTTAATTTGACTCGCGCCGGTGACTTGCTATATTTTGTTTTACACCCAGGGGCCCGATTCTCAGGCATTCGAACTTTTTCAGTGTGATAATTCGTATGTCGAACATTTTGTTTGTGGTTTCTATTGAAAAGTTAGAACGTTTCAAACAAACTACTCTGTCTCACATGTCAACAAATTCATTTTGACAGCTAAGTTCGTATACGAAAATCTATTGGTTTCTACCACTCGTGGCGTTCGACTGGTTTTCGATCGAACTTTATCGATTGTGAAATTCTGACAATACAAAAACTGTGTTAAATTTGAATTTCGAGCTTATAAAAGTGAACTTTTCTCGATTGCCTGAGAATCGGGCCCCAGAACACTGTGTTCTATTTTTGAAAGTGTCTTTTTTATACCTAGAGGTACAGTCCCACACTCCTGTATGTTCCGGTGACAGCCGTGACAGTAGAGCCACTTGCAATACGAAATTAGCTGTCATCAAAATGGACTGTCGTATGAAAACTGTTTTAGTTCCAAAGATTATCACCGGCACAGAAAAGCTTGTTGCACTATACTACGTTTTTTACGATGATTTTTTAGTATGGCAACATTTACCGCATTCATATTGATACTCTAGCAGGTTCCAACTAATTTTGAAAGCTCTATTATAATTAATGTCATACCTAATTAGCATTTATACCAAAGTGTGCCAAATTTTCTGCATACTTAGTACCATTTATCTAATTCGATTTGTGTTAAATCCCCAATACTGCGATAAGTCGCCATACTAAGAAGTCATCAGCGTGTGCGTGCATCAAGACGCATAAACTGAGATACCTTTGGTTTCTGTTGGTGGGTGGGGACACTAATTTGCGTGGTTCTTTGCTTGAGTTAACAAGCAGAATTTGCAAAGGTCTACACGTTGCGTCTGACTCGTGTGCGTATTGATACAAACATGCTTCGAAGGCAACAGCGCGCTCAAAAAGCGTGGTGTGCATAACCAAGGCACTAGACTTCGAACAATTTGCCCGTAGAATACTTGTTTTGATGAGTTTAGACGAGTGCTTGCTACGATTCGCGTAGCAAGCACACTTGTTTTGCTACGCGAATGCTCGTAGCGCGTAGTATTACAACTTGATATTGGATCTACGACAAACTGAATTTGGTCAGATTTATCTAATAAACTATAGAGGCTCCTCATGGTTTTACCCGCGTGGTACCTGTTCCCGTGGGAATATCGGGATAAAATGTAGCTTCCTATTGGTGAAAGAAATTTCAAAATTAGTCCAGTAGTTTTTGCGTATATTCGTTACAAATAAAAATACAAATCTTTTATCTATATATTTTTTTTTATTCACAACGGGGTAGCACTTAGACTATCTTATCTCTAACTGCCGGAACACATTAATGCTGAAAACATCATTGTTGAAAACATCATTGGCGTCAGACTTTGATAAGATGGTGGTAGCTAGCCAGGCGGACTAAGAACAAATCCTACCGCCAACCAAACCGAATACAATATGTACCCCCACTGGGAATCGAACCCGGGATTTCTTGGTCTGAAATCGGTGGTGTGAACCACTCGACCACAGATGCGGTTAAAATATAGCATTAGTTTAGATTTTGTATTTTAACTTTGTGAAGGGACGCAGATAGCGTTCGACTTTATGCTTTTGGGTTATGACGAAGGGTTAGCTAAACGCGTAGCGATAGCTCTTACATAACCCTGATACCATCATCCTATACCACTGAATAGCAATGGTAATGCATTTATGCATTTGAACTGGACCGACCGATTGAGATTTTATTTTTAATTTTAATTTTTATTAATCGTACCTAAGCGCAGTACGCTCAAACTATTACTTTTATAACTGATTAGAACTAAACCTTATTTAAGAGATTTTATTTAAAAAAAATCTAGACCACATATGTTTGTGCTGAATTTCGGTTTAGACTGCGCGTCAGGTCTGCGCGCGGTAATAATCGAAAACTAATCTTTACCATACTCTTAGAACTAAAAAATGCACTGTAGGTAACTAACGCCAAAACGCTCCAGACTCGCGCAAAGTTATCTGGCGAGCACTTTAGTCGACTAACGACACCAAAATGTACAAGTCTATCATCATCATCATTTCAGCCCTACGACGCCCACTGCTGGGCATAGGTTACAACATACATTCTATAAACGACCATGATAGGGCACAATTCTTTAAACGACCAATTCTAGAAATGACCGCTTCTACTATTGACCGATTCTACAAATGTCTGATTTTTTAATTGTATGAAAATAGTAACATTTATTATGAAATTTAGGAATATGATAAATAAAATACTCTGCAAGGAATAAGGAAGGAAGGAATCATTTATTTGAAAATTATTCGTGATTCTTTCATTTGTAGACTATAGTGTCATTTCGCGAATTAGTCATTAGACGAATAAATGCAAATTTCATCCAGATTAGTTCCGCGTGATTGAGGAACAAACATGATGAAACATCCAAACTTTCGCATTTATACATAATATTATTAAGATATCAGTATTATGATCCTTATAACAATCGATAGAGACTTTTGACATTTTAAGATTTAGAGGTTGCGATAGTTTTTTTGTTTGTCGCACTACGAAGATAATAAAAGTTCATACAACATCATCAAGACAAATTCACTAACGCAATGCCTAAAAATACCTCTCCAACAAAGCTAACAATTTTTCTAAAAGGTTTGTTTTACAGTAATAAGCTGAATATTTCATAATGAAAGTAAAGATAAGACAAAAAAAAAACTGTTTGACTTAGCCCCGTTAGGCTACGGCATACATTTTTAATCCGCTGAGCGTGCCTTTCTAATAACCCTGTGGATAAAAACTGCAAACTGGCCAAGTGGACTGACCGCTGTACACAAAACTTGGCCTATGCTTACAAAACTTGCTCATGTAGGTAATGTTAAAAACTCGAGCTGTTTTTATGCTAGAAAGTTAAATTAAATGGGCAGAACCGCTTGCTGGGGCTTATTGGTTTAAACAAGCGGTTTCAATATTATATTTTGAATTATAAGTAACTCAAAATATACTGGCCCGATTTAAAAAAAAAAACATCAAATAGGTATTAAGGAAGCTATACATTCTTCCTTAGTAACAGAGGCTATATTTGATCCTGATATTCCCACGGGAACGGGTACCATGCGGGTGAAATTGTGTAATAAAAATAGCATTGTAAATGCAAATAAGTAAGAATAATTTCAATTATATTTTATTGAACTTCGTGTCACTGTTTTAATTAACATTATTTTAGAAAATTCAGATGTAAATATTTCCCAAAAAGTATAAAAAACATGTTTCAGATGGTTCATATTTTAATCCCGTCACCATTCGGTCCAGCAAAAGGCGAGACACAATTTTAAAAATAAAATTTACACTAATGTTCAAACGCATTTCCACTGTCTGATTTCCACTCATTCCGCACGAGTTTTCAGAGTTACTAATAAAAATAACAATTCCAATCCAAAAAGATTTTCCATGTCAAAACAAGGCTTTCCCTCCATGACAATTTGAGCACATAAAATAAAAAAGTGCTACAAAGTGACACGTATGAAGTATGGTAGCGAGGAGGCTTTGTATGTCATTTTTGCTAACTCCCTCCTTCCACTTCGCTTCCAAGTACCGAAGCAGGTTTATATGTTTCTTGAAATGTATTCTTAAATAATTAAAGAAGTTGGAGCATTTTGATGTAACAAAGAATACTTACCTATCTTTTGGCAATATTCTAGAATGACAAGTTGGAAAAGTTAACATATCTTTGTATTGCTTTAAAAATCATTTATTATATATTTTACATATTATGTATGTAGCATTAGGAATGTTCCTATTTACACGTAAATACGAGTACAATCGTGGGCAACTAGTTAGGTAATTTGGAAATTTTATTTACATAATGTTAATTAATATTGATTAAATAAACAGAAAATATCCCTCTTTACGATTAATTTTAAAGTTCAATCATTAACAAAAAGCTTCTTCTACAAAATCAAAATAATGTTAGTGAAATTTTATGTATTTTCGTTTCATTATAGCAGATACAAAAACTGAAGACTGGCATACAATTTTATTATTGTGTTGATAAATAATTGAAAAGTTTATAAAATCATATAAAGGCAATATATTGCTGTTATTTTTGTATTGTAAGTATTCAAAAAGGAATAAACGGTAAAATAAACAGAACAAACAATAAGCTATTGTTAAAATAATAGTATCAATACGAACCTTACTAGATTGGCATCAGCATCATCTGAAATCGTGGTAAATAAGTCGTCAACCGAACTGCTGCTAGGGTTATTTTGTTGAAACCCGTTAAGATGGCATATATGCAGCAACGGATATCATAAATATAATATTCAGAGTGACGTGCAAAAATCGCCGAAATATCAGGCGATTTTACAAGTTTGCCTCAAGTTACAAAAGAAAAATTACGGATTTTACATACTCGAAAGCATTTTTCTGTACTTCATTGATTTGGAAGTCGCTGCGAGTTGTATCATAGTTATACTACTGTAAATATCGCAGAGTACAGTGTACATTCACGAGAAATAAATCTATACAACATAAAACATTGTCACATTATCGTTCCGAAAGAAAACGATCAGTGTCACAAAAGTCATTTAATATTGTATTATGACTAGAGATCGGAGATAAAAGTTGATTCGGAAATGTTCTCACTGACTTTTCACGAGCCGTATTTATGGCTTCGCTTCAAACGTCTGTTTTCGGAGTTAATCGGTTGTATTAGGCGCTGTGATGTAGGGTAAAGGGAGATATCTAGGTGGTATACGGAATTTGGTGTTATTTTTAATAATAGTTTGTTTAGGAAACCCGAATCGTCCTTTCCTCTTTAAACACTTCGCTAGCACTGTTTCATGAATGTTCTTGCACAGGCGCCAAGGTGATATTCTGATTAAAAAATATCACCAATTATTTTTAATGCACAACAGGGTAGCAACAAATTACGTATGACACTAAAATACCTCCCTTCCATTACGGTTTAACCTTTCAAATTACAGCTAATTGCTTTCATACTCTTCTTAAAGCGTGCTTACACAGACGTTTGAGTAATTCCTGTCAATCCCCGCCAAAGATGACGTCACGACCACATCAAACAATTAAGGGCTATTGCATGGCCCGCTATTATTTCTCGGCTGCTTGCGCCTCCCCTGAAACGAGCGAGATAGAAGATGGCTTTGGCTATTGCAATATGTCAAAATGTAGCAAACTGTTGTTGAGTTACGGCCACACAATACCACAAAATATGGAACAACATCGTTCCATTTAATTGCTCTGAAGCTCGGCTTGGACCAGCCACGATCTAACGTGAGTCATCCTTTAAAGTTTGATGTGCTATCGACAAACAAAGCATTTTTTTGTAATTTTTAATTGTAGGTTACCTTTATTAGCGAGCATGAGAAAGAGTCTTCGTACACAAGTCACATTTTAGTGAAAATTAAGGCGCAGTGGCCGTGACAGAGTCGGTTAATTTCGGGTGAGACTAATTGAAGACACGTTGAATGCGTGACTGAAACTTTAACAAGCTCACAAAGCTAATAAGAATTTGTTTCGTTTTTAATTAGCTTTTTAATTTGACTCGCGCCGGTGACTTGCTATATTTTGTTTTACACCCAGAACACTGTGTTCTATTTTTGAAAGTGTCTTTTTATACCTAGATAGGTTTAGTCACAGCCGTCTCTATCGAAGACGATAGAGATGGCTGTGGTATAGTGCGACAAGCTTTTCTGTTCCGGTGATTATCTTTGAAACTAAAACAGTTTTCATCTAGGTTTTCATACCATTTTGACAGCTAAATTTCGTATTGCAAGTGGCTCCTCTGTCACGGCTGTCACCGGAACAGAAAAGCTTGTGTCACTGTACTACGTTTTTTTACGATGATTTTTTAGTATGGCAACATTTACCGCATTCATATTGATACTCTAGCAGGTTCCAACTAATTTTGAAAGCTGTATTATAATTCATGTCATACCTAATTAGCATTTATACCAAAGTGTGCCAAATTTTCTGCATACTTAGTACCATTTTTCTAATTCGATTTGTGTTAAATCCCCAATCCTGCGATAAGTCGCCATACTAAGAAGTCATCAGCGTGCGCGTGCATCAAGACGCATAAACTGTGATACCTTTGGTTTCTGTTGGTGGGTGGGGACACTAATTTGTGTAGTTCTTTGCTTGAGTTAAGAAGCAGAATTTGCAAAGGTCTACAAGTTGCGTCTGACTCGTGTGCGTATTGATACAAACATGCTTCGAAGGCAACAGCGCGCTCAAAAAGCGTGGTGTGCATAACCAAGGCACTAGACTTCGAACAATTTTCCCGTAGAATGCTTTTAAGCTAAGGACAGACTTGTTTTGACGAGTTTAGACGAGTGCTTGCTACGATTCGCGTAGCAAGCACACTTGTTTTGCTACGCGAATGCTCGTAGCGCGTAGTATTGCAACTTGATATTGGATCTACGACAAATTGAATTTGGTCAGATTTATATTATAAACTATAGTGGCTCCTCATGGTTTTACCCGCGTGGTACCTGTTCCCGTGGGAATATCGGGATAAAATGTAGCTTCCTATTGGTGAAAGAAATTTCAAAATCAGTCCAGTAGTTTTAGCGTTTATTCGTTACAAATAAAAATACAAATCTTTTATCTATAATTTTTTTTATTCACAACGGGGTAGCACTTAGCCTATCTTATCTCTAACTGCCGGAACACATTCATGCTGAAAACATCATTGTTGAAAACATCATTGGCGTCAGACTTAGATAAGATGGTGGTAGCTAGCCAGGCGGACTAAGAACAAGTCCTACCGCCAACCAAACCGAATAAATATGTAACCCCACTGGGAATCGAACCCGAGATTTCTTGGTCTGAAATCGGTGGTGTGAACCACTCGACCACAGAGGCGGTTAAAATATAGCCTTAGTATAGATTTTGTATTTTAACTTTGTGAAGGGACGCAGATAGCGTTCGACTTTATGCTTTTGGGATATGACGAAGGGTTAGCTAAACGCGTAGCGACAGCTCTTACATAACCCTGATACCATCATCCTATACCACTGAATAGCAATGGTAATGCATTTATGCATTTGAATTGGACCAACCGATTTTTTTTATTTTTTTATTTTTATAATCGTACCTAAGCTCAGTACGCCCAAACTATTACTTTTATAACTGATTCGAACTAAACCTTATTTAAAATATTTAATTTAAAAAAAATCTAGACCATAATCTATGTTTGTGCTGAATTTCGGTTTAGACTGCGCGTCAGGTCTGCGCGCGGTAAAAATCGAAAACTACTCTTTACCATATTCTTAGCGCTAAAAAATGCACTGTAACTAACGCCAAAACGCTCCAGACTCGCGCAAAGTTATCTGGCGAGCACTTTAGACGACTAATGACTTATTCACGAAATGACTAAATAGTCTACAAATGACCAAAATGTACAAGTATATCATTATCATCATTTCAGCCATACGACGCCCACTGCTGGGCATAGACCACAACATACATTCTATAAACGACCATGATAGGGCACAATTCTCTAAATGATCGCTTCTACTATTGACCGATTCTACAAATGACTGATTTTTTAATTGTATGAAAATAGTAACATTTATTATGAAATTTAGGAATATGATAAATAAAATACTCTGCAAGGAATAAGGAAGGAAGGAATCATTTATTTGAAAATTATTCGTTATTCCTTTATTTGTATCATTTCGCGAAACAGTCATTAGACGAATAAATGCAAATTTCATCCAGATTAGTTCCGCGTGATTGAGGAACAAACATGATGAAACATCCAAACTTTCGCATTTATACATAATATTATTAAGATATCAGTATTATGATCCTTAAAACAATCGATAGAAATTTTAAGATTTAGAGGTTGCGATAGTTTTTTTGGTCGTCGCACGACGAAGATAATAAAAGTTCATCCAACTTCATCAAGACAAATTCACTAACGCACTGCCTAAAAATACCTCTCCAACAAAGCTAACAATTTTTCTAAAAGGTTTGTTTTACAGTAATAAGCTGAATATTTCATTATGAAAGTAAAGATAAGACAAAAAAAACTGTTTGACTTAGCCCCGTTAGGCTACGGCATACAATTTTAATCCGCTGAGCGTGCCTTTCTAATAACCCTGTGGATAAAAACTGCAAACTGGCCAAGTGGACTGACCGCTGTACACAAAACTTGGCCTATGCTTACAAAACTTGCTCATGTAGGTAATGTTTAAAACTCGAGCTGTTTTTATGCTAGAAAGTTAAATTAAACTAAATGGGCAGAACCGGGCTTGCTGGGGCTTATTGGTTTCAACAAGCGGTTTCAATATTATATTTTGTATTATAAGTAACTCAAAATATACTGGCCCGATTTAAAAAAAATCATCAAATATTAAGAAAGCTAGACATTCTTCCTTAGTAACAGAGGCTATATTTGATCCTGATATTCCCACGGGAACGGGCACCATGCGGGTGAAATTGTGTAATAAAATAGCATTGCAAATGCAAATAAGTAAGAATAATTTCAATTATATTTTATTGAACTTCGTGTCACTGTTTTAATTAACATTATTTCAGAAAATTCAGATGTAAATATTTCCCAAAAAGTATAAAAAACATGTTTCAGATGGTTCATATTTTAATCCCGTCACCATGCGGTCCAGGAAAAGGCGAGACACAATTTTAAAAATAAAATTTACACTAATGTACAAACGCATTTCCATTGTCTGATTTCCACTCATTCCGCACGAGTTTTCAGAGTTACTAATAAAAATAACAGTTCCAATCCAAAAAGATTTTCCATGTCAAAACAAGGCTTTCCCTCCATGACAATTTGAGCACATAAAATAAAAAAGTGCTACAAAGTGACACGTATGAAGTATGGTAGGGAGGAGGCTTTGTATGTCATTTTTGCTAACTCCCTCCTTCCACTTCGCTTCCAAGTACCGAAGCAGGTTTATATGTTTCTTGAAATGTATTCTTAAATAATTAAAGAAGTTGGAGCATTTTGATGTAACAAAGAATACTTACCTATCTTTTGGCAATATTCTAGAATGACAAGTTGGAAGAGTTAACCTATCTTTGTAATGCTTTAAAAATCATTTATTTTATATTTTACATATGTATGTAGCATTAGGAATGTTCCTATTTGCACGTAAATACGAGTACAATCGTGGGCAACTAGTTAGGTAATTTAGAAATTTTATTTACATAATGTTAATTAATTTTGATTAAAGTTTTGCCAAAACATCACTACATAGTATAAAACAAAGTCGCTTTCTCTGTCCCTATGTCCCTTTGTATGCTTAAATCTTTGAAACTACGCAACGGATTTTGATGCGTTTTTTTAATAGATAGAGTGATTCAAGAGGAAAGTTTATATGTACTTTTTATCCCGATATTCCCACGGGAACGGGAACCACGCGGGTGAAACCGCGGGCGGCCGCTAGTTACATCCTTTCTTATATTATAAATGCGAAAATGCGAATCTGTCTGTCTGTGTGTTACACAATCATGCCTAAACTACGGAACCGATTTGAATAAAAATTGGTACAGAGATAGTCTAGAGTCTGAGAAAGGACATAGGCTACTTTTTTATGTGAACAAAGGGCTGTAAGGGGTTGAAATAGGGGATGAAAGTTTGTATGGAAATTACGTCATTTTTAAAGCTAGAAGCTTCAAAATAATTTTATAGGCTTTTGATTAGATAAATAAATACGACATTCAAAGTTTGTAAAAAAAAACTACCCTAAAGAGGGTGAAAACAGGGGATGAATTTTTTCGTGTGATGACGTCGGCAAAAAAGTTTACGGAACGGATTTTGATGAAAGTTTTTTTGTTATACAGCTATTGGTCCTTGCCAACATATAGCTATAATTTATTTTGAAGATCGCAATTTCTGATGTGGAACCATAGCAGTCCAGCCAAACTATGAGAGATATAAAAATACCGTCTTAAGGAAAATTGTTAAACGTGATGAGCACTTTCTATTGACGTACAAAGTTTGACGGTCTGGTACACCTGATGTGGAACCCTAGCAGCCAGATAAAACTATATGAGATACAAACATAGCGTCTTAAGAAAAGTTGTTTAACGTCATGGAGATTTTCTATTGACGGAAAAATATCGAAGGTCTGGTACTCATGATTTGGAACCCTTGCAGCCCAGCTTAACTATAAGAGATACAAATACAGCATCTTAAGAGAAGTTGTTCAGCGTGATAAGTATTTTCTTTTGACATACAATATATACTAATATTATAAATGTGAAAGTGTGTTTGTTTGTATGTCCGTCTTTCACGTCAAAACGGAGCAACGGATCGACCTGTTTTTTTAGTATGTGGATAGTTTAGGAGCTAGAGAGTCCCATAGGCTAATTTTATCCCGGAAAAATATCACATGCCCTCGGAAAAACGTCGTGTAGTACACGCGGCAAAAACCGCGGGCGGAAGGCTATGTGATATAAATTTTTCCATGAAAACAAACAACTTTTATTATAGGACCAACACTGAAATCGCGAAAAAATATCAGCTGTTCCATACATTTTCATTAAATATTTTTGCACTTTTGTATGGAATAGCTGTTTTTTTGCGATTTTAGTGTTGGTCCCATAATAAAAATTTATTGTTTTCATGAGCAGAATAATCCTTTTCATATTATGCCCTTAAAAGCACAAAATATGGGCATCAAATGTCAAATGAAGCCCATGTCCATATCCATATTTTTTTGCCGGTACAGGGGCTGTATACATTGAAAAGAAATAGAAAAAAATACCACCAAGGGTCTTCTTAAACGGAACACATACCAAAAATATAGTTTTTGAATTTTTTGTCTGTCTGTCTGTTGTCCACGTTTCAGGCAAAAACTACAGAACGGATTTTAATGAAACTTTTTTTGTTATATAGCTATTAGTTGTCGCCAACTTATAGGTAGGCTATAATTTATTTAGAAGATCGAAATGGCCGATGTGGAACCATAACAGTCCAGCCAAACTATGAGAGATATAAAAATACCGTCTTCTTATATAAAACAAAGTCGCTTTCTCTGTCCCTATGTCCCTTTGTATGCTTAAATCTTTGAAACTACGCAACGGATTTTGATGCGTTTTTTTTAATAGATAGAGTGATTCAAGAGGAAGGTTTATATGTACTTTTTATCCCGATATTCCCACGGGAACGGGAACCACGCGGGTGAAACCGCGGGCGGCCGCTAGTATAAAATAAACAGAAAATATCCCTCTTTACGATTAATTTTAAAGTTCAATCATTAACAAAAAGCTTCTTCTACAAAATCAAAATAATGTTAGTGAAATTTAATTTATTTTCGTTTCATTATAGCAGATACAAATACTGAAGACTGGCATACAATTTTATTGTGTTGATGAATAAGTAATTGAAAAGTTTATAAAATCATATAAAGGCATAATGTTAATTAATATTGATTTAAGTTTTAAATATATTGCTGTTATTTTTGTATTGTAAGTATTCAAAAAGGAATAAACGGTAAAAAAACAGAACAAACAATAAGCTATTGTTAAAATAATAGTATCAATACGAACCTTACTAGATTGGCATCAGCATCATCTGAAATCGTGGTAAATAAGTCGTCAACCGAACTGCTGCTACGGTTATTTTGTTGAAACCCGTTAAGATGGCATATATGTAGCAACGGATATCATGAATATAATATTCAGAGTGACGTGCAAAAATCGCCTGAAGTAAATTAATTATTTAATTAGTAAATTAAACAATTAATTTACTTCAGGCCGAAATATCAGGCCTTTTACAAGTTTTCCTCAAGTTACGAAAGAAAAATTACGGATTTTACATACTTACTCGAAAGCATTTTTCTGCACTTCATTGATTTGGAAGTCGCTGCGACTTGTAACAAAGTTATACTACTGTAAATACCGCAGAGATTCATATACAGTGTACAGTCACTAGAAATAAATCTATACAACATAAAACTTTGTCACGTTATCGTTCCGAAAGAAAACGATCAGTGTCACAAAAGTCATTTAATATTGTATTATGTCATAGTCCTATGTTGTTTCATATTATTTTATTATTATTATAGTAATTAACTAATCACGCCATCTATCAACGAAATCTTTAACCACTTCTCGCTCTCCAGGTGACTTGCCAAGGCCGAGGAGCAAAGGGGAGTACGTGTTCGTGATCGCGCAGCTGCTCTTCGGGCTGCTTCTCTTCGCTACGGTGCTGGGCCATGTGGCGAACATCGTCACCTCTGTCAGCACTGCCAGGAAGGAGTTTCAAGGTAAGCCTCAAACTCTTTACTTGTAACTTTTTTATTTTTGAAATGGAGAAATAGTTCTGAAGAAGTTATGCTTAGAAACGTGTGTATTACTGATACTTAGGTATAAATCCCAACTAAAGCTTCTATGCGATTGATAAGTTATTTTTACACGACTGCGACAGAAGGAAGGTTATGTTGTTCGATTAGTCTTGATAGCGCGAGTGACACGGGGTACATCAAAAAAATGTTTCACCGAATGGTCCCCAGACAGCCAATGAAAAATTAAAGAGCTTTTTTTGCCTTTTTAGTGGTTGAGGAATGTTTAGGTTGATTAGGCAGTTAGGGTATTGTTTTATTTTTTTATATTAAAAACGTCTCTTCTACCTCTGTATTTATCTCTGACTGACTGACTTTGTTTGGGATCAGCGCAGTTCGTCCTTCAATCAACTCCAACTCACTAATCACCTGTCATCTCTTCATTGACTCCTTTCTCATTCATATTATGTCGGACACAATCTATCCATATTTTTGCGGAATAATGTGTCACGTAATTAATAATCTTTCATGCATGAAACTTCGCATGAAAATGCGACTGTGCACAGTCGAAATGAAAATTCTACAGGTGCTCATGAAGAGAAAGCTTAATATATATAAAGGAACCACCCCCTTATAACATTTGCTTATATTATTCGATTCACCATGCTATTTAAATAGGTCATAATAAAGCCGATGCGTTAGAAACTGCGGAAGCATTGCATAATAACATAAATATTTCCGACCCAAGGAATATTCACCGTATAAATCATCCTAAATGATTTATCTGACAGACCGATATGTGTCATTATTCCTTTGAATAAAGGAAACGGTTCTTTAGCTACAATGCCGTTGACCGATCGTTCATAGCTGGCATGGGATGAAAATATGAGGCATGGGAAATGCTTATCTGAATCTCATATAAATAACTTTTTTATACATAGCGTTGACTGTTTCTGATAGTAAACTTATTTCAATGTGATGTTAAACTTTGTTGTGATATCAAACAATTTGGATAAACTTAATAGTATCTGTAAAATGAATGTCGAGATTGATGTGTCTATTATTATGTTATTACATTGTTTAACAAGAAACATTTAAATTAACCGAATAGCAAGTGGAAAAACTAAGATGAGGCTGTGCCTAGTGTTAATTAAATGACCTAATAGAAATATTCTGAATATTACTTACAAGAACTAACTGTTTGAAATCCATTATGTTTATATAATGAAGTCGAAGAGATTCATGGCTTATGCGTGCTTATCTCTTGAACTAAGTACTTTTGCATTTCTTTGTAAGGAGCTACGGTTTTAGTACAACTACGAACAAAACAACAAAAATCACATTTTAATTAAGGCAAGCAGATAGAGGAGCAGACCCATTCCCACTGGCAGCACCCGTTCACGAGCATGACGCATGAACCAGCCAGCGCTTCGCTCAACCATATTTTAGGGAACGTAACGAACCGCCTCACACGCCAGCACCGCAGAAATGTTTTAGTCAGCATGACATACTTAAACTGCCCATCTTAAATGGCCGAATTAAAAGCAATAACTAATATAAATTATAATGAAGTATTAGATAAAATAGACCCGTCTCACAACCAGCTCCGATGGGACTCGGACCCACGACCCCTCACTGTCCGGGTGAATACTCTTCACTTTCACCTGGACAGCGAAAGGCCGTGGGCTCGAGCCTCACTGGAGCCACGGACAATGGGCTCCCACACAAAACTGCAAATTCACATCGTATCGTGTCAATTACTTGACAGGCAATAGGGGGAAATTAGCAAGGCGCATCGCAGATTCTTGCGATGCGATGCGAATTCACGCTTGTAAGTCAAAGCCGCGTCTTTCTCTTAAACTCCATGACTTGACGTATTCTTCTCTTTTGAGAACCTATCTATATGGGGCAGTATCGGTCTGACTGTGATAAGCCAGCGCTTTTTGACAAAAAAATAACCTTACACGCAACTAAAAATTTCAAAAAGAAAGATAAAAATCACTGTCAAACGTCAAGATGTGTAAAAAAGACAAGAGTCCTTCACACTTTTCAGTGATCTAACCAAAACATTGACACAGAGATGGTTAACCTGTTAAATAATTCGAGTCAGTAACAAGCGTGGGCGCGGGGTCAGGGCCGCTCGTTTTAGCTCACCCAGCAGGTACACATGAGAACTGGAGTGGAATTCTAAAACAAGACTTTTGAACTTACATGTGAGCTACGCGTCGCTTTTGATACGCGACTACTCGTACTCAGCCTGCGATCGTTAAGGTTAAGCATGCAATGGTCGGTTCAGTTGCAGGATGAGCGACCAAAAACTTATTATGTATCTACTTCAATGAGGTAGGCTTTCGTTGTTAATGTTGCTTATTTGGAGTAGAGCAGAAGTACCGATAGAATATATTGA
This sequence comes from Crambus lathoniellus, assembly GCA_949710035.1. Classification (NCBI taxonomy): domain Eukaryota; kingdom Metazoa; phylum Arthropoda; class Insecta; order Lepidoptera; family Crambidae; genus Crambus; species Crambus lathoniellus. The sequence continues at coordinate 16,500,455 of OX453297.1, forward strand.
CCTGGGTTTGGTTTTGATTTTTCGCTATACTTACAAAAGTTAGACTATCAATAAGTGGCAAAAACCGGGGCATTTGGCACCTCTCACACATTTTGTGTTATTTACAAAAAACTATTTCACTTTTTTAAATTTTAAAAATGTACCTTTAAAGGTAGATAAATTCTATAATATAATATGTAATAATTTGTGTCTTAAACACCTAAGATTTACGACCATTTAGTACTTAGTGCTTGAAAGTGAAAAATCCTTAAAGTGGCCACAAAGGGGTCTCCTGTCCTACTAGTGCAATTCTGAATTTTCTGTGTAATTTCGAGCGTACCTTCAGCTCTATACAAATTCCCATACAAACTGAAACATCCTGTACTGTAGCACCTTGTATAATGGGAATTATCCAAAATGATTTCTTAGTGCTCACCTACACCATGGAAGGTATCTACTCTCCAAAAATGGTGTCTCTATCTCTACCGTCAGCCCTATATAGATCCCCATATAAAGTGGAACACCCTGTAGCACCCTGTGTAACGGGAATTTTTTAAAACCCTTAGTGCTCACCTACACCATAAAAGGTATCTACCCTCCAAAAATGGTGTCTCTACCGTCAGCCCTATACAAATTCCCATACAAAGTGGGACACTCTGTAGCACCTTGTATAACGGGAATTTTCCCAAATCCTTTCTTAGTGCTCACCTACACCATGAAAGGTATCTACCCTCCAAAAATGATGTCTCTACCTTCAGCCCTATACAAATCCCCATACAAACTGGAACACCTGTAGCACCCTGTATTACGGGAATTTTCCAAAACCCTTTCTTTGTGCTCACCAACACCATGAAAGGTATCTACCCACCAAAAATGGTGGCTCTATCTTCAACCCTATACAAATTCTCATACACTCTTGAACAACCTGTAGCACCCTGTATAACGGGAAATTTCTAAAATCCTTTCTTAGTGCTCATCTACATCATGAAAGGTCTGAAATGAATCTACCCTCTAAAAATTATGTCTCTACCTTCAGCCGTTAGGGCTCTACGCCTATGCCAACAATGAATGAATCAGTGAATATCAATTTAGAGTTTTATATGTATAGAGACCATAAACTTAAAAGTCCTGAATGGGTGGTAGGAAAATATCATGAAAATATTGACGATTCATAAGTACATATTTATTATGTCTAAGTGAATAAAGAATATTTTTATCTTTATCTTATCTTTACTTATGTTGGATATCGAATTTATTTTATTTTATTAATGCATAGATGGGACATTTGCAAAGACGCAATCCTTTCATATATTCCATCCTACTCTCCCGCACGCACTATGAAGATGTTTCCGTCTCATGACTGCGATTGACATTTGAAGATATGTGAATTAGCTTACTTGCTTACTTGCGGCTCAGTGGTTTAGTAGCGCGCCCGCTGCATACATCATTTTTTAATTGATAATTAATTGCTGTGTGAACTCAAGGTGCCGTGTGTGAACTATTATTATTTGTTTATTGAACTTATTCAACGTGATATTGGTGCCTAAGAAAATCCAAGAAAAACTGGTATTGGAACAAAAGTGATCACGACGTGTCGTGAGGAACAGGTGAGTGCGTGCATCCTTCAATTTTAATCCTGCTCCATAGCCGAATTTCTTCGTCCAAATGTGTCCAAAGCGTTTTTTTGCAAGACCTAAATTAATCGAACACCAATATTGCATACGTATTTTTATTTTTTTTTAACCAGCTAAAATCCTAAATACAGTCCACATTCGAACCTCGTGGTAAACCCACAGAAGATATCCACCATCTTTTTTTGGTCACTTCGGCCGCATAATTTATATTTATTCCACCGCATAATACGTAAAAATATTATTTAATTTATTTAATTATCGCCCCGCTAGTTATAACTGTTTCGGTCACTGTACTACGTAATTAAATAGATCGTCGTTTATTTCTTTATAAGTATTTTCCCCGCAGCGACTATCTATTTAGTTTATTTTTATTTTTATTACCGCACCGCATTACATAGTACAACACAACGTTTAGTTATTTCTAACAAAACCGCAAATCATTCCATATTTAATTCCGCCATTTTTACGTATTAGAAATTTGTTCGTTCGTTCGCACGACCTTGACTCAGCCAGCGCGCGACTACCGTTTTTATTTTTCTTCGCATTTTTTTTTCATTCACCCGCGTTATTTTAACCCGCATTATTGTTATTTTAATTTATTTACCGCATATCATATTTACATTTCGATTACCGCTAATACATTTATAACTTTCAAAATGGTTAAATCAAGAAGGAAAGGCAGTGATGCAGAGTATTTTGATACTGATATTTCTACAAATAAAAATCAATTAACTATATATATTTGCAAGCGTGATGTATTATACAAACGCGTTGAAAATATTTTTGATCTTGCACAAAAGACGATAAAAGATTCTCAGTTTTATAATTCATTTTGTTCTAGTGCTTTGAATATAGATACATTACGTAATGAATATCAAGAAGTTTTAGATTCTTTTAATATGTTAAATTTGCAATTACACCCAGGCACTGAGGTCGATTATGATTCTTGGTTGTCATTTGAAGAAATGTATTGTTTTATTAAACAGGTTTTACTCGAGCATAAAAACGAGTGCCCTGTACCGCAAACTTCCTTTAAAAACTCAAGTCCGCGCCTTCCTCCCATCGACTTAATGTCATTTGATGGTGATGTTAAGAAATGGCCTTTGTTTTACCAACAATTTAAGAATATGATACACGATAACGCATCGCTAACAAATAGTGAAAAAGTATTCTATTTGGTCGGGAAACTGACCGGGCAGGCGTCGTGCGTTTGCGCAGGGCTGGCTCCAACCGCTGAAAATTATTTTGTTATTTGGGAGGCACTCGTGCAAAAGTATGACGACCCTCGCTCACTCGCATCCGCTTATTTAAATCAATTGTTGCATTTTAAACCGCTAACCCTTTCTAGTTCCAACGGGCTGGATTCTTTTATTAATAATTTTGATTCGTCCGTGGAAGCTCTTAAGCAGCTCAAACTTGATAATTTAACCGATTTTATTTTCTTACATTTAGCTTTGCAAAAGTTAGACGCAGATACAATTAAATTATTTGAAACTACTTATCGTAAGGAAAAAATACCTTCTTATCAACAATTAACGGAATTCATAAAAGAACAGACTAAAGTTTTGTCGCGTTCTCCAAACATTAATAAATCGGTTGATAATTCGCATAATAAACAACAACGTTTTGTAACGCACGCCCCTAAGCCATCCAAGTCTTTTATAAACACGGACTTGGGGCGCAAGGCAAACGATACATGCGGTTTCTGTAATAGCAAACAACATGAACATTTATATTCTTGTGCATCTTTTATGCAAATATCCCCGCGCGAAAGATATAATTTCATTAAAATAAATAATTATTGCAACAATTGTTTAAGTGTAAAACATAAAACTTTTTCGTGTACGTCTAAACATAATTGTTCTCATTGTTCTATGCGACACCACTCATTATTGCACTTTAACTTGCCGCAAAATATTAAATCTAATTGTAACGTTAGTGCAGTGGTGTCCGAACCCGCTAATTCAGCGATTATTAATCCCGCTTTTTACGAACCCGCTAATTCCGCTATTTATGAAACCGCTGCCGCTCCTGGCTCGCCGCCGCGTTCTACCGCGCGCAGTCAGCCCGCATTGAATTTTCCCGCCGCTTCTAATAGTGCATCGGTCTGTACAGTTTCGTACGATCGAGTAGATCGTTGTTTAACGACTACGTTGTTAGGGACCGCTAAAATTAAAGTTATTGATACTTTTAACCGCACTCACTATTTGAGATGTCTAGTGGATCCTGGCTCTCAAAGTGATTATATTTCCGCATCTTGTTGTAAGCGACTGTCGCTTCCAATTTGTAAACAAACCCGCTATTCGGAAGTTCAAGGTATAGGAGAAGCATCGCAAAAGATTATCGGCGTTACTTCGTTTAAGTTTTCGTCGCGCTTTGACGACCATTGCGAGTATTCTATTAAACCCATGGTCGTGGAAAATATAACGTCGCAGCTACCGGACACCCGTGTCGATACCGCGTCTATCGAATTCGTACGCGACTTACCGCTTGCTGACGATGACTTTTCTAAACCGGGACCTATAGATATTTTGTTAGGTGTCAAACTTTATTGTGAAATTTTACTTTATAATAACATTAAAAGCCCGTCAACCGGTATGCCCTCCGCACTTGAAACGACCTTAGGTTACCTAATTTTAGGTGACGCGCCTATTGTTTCCCCGCAACCCGCTACCCGCACATTGTGTGCATTTTCTTCGGACCCGCTAGATAAGATTGTCGAAAGATTTTGGGCAGTCGAGGAGTTACCCTCACGGACGTTTTTAAGTCCTGATGATCAACAGTGTGAAACTATTTACACGTCTACCACTGTACGTAACTCTGACGGCAGTTATTCTGTTGACCTTCCTTTTAAAGAAGACCCCAATAATCTAGGCAATTCTTATACAACCGCGAAAAAACGTTTTCTACTTTTAGAAAAAAGGTTCTCTAAGGATCCTAATTTAAAACTTATTTATGATGAAATCATTCGTGAATACCTCGATAAAGGCATTCTGTCTCGCACCGCACCCGAGGAAATTTCTACCCCGGGTTTTTATATACCGCATCACCCAGTAGTTCGCAACGACAAGGCGACCACCAAGGTCCGTCCCGTGCTGGATGGCAGCGCCAAGACCGATACAGGGTTGTCACTTAATGACATTCTGTATACGGGTTGCAATCTACAGGCTGATATTTTTCATATACTTTTAAATGTTCGCGTTTTCCGTATTGCCTTTTTTGCAGACGTGAAACAAATGTATTTATGTATTTATACAAATAATCCGCACCGCAGGTATCAACGAATCTTGTATAGATTTTCTGATACCGACTCGCTCGAGGTTTTCGAGTTCACTCGAGTTACATTTGGACTTCGCTCTTCTCCTTTTATGGCGCTCCGCACGCTACATCAACTTGCTAGCGATGAACGGCACAATTTCCCCAATGCGGCAGCCGTACTAGAAAGAGATATGTATATGGACGACCTGGCTTCGTCTGCTTCTTCCCTTGAGGAAGCAGTCGAGACAGCCACTGGTCTAATCCAGCTTTTCAAAACTGGTGGTTTTGACTTGGTCAAATGGACGTCTAACTCGGTCGAGTTGCTTGAAAATATTCCCGAGTCGCACCGTCAATCTGAATGTATTTCGTTTGATGACGAAAACAGCTTTAAGATTCTAGGGCTGCGATGGTTACCCGCTCAAGACGCTTTCATTTTTGAAGTCTCAAGTCCTCCGCCTCTTTGTACTAAGCGCGCCATTTTATCCGCAACCGCACGGCTGTACGACGTCTTAGGGCTCGTCGGCCCGATAATTTTATTTGCTAAATTATTAATAAAAGAACTCTGGCTATTAAATCTCGATTGGGACGATGTTCCCCCTCCCGCTATAATTAAATCGTGGCAACGATATTTATTAGAACTACCGCAAATATCAACATTAACGTTCCCGCGTCATTTTGGTATAGAAACCGGTTCTATGGTTTCATTAGTCGCGTTTTCCGACGCGAGTGAATCCGCATACGGTTGCGTTATATATTTACATGTTGTAAATGGCGATCAGCCACCAATCGTTTCGCTTGTTTGTTCTAAATCGCGTGTCGCATCCGCTAAACCAAAAATTACTCTTGCCCGCTTGGAGCTGAACGGTATACTGTTAATGTCGCGACTTCTTAAAACTGTTTATGATACTTTATCAATGCGAAATAAAATTGACAATATATACGCGTTCTCAGACTCTGAAGTAGCTCTGTGTTGGTCAATTGCTTCGCCACACAGATTTAATACTTATGTTGCTAACCGCATTTCTCAAATTCAGGATAATATTGCACCTGATAATTTGTATCATATCGCCGGTTTACAAAACCCCGCAGACTGTGTGTCTCGTGGACTCACACCTTTACAGCTCATTCAGCATGAATTGTGGTTTAAAGGACCGTCTTGGCTTTCTCTGCCTAAACAAGATTGGCCCATACAATGCTTTTCACCTAATCGGTCTTTATTACCGGAGGAAAAAACCGCTTCGCATGTAGTTAAAGCCAATGAAATTGATAACCCGTTTATTAAATTAGCAGCAGATTGTTCCACTTGGGAAAAACTGCTCGAAAGTACCGTTTATTCGTTTAGATTTATGAAAAAATTACCGCAAAACGATATAATTACCGCAGATGATTTAAATACCGCAGAATTAGAGATTATTCGTGCTTTACAATCCAAACATTTTTCTGAAGACATTAAAAATATTTCTAAAGGCCAACCATGCTCGGCTAAGTTACGGAAATTATTTCCATTTGTATGTAACGGTATTTTACGCGTCGGAGGTCGCTTATCGAACTCGACGTTAGATTATTCTTCTAAACATCCTATTTTACTACCCGGAAAAGGACACATTGTTAAATTGCTTATTGAATATTATCATCGCGACAATTGTCATGCCGGACCGCAATTATTAATTTCGATATTAAGATCCAAATTCTGGATTCTCTCCGCTAGGCGTGTTGTTCGTCAACATATACATAAATGTAACGATTGTTTTCGAGTTAATCCGAAACCTACGTTCCCGCTTATGGCTGATTTGCCAAAGTGTAGACTAGAGCAATGCAAGGCGTTTCTACACACGGGCGTTGACTACGCAGGCCCGCTGTATGTTACTCCTTATCGCAAACGCGGAATTCGAAGCGTGAAAGCTTATATTTGTATTTTTATTTGTTTTGTAACAAAAGCGGTTCATATCGAATTAGTTTCCAATTTAACTTCAGCTTCATTTATTGACGCATTTAAACGATTTATATCTAGACGTGGTCCTTGTAATTTTTTATATAGCGACAACGGGACCAATTTCGTCGCTTCCAAAGTCTACTTTAACGAACTTCACGAGTTTTTACGATCTGTTGATTATTATCGAACTTTTAGTAGTGAACTCGCGAAGAACCGCATCACGTGGCGAATGAATCCTCCCACAGCAAGTCACTTTGGTGGAATCTGGGAAATTAATGTTAAGAGTACTAAGACATTATTGTTTCGCACGATCGGTAATCAAGTCCTCACTTATGAAGAGATGTCGACCGTGCTTACACAGATTGAGGCCGTGCTAAATAGCCGTCCGCTTTACGTTTTAAGCTCTGATCCTTCAGAGCCGCTCGCGTTGACCCCCGCTCATTTTTTATCTACAGCTCCGCTAGAATGTTTGCCTGCGGCCGACTTATCGGAAGAACGAACAAATCTCTTGTCGCGCTTCTCTTTACTCGATTCGCTAGTCCAATCATATTGGAAAAGATTTAGATCGGAATATTTGCACAATCTTCAACAGAGAGAAAAATGGAATACTCCATCAAATCCTATAACTGTCGGTACCGTTGTGTTGTTAAATGTAGATAACGCGCCACCCTTACAATGGCCATTAGGAATCATTACTAATTTATATCCTGGTAAGGATGGAGTCGTCCGCGTTGCGGAAGTAAAAACTAAATCTGGCACTTATAAGCGTCCGGTAGTGCGCTTATGCCCTCTTCCCACGCAGTGATCTTTATATATTTATCTTAGTATTTTATTTTTAATTTATTAGTTTAGTTTTTATTACTTATAACCAAATTTAGTATTTGTATTTACCGCTATAAGGCTTTTCTTTGAAGGGTTTCTTCAAGGCCGGGGGGATGTTGGATATCGAATTTATTTTATTTTATTAATGCATAGATGGGACATTTGCAAAGACGCAATCCTTTCATATATTCCATCCTACTCTCCCGCACGCACTATGAAGATGTTTCCGTCTCATGACTGCGATTGACATTTGAAGATATGTGAATTAGCTTACTTGCTTACTTGCGGCTCAGTGGTTTAGTAGCGCGCCCGCTGCATACATCATTTTTTAATTGATAATTAATTGCTGTGTGAACTCAAGGTGCCGTGTGTGAACTATTATTATTTGTTTATTGAACTTATTCAACGTGATATTGGTGCCTAAGAAAATCCAAGAAAAACTGGTATTGGAACAAAAGTGATCACGACGTGTCGTGAGGAACAGGTGAGTGCGTGCATCCTTCAATTTTAATCCTGCTCCATAGCCGAATTTCTTCGTCCAAATGTGTCCAAAGCGTTTTTTTGCAAGACCTAAATTAATCGAACACCAATATTGCATACGTATTTTTATTTTTTTTTAACCAGCTAAAATCCTAAATACAGTCCACATTCGAACCTCGTGGTAAACCCACAGAAGATATCCACCAACTTATGTATGTCGCAAGGATATGAGGAAATCAGGGATTTCACGAAATCCCTAGGGATACCACGAAATCACGGAAGATCTCGAATATTCTTATTTACGACGTCTTCTTCCCAAGGAATTTATAAGTACTACGTACATCAGGAAGGTGCACTCCGTATTTTTGTGTATTTAAAAATACACTTTAATATTAAGAGATAAGGTTTATATTTCAATACAAAATGTCAACGGTCCAGCTGAGACCGCACGAACGAGGTGAGGGTGTCCCTTTCTCTGAAATTGCCAGCACTCTTAAATAAAAGGTTTAGTAGATTTATGGTTCACAACTTTCGTTATAAAAATTAAATATCGTAAAATTTCCGCTTCGTATTACTTTTAGTCAATAGAAAACATCGCATATTAATGTAGGTATTACCGTATTAAGCATAAAAATTTATCAGGTCGTTTAAGTTTTTTATGGCTTATCCTAGAAAAGAATTTGAATGATAGATTTCAGAATGTTAAAGTAGCAACATTACAAGCCGAATGACGTTTTCTAACGTTTTCCGTCTTCGTTGTGTCAAGTTCGCAATTCGCTCGTCGCCGCCCGCCGCCCGTCGCGCATGTTCGTGGCCGCCGTAATGGGATGGAGTGAGATAAACTGACCTCGTTCTTACTATCTCATTAGGACCGTTTTTTAGCAGCAGTGCACCTTCCTGTTGTATTATAAATTCCTTGCTTCTTCCAAAACAAGTTTAGTGATATGTCATTTCAATTAGTTTTTAAATTTAGTGGTTATTTTTTTTTTGGTGAAAACAATCCATAAGTAGTTGTTGTTATTATTATAATATGAAAAGTCATCATCAGCCATGCATATTCTTTTGGTAATAGTACGATAAAAGTTTCATGTTTATACGACATATTAGATATGAAATATTTAACACTAAGTTGGTATTTTATTATTATATTTCTCAATTAAATGTTACCTATCCAAATCCTCATTATCTCGTTAAATATAAGGTCCATCAAAATAATAATGTTGTATCGAATAATGAGTCAGTTGAAACGTGACACAATTTCGTATTGGGAGACATTAATCATGCGAGATAACGTAACATTAACGTAACGTAAACGTATCGCGTTTCGGGTGTAGCACACGGTGAGACGGTGTAAGTTCTTTTTCATCATTCACCTGTCTATAAGAGGTGATCTATGGTTACTTGATGATGTTCTGTTTGGAACGAATACAGTTCATGATATTTTTCACCACTACAAAGTACTTAAGAACTCCGAGTCGAAGATCAAGCTTTGTCACGCATCCGGACGGACGCGCTCACATCTGCGTGCAAAGCAGGTATACGTGACAGCAAAGGGGGATTGATTGTAAGCAGCTATTATTAAGCTTCTAAATATAAAGAAGGACCACGGACCCTGGAAAGGTGTCGAAACGTCGGAAAAATCTATAAATCCTTTAAAAACACAACTAGAAATTAACATGTGTATAATAAACGCATGATAGATTCCGTAAAGAAGGAAATTAGGGTTTCCACAAAGTTTTCCTTACGACTTAGGGAGGTTAAACTCTTTGGCGGTACACCACTTAAAATTACAATTTACAGCTTTTCTACTCCGATTCAAAGGTCGAGCTTTGTCACGCGTCCGCGACGCGGCCACATCTGCGTGCAAAGCAGGTGTACGTGACCACACGTAGCCGGATACGTGCTACCGCGCGACACTCGATAAAGAGAGATTGATTGTAAGCACCTGTCATAGAGCTTCTTTATGTAAGGAAACTGCGGAAGAAAGCTTAGGTTTTAGGAACTTACTCTTTTAGAAGCTTAACTTATACAGTAGAGAAATATTATAAAGGGGTAAGATTTAATTGGATGATTGAGATATTCTCTGGAGCTACTGAATCAATTTTGAATATTCTGTAAATTCGTTATTTTTGAGTGCCATTGCCTATATTTTATCTCGATATGTCTACGCAAACAGGTAACACGTGGGTAAAACCGCGGTAAGCAGCTAGTTTACATATACAAAAGGCAACCATTACTGACTGATCTATCAAAACATAGCTCAACCACTGAACGGATTGTGTTGAAAGGCACACAGATACCTAGTTATTAAAATGTAGGCATTCGCTAAAAAAGAAAGGATTCTTGGAAATTCACCCTCTAATCGGGAATGGAACAGGGGTAAAATGTCTAATATTGAGTAAGGAAAATTGTTTATAAAAATGTCCTATACAGTAAACCATAAACGTTAACCCGAATTTAACGGAAGCTAAGCCTCGGGCAAAAAGTTGTTAAAAGAATTATTATGAAACAAACTTTTGTTTATTCAAATTTAATTTTTCATGAAACTTGGATAAAATTCCTAAAGAAGTAATAAAATACTTATAGAAGAATAATAATAATAATATTTAGAAGCGTTTTGTCAAAATAAGATGTCAGTTTATATTGTTATTTTTCAAATAGTGAATTGAAAGAATAAGCCTTTGATCGTGTGACCAACGTAGAAGACGTAACGTAAATATAGCCTTCTTTCTAAAATGATAACGTAACAATAGTAGATTGTACAACAAGTGCATAAAACGTACCATTTTACCCGAGACGTATATTATATCCACCCGAGCCATAGGCGAGGGTTGATAGTCAAGTCGAGGGTAAAATAGGTTTTATGTACGAGTTATACACTCTGCTTTTCACTTCGAATGTGAGGAAAATAAATAGCAATATTGCAAACATATTGCAAAAAATAAAAATAAAGACTTCGCCATATTGGCGGAAAGACTTTCTTTTTCTTTTTTTTATACGTGGCAGTAGCAGCACAGTGACTTTAGCATAGATCGTAGTCCATAATGCTCTTGAAATACTTATTTCTTAGGAAACTCATTATTTTTGAATAGTTTTATTAATTTAGTAATTTAATATGGATTATATGTACAAAATTTAAGAAACAGAATGAAATAACAAGTTTATTTAACGAAGCTTGATTGCGTGAGTGACTGTTTACCTGACGACCTTTGTCTGAGAGTCTGAGACATAGACGAAGATTTTACTTTATGCACTAGAGCATAAAAGGCGATTTTATTCAGCCCATACCCAACATAAACACGAACTTTACGAGCATGAGAAGTGAAAAAACAATTATTTGAAAAAATAACACCATGAAAAGGAAAAAAACCGAAAAAGGAGGTCTTATTACTTATAAATAGAGATCGGATAATCGGATGCATATTTACCTAAAGTTGAGGTGTTGGCTGTTATGGAATGCACTTTTGTATAGAAAAATCCCGGGATTTCGGAATTGACAAATATAGTGTTTTGGTTATATAGAATCAAATCTGGTATTTACATATATTCCGATGTTGGTTGTTTGGCTAAAATGGAATGCAATTTTGTATCAAAAATATATCTAAAAATAATAACTCCTTTATAATTTTACATTTCTTCACATACTTTTTCAAGTTTCGAAACATATCTCAAACGAATAATAAAAAAGAAAAACCATTCAAGTTCTTGATTATTAAAGTAAAACAGCATCACCAATAAAATCCCGCAATCAACTAACAGTAGTACCTGTACCTACCTATCGTATTAAAGGACTAAGTAAGTTAAATGTTTAGGATACACAGTATCTATGTAACTTTTTTCAAATAAAATCAAATCAAATCAGTTTATTGCACACCATATGTATAAAAGGTCTTAAAAATATGAGCAGAACATTATGGGTCCGGATTGGACATGACAATATAAATAGAGGGCACTATACTTATATAATTCAAAATAAAAAAATAAAAACAAAAGGATAATATTGCTAGTGTATGTTAATTCCAATTAATATTATTTGAAAGACTTATCGGTCAAATACTCAGCAACTGTATAATAAGTTTTGTTAATTAGTATTTTTTTAAGTTTATTATTAAATTCTTTATCTTTATCTGTGTCTTTTATGTGTTCCGGTAATTTATTATATATTTTTATAGCCATAGCTAGTGTGCTCGCGGAGTGTAGTTTGAGTCGAGATGTAGGAATATTAAGTTTATTTTTATTTCGTAGTGTGTATTTGGGATTACTTTCTATGCGTTTTTTAAAGAATTCTGGATATTTTCGGACAAACTTACAAATTTCTAATATGTAAATACTAGGTAATGTAAGAATTTCATGTTTCTTAAAAAATGGTTGGCATGAGTCTGTATAATCTATATTTACTAGTATTCTAATTAACTTTTTTTGTAATGTGAACAAATTTCCTACCACAAACGTAACTATTGGCATACTTAAAGTTGCAAGTACGTATGTACCTAAACGTCATATTTACGTGTACACCTATGAAACATACACCAACCAACAGAGAAAACATTTTAAACAAAAGTCTTAAATGATGTACTTTGTGAAATATTTCACTTTAAATGTGTATAATAAAACTTAGTATATTACAACTTGTCATTTTTAGGTAGGTAAGGTACTTGGAACTTTAGGTACCTATGCCAGGCTCCATATAAAAAGTTGTAATCTTTTCAGTGGCTGTCAGGCATTGTTAAGTATTGTAGACTTTCTCTTGTTATTAAATTTGTCGTATTGTCATTGGCGTTGTCAATAGAAATGGACAATTCACGTGCAACGTTGCTAGATTTCCATCTCGGCTTGTACAGTACGCGCAAAATAACTTGGCGGCCCTGAAGTTCGCGCGGAATGCTGCGCAGTAGACGAATGTAGGTGTGCCCGGGGTAAGATTAGAAAATAGTTACTACGTAACAGATAAATCCCTCTATCTATACAAAAGCTAAAATACCTACGCTATATTAGCCTACAAAAACTGCTGCAGAACCGCTGCAAGAAGAAACATATTCTACGGACGCGCTCCAAGAATCGAGATTCCCGCGTACTTCGCGAGAGTAGGTCATCGAGCGAAATCGTCAAGGTTGTACAAAGAACATAAACTAAACAAAATGGCTGAAGTGAAATAAACTTTACTATTTATGAATAATGCAATGGAGTGAATTAAATGTGCTTTAATTTTATAAAATGATCTATATTTTTTATCCCATCTTTGAACTCACAGTTATTAGATTTTACTAGCGAAAATATTCTGAATCGTGTGAACAATTTACAATAATTAACCATCGTATCGTCAGTCAAGATTTTATCTTTAATAATTATATACGTAGGTAATAAAATTGTATCGCAGCGTTTTGTGCGGGAAACGCGTGCGACAGCCCACAACCCACAACTGATCGGCTCGGTTACGAGCTACTTAGCGGTAGGCACATAGCGCGTGACCTTGAGTGAGTGACTGGGGCCTGCCCGGGGTTGGTGCGGGAGCGGAAGCACGGCGTGTCTCGTGTCTCACTCTGACACGTACGGATACGTCGGTGCAAACAATAGAGAAGGCTATGGTATTTCTTAATGAATACGAGTGAGACGGCAAATTATACATATACCTGCTTGTGTGCAAGTAGCAACCCGAAAAGGGTATATAGACCCATAGAGTATTATTGTAAGTACTTATTGTTTTATTTAAACTAACACTCACTACTCTTCCTCTAACACTCTACTAGTACATAGTCATAAATCGCATTGGGAACTTAACTAAACTTCAAGTAAATACGTACCTATAAATAGTTGTGTGAGTAAACCCGGAATCCCGGAATTTTTAAAAATAAATACCACATGCTAAAGGCTTCGTTTTTACACCATGTTACCGACTAGCTTTGCATTCCCGAATTTTTTGGAATCCCGGGTTTTATATTTAAAAAACATATTTTAAGAAGCCGCTTCCATAGTTAGTTAGCCAAATATTAACTTTAGGTAAATATGCATCCGATTATCCGATCACTGCTTATAAAGCAATATTTTTCTAATAATCTCTTGGATAGAACGAATGATCTTGTTACAAACTGACCATTCGGGCCAGTGCTTTTGTCTATGGCTTTTTATACTTAATAACTTTACTTTTTGTTATCTGTCTTTTCCTGTTTTCCTTCTGTAGCTGTCTTCCCTATCTGTTTGGTTTGTATGTCCTTTATTTTATTTATTTCTTCCTCCTTAATCTGAACCCTACTTTTCCTTCCCTCCTCAACAGATCTTAATAAAGAAAATATGAAACTGCTGTTGCATCTTAATAATGATTTTTGATTTTTTTACAATGGGTAGGGACTTCCACCAAATCACTCCTGATTAAATCAAATATTTAATAATAACTGTATTTTTAAATTTAGTACCTATATTTAAAGAATTTTGTTGAATATAATTTGTGTTTGAAGTAAAATTTATTTGATCTAATGATGGACCCTTTGACCCTACGCACTTACCGTAACTTACTTAATATAATTTACGAGGCAGCGGTCCCAATTTAGCAAATTATAATGTTAAGCTTGGCCCGTATAAAGACTATAATTATACACTCAAATAAATGCCCCGTTTATGCCGGAAGTTCTAGTTTAGGGATATAGGATTTTAAATACAGATTCATGTAAAATATGCATGGATTGAAGACTTTTTTCTATCAAAGGCATTTTTTTCCAAGTCGACAAAATATGTTCCTAAGTATAACAACAACCTCCCTTTTGAAATTTTTCACTCTCCATCGAACGTTATTACGAGTTAAAAGCTAATAGGCTTTCAGGCTCGAATCAATAATCTGCAAATCAATCGTCGGACAGGACCGTACACAACAGCGAAGTTTCAACAATTTTAATTAATTAGCCAATATCGTTTAAGCAGACTGTCACTGAAACTTTATGAGACTGCATTGAAATTTTCTCACTCTTGTCATCAACTCCATCAACAACTCTTTCGTACTTTCGTAAAAACAAAACTTGAACCTTGATGATAGTTCTGATTCTTACAACAGACTTAGCTACTGCGCTTTGATAATGATAAAACGCCGATAAACAACAATCTCCGTCTTAGAATATTATTTGTCACTCTCCCTCCATCAAGTATACTAGAGCCATTTAAAAGGTCTAAGGCTATCGAATCAATAATCTGCAAATCCATCGTTAGACAAGACTGACCGTACACAACAGCGAAGTGCAAACAACTTTAATTAACGCAGCGTTGCTGAATACATGACCCCTTTCAGACTGAAGTGACATTTTACTCGAGGTCGTCATGAATTCTGTCAGTAACTGTTTCATACAAACAAAGCACAAGTTGTGAGACGTGTCGATTTTTTTCTAAATATTTTCTTCATTTTCAATTTTTCAATAACAAAAGCACATCTTAGATGCTGTGAATCCACATGCTCTTAAAAGTTCCTGTTTGGAATATCATTTTATGACCCTTTACCGAACATTATACGACAGCTACTTAAAAGCTCAAAGGCTATGGAATCAATAATCTGCAAATCAATCGTTGTACATACAAGACCGTACACAGCACCGAAGTGTCAACAACTTTCATTAGCGCTGCGCTGAGACCATGGCGTCTCAGCAGACTGTCAATGAGACTTTAAAAGACTGCAATGATATTTTGCTCATTTTTGCTATGAATTTCATTCTATCATATTTTCATAAAATTATTTAACCTTGATTTATGATGAAAAGTAGTTCTGATTCTTATAACAGACGAAGCTACTTTGCTTTGAATGATGATGATTAAACCGCCGACGTACAACAATCTTCCTCTTAGAATATTATTTGTCACTCTCCATCAAGTATACTAGAGCCACTTAAAATCTCAATGCCTATCGAATCAATAATCTGCAAATCAATCGTTAGACAAGACCGTACACAACAGCGAAGTGTCAACAACTTTAATTAGCGCTGCGCTGAGACAATAGCGCGGCGGCAGAGCGTCGCTGGATCCATGACCTTCCCGAGACTGCAGCGAAATAGGTCAGCGGCTTGAATTCTATAAATAGCTCGGGAAAGTCGGGCGGCGCCCCACTCCTGTGGGTGTTGGGGAGTCTCCGGGACTCCCACCCCCCTCCATCGATCTGGCGAGCGGCGGGCGCAGCGCGGCCCTACTATCCGACAATAATTGATCTACTCGAACCTCGAGTTGTACAGTCAGCAACAGTTTGTCAGTGCTAAGGTTACAGTTACAGATAAGTTTTGGGTGAGGCCATCCTCAAATTAACTGGGCAGTCTCGTTTAAGAAGGGATTTCGAGAATACGAGGGTCAGCCTCGAACTACAACTATGTTTATTTATTTTTATCATATGAATTTGGTAATACTTACTTCTTGTTATTTACTTGTAACATGAAGTTTTTAGTATAATAAGTAAGTCATACATAAAGACATATTTTTTAGTATAACTTACAACGTTTTTAGAAAAGTAAACAGTAGGCGTTAGAATTTAGTCTTGACGTTAAAATTATGGTGTTTTTTTTTCAAATTTAATAACTATTTGTGCTCTTTTATTTAATCTAGAACGTACAACTGTTGGTACGAGTAGTACATCAGTAAACATACACCCAAGATTCAATAAAAAACGGCCGGATGACGGATCAAACAAGTTAGTAAGAATAAATATGTTTTATACATCATTGTACCATGTTTTTAGCGACGTCGACCTCGGTCCTCGACCGTCGACCACTAACATAACTTTTGAAAATAAGCGAAGCATTTATAAGAAAATACCTGATATAAATACTACTCTCTGTTTATTATTTTGACATTAATAAAGTTATAGAACCAGTCTTAAATCATCCTCCCAGTCCTCATTTTTCACTACTCATAAGGGTTATATTTTCTTCTTTAAGGAACTTATTAATTAATTTTAACCTTTTTTTATAAGGATCAATAGTATTTCAATTCAGAAGTATCTCTTTGTATTATTTAGTTGGAACATTTTGCCTGTTTTTATTTTACGTCTAGAATATTGTTTTATTTTGTAACATTTACAGAATTGCTGTAACTGACCCGGCTATATCTAGGTATCATGCATCGCCTCGAAACGAGTATCATGAGATATGTCAATTTTGTCATGTCTTACAAAAATGCTATATTATGTCACGATGATATTACGATACACGGTACTTTTTTATAAATTACTTTTATGGAGATACATACAGAGAAAAGGTCAGCTCTGACGTTTTACGACTGCGTGCTAGTCGAGTTATGTCAGGAACGTAGCCCGGGAAGAGCCTTCTCGATGCGGTTGCTCAAGATGGGATGACGTCCGAATTTTATATGAATTGTCGGTACCTTTGTCAGTTTGGAGCTTCGACAGTTGAGTAAAAAGTTTGAAATCATAAAGGATCATTAAAAATATTACACACACACAAATGCAGCGGTGAGGGGCGACATTGGAGTTAGTTAATTAAGAAAGAGCTGCATAAAAATAAATCTGTCAATCTTTAAGGTATTGAATTTCAGACATATAGGTTTGCCATTGATCTTATACGGGTGAATGGAAGCCGTATAGTGGCACCGCGTTGCAATGACGAAGCGCAGGGCAAAATTGCAACTCAGTAGGTTTTACCATCATAATAATTCTTAATGTAAGAATAGAAATGTAAGGGAATCCTCATTTTTGCCACAGCAAGCTATCATTCGATCACACCTGAGAATCGTAATAATGACTCGTTTATAACAGAAAAACATTGTTTCACTACATCCCTCATATAAGCAAACATTTTCAAATAAAGTTGACAACTATCAAAAGCAAAAAAAGAAATAACTGTTTATAAAAACAGGAGAATGAAATTCTGTAAACAAAAACATATTACACTTGTGTGTACCGACACGAGCCAGATAAGTTGTAGCCTCTCCTAGTGACTGATTAGGTATATGTGCTGCAGTTAGATAGGCTTCCGCAGTCGAGATCTTTTATTTCACAACAACTGAAAAAGTTTCCAGTCATGGTATAAGTAAGTTCATCACGTTTTAGTAAAGTTCAGAAGTTCGTAGGATGAACCAGACTTTTAAAAAGATGTTAGTTCGGATTCAGTCACAAAGTTGCACAGTGTAGTGTTTAGAAATTTTAGAATATCTGAAGGCTAAGTTAGCAAGTTCATTCAAGATATTCACGACTCACAAGAAATGTTAAGTTTAAATAATTTTGGAGTCAAATATGATAGAGGTTATATGATGAAAACGTATTGCCGACATCTGTCGTAGACTTTTTGTCGGCGGGTTAGTCGGCAACTTCACATCTCGTAAGTCAGCGGTATGAAATCAACAACATTTCGATAGTTAGTGACACTCGGGAATAATGTAGCTTTCTACTGATGAAATAATTTTTAATATGAAAAAAATGAAAATGAAAATATCTAAGTATCTGGTAGTTTTGGAGTTTATCCATTACAAACAAGCAACAAAAAAATCTAATCTTTGTATAGATTTATCGATTCGAGTCTATCAAATACTTGGGTAAAATAGATTGTCGATTTTTATCATATACTTATTATCATGTTGCGGTACTCTAATGCTAATTGAAAAACTATCTAAATAATATATAACCGCCGCACATGAGCCACACGCGATAGCCACAAACGCCGCCACTTGAATAGAAGCGGCTATTTGTAGCTTCAGCTTCGCTTCAGCGAGCGACAGACACTTGTGGCCGGTAGTAGTCACTTGCGGTCGGTGGCCGCTCCCATTTCTTTGCAGTATTTTGTGTCGTTAGTGACCGGCGGGCGGCCGGCGGCCATAAAAAGTGCGTGGCGACGATTTGTAGCATGTGGCGACCACCGGCGTAACCGTGTTTGGCGATTTCATTAAAATGTTTGAAAACTACAGGATTGAGGTTGATTAGGCTTGGCGGGAGGGCTGGGCGCGGCGAGAGACAGGCCTTGTCTGACTGAGTCCAACATGCCGTTAGCGGTATACGAAAAGACTGTATTTGCCCTCACTATAAAAAAAAAGGATAGAGGTCGATGGCGGCGTTTTGTGGTTGTTGTCGGTGGCCCGTGTACGGTCAGGGTAAAAAGCTATTCGTAGTTATAGCTCAACGTGCAAGGGTCCGTATTACCTACTAAATGACTACCTACCGTTATGACACGACGACTGGCAATCATTAAAGGCACGAAATGAGACAAATAAAACAGCAGTTTTATTACTGCGCAGCTGAATGTTCTTCAGTATTTATGTCTGGGGGCGCAGCTGGCAAGAGCTATGTCAACAATTCTCGCAGTCGCTTCTGGACTAAGTGTCTAGTTTATATTTTAATTGTTAGCCTCCCCTTGTCAAACACTGCAACGGTGTCCCTTGTTTTTCCATCACTTTTTTTAATTCTTGGACTTTGTCAATGTCAAAGACCATTTCGATGTTTAATGACGAAATTATTCGGAAAAAAACAATAATCATTTAGCCTGTTCAATACTGTTTTATATAGGTATTCAATAAGTATATTTTAACAAAATATTATTTGTTTTTTGTTTCCAAAAACCTAATTCTAAGATTAATGTAGGTACCAAACCAATCCTGCAGAGTTGTTTGAATGTTATTATTCTTTGTCATGTTAGAAAAACCTACGGCTAACTATTATTGTATGGTATAATTATGTTGACCTGCTATTGGCAGAAGAAAATATGTTTTCCGTCTATGATAATAAAATTTTCCTACACTTACTTTTTACAATATTTTAAAGATAACACAGTACGTTTTTTTTAAATAATAGTATTGCAGTTGGTATTTTCTTAAGTACCTACTAGCTTTCCGCTCGAAGTTTTGCCCGCGTGCGTGAACCATACAATATTTTCACGGGAATGTGATATTTACCGGAATAAAAAGTAGCGTTACTCACTCTCCAGCTCCATAACTATACCCATACCCAAAATCACGTTCGATCCGTTGCTCCGGACAAATGAAGGGTACAGGGGCAAAACAAGAAATGTCACAAACAGGTTTTTTGTTTTTTATTTTTCATTTTTATTTTTTTTATTTTTGTCTTGCATAATTATTTTTTATTAATTTACTGATAGGAACTAAGTTTATTGTACAAAGATCGGCTGTAAATACAAATAAACTTTTGACAAATGTTCACAAATATACTTAAATTAAAATGTAAATTACACAAAAATCTGTTTTGTGACATTCCTTGTTTTGCCCCTGTACCCTTCAAATAAACTAACACACTTTCACATTCATAATACTACTATCTTTCCGCCCGCAGCTTTGAAACTAAAACAGTTTTCATATACGACAGTCCATTTTGACAGCTAATTTTGTATTTGCAAGTGGCTCTTCTTTAATACCTGTCACCGGAACAGAAAAGCTTGTGCCACTATAAGTAGGTACTACGTAGTTCTTGAGTTCTCATTTAGTTTCTTTTCCCCTTCCAATGTAGCCTGTGAAGTATCTGATCGAGTTCCAACATTGCATCTTCAACCAGAAAAATAAAGATCAGCCTTCAAATCATTTAATCGAGGGCCGATTTGGCGCAGGGGTAGGCTACCCACCTTCTGAGCCAGAGGTCTCGGGTTCGATTCCCGAACAAGACAAATATTTGTTTGCATGAACATGTCTATTTGTCTCGGTCTGGGTGTTTACTATGTATATTAAGTATGTATTTACAAACAAAAAGTATTTAAGTATATATTTATCCGTTATCAAGTTTTCCATGACACAGATTCTTAATGAAATTAACATGGGCTTAGATAATTGGTGTGATTGTAAGAAGTTATTTATTTATTTATACAAAGACAGTTTGCAAGCAACTAGTTGCCCGCAGCATTTTTAATAAAACTTTTCCAGTAGAAGATTCCCTATTTTAGTCTGGTAACACTGTTCACTTATATCCGGGGTTGCGACCGTCCGCCGCGCCAGTGTTTGAGCAAGATTAAATTACCCTGAATGTCTGCACTCTAATAATACTGTACACACTGCAGAGAAGGGTTAAAGTGTTGACTCGTTTTTACGTTATGGCGATACTGGTTGTGCTTGATCGTTTGAGTAAGCCGATCAACTTTGTATAAGCAGGGTTTTTTTTCTTGAGGCGATTAGGCAGGTCAAGGTGGTTCGATCAGCTCAGTAGCGCCACCAATAGAAATAAATCAATTACGATTTATCAAGGGTTTAGAATAAAATGCATTTTACTCTTTTATTTGCGTTAAATAACCGAAACTTTTAGTCTAAGCCTTTAATAAAACGTAATTGTTATTTTAAATTTTTAGTTTTTTGCATTCACAATTTTTATTACTGAAAAATGTAAAATGAAGTATTTAGAAAAAATCGACCCGTCTCACAATCAGCTCCGATGGGACTCGAACCCACGACCTTTCGCTTTCCGGGCGACTGCTCTGAGAAAGGTCGTGGGGTCGAGTCCCATCGGAGCTGATTGTGAGACGGGTCGATTTTTTCTAAATACTTCATTTTCCATTTTTCAAAACGTAATTGATTAATTTCCATTGGTGGCGCTACTGAGCTGATCGAACCACCTTAAGTGATGCTGTAATCTATAAACCTGTTACCTGCTGTGTATCTTAACTTACTAATTTGGATGTTTGTTACTCAATCACTAACAACGCGAAACAGTTGAACAGATCTGGATGAAATTTGGCACATATGAATCCCAGAGAATATCATTCACACGAGAAAACATCGTCTAGCTCATGAGGGCAAATCCGCGCAGCTACTTATTTTATAAAAAGTATTTAGATGTAAGATACTGCACTTTTCAAACATTATTTTTGCCTGAAATACTGTCTGAATTCCTTATACAGATTAGGTGTTATTGTTGATCGAAGATACAGACGTATTAAAAAATAAGAATTAGCAAATCTATTTGAATATTTTCCATCCGAAACTTCCGAAAAATGTCGTTCCGAGTGCTCGAAGTGTACATTATTGCTATTTGTGTGAGAGGTTGCGCCGATTTCCGTCATGCGATTTCTTTGAGTAAACTCCGGACCTCCGTAGCCGAGTGGTTTTCAAGGTGTCGCTATCACTAGAGGGTTCAATTCCCGGTCGGGTAACTTTTCAACCTCGGGTCTGGTTGTATGTCGTGGTTTTGCAATTTCCATAAATACTTTTGCTCAAACTATTATAATTTGGTATTAGAACAATAACCTATATGATGGTGTCCAATATTTATTCATTTTTTTATAGTGATAGTACTAAAGCTACTTTAGATCGATCATTCACGGAAGCAGTGTGCTAACCCTCATAAGTGATACCTACTTGGTAATTTTAGTAGACACTTATTTATAAATAGAATTTCCACCACCCCACTTTTTAGTTGTTCCCATAATCTTGCATTTCTTGCATCTGCCTTAGGAGCCTTAAAATTTTGGTGTTATAAAAAATATTTAAGTTTGTACATTAACAACAGCGGAAAATTCATCAAGTTCCAATGCACATTGCATCTATAAACTCGCACGGCTACACAATTCCTGTGCACAGTGAAAGCTGTTAAATAAGGGATCGAGTTTTACGGGACAAACACTTCACACGCTCTGTCCCTCAGGACCTCTTTCGATCGACGGCGGAAAACCTCCAGTGCAGTTTTGTTTGGAAAATTTATTCTCATGTCACTTAACTTAACAGTGTTGTATTGTGACTTTGTCGCTTTTGGTTTTTACATTTTTTTCCTTAGTTTTTATACTCAACTTTGTGGACTCTACTGGTTTAGCTGGTAGACTAATTTGTCGATCCTCATGTTTTGATGGAAGTGTTTATTAGCCTTGTGTTTTGTGGACATAATTAACATACAACACACAAACATTATACGAAAAAGCCATATTTAGGTACTAATGTCTTCTTAGAGAATTTAGTTAATTTTATAATATGTGGGAGCGACAAAACAAACTAAAATATAAAAGTGTCAAGCAATGTGCGGCCTCGAGTAATTGTTACACGGGAAATAGGTACCTAACTCGTTAAAAGTCTAACAAGCGTCTTTATCCACTTACAGCCAGAATTAATAACCTATCCACAGATAGTTGCAGTGCACTCCAGATTAGTTGCTAGGCAACACCTAGCAATACCCTGGCAACTGTCGTTAATTCTATGTTAATATCAAGCGTTGCATAGCAACTAATCTGGATCGCACCTATCCCTATCTGTGAATTGGTTATTAATTCTGGCCGTTAGCAAACTATAATGTTACTTAGAATAAGCGAAGCGTCATTATCTAAGTTATGATATAAAATTAGGTGAAGTAAGGTTTATGAGTTCTGTTCTGTCTTCTTATAAATAAAGGGATAATAAAAGGACCTATGCACATCATCATTATCATCATCATCAGCCATACGATGCCCACTGCTGGGTATATGCACATATTTTTACTTATTTTAAACTAAATGCAAAATAACTTACCTACAGGTATAACCAGTCGCTATATTAAGTTTGCCAATATTTTTTTCTAAGCTGGTACCTATTACCGATATTATTAACTAAACCAAAAGCATGTTTGCTTTCTTTTAAATAATCTCAAGTCATCGAAAGGTTAGCACAAACTCTCTAATACAAAACTTGAATACTCGTATTCTTCACAGTAAGTAGGTTATTATTAGATACATTTATTATCAACGTTTGTATCTTTTACCGAAGCACAACATACATATTGTACGTCATACTCATAGAATTTCTCCAGACGAGTACGCCACGTCACGTGCCTGCTTCCGAATTCATCGAGAGCTACAGTATCAATCACCTGTCATGCAAACTTACGTGTTCCAACAGATCGGTGAGATACGATTCAATATTTGGTAATGTGATCCTGCGTGTAATGGCGGATATATTTCAGTAGTTATATTTCGGTAGATCTTCAGTTGTTATTATGATACTGTATGATGTAGAATAGTAATTTCAAAAGTATCAGTTACCTGTCATGCCTACATATATACGTGTTCCAACCAAAATTGCGCTTCAAAACTGTCACCTTTATGACTTTTAAACATATTGTCGGCTTGTTGTGCACTACGGAAAGTACTGGCCCTATGCGGTATCTACAGGACTATCTATAGGAAATCAATGGTTCCAACAGATGGATGAGATACGAAACAATGTATGGTAATGTGATCCTAAGTGCAATTTCAGATATATTTATGTCGATCTTCAATTATTTTTTCAGTTGAGTTTTTGTCGATCTTCGGTTGTTTTTGACCGACTTCAAAAAAAGGAGGAGGTTGTATTTTTACTTTTAAATAACCAAAATAATTAATGTGGCCAGTGCCGAATAGAAAAAAACTATTTTTCACAAAATTTTCTGAGTGACTTGGTATTGCCGAAATTCATTTGTTGTTTTTATGCTTTTTTGTCGATCTTCGGCTATTAATTTATTATTGCTCAGTATTTCTTTTAGATTTAGTTAAATTATAAAATAACTCGCACTCTCTTTCGATCTCGAGGAAACTGTATGTTAACACAAATTCCATGCAGTTGGTAAATCGTCTACCCAAAAGAAGCTATGGGGGCTTCAGCCGAACCTATGGTTTGACGTTGACTGCTCGTTAATAACAATTATCACATATTGAACAGACATTTGAAGGGCGACGCCCCTTATTTAATTAATCAACCCTAAACCACGCTTTAATCAATTCAAAACACTCACATATAAATACCAAAACTAACCAAAACCAAAAAATACCAAACACAACTTAGTACCTACATTGTTCAGAATAAATAGAATATTCTATAATAAAAGCTATTTCAATTAAATCTCATCATTCTACAACCTGTTAATACTTTAAAGCGAAACTGAGAAAATGGTTTGTTCAGAATCGAGAGTAGAATCGATTCCACATATTTTTGATAGGGGATAAATAAAAAAAAAATTTTTTTTGCCGCTTCTAAAAATGTTGGTAAAAAAATTTGCCGCTTCTAAAAATAGGCAGTAGGCCTACTCATGCAATACGCGCGCGAGCGCGATCCCACGTGCTCTTTTACGTCATAGTAGAGCTTAAAATCTGTCAGAAAGTGACGTAGACCTATGAGCACGAATATCTTGGAAAAAATTTTTTTCAATGTTATTCAATATAAAATAAATTTGTTGGGGTTCGGGTTAATGCATAACCAAAAAGCCCATACGCTTTTTGGTTATTGCATTATCACGTTGTATAAATAGCTAACAAGCAGGAACATAATGAGCATGGTGTAACATTATCATTGTATCAATACCAATTTATTTGTCAATGCTCTCGAATTGAATAAGCCTTGCATTTCACGAGTCGTATAAGTATTTCAAATATTTGCAGTGCGTTTTAAATAAAGGATGTGACGTTGTAAACGTGACTCGGTTCTTCTCAGAGGGGAAATGTGTTTAATTTTGCTTTAGCTGGGTGAAAATTAAAACTGTCTTCTTCGTGTTTGCCTGTGAATGAGAAGGTAAATAAGTAGGTAAAACACTGTAGATAACACTGTTTACCTTTGAGTTTATGAATGGTTATATACTTGTTTTTTATTTTTTCCCCTTTTTTGACTTATTTTATTAACCGGCAACTTTTAATTCGATGAATCAACTCTAATTTTTAAAGAAAACGACGAGTTGAACGTTCAATTTGGTGTAGGGGTGCGGATGCCCGCCTTCTGTGCCAGAAATCCCGGGCTGTCCGGGCGAATGCTCTAACCACTGAGCTACGGAGTCAGTGGTTAGACTTAGAGCATACGGCCGGACAATGAAAGATTGTGGGTTTGAGTCCCTTCGGAGCCAGTTGTGAGACGGACGGGTCGATTATTTCAAATACTTCATTTTCAAGATTTTCAATAATAAAAATTGCATTGTGAAAGCGAATAAGTAAAAATAATTTGACTTGTCGTGTTAGGGTGTGTTTAATCTTGCAAGCCTAAGGAGATTTATCAGTTTTGTATGGAGCCTCGGCTAGGACTTTGTACACTATACCATTAGCAAGCAAAAGATAAATATAATAATTGAAAACTAATTATATCGCAATAAGCTAACGCGTTTGATGGTACAAAAGCATTTTCTAGTCTTAATAACTATGCAACCCCGATACAATATGGCGGTAAAATGTCACACTAACATTAAAAAAAAAGGTTCACATTGACAGATTATCATCAGTCGTCAATGTCATTTTTCGTACAGAAAAATCAAAGTTTCCGAACGTGATTTAAATATGGTTGCCAGTGTGACCATGGATGGCAAAGAATTTTTATTTCAAAGTTTAGTTTTGTACCATTTATCCAGAAAGACAATGAGAATTTTAATATTTTATTTGACTTTACTATATTTTTTACTATTAGTACGAATAGTGTACAATGTCCTAGCCGAAAATGAAAAATGTCCTTTGACCCACTTCCCAGTGTCCGATTGAGCTGAAATTTTGTATACAGGTTACTTTTGGAAGACAATACTATATCAAAGTACCTACAGTCGGCTTGTCATAAAACTTATTTGTTTATCTTTGTTTGCCAACAGCCAAGCTGGATGGCGTGAAGACCTACATGCGCATGCGTCGGGTTCCAACGCACTTACAAGTGAAGGTCATCAAGTGGTTCGACTACCTGTGGCTGACGCAGAAGTGTTCCGATGAGGAGAAAGCGGTCTCCTGCCTGCCGGATAAGCTGAAGGCGGAAATTGCCATCAATGTTCATCTAGACACGTTGAAAAGGTGGGAAGTTTTAGACTATTCTATCTATTACTTCTACATATAATTCTACTATAAATGCGAAAGTTTAACTTAAAAGTTAAAATCCATACATCCATCGGGAACGGGAACCAAGCGGGTGAAACCGCATTTGGCCGCTAGTTTTATATATGTCAGCGTTAGATTGTGAAACCTGTTAGTTTATATTCTACCTAGTGAGATTATAATTTTTCCTTAAATTATGAACAGACAGTATGAACACGGCTGCGAGTCTTGGAAGTTACGTAGAACACGTGATTGGTTAAAAATTTCGTGGTTTTTTTTGTATCAATACAACTTATGGATTGTTTCACAAAAAAATAACCACGAAATTCGTGAGCTCGCAGCTCGCAGCTGTGTGCATACTGTCTCGTTTGTACTGTTCATAATTTAACGAAAATTTATAATCTTACTAGGTAGATTATAAACTAACAGGTTTCACAATCTAACGCTGACATATATATAGATAGATTTATAGATTACTAGCGGCCGCCCGCCCGCGTGGTTCCCGTTCCCGTGGGAATATCGAGATAAAAAGTCCCATGTGTTATTCCAGCTTATAATCTATCTCTGTTGCAAATTTCATCCAGATCCGTTCAGTAGTTTTTGCGTGAAAGAGTAACAAACATCCATACATCGATACATACTCAAAAACTTTCGCATTTATACCTATTAGAAGGACTCTACGTTACTGACTGTCTGACAGACAACGTATAGTTGAAACTACTAGACGCAAGAAGCTAAAATTTGGCATATATGTTCCTTGGGGTGTGTAAGGGTTCTGCAACGATTGAGCAACAAACATCCAAGCATCTAAACTTTCACATTTATTAGTAGGACTAGTTAGTATTCGCATAACAAAAAAGCTACAAATGCCAAAAATGTAAATTTGCAGCATAGAACAAACACAATGTACGTACATTTGAAAATGGCAGTAGTGGCTGTTTTAAAATCAAATTAGTTCTCATGTCGCGCGCTTGTTGTTGACCTTTAAATGGTTCTCATATTTTAGCTGAAAGGTGTACAAAACTCTCCAAAATTAATTAAGTCAGACATTAAACAAAATTTTAATCCGATAACTAAAAGCATCGTCAATAATAACACAGCTCTAAAGATTATTACTATCTTGACAAGCATTAAATGGAGTGCATACTCAGTCTTTTCAGAGGGCACGTTAAGCCTTTGGACCCGGCTGCATTTCCAATCGTGAAAACCCACGACTCCGCGTTGGCTCTAAGTGGTGGCTCGTTGCCTAATCTATGTACTTATCCATCCATAAGGAAGATGTGTCCCTCGGCAATAGGGATCATGATGATCACAATTTTGCTCTGTTTTGCTTAAATACCGTCAGGTTTTATGGAATAGTTGTAAGTACTTATTCACTTACTTTAATCTGCTTCACCCATTCGCTTTAACTGAATATGCCGTATCATACTCTGGGGCACAGGCCTTAGGCCTCCTTAATGGATGGATAAGAAGAAGGGGCCATGATCCACCACGCGGTCCCAAAGCGGATTGGTGAGTATTAAGGACTGCAAATGCAGCGAGGATCAACGGCTTCAAGTGCCTTCCGAACACGGAGGAGCTTTAAAAAAGTTTTTTTGGACACCCATCCCGTGACCGACCACTGCGACAGTTGCTTAATTTCAACGATCACAGGCCGGGCGCGCTTACCACTGCGCCACGGACTGCTCAAATGGCCGTATCCTAGGGAAGAAATGGCGCGGGTCAAGACGCTTGGCAACGCCAACTAAACGCAATTTACCCTTTAATAAGAACGGACAATCACCACTTTGTTTGTCGCCTGGCATTTTGCGAGACAAGTTATTTGCTTATTGTAGAATAAATGAGAGCAATGTTAGCGTTCTATATATTTGACGTAGCAAATGTGGAAAATCACGACCATCCATTAAAATTTTAAAAGGAAAGCCAAAGCTGTAGACCACCGGTATCAGATCCAGAAGACCCGGGTTCGATTCTCAGCGGGGGTACATATTGTATTCGGTTTGGTTGGTGGTAGGGCTTGTTTAAAGTCCGCCTGATCTTATCTAAGTCTGACACCATAGCAACGATGTTTTCAGCATTGTTGTGTTTCGGCATTTAGAGATAAGACAGCGAGTTCCTCAGTAATTAAGGATTCTGGGAGTAGTGCGCCTCAACCTTCAGCTTTATCATCACTTAACATCAGGTGTGATGAAGGCTAACTGCTACCCCGTTGCATATAAAAAATCAAATAATCTAGATATCTCTATAAGTAATAACGGGTTTACTTTATCTTTCATATAGCAAAAGTAACAAACATGGGAAGAAAAAGTACTAATAAAAAAAAGGATGCATTTTAAGGGAGAGACTTCATATCGCATAGTGCCTTATATGAGATAGCAGAGTGCTAATAAAGAGATAGTGAACCTTTGTGGAGCTGTAGTTTATTGCGAACTCCTTGTTACAGAGTCGTTGCACTATTCAAGTAAGTTCATTTCGAGGAGCACTCAAGTTTTATTTGAATATTATGCTCATGTGCCGTGATTCTTGTGTGTTTAAGAGCTGGAAAAGGGATAGACGATCATGTAATCGACTTTAATTGAGGGCTAAGAATTCATATTATGCATTTGTAAATATCATTACTTATCGCGCATCTCACGTCAGAAAATTCCGAATGGCATACTTTGAGGAGGTTCGTTTGCATGATCTGAACGCAAAACGTTACTCATTATATCACGTCCAAAGCCAACTTATAAGTACACCTATAACATTGCTAAATTTGCTAATGGTCAGCTCTACTACGAGAGTTTCTATTGTAATCACAACTTTCAAACTAAGTTTGGCTTTGCGAGTTACATTCGAGCACACGAAAGGAAACGGTTAAGCCTGTGTGTCACCGTCGACGGTTTCCTCGGACGGACATCATCACCATAATCAAATATTGTGATTTTATATTTTTACATGTGTTTTTTTAATAAAATGTTTCAATAGATTCATTGGGAAAAGGAGCAGTTGCCAAGCTCCTTCAGCTCTTGTCCCATTAGTTATTTTTAAGTAAACATCATAATAAAGTCGTCGCCTTGACGGTACTCGTCCGATTATACGACGTGGCTGTTGAAGCTTAATACTCCGTGTTGTATAATTAAAAAGAGAAACATTCGTTGTTTACGTCCATGAATTATGCAAACGCATTTGTTTATACGATCCGTAAATTTTTGTTACCGACGCGCCGCTTCAGAAGTTCTCCCTTTTTGCTGAATCGAGAGTGCGCGTATACAAGTAACATTAAAGCTGAATGACATCAATATTTCTTCTGAACCCTTTGATGCGGATTTGACACACGTTGAAAGGTTAAATGTAGTGTCATAATAACTAATTCAGATACATCAACTTGAAAGAGTGATTTAAAAGCGTTGGTTTTGTCAAGGGAGGTATGAAATCGGGTTGGATCTTAAAACAAGTCGCCTTCTTTGAGGTTAACTGAGGCTGTGGAGGTGTTTTTGGGCTTCGCCTAAAATGCTTTAAAGAAAATTTAACTGCCGGAAATGAGTCATTTTTTTAATAATTTTTATAAATTCTATTTTTTACATGAAATGCAACGTTAATTAGGTACTGCATTTTATGAAATATGTTTTTAACTTGAATTTTGAGTGAAACGAAACGTAAAACAAAAACCACCATTTTGATTAGTTGACTGACTTAACATAAACAGATTTCGTGCGTCATTCATTCCGTTGCTTCTTTCTTGGTGTGAATGTGCTAAGTACTCAAACTTGTGTTATTTTCATCGTGGTAATTTTCAATTTCTTAAAAAAACCCTAGCGGGGCTTAACTTAACTTATTTTAAGATTTTTACCATGAAATCCTTTAGATCACATTGATGTGAAATTATAAATGTGAAAGTTTAGATGTTTGTATGTTTGTTACTCAATCACGCCAAAACGGCTGAACGGATTTGCCTGAAATTTTTTGACACAGATACTTTGTAGCCTGGAGAGAATCATAGGCTACTTTTTATCCCGAAAAATTATCACATTCCCGCGGGATAACGTCGTGAAATCCACGCGGGTGAAGCCGCGAGCGGAAAACTAGTTATATTATCACTACATAGTATAAAACAAAGTCGCTTTCTCTGTCCCTATGTCCCTTTGTATGCTTAAATCTTTGAAACTACGCAACGGATTTTGATGCGTTTTTTTTAAATAGATAGAGTGATTCAAGAGGAAGGTTTATATGTACTTTTTATCCCGATATTCCCACGGGAACGGGAACCACGCGGGTGAAACCGCGGGCGGCCGCTAGTATTATATAAAGATCTGTTTTCTTTGTTCAGGGTGGAGATCTTCCAAAATACAGAAGCAGGATTTCTTTGTGAGCTGGTTTTAAGGCTACGGCCAGTACTTTTTTCGCCTGGGGATTATATCTGCAGGAAAGGTAGGTTAATCTCATTATTGACAACTATATATGCTTTAGACATCTATATTATTATCAATCTTACACATATTTATATATATATATATATATATTTCTCTCTCTCTCTCTCTCTCAATTTTTTTTATTTTCCCTTATTTTCATAGGGGAAGTCGGAAAAGAGATGTACATAGTCAACAGAGGGAAGCTCCAGGTGGTCGGGGACAACGGGAAGACTGTGCTCGCTACTCTCAAGGCTGGTTCTTATTTTGGCGAAATTTCCATTCTGAACATGGGCACGGCAGGTAAACAACTTGGTAAATATCGCCTCGGCCCGAGACGCCACGCCATTATTACTCTTTTTATTATTTTCTTGAAAAGTTTTCAAAAGCAAATTCGAGGAGACGCTGCAATCAGGCCGAGGGAGCGGCCACGAAGCTCGCAACAGGTTTTGGGACATCATCAACAGCTGTTACTGTTTGCCCTTGACCAATCAATTTATAAAAGATTACCGTAAAAACACTGGCCATCGACTTTCAGTAACGGCAACACTTAAATTTTGATTAGAAAACGCTTAAATTTTTTGTATTCATTTTTAAAATTATGTATTTTGTAAGTTAGAGCGTTGTTTTGATTATTTCTTTTGACGTTTTCTTATATTTTTCTTATACACAACAAAGAAGTGACAATTCTGTGCGGTAAGCTGCAATGTTCATTTTATTTCCTTATCGTTTAATTGGCCTACTGTTAGTCTTCTTTCAAATTAAGTAGTTACTTGTGCCATGTGATTTGTTCCAAATTTATGTTCTCCTTTGGTTGTATTGAAGGCAGTGTCCCCGATCGCTTTGCATCCTCCCCAATTACCTCATTATTACATTTGGCGTGACCTCTTGGTGCATGTACCCCTTATTAATAAGTGTATTATTCATCTACTTATTGTCGAAATCTTTCGTCATTCTGTCAGTTGAGTTCCCAAAAATATTTTTATTTACGAATCTAACTTTAATAATGCATTCTATTGTAGAACTGCTTCTTATAAGAAGTCAAACATTTTAAATTTTTTCGTACCTGCTCTGTACGCTTTGTCTGTATGAAGCACTTTTTGAGAATTCAATAGAAATGCTTCTTATCGTTGTTTTGAGATTGATTATTATTATTTGAACTGACATGAATCTTTGATCCGATCCACCCTGCTCTCTGATTAGGTAGTTTAAAATTGAATATTTATTATATAAGCTTAACCTGTTCCTACTGATCATGTGAAAAGTTACTTGTATTTGTGTTACCCTACCACCGGTGCTGGTCTTCCTATGTGTGTTCTTATGAGCTGTTTTGGTATGGAGAATCGGAAAATAGTGACCACAAAAATATTTCATTGATGAAATCTTTAATTACTGTGGGGTAACACTTGAATACACTTGTATTTGAGACGGTTGATGAAGTATACACGCCAGAACAGTTCGTAAGAAGTTTGGACCGAGCACCGGTTGGCACGGAGTGTGTGTGTGACACGTTGACAGGAAACCGGCGGACAGCATCGGTGCGGTCCGTCGGCTACTCGGATTTGTTCGTGCTCAGCAAGAAAGACATGTGGGACGTCCTCAAGGAGTATCCAGCAGCCAGAGTCCGCCTGGAAGCGATAGCAGTCAAGAGACTTGAGAAGTATAAGAAAGCGCCGCTTGAAAAAGGTACTTAAAATACCAATCCGTTGATTATAAAAACCAATTTCAAAATTAAAGAAAGACTAATAAATAATTTATTGGTATCCACCAATATCCACAATGGTAGGAAAGTACCTACTATAAAAAGTTTTGAAATTTAAGTGATGTTTGAAGTTTTGTAATAGCCTGGCTGTCAAACTTTGAAACCCCTATTAAGTAAGATTCATTAGTCTGAAAGTTTTGTTTAAAAATTGAATCTAACTAGATTGAGGCCATTAAATGAAAATGTCGTGTGCAGCTTTTAATGCAATTAATGATAATGTAAACTTGCTCGCAGAAGAGTTTGGTAAATTGATAAAAGGAAACTTCTAAACAGTAATTAGTGAATTTATTACACTAAATGGACGGAAAAAAAATACTTAATGATTTCTCTTTAACCATATCTGAATTTTGGTAATATTTCTTGATAATAATATAATAATTATATAATATTAAAGATTGGTACCATAATATAATAGGTCTTTACATATGAAATTGCCGTTTTTTTCTTTTGTACATATAACTTAACAACTTTTATAATATTAGAAATATATAATTTCTTTAATATTGCGTTACATTAAGACCGTATCGAGCAACTTTTGATAATTTAATAACCACGATATTTGATTATTTACATAGAAAAAACTTATTCCGAAAGTTACGACTATTTTTGTTTCCAGAATTTCGTACTTTATTAGTTGTAGCTTAGTGAAAAAATTTTTTTTTCTCTTAACGAATGTGTCATTTAATAGTTAAAATGTCCATAAATACGTGTGTAAAATTTTGTAAATTTACATAATATTAGTCGTTAAATAATAACAAAAACGTTAGTATGGAAAAAAAATAATTACAGAAATCTCCATACAAAACGGCAATTTCATAGGTAAAGACCTATTATTTAAAGATCAACCGGATTGCATTCTTTATTGTTGCTTATTAGCAAACTGATTAATTGCTGCTTAAGATAATTGAGTTATTGAAAGTTAAGTACCTACTTATTAAAAAATCGACCCGTCTCACAACTAGCTCCAATGGGTTTTGCGATTCGTTTTTGTTTTATACAGCACTGACCACATGCTCGTGAAATCGCGAGCAAAATAGCGAGACCATGATATTCGTCATTCTTCGCGTGTTGCTGTGAGTCAGTCGGGTTTGAGACAAATCCAGCCAGCCCGTAATGCCAGCGCGGGTGAACGAGTAGTCGTGTGAATACCCGTTAAGGCTAAATATCCCCGGCGGCAGCGCAAACGCGCGGAACAAAGTGTGGCCGCAGCAATATTAGGGATTTTTATGCGTGTATGTTCGCAGTGGCGATGGGTCGCTGCCAGTCGACGCCCGGCCTCGTGGAGACGAGCGGACGAGTGCCCATCGAGGAGATGCAGCTCCCGCCGTCGTCGGCGCCGTTGCCGATGCACCCCTCACACCCGCCTTCCTATCGGGACCAGCTTTATAGGTTTGACTTTAATGTGGTTGTAACATAGAACTTTTTCACATTGAAGGGTTCCAAAACAGCAATTATATGTAGCACAGAAGTCATTCTATATTGTAAAATGACATAGTCCTATGATGTATACATTATTATTGCTTATATATCCTAATTTTAAATGAGTCGGCGCATTCTGTTTTTGTCTTTCTAGTCTATTTTGTCACTGTCACTTATCACTTTTTCATTTACTCCCATCTCTTTCATATAATATTCAAACCATCAATCCATATTTTTGAGGTCTTCCTCTTTCTCTCCAACTATAAGAGCCCATGTCTATCACATTCCTATCATTCTAGGATGTTTTATTTCAAGCTATCTGTTTGTAGTGCCACCTTGAAACTTCTACTCACACACTCATTTCTAGTGGTCAACCCTTGCAGTATTGAAACATTTGCAAAATTTAACGAAACTTTCCTATTACAATAATGTTCACAGTTCGTCAGTAAGCCCTCTTCGTGTAGCATCTCCAGTAGCGTCGTGCGCTTCGAGCGCTAGAAGCAGCGCAGCGGGCGGTGGCAGCGTTGCAGCTGGCAGCATGGCGCCCAGACCAATGCTGATAGACTCGCACGATGTTCTAGAGTGCGAGATCAAGCGGCTCAGGGAGCGTCTATACACCGTCGAGACGGAGAACGCCGCCATGTCTGCCAAACTCAGCCAACAGCAATGGGAAGTGGACCAGAGGTTGGTTTGTTTTGAGAACTGAAAGTTTTAGCGCTTTGTAGTCCAAGTCCATGACTCTTTTGCGTTAGAACATTCCAATCTATTATTATTTATCTTTTCGGTTGGTAGTAAGGCTCATTCAAAGTCTGCCTGACTTGCTACCACCATC
The DNA here is from genome assembly GCA_949710035.1 of Crambus lathoniellus. Lineage (NCBI taxonomy): Eukaryota > Metazoa > Arthropoda > Insecta > Lepidoptera > Crambidae > Crambus > Crambus lathoniellus. Next base: position 16,535,633 of record OX453297.1, read on the forward strand.
TTATCTAAGCCGGACGCCATAATAACGATGCTTTCAGTATTGTTGTGTTCCGGAATTTAGAGATAAGATTGCCAGTTCTTCAGTAATGGAGGATTCGGGGGAGTAGTGCGTTTCCACCTTCAGCCTTATCATCACTTTACATCAGGTGTGATGAAGGCTAAGTGCTAACCCGATGTGGATAAAAAAAGAACAGATGAGAACACTTTCTGTGGATGGTTTTTTAATAAACTGTACTAGTGTTAAATGAACTTCAAGTGTTGAAGGTTTTGTGTTATGCATTTGTAAATCAATGAAGTAGCTATATACATCTCGCTAACCAGATTAAATGTCCAACAGGTTGCAAGAGATCGAGATGCAGATATGTGGCGGCAGCTCACTGAGCTCGCAAGAGGAGAACGAGCGGAACCGCGAGAGCATCATTTAACAGCGCGCCTCCCCCGCGCCCCCGCGCCCGCTGCCGCCCTTCCCGGTGCTGCGTTCCTTCGCCGTCTACTGACCCCACAAACTCAATGTATAAGCCCTAAGCTCTCAACCTCTTCGCCAACCCCTTTATCGTACCCCGTGACGTTTAAGTGACAGTGGACTTCTTAGGAAGACTCAGTGTTTTTATGGTGAGTAAATATTATTATGGTATATTAAAATACGAATTAACTTTATCAAATTTATATATACGTAGTATATACGACTCGCTAAAAATGACGAGTGCCGTGGAGTGAGATTTTGCCGAGACAATATTATCTTTAAACTGTTTAGATACATCGAGTGTCGAATGCGTGTGCGGTTGGGCAGTTACGCTCACGCCGCAATTTACGATGTTAAGTTGAGTTTGTCCTATAGGACGTTACGTTACGCATTTTGGCTTTTGATATTATGACCAGCGACAAAGTAGGATCTTATCGATTATGTCATCATATCTGCATACGGCAATGACGTCATGCGTTTTGTCGCTGACCATTCTGAGTATCTTTTTTTACAAACTTAGTTCTGTTAGTATGAGTAAGAATTCAACTTCATTAATGCGATAATATGATTTTTCCTGTTTTTGCTAATGTTAGCAAAGTAATGGCGAAATGTTTCACTCGAGTTGGAAAGTTTGTGTATAAAGTTTGCCGTATCGTGAAAATAAAATCAAATAACTGAAACTATGTGCCAAATAAGAGGCCAATGTGTATGTTTCATAAATAAGATTTTGTGTTGACTTGTAAACGAGAAATGGATATTTTCCTATCCATTAAATTTGAGCTTTAATTATAATAAAATTCCGGAAGACTAAAACAAACTTTCTAATTATTACGTTGTCTTGGACCCTTCGTTTATGGTATCTAGTTATCTAGTAGTTCTTTCATCATCAACTTTGGTATCTAAACCTATGTATATTCGTGAAATATTTAATTCAGAAACAATTTTGCCCATAATAATAATGTAAATTGACTATAGAAAGTTGTAATTTGTTAATAAAATGGATATTACCTATATATTAAGAAAGTAGCTTAAAACTGATGATGAACGTCAGTTTTGGTAATTCAAAATCACTACTGCCAAATAAGATTTAAGTAGATAAAACAAAATGTTTTAATGTAAAGATATTAGCAATGACAAAAAGAATGTTTTGTACCTAATACTCATTCCTTAATCGTTTAATAAGAATTTGTGTAGCACCCTAAGTGGATTAAGTGGACGGATTTTATTGTTGATGCATCATTTCCGATTTTTTTTCGAAAACGTTCTAAAATGGAACCAATAATGCGAAAGCAGACTAAATTTATAATAATCAGCATTAAGAAAATTGTAAATAGTGATTTCTAATATCTATAAATCGTGTTTGTAAGGCGTTTTCAATGAAACGATTCTGTTTTGAGAGCCAAGTAGAAGATTGTGACGTTATGAGAAATCGAAGGATTATTGCAAGTAGGTACGCCTATCATTTGTTTAATATTTTTTTTTAGTATAAAATGTTACTTTTTATTCACAGAAATAATATTCTGTTGAGAAATTGAATTCCTACAAGTTTTATTTACAATAATTTGTGCTAATTATAGTATATTTAGTTTTTTTTTGTATGGTTTGATGATTACACGCTATGCATTTTTAAATATTTATTAGTTTATTATACGCAAATCTCTACAAATATGAAAATTTCAAACTCATGTTGTAAAAAGTACATAAGTAATTGTATTTATTTTCATAACAACAATAAACTACAAAATTGGTTCTCGATTCTAGTCTCTGTGTAACAGCAACAAGATATGATTTTCCTAAACGCCCATTGCTATAAATAGATAGGCGATAAAAATTTTAACTGTAAATAAAATATTTATTTATTGTTATTATATTCCATAAATTTTCTTCTTACTTACTTACATAATTCTCGATAATAAAAATGGTAAGAGAGATGCATAAATTGAATATAAATAATAAACGAAAACTGATGTGCTTTTTATCGTTATATAGTTATTACTATAACATTATGTTCACCATTGATGTCAGTGTTATAAGAATGCCATTCGTACGCAAGTTTCAAGGTTAAGGGCCCCACACACTATCAGTCTGCCGGCAGTTCGCTTGCAGTCCTCAATCGGACAGGCTGCCTGACATTCGATTTTTGTATGTAAAACTGTGAGTGAGTAGATGATTGCGGGTAAATGAGAGGCCGTTGCCTGAAGACGGACTGAAAGTTTGTGGGGTCCTATATACAATTTAAAATATAATTTTTATTTCTAAGTGAGCCTTAATATAACCACTTTAACCGAACCATGATTTGTCATCTTCTATCTAATCTCCAAATCAAAAATCAAAGCCTAAGGACAGATTCATTTATTAATGCGTGAATGAATGAACATTCAAACGCACACCCAATAATCAGTGAGGCGTAAAAGCGACAAACAAGTGATTGAGCCCGATATAATCAATGTTCATAGGTACCTATTACCTAAAGTTATTTCCTTGGATCGCGCGAAGCTCTGTGGAACTCATGAAACTTTTCCAACTTTATAAGCTTGTCGCCTGGCTGTATCAATTGAAAAATAGTGAGTTCGTTTGGCTGCAAACGACGCATTATTAAAATTTTCGAGCCGAGTTCAAGTAGACATTGAGCGGACGCATACGCTAGCAATTTTTCGTGTGAAAAAGCGAAAACTTCTTATGCAGTTTGAAAAGCTCAATAATACGGTTGTTGCGTCGTGTATCTTATAAAACTTTTTCTCAGGACTTGTTGGTCCCAGCCGTGTTCAAGGGTCATTTTTAGTCCCTAAAATATAAGTACATAAAGTAGTAGCCGTATTACAGCGATGAATTTACTACAACCTTGTTGTAAAATAAATGATGCACTTTCTTTTAGGCAGCGGATTTTCGTACGGTAACGACAAAAAGAAGGAAACAAGAGCATAGCATAAAACATATAGTGACTTCATTCAACATTAAATTACGCCTGCTATTTATTATGGCACCGTAATTCAAGGAAATAAATGTCGTCTGAAATCTACTTATCACTTGAAACTTGAAAACGGGTGGCATTTTTATCTTAATAATCCCATTGACAAAGTTGCGGTTAATTTTAGTAAATATAATTATTGTAAGTAATTTATTTCCCTTCATGTGGAACGGACAGTGTGTTGATACAGACTGTATGAAGTCAAGAATTGGTCGTTAGTGTTTTGCAGTAAACAGCTTGTGCATCTTAAATTGGAAATTCAATTATGTATTGCACATGATTCATTTTATTGTTAATAAAAAGATTATAATAATATAATACTGGGGTTTTATTGATTTCAATATTAAAGCGATTTACATTGTTCAAGTACAGTGGCGAGTGACAAGCGCTTCGCTCTCGATTCCCTACTTGTCGATCGGCTTATGCCCTGTCTAATTTGCTAAAACGTTTAAACCAATGTTCCTAAATCGGCCATTAAAGCTTGAGTTCACCAACAGTCGGTTAAGTTAATCACTAGTGTTCGGAAAAGATCGACGTTTCTGAACGCGTCTCTAATGTCACGTCAAATTGACATTTGGCTGTCACTTGAAGTTGACAGTGACACTTGATTGAAATTCTTGTAACCAAGATGTCGGATTAATTTTGCTGAATTTGTTAAAAAATCGCTCGCGTTGAATGTGCCTGGCATATCGAGTTTGAATAAAATCTTAAATTATCTATGTGATCCCGTTTTGTACGACCAAGGTTTTGACGCCATCCATCGGGCTGGTCGCGGAGTTTTGAAAGAAAGATAATTGTCCACCACGCGTTGTTGCAGGGGCAATATATATCTTGACAAAAAGCTCCTCCGTGTGTTATTGTGTATCTTGTTGAAGCGCCCAGTGTCTTGGGAACGCTGTGTTGTATGTGTTGTGAGTGAGGTGACGAGTTGGTAAGGTCTGCAGAAGACGAAGAAAGGACCCCAGGGGCGCGCGCGCTCCCTTACACCACTTCTGCCTTGGAGACGTTCGACACACGGACCCGTATGTAGCCTCACCTTACTTAACATTCTCTCCGCTGTGTATCGCAGTCCAATTGTTCAGTTACATCCCGGCTGAAACCTAGTTTTTGTCCGGAGTCTATATTCATGATAACCTTCCACTGCGCCATGCCGATTCCGCGGGTCTAGGCAGGGGTGTACTGAACATTTCTTGATAGCAGAGCGTAGTTTGAAGGCCTGAGAGGCCCACGCCAAAACTTTGTATTAATCAGTGCCGTTTTGATGACCCAGTCTGGTCCGGACTAGATTAATTTGTACTTGTAAATGGTAATTAACTTGCATTTGAAAAGTAAAGGGCATTCCTTTGTTATTGGTTCCATGTCTTGTAATTAATTGTCATGTATTGAAGTTCCAAAGTGTAAACAGATGCCTTTCTTTGCTCATAATAATTATTATTTAGTTTGTTAGCAAATTTGAGTTGTGAATATTGACAAGTTTGTTGCTAAAATAATAGCTAATAAAAGGTTAGCTAATAAGTTTGCACTCAATACTTAGTGAAACTTAAATGATTTGGGACATTGTTTACACATTGAAACTCATTGAAACTTGTGCTTTGAAATAATTGAAATTAACTTATTGTTGTGTTGATATCCAAGTGAATTTCAATAGTCAGTGATTTTGAGTGAATTTCAATAGTCAGTGAGTTTTGTTGTTTTCTGATAACCTCCAAATATTTAAGAGTTTGTGTCATTATAAATACTTTGTTGTTGTAATATTGGAATTTTGTGGTTAGTAATAACCTCCAAATATTGGAGATTTTGTGTTATAGTGAATATTTTGAATTTGTTGTTGTTGTTGATAAATTTGTGACGTTACAATGACGGCCTCCTCTGCTAAAGCCAAAATACGTTCTGAGTTACGGTGGTTAGCTTCTGCGGTTGCATTATTGGATCGACCGGATAGGACGGAGGCCTTGTTGAACAGATACGTAGATCTGCCCGTACGTTTGGCTGTTGTTGATGAACAGTATGCCTTATTTTTGGAAAGGACTGTTGAGGCCGATGTGGAAATGCGACAAGAAGTCGATTTGGATGTGGACCAGTGTTATGATTTTGCGGACAGAATTACCCAGGTGGCTCGACCTTTGCAAGTGGCAAGAGAGAATGAACCGAGCCCGTCCCCGGTCACATCTAAGAGTATGCCCCCTCTATTTGCTAGATTGGCCCCCTTAGACTTAAGGCGTTTTGCTGGTCGTCTAGAGGACTGGGAGGGCTTTATTAATATTTTTGATAGTCTTGTACATGCCCGGGACGATTTGACCCAGGGCCAGAAGTTGGCCTACCTGTTATCCGTGTTGGAAGGGGAGGCCCTTGAATCGGTTTAACATTTGGCCCCCTCGGATGAAAACTACCCTATTGCTAGGGATTTGATTGCCCGTCGGTACCAGAACGTACGACGTCTGGCGGACAACCATGTTGCCGCCATTTTGAATTTACCCCGCGTTGCCAGCGTGATGCACTTGAGAGTGGCTTTGTTGAATCCGCTGTTGGTTGCCTACAACGCATTGAAAAACTTAAAACTCCCAGTGGAGCAGTGGTCGTTTTTGTTACTGCACATTGTCCTGGGAAAGTTGCCGGACTCTGTTAAGGTCCGTTTTGAGCAGCAGTATGGTGGGGATAGTGCGACTTATCTGCCACCCTTCTCGGACCTCTTGACGTTCCTGGAAGGAGAAAGTAGACTGGCAGATAATTCCTCTCTGGCCGGTCCTATGGGACCCGAACGACCTGTGCCACAGAGTAGATCCCCCACCGGACCCCCCCGTAGGGGGCGTATGGCCCCTCGCGCGCCCGGCCGCTATGCCGCCGTCCAGGAGACCGCCCGCTGCTTGTACTGTCGGGAACCGGGTCACAGCACGACCCGTTGTGATAAGTTCCTCGACCAGCGCGTCCAAGGCCGTCGAGCGATCGCGCGACAACGGACATGGTGCTACTCGTGCTTGGGCCTGCACATGCAGCGCGAATGTACCCAAGCGCACCCATGCCGCTTTTGTAAGGGCAACCACCATCCCCTCCTCTGCATGAACAGCCCAGAGGGCGGCGGAGCGCCGCAGCGCGTCGCTGCAGGATCACCGCGTATGGGTGGGGGTCTCGGACCCCCCGCGGTGTTTGCATCCCGCAGCAGTTCTAGTGGCCACCAGAGTGGCCCCAGACGCTCTCCGCCACGTTTGGACCCTCAAACGGGCGGGGGTCCCAGGGACCCCCCCATGGGAAACCGATCCCCAAGGATGGGGATGAGTTATGCGGGCGTTGCCGGAGGTCGTAGAGGCCCCCCGCGACGTTTTGAGCCTCGCACGGGCGGGGGTCCCACGGACCCCCCCATGGGAAATCGGTCCCCAACTAGGGGGTTCGATTTTGCGAGCGATGCGGGAGGTCGTAGAAGCCCCCCGCGACGTTTTGAGCCTCGCACGGGCGGGGGTCCCCGGGACCCCCTTCTGAAAATCGGTCACCGTGCCCCCGCGACTATGGGGCGACGTACACGGTGGATGCTAGGCACCGATTCTCGCCGCCGCTCGCCGAATACCCGCGTTTGGAGCGGCGCCCGCCCCGTCTTCAAGGGGCCGGGAGATATAACCCGCCTGATACCGGGCGAATTGGACGTAGGCAGTATGTGGGAGATTGGGACCCACTGGATCGCTATGAGCGACCCCCTTACCATGGGGGGACGTCTGGGGACCCCACATACTAGCAATCAACGTGTTTACGGTCGATTGTAGCCACCCCTCCAGAGACCGTTTTGTTGCCCACGGCCTCTGTACTTGTCAGGGGATTGAATGGCGACCTTGTGGAAGTTCGCGCCTTGTTGGATTCCGGTGCTCAGGGGTGTGTTGTGTCATCTTGGTTAGTTAGGCGGTTGGGCCTCAAGGTGCACCCCCACACGGAAGGCGTGAGAGGTGTTGGCGATGTGAAAGTCCCCGGGTTGTTAGGGCATGTTGACTTCACATTTACATCACGTAATAAGTCCACGCCAGGCATTAAGACCTCGGCGATTGTGTTGGACACAGTTGTTGGCCGTCAACCTTCAGTTGACTTGGGACCGAGTATGTTGTCTTTGGTGTCTGATTCCCCACTCGCCGATCCAAATTTCTTCCGCCCAGGCCCGATTGATGCTCTCCTTGGAGCCGATGTCCTGGGGCGAGTTTTGTTGACGGGGAAGCGAGTTTTGCAGCCAGATGGCTTGGTAGCTCTGCAGACGACACTCGGTACAGTTGTGATGGGCCCTGCTCGCCGCGTTTTGGATTCCCTTGATGAGGATCGCGGTCTTGTTTTTAATGTGTCTCTCTCCGAAGTGGTGCAGAAGTTTTGGGAGGTTGAGGAACCTCCACCAGCCCCGCGGGTCGACCCAGTAGCGGATGAATGCGAGTTGTATTACCAGAATAACACTGGTCGCCTCCGCTCTGGTCGTTTGATCACCCGTCTCCCCTTTCGTGCCGGCCGACCTCCTCTGGGCGAATCCCGACCGCTAGCGGAACGTAGGCTAGTGGCGATGGAGCGTCGCATGAGCAAGGATCCGGTCTTCCGCCAGAAGTATGTTGAATTCATGCGGGAGTATGAGGAGTTAGGGCACATGTCCGTGAGCGATTTGGATTGGCGCTCCGTTGAGCACTTCTTTTTGCCGCACCACGCCGTTTTGAAATCCGGAAAGATTCGGGTGGTCTTTGACGGTTCGGCTCCCACCTCTACTGGAGCGTCCTTGAACCAGTGTCTGCATGTAGGTCCCAAGCTGCACACGGAGATCTCAGACATTTTGACCAACTTCCGGCGGCACCAAATTGTATTTATGACTGACATCCGGATGATGTTCAGACAAACGGTCATCCATCCAGAGGATAGGAGGTACCAATTGATTTTGTGGAGAGAGAGTCCTAGGGACCCCTTGTTGATTTATGAATTGAATACGAATACGTACGGTTTGGCTTCGAGCCCGTTTGTTGCGATTCGTTCTTTGTTGGAGTTGGCCGAGAAGGAGCGCTTGAGATACCCTCGCGCCTCCGCCATTTTGGCCAGTGACGTCTATGTGGATGACATTTGCACGGGCGCCTCATCTGTCTCAGAGGCGATTGTCCTGAGAGACGAACTCACCGCCCTTTTGAAGTCGGGAGGTTACGAGTTGAGGAAATGGATATCCAACTCGCCTGATGTACTGGTAGGTTTGCCCGAAGAGCACCAGCAGGACCCCCACCTATTCGAAAATGTTGATAATCCCCATGTGGTGACCGTCCTTGGCGTACAGTACAAACCGGTCTCTGACACGTTCACTTATTGTGTGGATTTACGACCACCGAAAGTCTGGACCAAGCGTTTAGTATTGTCTACTGTCGCACGTACCTTTGACCCCAATGGGTGGATTTGCCCCGTGCTGTTTATGGCCAAGTGTTTCTTGCAACGGTTATGGGCTTCGGGTGTGTCGTGGGATGAACCCCTCTCGGACGAGTTACTCCGAGATTGGTCGAGCTTCGTTTCATCCCTCCCCGAGATTAATGAAGTGCATTTGCCGAGGCTATTCCTCCCTTCTGAAAATTGTAAAGTTACTCTTCACGGCTTTTCCGATGCCTCCGAACGTGGATTTGCTGCGGCCGTGTACCTCCGCACCGTTACGGTTGACGGAGTTGTTGCTGTGCATCTGGTGATAGCGAAAAGCAAAGTCGCTCCCCTTCGGACTCGTCATACGATCCCGAGGTTGGAATTGTGTGGAGCTGCCCTCCTAATGCGTTTGTTGAACCACGTATGGCTCACATTAGGTCGATCTATTAAGATACAAGAGGTTTATGCTTGGACGGACAGTCAGGTCGTCCTTTGTTGGTTGAAGGCTCCGGCGCACACCTTGGACGTGTTTGTGGCCAATCGAGTGTCGCAGATTTGTAATTCCGACATCGAGTTGATTTGGAGACACGTGCCGGGAACCATGAATCCCGCGGATTGTGCGTCTCGGGGTTGTGTAGCCCCAACCCTAATTAACCACCCCCTCTGGTGGGGCCCACAGTGGTTGATGCGGCCTGAGTCGGAGTGGCCGCCCTCTCCAGCGTTGTCGAACGTAGCCGTTCCTGATATGCGGGCATGCGTCCTGGAGACTAACCCCGCCGGGGAAAAGGATTTGTTGTTGGATCGGTACAGCTCCTTACAGAAGCTGCTTGGTGTTACCGCTTGGATCAGACGTTTTGCGTACAATTGCAGAAACCCACGCGCGAGGCGTGATTCGTCGGTTCTCACTCCGGACGAGCGTAGGGACGCGCTCTTGTTTTGGGTCCGGAGAGTACAAGCTGATAGTTTTGAGTCCGAGATTGAAATTTTGCGTTTAGGCCGTCGCAAGTTGAAGGGCGCGGTATCGCGATTAAATCCCTTCCTGGACGAGAGTGGGCTTTTGCGAGTCGGCGGAAGACTTCGAAATGCGAACCTGCCGTATGGAGCTCGTCACCCCCTTTTGTTACCTAAAGCCGGACATTTGACTCAACTGATAATAACAGATCGCCATGTGAATGCACAACATGCTGGCTGTAATGCTTTGTTGGCCATTTTGCAGCGTGAATTTTGGATTTTGTCTGCTCGTCGAGCCATTCGCACTGTGGTTTTCCGTTGCCTGCCTTGTTATCGATTGAAGGCCGCGACCATGCAGCCCCAGATGGGTGATTTGCCTGCTGATCGCGTCACGGAATGTAGAGCTTTTGCCGGAGTCGCCACCGACTTCGCCGGTCCCTTTACTGTAAAGGCTTCGAGACTGCGTAATGCTAAAACCTATAAGGCGTACTTGTGCGTGTTTGTGTGTTTGTCCACCAAGGCTGTCCATTTGGAAATTGTCTCGGAATTGTCTACCGAAGCCTTTGTCGCCGCCTTGAGCAGATTTGTTTCCCGTAGAGGACTGCCGACATTGATACGTTCCGATTGTGGTACTAATTATAAGGGAACGTGTAATTATCTTAAGGAAGTAGTTAAGTTTTTTGTTGATAATAAAATAGACATTGGAACCACCCTCTCCCGGCGTGGGATAATCTGGAAGTTTAGCCCTCCAGCTTGTCCGACCTGGGGAGGAATTTTTGAAGCTTGTGTAAAGGCTGCCAAGACACACTTGCGTCGCGTGATTGGAGAAACTATTCTCACGTTTGAGGAACTTGATACGGTATTTTGTAAAATTGAGGCCGTCCTCAACTCGCGACCCTTGTGCCCGTTGTCTTCGGACCCGAATGACCTGGAAGCGTTGACCCCAGGTCATTTCTTGATCGGACAGCCCCTTTTGGCGTTGCCTGAATATCCGATTCAGGATGTAGGATCCCATCGTTTGTCGCGATACCAACTTTTGAGACAGATGTCCCAAAACTTCTGGGCACGTTGGTCGATGGAGTATTTGCATATCCTACAACAGCGCGTGAAGTGGACAGATAAAACCACCCCACCCCAGACTGGCGACCTCGTGTTGATTAAGGATGCTAACCTGCCGCCCCTATGTTGGCGAAGGGGGCGCATTGTTAAACTCTACCCCGGAACTGACGGAGTTCCTCGTTTTGCTGAGGTTTTGGTTCGAGATTCGGTTTTGAAGAGAGCAGTTAGTGGGCTCTCCCGATTACCCGTAGATTGACGTACCGTTCTTAACGGTCCGGGGCGGGGGGATGTTCGGAAAAGATCGACGTTTCTGAACGCGTCTCTAATGTCACGTCAAATTGACATTTGGCTGTCACTTGAAGTTGACAGTGACACTTGATTGAAATTCTTGTAACCAAGATGTCGGATTAATTTTGCTGAATTTGTTAAAAAATCGCTCGCGTTGAATGTGCCTGGCATATCGAGTTTGAATAAAATCTTAAATTATCTATGTGATCCCGTTTTGTACGACCAAGGTTTTGACGCCATCCATCGGGCTGGTCGCGGAGTTTTGAAAGAAAGATAATTGTCCACCACGCGTTGTTGCAGGGGCAATATATATCTTGACAAAAAGCTCCTCCGTGTGTTATTGTGTATCTTGTTGAAGCGCCCAGTGTCTTGGGAACGCTGTGTTGTATGTGTTGTGAGTGAGGTGACGAGTTGGTAAGGTCTGCAGAAGACGAAGAAAGGACCCCAGGGGCGCGCGCGCTCCCTTACACCACTTCTGCCTTGGAGACGTTCGACACACGGACCCGTATGTAGCCTCACCTTACTTAACATTCTCTCCGCTGTGTATCGCAGTCCAATTGTTCAGTTACATCCCGGCTGAAACCTAGTTTTTGTCCGGAGTCTATATTCATGATAACCTTCCACTGCGCCATGCCGATTCCGCGGGTCTAGGCAGGGGTGTACTGAACAACTAGTATAGTATTATATTATCTGTGGTTAATCGTTGGTTTAACGTTGGGTAACTGGTTGTTTAACCAATCACGGGCGTTAGCCAACCAACCATCCGACGGCTAAAACACGATTACCGTAACCGACTGTTGGCGAGCTGGGTCTGAGTAAAAAGGATAGGGTTCATAAGTCCTTTTTTGGCAATCGGCAGAAAAAATCTTGAGTGTAATTTTTTTATGCGCTAATAAAACATACATTTTCATAATGTTCAAACCATTATTTCAACTGTATGTCTCGCTAAATATTATTTTGTATTATATAGCATTGCGTAAAAATTTAGTTGGTTAAGTACCACCCCTAACATTATTTCGTATTATGTAAATATCAAACAAAGTTTCAGGCAATAACATTGCCAATAAATTTACAATAGTTCAGCTTCCCAAAACAGTACAAAACTAATATGCAATCATTATGGAAAAGTTTAGCGGAGCCGCGAGACAGGTAAGTAAATATTTGGTTGGTACAAAGTTTTGATATGGTGCGGAGTCGGAACTTGGGCGTGGGCCCAAGGCGGAATATGTGAGTACCAAAGTGCTTAGTAATTAGTTGTGCTAAACTGTGGTGTTTTGCGTGACGAGTGGTGAAAGCGAGGGTATATAATGGGTGAAATACTGATTTATTAGTTACATATTTTATTGACTATTCATCAGTATTATCAGCCTTTTTATGTCTTCACTGCTAGTGCCTAGCCTTCCATATAGGTAATAATAAATATTGGACACCAACATACATTATTCCAATACCAATTAAAGTATGCCCTAAGTAAGTATGCACTAGTATTATGGAAATTGGAAACAACGACGGGTTACCAAATACACTCAGACCCGAGGAAATATTGAAAAGTTCGATTTCAGTATTTACACGACCGGGGATCGAACCGGGGACCTCTAGAGATAGCGGCACCATGAAAACCGGTACGTACACCACTCGGCTACAGAGGTCGTCAAATATGGATGAATAAAGAGAAATGGTGTTGATCGATCACGTGGGCCCAATGTGAATTGGTGGGTATTAACGATGTGTATAATACTAACCTAACTAAGTAATGTGTGTATTAACGTATTAACGGTGTGAACATGGCAAAGCTCGAGCGAGTATATTTTTGGTTATCCATCCCGTGAGCGACCGTTGCGAAAGTGGCTGCACCTCAACGCGCTGTCTAAGCGCCACGGGCTCCTCAATCGCAGGCCGAGGGTATTGACTACTGATTAAAGTAATGGGATCCATGGGAATAACTGCTCATCGCGTTTGAATGATAAAGAGATCAAAATCATAATACGGTATTTTACTGATTTTTTTTTATTTCTTTAAAATGTTTTTCGAAATATTAGCTACACAAAACAAGTTTTCATTTTGAATTATCTTGAATACTTTCAAAGATATAGGACTTCAAACTTTATAATTAGACAAGGACAGGACGCTATCTTAGTGACGTCAGTGGGTTAGTAGCGTCATAGTCACGACATAGAAGATTTCGTTTTAGAAAGAGACAGCTATAGTCAAAATCAAACAGACTATAATTCTTTTATTATAAAACAGATTCAAATTATTTTTTCACATTTGGTATTCTTAATTGCAATATTTTTTAACGTCATCATTAAATATCTACATTTCAACAACAGTAAAATACCCTATTTATTATCATTTTAGCAGTTTTATGTATTTTAAATGGAAGCAGAGGGGGCAGCCGTTTTTCACATAGAGGGCAGGCCCCGGTTTGGGCCACTGCCCCGGTTTTGGTCACTTTTTACTCTAAGAGATTTCTAAATACCTTTTTGTCATTTTTGCCAATGCCAACTAAAATAATCTTGTGTCATACTTTTTTTTTATTTAAGTACTTCTGATTTATTTAATCAGAAAATGTCTGATATATCTTATTAATTTTATTAATTTAATTTTATATGAAAATTTGAAATAAAAATAAAAAAATAAACAATGGTTTGGCTTTGACTGTTATTTTTTTTTTAAATTTGAAGGATGTTTCTTTAAATATCTACTTGTGTATAATTTAAGATAAGTATATTTTTTGTCTTTAAAGTGAAAAATCTTAAGTTATCTCCTGCCCTACTTCGTTTTCTATGGCTGGCAACGCCCTTTTATGAAAACGAATTTCCGAAACAGGTAATCAGCACATCTTATATGTCTGCGCGCTCTGTTCATTAGAGTATAACGACTGCAATATTATCTACAGAAATGTAGTGACTGTTTTCGGCAATATCTATCTGAACATTGCCAAAAAATCCCTCGGAATTTGCCTTCCCATCCAATCAATACCTGATACTATCGTATTTCACAGTCGAGTACAACATAAAAAAGAACTTTTTTTTGTAATACGAACTCGGCCGTCGTTATTCGGTACACAGGACGTATAAATTCCTGTCATAATAACGAAATGCGCTCATAATAAAATGAGGATATAGGCAAGATATAGGTACAGGGTTACACCCTTGCTGTCAAAATAATGACATGCCGCCCGGATATGGCGGCCCGTGGTCCACCACGGGTGTTATGTTCCCCATAAATTGGCCCCAATGTGTCGGGAAAAATTGACAAGGAACCTCCGTGTAAAGAGGTGAAATTTTGTAAAGATTAAATCTTCTGCTTTTTTGCTTTGTTTACGTAAAATTTTAAATCAAATTGGAAGGCAATGCAATGGTTATAAAATTGTTAAAATGGTAACGTAATTACTTAATCAGGTAAAAAAAACAGGTAAACCATTGTGTTTATTATGAAAATGCGACAAATTACTAGTTGATATTGATTTTTATTGTAGACTAGCTTACCGCCCGCGGCTTCGCCCGCGTGATATACGCGACGTTATCCCGCGGGAATGTGATATTTTTCCGGGGTAAAAAGTAGCCTATGTTCCTCTCCAGGCCACAAAGTATCCGTGTCCCAAATTTCAGCCAAATCTGTTGAGCCGTTTTGGCGTGATTGAGTAACAAACATCCAAACATCTAAACATCCAAACATCCAAACATCTAAACTTTCACATTTATAATATTAGTAGGATTTATTGTTTGTTTATATTTGTAAAAAATGCTTTTTTTCCTTTCATTATTTATGGCTTTTAATGTACACTGCTATTTTTGTTTCAACCTATCGCTTATTTTAATTAGGCTAACGCCAACGCCTTAGAGACATAATGTAGGACATATGGACTATACTATACTACTGTAAACCCATATTAACTTTATTTTGTTTTATTTCCATTATTTGGGGTAGCAAAGACCTTAAACAATCTATTTACTCAAATCCATCTTATATCTAATTACATCAACCAAGGTCAATTATAGCTATCCACCATATCTATACTAATATTATAAAGAGGAAAGATTTGATTCTTTGTTTGTTTGTATCGAATAGGCTCCGAAACTACTGGACCGATTTAAAAAATTCTTTGACCATTAGAAAGCTACATTCTTCCCGAGTAACATTAGCTATATTTTATCCCGATATTCCCACGGGAACGGGTACCACGCGGGTAAAACCGCGAGGATCTGCTAGTATTTCTATAAAAAATAATTCTTCGAGAAGATAATGTTACTTAAAGCAAAACAAAACTTAACAATTCTCAATAATACATTTTTAACAGAATCTAGTTTAGTTATGATTAAAAAATATTTATATAACAAAGTGCGAATTTAGTAGGTAAACAGAAAAAAAAAACAAATTGGGTACAGGCGGAAGAGATAGACCGAGCAGCGGTGGAAAAGATAGATTAATGGATTATTATAATTATAATCCATTCATCTATCTATTCCGCCTCTGCTTTTACTGTTGGTGTTCCTAAGAAATAAAATAAAATAAAATAAGTCTCTTATAAAATAATCATTTTGTCATACCAATATAAAATAATGTTTTATTTACCTCGCATGAATGATGTAAAGTAGAATACTTACCTTGGTTGCAAGTAGCTATTATACCCTCGAACTATATTCGCCCTCGTTTGCTTCCATCTCTCGGGCGTCTAAATATCTCGGGTGCACTCGAACTATATTCGCCCTCGTCCGCTTCCCTCTCTCGGGCATCTAAATATCTCGGGTGCACTCGATCTATTAGCGCCCTTTGCGAGCTGCGCTCGCACGGGCGCCAAATTGGATCTTGTTCTGTAATAGCTCGCTTACGTCCCTTGTGTAACAAACTACTATTTCATAAAATGATTAGAATACTATTTATTGTAGAGAACAATGAAGATGGCGACATTTTATCGAATTAAATGTTTGTTCACTTGCGACGACTGTATTAAAATTTAAAATAAGTACATTTACCAGTTTTTGCAAATAAATTTGAATAAATATTTTCTGTCTTATAAAAGAATCATTTTGTCATACCAATATAAATATTTTATTTACTGATGTAAAGTAGAATGTTTACCTTGGTTGTAAGTAGCTATTGCAAACTCGAACTATATTCGCCCTCGCTCGTTTCGCCTCGGGCGTCTCGGGTGCACTCGATCCTTTAGCTCCTTTGGATCCTTTGCGAGCTGTAATAGCTCGCTTACGTTCCTTGTGTAACAAACTTCTATTTATGCCTGACGCAACACTAGTTTTGCTATAAGACATACATTATGTAGGCAATAGCAACGTAACGTAATTTGGTAAGTACCAACAATTTTTCCAAGCATTAAGTATCATCCAAAGATTTCTACAAAAAAATAGATATGTAAAATTTTTGCAATAACTTTTTTATCCCAGCGAATCGTGATAACAGCATGGATACTACGTCAAAAAGAAAGTCTGGAAAGGCGAAACGCGCTGGGGGAGTGGAGTATAATCATCTGTTAGCGCACGGCGCAATTTTATTTAGGGTGACTTTAGCTTTGGCTCTAAATTAATATTTTACTACTCAGTAATAATGATAGAAAAAACAAGTGTTTCGTTATTTTATCCAAAGAACAGATGGTGTTAAAAAATAACCCTGTACATTCTTACATTTAATAGGTACCTAAATATAATAATACCTTCCTTCAATTCATTTCAAACCCTACAAATAAATTATTGAAGGATCGAAATTAAAAGAATAAATAAAAATCTGTAGACTTACGAGTATGTACTCTAATTCAACGAAAAACGAAACTTCGCTAACCCCACCGCTTTCACTCGATTCTGTCATGCCCGGAGAGTAGTTTCGTTTTTCGTTGAATTTGAGTAGGCCTACTGCCACCTTATCAACAAAACGTCAGAAGCGTCACACAGACACGATCACAACAGAATAGACCGAGACAAAGCACAGAATTCGAATTTTGTGAATCAGGGGGCTGGATTATCTTTACAACTCCGCCTTTGTGAGAAAAAAAAACAAAGATCAAACAGTTTAATCCACTAAGCAGAGCAAACTAATCTAGTACATTGCACCATGTTAAATAGTAAAAGAAACACTCCGCCGGTGATGTAGCCGGGATTTCCTGCCCGTTAATATTTGAGGCCAACGCACAATTTGCTACGGCTCCCTATATAACGCTCTTATCGTCCACCTTTTATTTAGGTAGGATCTGACTTATAGTGTAAGTATGTGAGTTATAAAACTCGCTGCCTTTTTTTGTTTAATGTCAAAGGTAAATATTGTCACCAATCTAAAGTGATGACTGATGATGTTACAAAGAAATGGAATACAGTTATTGTAAAAATAAATATAACATATATACTTAAATATAAAATTACACCCAATTTATTGTCGCTCTTGTATTCATTTAATTATTAAGTACTATTATTTTTTTGCCATAGTTAAAAATCACAAATTGGATAATAAAACGATAAAAATCGATGCGTAGAAGTGCAATAAAGTGAAGTGAAATGAACAGCGCTCGCAATAATCTAAGATGTGAAAGTTAGGAACATGTAAGAAATTTATTGTTTTTATATTTAAGTATGTGTTTGTGTCTGTTTTCTCATAAATTAAAATATATGGTATGTTGATCGAAGGGTATGTTATACGTTTTTATGGGACTGCAAGTAAACACAAAGACGCGTTAAATTTCTTAAAATTTAAGGGTATTTATGACGTTGTCTGAATTAGTTGTATTGTATTGTATTAATATTATACCTAATACAAAAATTAACTGATTCTAAATAGAAGTTTTACTTCATCTGCAGTGAAATTTTCCGTATTTTTATCGAGATTTCAGACGATAAGTACCTACTCGTGTTCTTCTAATTTTATTAGCATTTAATGGCGGCATTCGTGTGAGAAGTTCGTCGGAGAGACAATGTACGAGCAACGAAAAATACTGTACGTTCTGAAAATTGTGAAAAAAAGAAGCTTATGTCGTCGACATAAATATAATAAAAATTCCTATATTTTGTAGCGTGTACAAAAGCACTACAATTGAACTACAATTGAAACACGATTGAGACACGATTATGACTTAACGTTAGCAGGCTTGGCCCCCTGACAAAAATCAAAAGAATCATCTCGATATGACTTTTATTTAGTTTTTGAGATATTCGTGGACAAACATTATAAACAGACATACATACACCGTGCTTGGAAGCCTAAATGTAACGCTATACTCAGATATTATCCAACTCCAACAATATCACATAGATACAGGTCAAACTGATGAACTCTTTCTTTTTTAAAGTCGGTTAAAAAGGAGGAGTCTTTATTTAATTTCATTACATCTGAAAAAGCTACATAATAACAGAAATTTCGAAATAACATGTCATAGAACAAACAAATCAACGAACTAATGAATCATCGCTGTAAGGTTTGTCGACCCAACGTTTTTCGCACAAACGTTACATCGCACTTGTAAAGCATCGATATAATAAAACATAGCACTACGGAGTTTTCGACACACCGTGTTCGATATACTGAAAATCGCACTACCAACTTTCGCACTCAAATAGGAAACCCGTCTTTCTTTGGGTAGCAGTTGCAGTCTTGCAGCGAAAGTTCCATTTTTCATTTATGGGAAGTGAAAACTTCTTTAGCGCCGTTGTACACTTTTTGTGATGGGTAAAAAATGTTAAACTCGCGTCAAGTCAAGATCACGTGACCGTCAGATCGAAAATTCGTAAGACGGACACGTGTACATCGAAAAACTGTTACAATGTCATTAGGATACGAAGGCAAATTTCACCATCGTTTCTAAAGTGATAAATCAAGTCCGTATTTTTGTTTTTGTCAAATTCCTTTTTTTTTGTGAAAAGTCTAGGGAGCCCTCTCACTTCTGCCGGCACTCCCGGAGTGCAAACCCGTTTTTTTGTGAAATGGGCTTACTCTTGCTTGACCTCTATCTGGCCCTAGGGCAAAGATACCGATGTTCGTGACATTATTTTACCCAGTCATCCAGGTAAAGTAATCTCATTTACACCCGAATTCTCGAACGCTAGGTATTGCTTTGGGAGCGTTTCAAACATTCTGGCGTCTCTTTCATACATTTAACATTTAAAACGAAAGGATGATGTTTGAGATTCTCCTAAAATTGAGTTGCGTTCGAGTATTCAAGAAATAGTCCTTTACAATAGCTGCAAAACAAGCAAAAAAAATTTAAATGTGTGGTGTGGGTTAAGATCTAGAAATATACAGTACTTACCTATTCTGAAGTTGAACTAGATCTACCGTTTCCCTGGCATAGTAAATAAATATCTGAAGTCTGAAACGATGATACCTTGTAGAAAACGAGGAAATATTAACTTATTTATCACATAACCTTGCCCGTGGAGCAGGTTTTTGGAGAAAAATGTTTCCCCATTATTTTATTTTTTCCGAGTTTGGCGGAATAAATTGGCAAAGAAAACAAAAGCCGCAAAGCCTTTACCACTCATTAGCTGAATACCTGTCAGGAAGCTGTATATTCATTGCATTTCCTCTATTATATCCTTCATAATGTTTCTGAGAACAGTCCTTTAATCCAGCCAACCTTGAACTCGCGTAACAATAGTAACTAGTAAGATATAATAGTGATATTGTCAAGTAATATTTAGTCTACTATACAGAGTGGAATTATTTCATGATACCTGGGAATTACTCGATATTCACTCAAAGGATACATTCATATACTTAAATTTAAGTTGCATAATTACTATCATTAAATTATATTAAGCTACCAATCATACAGGTCAAAAAAATACATTACTTAATATTAAATATCTGTGATAATATGTATTTTTTTAAAACGACTGATGTGAGATTAATTACGAGTAGGTATAAGACGATTTGATATTTCCATTGTAGCAAAATACGTATTTATTTGTCTGAACGCCCTCAGAAGATATTCCTCTCGCTCAGATGAGCTAAACATAGACCGCCACAGAACACTAATACTCCTTGCAGACCGCAGAACTCATCAGGCTTCGCTTCAACCTATTCAACTATTCAAGATGAAGGCATCCTATAGGTATCTTTTGTGTCACTGCTGCATGCCTGGGCGTTGAATTTTGAGAATGCTGTCTTTATATATAATTCAACTTTCGTATGCAGGTACTACCTAGATTTACCTACATCGCTTTTAAGCAGTCTGCACACTAGGCCTGCCGGGTTGATGTCTGCGGCTTTATTTCAAAGAGTCATGTCGGCGACTTATTTTCCCGCCAACACTCAACCTGTCACTAACTACCAAAACAGTTGCCGATTTCCTGCCGCCGATAAAAAAAATTACGACTCATGTTGGTGGGTCAGCGGGTTTGGTGTGAAGACATTAGGTACGCGGTACGCATAATGTCATCTTGAGCTCGTCCTTGCTTTGAAAAGTCTGTCAAGTTGTTGCTGGCTGCATTTGCAGATGTTAAAATGAATACCCATCAATCCATTACTTTAATTCCTCGAGAAAGCATTAAAAATAACTGATGTTTATCATGAACTCATAATTTTGATAATTGAAGTTTGATTTTCATTGGATATTGTTATACTTCCGGACGATTTCATAATTTTGTTAGGACCAGGGGGGCTACGAAATCTGGATAAGGCCATGGACTTCATTTGAAACTGGAAGCCCATATTTTGCCCATTCATTTGACATTTGAAGCCCATATTTTAGCCCTTACCTATTTGAAGGCATAATATTGGTTTCAAATGTCAAATGAAGCCCCTCCATATTTTTAGCTGGTAGCTTCAGTCTTGCCGCGGCTTTTTTATTTCAATGAACGTTGCCTTTGTTCCGTCTTCGTTTTTTTTACTACCTGCATCTGTCTGTGTCTGGCACGTTTCAATTTTCTCCAGAACTTGAATTTGTTAATAAAAATATTCTCTCACTTGAAACTCTCTTTATTTGAAGCAACAACTTAAATGTTATTTAATTTGTTGTTCGTAGTATTCTTAACTCTAGAAGATATTACTTTTTATTAAAACTCTCCATTAGTCTCCATCTATTCTTCTCAAGCAATGAAACCAAATCTCTACCTACATAAAATGAAAAAGCAATGGTTCTTTGGAAGGCAGGCAGGATATAGTCATCAAAAACTTGATAAAAATCGATAAAAATGTAGTTATCTTTCCCAAAAAGGTCAATATATTTACTTAAGTTGGCTACACTTCAATTTATCCCCTTATATAGAAATGATTTTTATCAACACACCATATTACAGTACAGCTAAAATGATATTTCAAACATGATTCATAACTAATTACGAATGTAGTGTAAAATAATGAAAAAATCGTCATAAAATTTGAAAGTAAACGATTATCAGTTTCACTTGCAAATTGCCATTACAATCACTTTCTGCTTTAACATCCACATTAAAAGAAATTTATGCTTGTCTTTAAATACAATATAAGTAATTACAAATAATTACAAAAGGGATCACACGCTTTTACCAAAATATAATTAATAATATTAATTTGAACATATCCGTAATAGGTTTCCACATACGTGACTCCATACATCTCATCTATAATTGGATATGAAATGAATGAAATTCCGGAACCTAAGCTCATGAATTCAACGAATTTCCTTTTAAGCTAAGTAGAATAGAAAATTACCGGCAGATAATCCCATCCCCCTTTCAAAACATCCCTTGTGTGAAATTAATTCTTTATGGAATTTGAAAATTCGTTTCATTTTGGTTTATCTATTTAGGAGGGATTTCAAGAAATGCCATGATTTTTTACACCTTTCTTAGTTTCCTTCTTTGGTTTTAAGCGGTTGTTTCGTTTTGAACAGAACATCTTGCGACTGCTAACAGAGATTTAACAATAAAAAATATAAAAACTTGTGGGAAGTACCTACCACCAGAAACTATGGTGTTTCAAAAATTGATTTCTAATACTTATTTGATTTTAAGTTGATCTTGAGTGTACCCTTACCACGTACGTAAATGAGTGTTTTGTAATTCAACTTCTAAGCTATTTGTGCTTACGACTATACTTTAGACTTATCGTACACAAAAGTCTGATACCTCTGTCCAATGGGAATTGGCTTCTCGTTGTTTTCCTTTGCCTCTCAACTTTCTAGAAAAACAAATGAAGTTTTGCCGCTGGCAAGACTACAGTACCTTTTTATGTGAACTATCTGAGGAAAGAAGATATTTAAAAAGTGCTTTCTGAATTATTATTTTTTGCTTTTCAGGTCTTACTGCGCTAAATAATGATTTGCGCGTTATAGTAGGTAATACCTGTTATTTAGCGCAAAGTCATTTATTTTTTTGGAAGATACGCACTACAATACGTACGTGATATTTATTGAACGAGACATATGTACCTGTAAAACTGTTTTAAGTGTATATTTTTTTGTTTTACTAAACGCAGTTCCAACTGAGAAGATTCGCTCCCAGCAACAATGGGGCGAACCCATCAATATACTTAGCTAGCTACCGATAGTATCTCTACTACATTGAGGTATCATAAAAATCATCTCTCATTAAAATGGTATAGATTATTATTTATTATTTATTTATTTATTGAACACTTTATGCACAAAAAAGAATGTACAGAGGCGGACTTAATGCCTTAGGCATTTTCTACCAGTCAACCTTAGGGTGATGTGGAGTCTATGATGTGGTAGGGTGCACAACCAGCTTATAGAAGAAAAAAAGGAACAAGAAGAATAATGTATACTCTTTAAAATAAAATATATTACAATTGCGATACATAAGAAATATAATATAATACTATATACTACAAATAAAATATAATATAAATATTAAATCATAATTAAATACAATATATATGCATATATATGTATATATATATATATATATATATATATAGATAAGTAATATGTTAATAACAAACAACAAGTTTTAAGAACGATCTGCTTGTTCTGTTAAAAATTTGCGCAACTTTGTCTTGAACGAATACCGACTGGTGGACAATCTGATATCTAAAGGGAGCGCGTTCCACAGTAGAATAGGATGAACGAAGAAAGAAGAATGAATGGTATCAGAGTGATGAGAGGGACAGCTAAGTTGACGGTTAGAAGAGGAACGAAGATCTTTATCATGCGAAGTACATATGTATTGGAAATGTGAAGTGAGATAAGAGGGAGCATTAGGAGAGCTTAAAAGAGAAAATAGAGTGGTCAAAGCCCGCATACTTCTGCGCTGCCGAATGGGTAACCATTTAAGCTGCGATCGGTATGCGGACACATGATCATATTTACGTAGATTAAATACGAATCGAATGCAGTTATTGAAAAGACGGTCAAGTTTATTAAGTAGATCTGCATTCAGGTCGAGGTAGCACACATCACCATAGTCGACTGATTAGGATTAGGGGAGCCCGTGGCGCAGTGGTTACTGCGCTTGGCCTGCGATCGTTGAGGTTAAGCAACTTTTGCAATAGTCCGTCATGAAATGGGTGACCAAAAACTTTTCATCTCGAGCTCCTCCGTGCTTCGGAAGTCACGATAAGCCGTTGGTCCCGGCTGAATTTACAGTCGTTAATACCCACCAACCCGCATTGGGCCCACGTGGTGGGTCATGGCCCATTCTCCTTATCCGTCCATAAAGAAAGCCAGTGACCCAGCAGTGGGGACATACAATGTCTGTTAAGATGATGATTGAAAATGATTATACTTAGAACGACACTTAGGCCAGTATTCTAGAACGACACTCAACTCAAAGACACACTACCAGTATCAGACCAAGAGGTCCCGGGTTCGATTCCCAGTGGTTGTGTTTACTTGTATGCTATATCCCAGCTTGTTAAAAGTCCGCCTGGCTAGCTATCACCATCTTATCTAAGCCTGACGCCATAATAATGATGCTTTCAGCATTGTTATGTGTTCTGGCAGTTAGAGATAAGATAGCCAGTTCCTTAGTAATCGAGGATTCCGGGAGTAGATCGCTTCCACCTTCAGCCTTATCTTCACTTAACATCAGGTGTGATGAAGGCTAAGTGCTACCCCGTTGTGGATAAAACAAAACTGGAGATATTTGATTGAATCAGGCGTCACTTGGCGGAAGTCCCTAACCATTTTCACTTTTAAGTGTGATCGGTGAAGGTGCAAGTTTTGTGATTATTTGCGGAAGAAAGCTACATATATTTATTTTTCACAAAAACTGGAGATCTCGTCTCAAGTAGGGTAAAGAAAGGTATATTGATGGTTAAGTAATTTGGTGATATTTTATATATAGATTGTTTACTAAACACAGAAGCGTTGAAGTGTAGCGCGTGATATATGTCTATCTTCCTCACACTCGTAGGAACTCACTAGCGCTCTGTCTCATGAATGAGCTCGCATAGAGAACTTTGTGGTAATCCGTTTACAAAACTATCACCTAATTACTTATATCACCAATATACCTTTCTTTACCCTACCTATAGTTAGCAAGGGATGAATGTATTCGTTGCATGTATTTGCATCCCTTTCTAAATTTACTTGAGAAGAAATCTCCACTTGAGTACCTATCGTTTTAGTATACGGGCCTTAGTACCAATCTCTTAGTTTTAATTTCTGTTTGGCCACCAACGGAGTGTCGGCGATGTAATCACCACAGGTTTTATTTCACTCGACGCCATTGAAAGGCCATTAAAATTTTAATTTCCCGGGGCGGCCAGTGATAGCTTTGCCCGTAATAAGACTTCGGTTCAAAGCAAACAATGTTACCTTTAAGAAGTTTAAAGAATCTTACGGAGTAGGTAATAAGAATAAGCTTAGTCTTAGAGGGATTCTCGGCTAATTCCAAAGTAAAGCCATGAATTTTGTAATTTTTGTATCGATATTCTTAGAAATACTTGTCGAAATGTTTGACTGTAAGTACCTATTACAGACAAAGTATTTGCAGGTTATTTGCAGATATGTTTATTATTGTATACTAAATTTAAATACTTACTATACTTGAAACTGAGATTTTTGTGCGACTTTCTATTCACTAATAAGTTAAGGGAAATGAAGAAAGAAATAATTTCAAAGAAAAGCAATGAATTTTGTATCGACATTCTTAGAAATACCTACTTGTCGAGATGTTTGACTTTTAATAGGGCAGAAGCTACTGCCCCGATTTTGACCACTTTTTGCTCTAAAAGTTTTCTAAACAAATCGTCATTTTGCCGAGTGTGATACCTGACTTCGAAAAATGGAACACCGAATACCACATCCCCGTAAGTTTACTAATACGAATCACTTAACAACGAATGCACGCCACCACGAAAAACTTAGCACCGAAGCCACGCGATCTGGAATAACAGAACCTCTAATTCACTAATACGAATCACTTGAATATAATTAAAAATATTTAGAAAAAAAGGAAACTATGGATTTACCACATTTTTAGATGGTCTTGCATACTTGTGTTACTTTAAACGATAACTTTACATTTTGAATTCATATGTTTTTTCCTTTCCTCGAAATTTTTATTTAGTTGATTGTCAAATGAATAAATAGTTTTTGTTGCATTTAGTTGATTGTCAAATGAATAGGAAGTTTTAGTTGCAAAAAATTGGATGTTTATTGTGTGGCGTGCATTCGTTTTCAATCAATGAATTAGAGGTTCTGTTTTTCGAGATCGCGTGGCTTCGGTGCTAAGTTTTTCGTGGTGGCGTGCATTCGTTGTTAAGTGATTCGTATTAGTAAACTTACGGGGACGTGGTATTCGGTGTTACACTTTTCGAAGTCAGGTATCACACTCCGAAAGAAGAAAACGAAAAAAATAGTGTTCCATTTTCTGATTTCAAATTTTTTTGTAAGAGGTGAGGATGAAATTTATTAACCTTTGTTTTTTACAATTAAATTATTGTTTTGCAACTGATTGGTTTCTTGCACATTAGAGTATACTGATTTAACCTGGGTTTGGTTTTGATTTTTCGCTATACTTACAAAAGTTTGGTTACTATGTGGCCAAAATCGGGTCATTTGGCACTTTTCACACATTTTGTGAAAACTAGCCCTCCACCCTTGGCTTCGCCTGCGTGGACTACACGACGTTATCCCGCGGGAATGTGATATTTTTCTGGGATGGGATAAAAAGCAGTCTCCAGCATCCACGACTTTTTTTTTCAATAAACACCATTTCTGTTTTAACATTTGTTTGTATGAAAATTTAAGAAATTTGTTGAGGATGATTTACAATTAATTGTTGTTTTGCAATTGATGGTTTCTGCACATTAGAGTATACTGATTTAACCTTTCAATTAACCTAAATCATTTTTCAATTTGACGACTCTGTATGAAATAAAACAGGGAGAAAAAAAAATTACCTTGACGAGTTTCTTGCCGTTCTTCTCCAAGCTCCCGCCCCGATTGCGTAGCTTCTTTGACGTCCATAAGTGCTGTATCAGCCTAAACTGAATAAAAGTTATACATTTTCATTTTTCAAACTGTAGGTACTTAAATCTATTCTGTGCTAATACTTTATATTTTTTAGACTACTTAAATCAAAATTTCGATGAATTATGTCACGGCAACAAAGTCTGATCTATTTATATGTCATTAGTAGAATTTAAATACTTAATTGCATCCAATATTGAGATTAACGACGACAAAAACTTACATTACAACTTCGCAGATTTCTACCGATTTTTGAGAAACGGCTCTTAACAAAACACGAAAAAGGATTTAATAAATAAAACCTGTACTAAATAACTTTCAGTAAGCCACTAATCCGTGGACAGATCCAGCCAACCCCAATCAACTCGCGTTACCCGAAAAAATCCCACTGGAATAGTTTCCAGTTGCCACCTGTCAGTCCACCAGCTAAAGGTTGAAAGTTCTCCGGACATTTTCTGATACCTACGCGAAAAGTTCTCGGATCCAATCGAAAAGTGGCTTTTGGGGCCTTTTGAATAAGGTTTCAGAAGGGTGTTAACAACAGTCGACGTGCTTTCCGGAACACGACAACCCGAAAGTTTGCGACATATTGACTTGATGGACTGGTTGGACTGGACAGACGGTCGAGGCTTCTGGGTTAACCAATTCTAGTTTTTCTGGGCTAAGAATTTTTTTCAGGAATTTTAACTAGGTATAGGTATTGGAAAATTAGGTACCTTTAGCTACTCGTAGGTATGTGAAACTGATGTATTTTTTTATTGATCTAATATCCTTTAATTCAATAAAAATCATTTTTGAGATTTTATATTATTTTTATGCATTCACAATGCAATTTTGTAAGTATAGGAAAAATGTGATAGTAAAAAACCACGAGCCCCATAAGTAGCTTTCAGGCGGGATTCGAACCCGCGCCTCCGGGAATCCGGCCCGATGCTCTGACCAACTAAGCTACCGAAAGGCTTACACGACTCGTCGAATTTTGCTATCACTTGTTACGCTGTAGGCCAGCGTTGCTTCATCAATGTGAGGAAATCCTCGCATCCGAAAGAAAAATTTTTACAAATGTTTAACAATCGATTAAGATGAAACAGCCATATTGAGATTTTATATTATTTTTATGCATTCACAATGCAATTTTGTAAGTATAGGAAAAATGTGATAGTAAAAAACCACGAGCCCCATAAGTAGCTTTCAGGCGGGATTCGAAAAAACAAGTGATAGCAAAATTCGACGAGTCGTGTAAGCCTTTCGGTAGCTTAGTTGGTCAGAGCATCGGGCCGGATTCCCGGAGGCGCGGGTTCGAAAGCTACTTATGGGGCTCGTGGTTTTTTACTATCACATTTTTCCTATACTTACAAAATTGCATTGTGAATGCATAAAAATAATATAAAATCTCAATATGGCTGTTTCATCTTAATCGATTGTTAAACATTTATAAAAATGTTTCTTTCGGATGCGAGGATTTCCTCACATTGATGAAGCAACGCTGGCCTACAGCGTAACAAGTGATAGCAAAATTCGACGAGTCGTGTAAGCCTTTCGGTAGCTTAGTTGGTCAGAGCATCGGGCCAGATTCCCGGAGGCGCGGGTTCGAATCCCGCCTGAAAGCTACTTATGGGGCTCGTGGTTTTTTTTACTATCACATATTTCCTATACTTACAAAATTGCATTGTGAATGCATAAAAATAATATAAAATCTCAATATGGCTGTTTCATCTTAATCGATTGTTAAACATTTGTAAAAATGTTTCTTTCGGATGCGAGGATTTCCTCACATTGATGAAGCAACGCTGGCCTACAGCGTAACAAGTGATAGCAAAATTCGACGAGTCGTGTAAGCCTATCGGTAGCTTAGTTGGTCAGAGCATCAGGCCGGATTCCCGGAGGCGCGGGTTCGAATCCCGCCTGAAAGCTACTTATGGGGCTCGTGGTTTTTTTACTATCACATTTTTCCTATAACAATCATTTTTATTCATTAGGTCAATAAAAAACAAAAATAAAATAGTATTGATCTAAACACATTCGGTGACAATTCTGCACTATAGGTATCTTTACTTATAAGTGACAGGATTGACTATAAGTTATCTAGATACAGAAATACATTGATGAACCCCTTTGCACCACGTTCATACGTCCTTCCATAACCACGCATTTAAATTAATGATCATCCCTTTTAAGCCCACTGCTGGAGCTGCTGGCTAGAAAAATGAAATACCTAAGTCACTAACAACGTGGCCCAAACACTTATTCGTGTTTGTTAAGTGACCTATGTGTTATCGACATTCTATGTTATTTTGCTCAAATAGTTTCACTCTTAAGTACGAAAATATCATAAACTCATTAGATACAAAAGAAATACCAGCAACGTATATTCCCCTGGAATCACTCCCATTACAGGATACCTCTCGAAGCCTACGCAATCATTCTGTTAATCGGCAATAATAACCTGCCAGATTTACTACGTCTGTTCTATTTTGTGCAATCAAGTATCAAGTGTTATAGGTGAGTGATAATTTTGCTATTTATATTATTAATTGGAAATACTTAGTAACCAGCAAGTAATAATCTTAAAGAAAGAATTTCACTTAAAGTTTTGTGTCAAGTTGTTAACAGGTTGAACGCCGCGTAGGTCACCGGTGGCAGGAGTTTAAAAATTAGTTTATAATTTTTTTTCCGAAGGAAGTTGTATGGAAGAAGTGATATGTACTATTGTGTTTGAAATTTACTACATTTTTTTTTATAATTGTTCAATTATTTTTAGTGTTTCATTCATAAATTGTAAAAAAAAAAATTGTATGTGGCAGTTAACGTGTAGAGTTGATAAAAATATAATTAATTTTTAGATGATTTAATCTTGTTAGATTGTGTCTCTATCTGTGTCGTATACATAAAAATCGTACAGAAAAACAACCTCGTTTAAAAGGCCAAACTTGTATAAAACACTCGTAGGAGCATCGTAGGAGATTTAAGAGTAGCGAGACTAATTTTAAAAATGTTAAAAAAGGTTACTTACCTAAGTCAATTCTTGTGGAACGTAGGTTTAAGTCAAAGGCATGTAGGAAAGGCAAGTGGCGGTGGCTAGTAAAAGGTACTTAAAATAATTAAATAGGTATTTTAAACGAGATGTTTAATTTTATGCAAAGGTACCTGTACACATAGGTACGCAAAACAAGTATAAAATACCTACGTGTATTTCGTTGAAATAGGTTACACTTCAATATTATGCTTATCGTTTTATGTATAGTACAAATAAAATAAAAAAACAGAGAGTTGCAACTTGAGATGTTTTCGTAACCTAAAAATCTAAAAAAGGCAAAACTTGAGTCTTACTTATATTTGAAAAAGCTTATTTCGTATATTAACTAGCTTTCGGTGGGGTGTATATACTGGGTTCCCTACGCCATATCGAATACCAAATGATCGAAAATCAAAATATCGAACACTATTCATCGAACGGTCAAAAAATCGAACGTTCAAAATATCGAATTTACAAATAATCGAACGATCAAAATATCGAATGGTTAAAATATCGAACGCTCAATACATCGAATGATTAATTTATCGAATATCAATATTTTGAAAAGTTTTTTACATCATGAACAACCAGTAGATATTTCAATGAAGTTTCATAAAACTTAATTTCCGAATGAAGCTATTGCGTCAAATAGTACTTACCCAATAACGGAGTAATATTTTGTATGTAGAAAGATATTTATGTGTGAATTAAGTATTTTTGTGCTAAAAAACTAATAAATTTGAACAATAATGTCCGTGGGGCCCTACTAAAGCTTATCCTGTCCCAAAAAAGAAACATTTTGGACGGATTCAAAAAACAATGCAAAATATTGAAATTCGATAAATTAATCATTCGATGTATTGAGCGTTCGATATTTTAACCATTCGATATTTTGATCGTTCGATTATTTGTAAATTCGATATTTTGAACGTTCGATTTTTTGACCGTTCGATGAATAGTGTTCGATATTATGATTTTCGATCATTTGGTATTCGATATGGCGTAGGGAACCCGTATATACTCGGTGTTGGCATTTGCTCCATACAAAATTACAATAAACATCTCCTATCTACATTTCTCAGAGTGCATACTATTTTTTTTTTCGGACCGGTTCACTTATTCCTCTGGCACTCCACAGTCATTCAAACCAGCATTAGATCGCATCTGAAATACTCTAAAACGTTTGCAATTTAGAAAGTGCAACACACCGCTCGCTCAAAAGACTATCCGTAGTTGTGTCTATTTATAAAGTACTTTACTTAGATACTTTACTCTTATGGCGTATCAACCCACGTGAGTTTTGCCCTCAAACACACAAAAGATCGCCATTATAAATGATTTAAACAAATTTTTTACCTACCTGCTTTTGTGAGCTAACTAAATTTACCTGTTTAATGAGAAATGGATGAATGAAGTATTTAGAAAAAATCGACCTTTCGCTATCCGGGCGAATGCTTTAACCACTGAGCTACGGAGTCGTTACGAGAAGCGTCGAATTTATCAAATACTTCTTACACGCTGTATGTATAGCCAGCGTTAATTTCATCAATGTGAAGATATTACCACCCCCATAATTTTTTCTAAATACTACATTTTCCATTTTTCAACCATAAAAATTGCATTGTGAATGCAAAAAAGTAAAAATTTAAATAACTTATTTAATGAGATTCAATGAGAATTTTAGTGTTTTTTTAGATAAAAATTATAGTCACCCACCAATTATATTTCAAAAAAACTCAGTCTGCGACTCAGTGCAAGAATAACTTTCGTAGCGTAGCTACACGTAGATCGTAGCCACATCTACGATCTACGACTCTTGTAGAACAATGAACAAGCAAATACTCAATCTTCTTAATTGTTTTAAAGATTCAAGTAAATTATTTCATTTGTTTTTAATACTAGGATATATCGTCAACAATCATCACTACATAGTATAAAACAAAGTCGCTTTCTCTGTCCCTATGTCCCTTTGTATGCTTAAATCTTTGAAACTACGCAACGGATTTTGATGCGTTTTTTTTAATAGATAGAGTGATTCAAGAGGAAGGTTTATATGTACTTTTTATCCCGATATTCCCACGGGAACGGGAACCACGCGGGTGAAACCGCGGGCGGCCGCTAGTTAAGTATATTTAAGACTTACTAAAGCTTTTCTTATTGTGCGCAGCAGTGGGCGTCGTCGTTCGGCTGATATTATGATGATGATGATTATAGCTTTTTTTATTTAGGACCAATTTCTCAATGCCTAGATATTTTTTATCCAGGCATTGAAAAATCGGCCCTTAGTCACGTATAAGGTTCTCTTTGTTTTATCAGGAATATAAATGTTAAGCTTTTATTCCATAATTAGTATTGGAAAAAACCACTGCGGTGGCAGTATTTTTTTTTTGAACAACAGTAGCCTTAGCACGAAATGTGTCGATCGTATTGTGGTGACAGCTGTGACAGAGGAGCCACTTGCAATACGAAATGCTGTCAAAATGAACTGACACAGTCCATTTTGACAGTATGAAAACTGTTTTAGTTCCAAAGATTATCACCGGAAAAGAAATACTTGTCGCACTATACCATCCATCAAAAGGATCAAAAGCTGTCAAAGTGCTGCTGTCAAATATGTATTAAATTAGTTTCATAGACGACCGAAAGAGGCGCTGCTCTGGCTTGCATACAAAATAAAACAATCACGATAACGATTACGCTAACTATAAGTTTTTAGTGCTAGGACTACTACAGTTCACTTAATTATAAAACCTATCTATTGAATTATAAGAACTTTTGAATTTGTACAAAGATTCCGACGAATTGAGATCCTCCACCTTTTTGAGGTAAGGTAAAAAATTTGTGCATTTACAAACAATAGACACAATAATTCTCGAAAGCTGTAAAAAGTTAATCCTCTTTTCTTCATTTGCTAAGATGATGTCTGCTCTACGGCCCTTTCAGAATTATTTAGAAGTTACTGAATATAGTTACAAATTAATGGATTGAAGTGGTTCTAAAAGTTGAATGTAATAAAACCCTATTCACTTCGTCGTAAACTTTAGAGCCGCCGGCCGTAAGTTTTATAACAAAAGTGGTTCGACCCTCACTGTAAGTAATTCTCAAACCAGACATTAGACGTAGAAAAAGTAGTAATTTTGAAAATGACTTCTGATTGATCTGATAGTGTGTTTTGTAGTACCTACTCCATAGTGCACTACGGTCGTAGAGTCCATCCTCATTACATTTTGATGTGTAAGTAAACGTCAGTTTTTGCTCTTGACTTTTGGCAATTAAATACATCGGAGTCCTTCATACTCGAACGCTACTCAGAGCGAGCGTCTCAAACATCATACCGTCGCGCGTCGCTTTAAGGCTAGGATTTCCTAAAATAGGGTATTTTAAATTATGGATTACTCGCAAATCTTAAGTAATGGAGTACTTAAATTTTGGAAAAAAATATATGTTAATTTTCAGTTATTTATCTAGTGCTTTCGGCCGTTTTTTTCTCGATTAGTGATATTTAACTGTATCAAATAAAATTCCAACCATCCGTCTAATCGTAATCCAAATATCCTATTACTTGCAGTTTACTGTTTTTTTTTAATGAAAAATATACGAAAATAACTGTCGAGTAGCCGAGGGATTCCGGCCGTCATCAGTTTAGATATTTTATTATTTCATTTTTTAATTGAATTTTTAAGTGATTTTCGATTCGCAGGGCGCTCGTGAGTTCACAGTTCGAAACGTGCATCGCGCGCGGCCGAGCAAGCGTTAGCGTGCCTATTTCGGTCGGGAATCCTGGCCTTTAAAGTCAAAGGTATAAAAGAGGCGCCTTAGAATATTTAAGATGCTCCTAAAGTTGAGTTACCTTTGAATATTCGGAAGTAAGTTCCTTGTCTCAGAATCAGACAAAATTAGATGTTCAATTTAAAAGTGCCTGATATTTATGGAGGTAAGTATCTATTTAGCAAGACGCAATTTTACTTTGTAAAAATAATTTGCAGAAAAATAAAAACACAAGACTAAAGTCTAGGTATATTATTCGTAATACTGGATATACATATATTCTTATTAGGAGGGTAACAATATCAAAATAAACCTACATTATCCGGGTGTTTCATGTCGCGAAGGAGGCAGCACATAATTTATTATTTGCCTGTCAGTCAAGCATAGAGTGTAATAAGACAGGCAGTCGGTAGGCAGCCTTCTCGAGTGTAAAAACGAGGAAAATTTCTACATAAATGAAGCGGTCAATATTGTATCATATCAATAAAATAATGGGCATTTTACACCATATAAGTATTGCGTTTTACAAGTTTCTGTTTTGAAACGTTATGTATTCGAAATACTTACAAAATATTAGACAGGAAAAAATTACTTTCGATCTCTATATCGACTGCTGTGGATTCCAAATCCGCAGTCTTTGATTGAATCTTTTTATATAAAGAAAAACAATTTAGCATAGTTGCATGCAAAATGTACATCACAAACATTCGTACAAACAAAATGTCTGCTCCATAATCCCATATAATATTCACCGCATAGTTCATACCGCCCCAAGTGTTGGCACGTAAAACTAGGCTTATCAACTCCTCCTAAAATAAGCAAAACAATTTGCATAAGAAAATGCAAGGCAAACTAATATTTTTAAATGCAGAGCTTGCCAGAAGTTGCGCGAAGCGTAGCTTGCATAATGCTTACTCCTTGTTTGTTTAACTTGTACCTACCTATATTTGGAATGAGCCTGTGCTTAAACCGAAAATGTTTCAAATAATTTTGTAACCTACATTATAAGCATTTGCGAAAATACAACTAGTTTCATTCACTTTCAAACATTTTACATATTTTCTGGCAATCTTAAAAATACTAGACTACTTAAATCAACATAGGTGTATGAAAATGAAAACCAACAAGTATTATTACAAATATATACTTTAATAATTAGGTAACGGCACCCAGACACAACAAAAATTTATAAATGATTCTTTCAGGAAAAATTGTGAGAGAAAAACTTTTGTTTTAACTTTATTTGTTGGATTGCTAGTCTGAATCTGAATGTAATACCAAACAGACTAGCCAATAGATTAGTACGAAGATGTTTACATATTCAGCGGTTGTTTCAGTCGCAGTTCAGTAATCATTGACAGCGACCGATCGGATGTCGCAGTCCGCAGTGCGGTGAACCTCCGCCTGCCACGTGGTCCTCACCACGTGTAAACGTTGTAATAATCAAACCTGTAGGTAGGTACATATGATACTGTAGTATAGTATTTAACCGGAGAACCCCTTATGGTGCTCTTACACTGCTGCTGTTAGAAAATGTTAACAAAAAATGTTTTCAATATTAGGTTAGGCAGTTCTTACACGCGTGCGTATATCGGCTTTGTATGTCGACCTCGCGCGCGTAATCTGCGCACTGTGGTGGCGGGCGCGTCGCGAGTGTGCGAACCGCCTTGTGTTAGCAACATTACTAGACTAAAATTGTAGAGGAGCAGCTAAAGCATCTTTCAATTTTAACAGAATGCATCAACTGCTAACACTTTTAATAAAATTATTTTTTACTGAATGTTAGTTAATATTTGTGAACATTTTCTAGTGGTGCGTCTATTAGATCTGGCGAATCCGCTCGCATTTTCGCGTGACTTATGTCTCCAGATAATATAATGCATAACTCTAGTAAATACTGCAAATATAAGTTGCTCGTATCGCTATAGATGTTTATTTATAGAATTCTACTTTAGGCGCAGATGCTTTCCTCATCCGTCCTTAATATTTAAGGCAAAGTTTACACCGTGTGGCGGAGGCCAATCGAACATTTATGAGATACGGCGAGATAAATTGCAAGTTCTCTTGAGGTTGAATTCGTTTTCGTATTCACTGGGACGTTTTCAATTTAGGGTAGGTAATAGAGCAAGCTTTGATGACTTTTGCCAAAAAGTCCTTTATATTCTTATTGTGAAAAACGAATATGTAGCCTACTTCCGCAAAAAACACAACATAAAAAATTGCACATGCACACCACGAAAATACCAGTGCACAAGGTATTGTGCAGGTATGCATTTAGCAAGACAGCAATACACCTTGCACCTTCACCGATTAGACTATTCTACACGTGTTTCGCCCCAACCAGGGGCATCCTCAGGAGATAGTTCGTGCGAAAACCATCACTGAATGACACACCGAACACTCGTAGAGTAGTCTAATCGGTGAAGGTGCAAGGTGCATTGCTGTCTTGCTAAATGCAGGTATTGTGCACTGGTATTTTCGTGGTGTGCATGTGCAATATTTTGCAGGCGGGCATCTTGCATGTTTTGTTTTTTTGCGGAAGTAAGCTACATAATATAATTCGTTTTTCACATTGACTTCCACCAAGTGACGCCTGATTCAATCAATTAAATTATATTCTTATTTTTTTTATGATTTCCAAGTTATTTCCAATAAGATGTTTTCTTTTTTACAAAGAAGAAACAAAACGTCGAGTGTTATTTATTTGAAAGGTAGGTACATATTTCCCAATATATTAACGAATTTTCAGGTATTTTGTTGCTTTTCCAAGAAACATTCAAGAATAGAATCACTATTTTTGAATTACAGTGGAATCACAAAAGCTGCTTAACTTTTATTACAAAAATTAACACGTTCAGCAAGTTTTCCACACCGAAGAATTGAAGACCTCTATGTGTCTAGATAGGTACTCTATCTGATACCCCAGGCCAGGGCAGTCAGCCAATACTGAGTTAGTTACACCTAATTATGCCTCCATAATTTACGTTCTACCAATTAGTAGCGATTGGCAGCGACGCCTCCTGTGAAATTCTAAGATAATATCATCAAATGATTTTTAATTTGGCACATGACCAAAAGTCTTCACCATTTACACATTAAATTCAGAATAATATTTTATGGGCTTCCACACACGTCTTGTTTAATGTATCTGATATTTATTTTAATGGAGAACGCGGAGAATGGAGAATATTTAAACGTTTGAGTTACAGGTGAATAATATTACTTGACATTTTAATTGCACATCTCAATCTATCTTCATTTAGTATTACCGTTGCTTGGTTGTTGTTATTTAATTTCGTGAAATATATTTGCATGAATCGGAGACGCCATGAAAATAAATCTATACTAATATTATAAAGAGGAAAGATTTGATTGTTTGTTTGTTTGTTTGCATCGAATAGGCTCCGAAACTACTGGACCGATTTAGAAAATTCTTTGACCATTAGAAAGCTACATTCTTCCCGAGTGACATAAGGCTAGATTTTATATTCCCTATATTCCCACGGGAACGGGTGCCACGCGGGTAAAACCGCGAGGGTCCGCTAGTAAACCATATTTATAAACTTTACAAAGTGAGGATTTTTGTAGACTTGGTTTATTCTTGATTTAAGGCCGCTTGTTATTTGTCGATTTCCCGATGGTTCGGCATCTTAACGGAGACATGGTCACAAAATGTCAGTCATCCACTTTAAAAATAGTTTTTTTTTTGTCCACAACGGGGTAGCATTTAGCCTTCATCACACCTGATGTTAAGTGGTGATAAGACTGAAGATATTATAGGTATAACAAAAATTTCTCCTCTCAGCCATACCGGGTGCCCATTGGTAGTGGAGAATAAGGTCTCATCGCTGGGGGCCTATAGGCCCCGGCCGATGCTCTACAGGTAACTTACCAACAGCACTCATGCTACATTTACACGGAGCCAATACTTGACATCATCCACTAAGCAAGTCCAATATTGGCATCGTGTAAATAGAGACAGTCCACTACGTTATTGGCTTGTCCTCAAGCCAGTAATCAATAATAATATCTCTTGTCTTAGTGGACTGGCTTGTTGGATTGCCTCAAGTATTGGCTACGTGTAAATGCTGCATAAGACTGATGGCATTCGTTTGTTTCGAAGGTCA
Organism: Crambus lathoniellus; assembly: GCA_949710035.1. NCBI lineage: Eukaryota > Metazoa > Arthropoda > Insecta > Lepidoptera > Crambidae > Crambus > Crambus lathoniellus. The sequence continues at coordinate 16,572,970 of OX453297.1, forward strand.
GGACCAACTTTGAGTCATTGCGCCAGACGTGTATTGACAATTGTATGTTTACGTAGTTTTTGGCTTAAAGGGTGAAATAAAACCCATAAATTTAATAAACTTGGCTACCTACTAGCCTACACTGTAGCTAAAATATCTAGGAAGGCTATGCAGGTTGTGTGTGTGTTCTTAAGGCTATCCTCCCTCCGGCAGATCCTATGATGCCCACGTTAAGTATGAAACAAAGTTGTGTTATATTTCAGCTTAGTTAACGAGAAATTTTCATAGCAATTACACGAGCGGTACTGAGGTTCAAGTTCCGGAACTTATTTTAAGCTTGCTGATGGGTTAATAATGTAAGTCTTGTTATGTGAGCGTCGAATACCTACTGAAGTTCTTGTAATTACAAAATAAGTGGGTTCGCTATCGCTACATTAAACATTTTACAATTTGGAAGGAAATTAGGCTAGTTAGTAAGCCACGCTTAGAATAGTAGAATATTTATGTCATCATTTACACGATTACAAAAAATAGCTACCTGAATTTGTCCCGTACCAAATAATTAAAAAGTTGCCTTAGATTACTTTGACGACCGATTTCGCGCAGGGGCACGTAAGTGTGCCTTCTGTGCCAGAGGTCTTGGGTTCGATTCCCGAACAAGACAAATATGTGTGTGCAATACGTCTATTTGTCTAGGTCTGGGTGTTTTCTATGTATAATAAGTATGTATTTACCAACGATGTATCCGTATTATCATTATCAAGTTTCTATAACACAGTTTCTTATTGAAATTTACTATGGGCTAAATAAGTAATTGGTGTGATTGTAAGAAGTATTATTTTATTTATTTACTTGAGACCACGGTTATAGAGACCCAATGTAGGTAGGTACATAAAATCTCGGTAAAACTAGGTAGCGTATTGTAATCGTCCGATTTGGTTACGGATGTGAATCTCGTTGTCATTAGCGGCTGCGGTGGGCGACAAATGGCCACCATCCGTAACTGTCAAACCACAATCCAAAATGCTCTGCCGCGACGCTCTACTCATACTAATTTATTTTAAGGCTTTTAATTGTTTTGTTAGTTTTTCCAGCTTAGCAGACAGGATGCAGTCTATGGTGTTGCATGGTTACTCATGAGGTGCCCATTCACTCTTGCTTTGAAAAAGCCAAGGTTATAATGATCGGGGTAATATAAAGTAAGAGAAATATGCAAGCTTTCAAGGACGTTATTTTAATTACCTACCTACTATAAATAAGGTTTTCTGTCTGAGGTAACTAGGACTAGCTTTTTCCAAGACCCAATATAAAAGTTCCTTAGGCATCGTAATTATTGTAATTGTCACATTTAGTTACGGATGTAATTCTCGTTGTCATTAGCGGCTGCGGCGACAAATGGCTGCCATCCGTAACTGCCAAACCACAATCCGCCGTACTTACTGCCACCTCGCTCCACTCATACTTATAATTTACGGTTTAATAGTTTTAAAAAGATAGCGAAGGCTAGTTTCCAAGTTTATTATTTGGGTCTTAATAAAGGACTTTGGCTCTGTTTATGGTATAACCTACACGAGTTAAGTCCTTACATGAAGCTGATAAACCTAGATTTTTCTATATAAAAAATAAATCAGAGAGCGTCATGATTTATAATAAGAAGTTGTACACAAATGCCGCCCTAAAACACTAAGCGCTGTTAATTCAAAACTCATTAAATTCGCCAAAACACAGTCGTCTACGCTACTTCCCTTTTAAAAGCTCAAAGTTACAAGTTCAAAGTTTTAATTAAACAGCAAATAAAAACGTAGGCATAACACAATCAAATTTGAACTCGATCCGAATGATTTATCTCGCTCTCACTGGTAAAGTAATCAAGCAATTTAATAAGTAAACTTTAGGAGTCAACAACGCTCCGTACTCAATTTAATTGAATGAGCAAAGTTAAAAATCGGTTACATAAAATTCAATTCCGCAAGAATGTTATATACAGATGAATAAACACAACATTGAAAGGTGAATTCGTTAGAATAAAAGGGTGACGTATATTAGGCAAACGTTTTGCGGAAATAGGAATACTTTAAGCTGTATTCAACATTTATCTTACAGTGTGAGCGGATGACACCCAGGAGTATCACTCTCATCTCGATTTGTGTTGGGAAAAGATAAACGGTATGCGAAATGCGATAAGTAAACCAAACAATTACGTAATACATCGTTGGACTCGTTTAGTATTTTTAGCATTTGCAATGCTATTTTTATTTCATAATTATTTTAGTTAGATACTAGAAATAAACGACTCGTATCCCGACTAGACTGCGCGCCAGACAAGTCTGCGCGCTGTCGAAATCGAATACTATCTATCGAATTTAGAACAAAAAAATCCTTTAACTACCGCCAAAAACGTCCCAGTCGCGCGCAAAGTTATCTGACACGATCTCTAGATGGTAGGTTTGATTCCTGTTGGAGCTAGTTGGAACGCAAGTAATCTTTTTTTCATTTTACAAGTATTAAAAAAAATTGGCTGTGCAACTCTTGTTCAATAATTAGTACCTACCTTACCTAATAACGGGTGTCGCAAAAGTAATGGCACTATAGAAATTCCTAATATTTTTTTTATGTGACGTCTCCTGTTATTCTGATATTGAAAATTGTGTAGTAAACAAATGTAAAATTCACTCAAAATAAACATGGACCAATACAGTCCACAAGAACTCGGAATAATCGTCTCAATGTTTTTACCTAATAATTCATCAGTGATAAAAACACTACGTGAATTACGTCGACGATTTAAAATAACCCAATTTCTGACCTGTCCAGACTTCTTTCTTTGGGGTTATTTGGAATCTCTAGTGTATGTGAACAAGCCAGAGACTCGCGGCCCTAAAAGGAAACATTTATCTAGAAAAGGAACATAATGGCAGGAAGTGTAACAGCATGTTATGGAAAATGTCATAAATAGGACTCAAATGTGCGTCAACTCTGGAGGGATATCATCTTCAAATCCTAATGAGACAAAATTTAATGGCATACATATACATATGTAAAATACTAATTCTAGTTTTCTAATTTAGAAAAGAGTTTTAGCTGAACAAAATAGTGCCAGTACTTTTGCGCCACCCAGTAATAATAGAACACTTACTAAAAATGCAAAGTTTTCAGCATTTTCGGTTTACCTACATCACACTAACTTTTAGTTTTCAAATTAATTCTGTCTGTTTTAAGAATTATTTCATAAATAGTACCTACAAGAATAGAAGTCGACCAGGTATAAAGTGTCTTGTAAAAACTTCGTTTTTATGACAAGATTTTTTGTTGACTGTACTTTAACATTATATTGTCATCCCAACCAAACCTGTATGCAAAGTTTCAGCTCAATCGGACACTGGGAAGTGGTTCAAATAAAACTTGCAAGATTTGTCCCCCAATAACTATAACTAACATGGCAAGTTAAATAAAAGCTTGTAAAAAAACAGTTTGCCTAATGTAAAAATAAGAAGCCCTTGTGGTTAAGTAACTATAGAATTTTATTCTTCCAAAACGATCTTGTTAAAAAAAACTCAAATCTATAAAATGCAGCGCTGCGCAGTGATTGGGTCTGAGATTGCATGACACCGCTGACTTGGCTGTCTAGATATCTGCACTATTTTCCGCAAATGGTTGAACCTTCCCACTATCTAGGACTTCTTTAAAAGCATTATATTACATAACATGCATTGTGGAATATTAGTTTTTTATGAAATAATATAAGTATTTGATAAATACTCAATTATTGTTAAATACCCAATGAATAAGTTAGATTAAATTGGTAATCTATACTTATAATAAAAAAAAACTGTAAACGATCCAATTCTGTACCTACATTGAAAAGAAAGAGAAAAAAATACCACCAGGGGTGTTTTTAAACGAAACAGATACCAAAAATATAGTTTTTAAATTTTTTGTCTGTCTGTCTGTCTGTCTGTTGTCCGCGTTTCACACAAAAACTACTGATTTTGATGAAACTTTTTTTGTTATAGAGCTATTGGTCCTCGCAATAGATTTTGAAGATCGTAATATCTGATGTGGAACCATAGCAGTCCAGCCAAACCATGAGAGATATAAAAATACCGTCTTAAGGAAAATTGTTAAACGTGATGGGCACTTTCTATTGACGTACAAAGTTTGAAGGTCTGGTACACCTGATGTGGAACCCTAGCAGCCAGGATAAACTATATGAGATACAAATATAGCATCATAAGAGAAGTTGTTCAGCGTAATAAGTATTTTCTTTTGACATACTATCTCGAATATTAGAAAGTGTGTTTGTTTGTATGTCCGTCTTTCACGTCAAAACGGAGCAACGGATCGACGTGATTTTTAGTATGTATAGGTAGTTTAGGAGCTAGAAAGTGACATAGGCTAAAAATATCACTTTACCTCGGGATAACGTAGTGTAGTACACGCGGGCTAAACCGCGGTCGGAAGGCTATGTTATGTAAATTTTTAATGTGCTTATATGTATCATAGTATTCGTAGCGCTGCTGTACCAAAATATTTTAAACTAGCTTTCCGCCCGCGGCTTCGCCCGCGTGGACTTCACGACCTTATCCCGCGGGAATGTGACATTTTTCCGGGATAAAAAGCAGCCTATGTTCCTTTCCAGGCTACAATGTATCTGTGTCCTAAATTTCAGCCATATCCGTTCAGCCGTTTTGGCGTGATTGAGTAACAAACATACAATTATCCAAACATCCAAACATCTAAACTTTCACATTTATAATAATAAGTAGGATAAATAAATAAAAAAACAAAATAGCTTATTAGCCTTCAAAATAAAAAAATGCTGCCGAAAGTCACTATTCCACGCGGACGAAGTCGCGATCACAGCTAGTGTAATAAATGGGTATTGAGCAGTGAAAAAGAATAGTTGTGGAAATCCGTTGTTCTACGTAAGTTTTAAATTTTATACCTAGCGATTACTTTTAGGCTTATTGCTGTCAAACATTTTCCTATGCGCATATTTATGTTTTATAATAAAGAGCCATCTATAGTGTTGTATAGATAGCTCTAGACTAAATCTATACTTACTATATTTCTACTAGTCAATTTCTATAAATTAGAAAATGCCTAGTAGAAATAGGAAACACCTTAGAACAGACACATAAACTTTACTAACACAAAAAACGTACGTACGTTATAGCAGAGTTCACGGAACTTGACCACAACCATAGACGAAAAAACCTGCGCAGAAAAAACTTTTGTACTAAATATTGCAACTGCGCAGGTTTTTTCGTCTATGGTTGTGGTCAAGTTCCGTGAACTGTACTATACGTACTGTTATACTAGCTAGCTGTTGCAAGTAACTTCTATAAAATTACATTTACAAGTTGCTCTCGCGCAGACGCCTTTCGTTGAAGCCACAACATGAGAAACATCGTAACTTTGCAAATGATGTGCAAATTTCCCTCATGATGAGTCCTCATTTCTGGCGACATAAGTTAGCCAAAGAAAAAAGTATTTGATGCCTCTGTTTTTTGATAGTATGATCACATGAATAGTGTTTGTAAATAACAATAATTTTCAAGCCGCTTGTCGCCTACTATAATTTTCAGTGCAGAAACGTTGTAAAACCCTTCTGCTGGAGTAACGTATCACGTCATCTTCATTATAATGGGTGATATAGGTACATAGGTCTTGCCGGTTCTTCTCGTTACAAGGCCTCCCGCCGTAGGATTTACGAACCGATAGCGTAGCTTCATTGACGTTCACAAGTGCTGTATCAGCCTAAAATGTATAAATGATTTTTGATTTTGATTTTGATTTAGGCTAGAATCAAAAGGGTAACAAAACAATATTACGATAACGATTAAGTCAAAGGTAGCATTTACGTTGCACGGTATATAAAAATATGTTTTCACTTTTCATGCTCGTAAAGTTCGTATTTATGTTGGGTATAGGCTGCATAAAATCGCTTTTTATGCTCTAGTGCATAAAGTAAAATCTTCGTCTAAGTCTCGGACTCTAAGACAAAGGTCGTCAAGTAAACAGTCACACACGCAATTAAACTTCGTTAAATTAACTTGTTATTTCATTCTGTTTCTTCAATTTTGTACATTAGTAATCCATTTTAAATTACTAAATTAATAAAACTAGGCAAAATTTATGAGTTTTCTAAGAAATAAGTATTTCAAGAGCATTATGGACTACGGTCTATGCTAAAGCATAGTAAAATGTCTAAAGTCACTGTGCTGCCACTGCCACGTATAAAAAAAAAGAAAAAGTTAGTCTTCCCGCCAATATGGCGAAGTCTTTATTTTTAATTGTTTGCAATATTGCTATTTATTTTCCTCACACTTGAAGTGAAAAGTAGAGTGTATAACTCGTACATAAAACCCATTTTACCCTCGAATCGACTATCCACCCTTGCCTACGGCTCGGGTGGATATAACGTCTCGGTTAAAATAGCATAAAACGTACCAGTTTTATGCACTTGTTGTACAATCTACTATTATTTATTTAAACACTTCGTAACTAAGAACTTTAATATCATCTACCTTAATTAAATAGAGAGATGATCTTCACCCCATTTTGCCATTAATACCTCTAATCATGCACTGCTGCTGTTCAAGTAACAAAAATAATGTCACGTAGGGCTGACAATTCGACAATAAATGAAAACATTGGTGGCGCTAGTTCATAGAAGTATTTTAAAACTATCAATTAAAGAATTCTTTGAAAACAAACTTAATATTACCAAAACAGATAGAGAATACTGTATTCTGTTCCTTTTTTTTTAATATTTAGAATTTACACTTCTTCTGAATACAACACTATGTTTAAGACCATACAACGTCAAATCGATGTCAATGAGATTCACTTTGAATGAGACGCGAGATGACGGCAATTTTACAAATGAAAATACAGCGTGTTTAATGCACTAACCGAAAAGTCCATAGCCTTCCGGACGACTTCGTTTACTTTCCCAAGTCGTCCATATTCCCAACTCTTCTACTTCCCTAACTCGTTCCCCTACATTTCCTATCTTGTCCACTTCCCAACTCGTCCGTACTGCTAACTCGTCAACTTCTTAACTCGTCCACTTCATAATTCGTCCATATTTCTAACTTGTCCACTTTTTAAACGACTCAAATAGTCCTCTTTTCTTTCGACGTCGTTTACTTTCTTAGTCTTAAGGACTCCGTACCTCAAAAGGAAAAACGGAACAGGTCTGTCTTCAAGTCAAGACCCATTTTCTCAGAAACTGGAAGAGGTATCGAGTTAAATTTAAGGCGGGCATTCCCCAAAATAGGGTATTTTAAATTATGGATTACGCGCAAAACACAAGTACTTAAAACTTGGAAAAAATATATGTTATTTTACAGTTATTTATCTAGTGCATCCGGCCGTATTTTTTCGATGGTGATATTTTACTGTGTCAAATAAAATCCTAAACATCCGTCTAATCGTAATCCAAATATCGTATTACTTGCAGTATACTTGGTTTTTGTTAATGAAATATATACGAAGATAATTGTCTTTGATTAGCCGAGGGATTCCGGCCGTCATAAGTGTAAATTTTTAATTATTTAATTTTTAATTGAATTTTAAGTGATTTTCGATTCGCGGGGCGCTCGCGAGTTCACAGTTCACTGCCGGCTGCCGCTGCGTCCGCGTGAAGTGTATCGCGCGCGGCTGAGCAAGCGTTAGCGTGCCTATTTCGGTCGGGATTCATCGCCTTAATAATGAAATTACTAAGGTCTGCGGTCCCTTAGAAGTTGCACAAAACTCAAACATCTTAGACAACACAATTAAAACATACGGGCATTCATGTCACATTGATAGTTGAAATTGATTTAAAATATTTTGCTTCATTTCAATTTTATGCCTCTACCTGTTACTGAGAAAATGGGTGTCTTGACAGACAGACAGACGGATAAACGGAGAGACGGATAACAATGTGATCCTATAATGGTTTCGGTTTTCTATTTGAGGTTACGGAACTAACAATTGCCAGAAATAATCCCTAAGTTATAATATTTTTTTTTACTTCGTCCACTTTCCCAAACAAAAGATAGCATTATGCTAATAATAAACATATTTTTGGTCATATCACAACCAAAAAACCCTAACAATTCAATTTAATATGTATATAATTTTTCTAATTAAGTAAATTTACCCCAATTAATTTATTTTAACTATATTAAATTGAACTCCATTAAAAGAAATATAAAAAACTTCCAATATATCGTCCTTTCTGACTTTCGTGACTTTCTGACAGATTTTAAAGTCTACCGAGAGCAAGTGACGGGACGCGCGGTTATTGAATAAATAGGAATGTACCTATCAATGTTGTTATGTGTCCGTGCCGCGTGCACGTAAGATGGCATTAGGCAGTAGACACAGACATTTTTAGAAGCGGCAAAAAATGTTAACATTTTTTCTAAAAAAATTTAACATTTTTTCTAAAAAATTTAACCCCTATCAAAAATGTGTTGTAATTGATTCTACTCTTGATTCTGAACCAACTATTTTCTCAGTTTCGGTAATTGTATTAACACGTTGCATATATTTTTTTGTGTGACGAAACTATTGAATTTTGTAATTGGTTTTGCATTATTTAAGCAGACTGGGACGGTAATCAGATTTACGCCATTTAATTTATTGTCGTCTCCACACTGTATAAGTAGTTAGGTGATCGAAGAACAAACACATAAAACTTGGAGGCTTAAAAACTTTGTGAAGTACTTAAACTCTGGCAAACAATTTGATCGTTCGAGGGAGCTTGAGAGATGGCCCAAATCATAAATCACTCTAATACAGCAATAAGTCAGAGATTTAGGACAGATTAACGAAAATTATTACTAGCGGGAGGACTGATTCCGCGAGATTCACTCTCTATATAATATGTAATGTATAATCTGGGGATTACTCGTTATTAACCTGAAGCCCTATTTATGAATCACATGTAGTTGTCAGACATAAAGTGAACGTTGACTTTCAGTTAGTAATTTTCAAAACAAATTAAAGTAAGTATTTTTTTTATATTTTGGCAGTTCATATGAAAGCCATATTGAAATAAGCGTGAATTTCAGCTTCCTTTTACGCATTTTGGAGTTGAAAAGTTTTCACAAGGAGACGATGTAGTTATCTAGGATTCCTTTTACTGAAAGTGGCTGCTCTCAGAATATTTTAGTGACGAGTCAGTTATCAAATTAAACTTTGTAACAAAGCAAAAAAAATAAAAATAAATTTGCACACAACATTATACATATTGTAAAGTCTGAAACTTCGAAATACTTATTTTGTAAATGCTCAATTCATCAGTCTTTATTTTTTATGAAAAAAACCTTTTTTGAGATTAAAGCTCACTTTTACCTCGTGTTTCAGCTTTCAGGAAATTCTGTAAAAAATAAGGAATCACATTATCTAGTAAAAGTAATATTTTCATCTATTTTGAACTTGAATGCTCATTGAATTATACAGGGGCATGAAGTAGGTATGTTTTGCACGGTGTACATACGACAAACAGGTCGAGCGGCATTTTGACGTTGAGAGCACTCTTATGCCGCTGAAAATAGCGATCGTTTTAGCAATGCAAGTGTGATACAAGACGTACTGTTCACTGTAAATCGTATAATCCGGTAATTCAAGATTGGGATAGCGATCTCCTCTTATTCAGGAGGTCTAATGGTAGTCGTTGACTGACGATGTCTAAAGAAAAAAGGCCAACACTGATATAACCTTTTAAGCCGAGTGCCGTTATCTGCGTAACTGCAAATAAAATGTAAAAAAGGTTGTTGTGTCATGTATAGGGACTATAATGAGGTTGTTTGTAAGATACCTTCGTAATAATGTTTTAACCTTATTGTTTACTTTCGAAAACGCCTGAGATAATACGTTTAACTAGGTACTAGTCCAATGGTGATGTGGTAGGTGCCAAGTGTTGTGGGTTCGATCCCGATAGATATTATATTCTCACAAGGAATAATTCGACTGTTTTGGGTTACTATATTTATATCTAAGTACGAGTTAACACAATTGCATAAGCAATTAACAGCTTATCATATTCGCCTACTGATACTTATCTTTAGAAACCAGATAGCAGTATCAGATGTTGTCTAATAACCAGTATTATAATATCTGTGCTAAAAACTAACAATTCGTTACAATCGAATTATGAAAAACAAAATATTACCTCTATAAAACTTTAGAAAAGAAAATCCTTACTTTACTTATATTATAAATGCGTCTCTGTCTGTCTGTGTGTTACACAATCACACCTAAACTACTGAACCGATTTGAATGAATTTTGGTACAGAGATAGTCTAGAGCCTGAGAAAGGACATAGGCTACTTTTTATTCCTGAAAAATATCACCTTCCCGCGGGATAACGTCGTGTAGTACACGCGGGCGAAGCCGCGGGCGGAAGGCTAGTGATATATAAATTACAAACGTGCCAGTTTTTTGGAATAAGAAAAAAGTCTTATTATGTACACCAGAGGGCTGTGTATAAGTTAATACATACGCGCATTATTTAGTTAAATTTTGACGATAGGTTGTAAGGGCATAAGATCTAGAATAGAATTCTAACGCAAACACGATAGAAACGTTTGCTCTTTTTTTTATCTACAAACGGGGTAGCACATAGCCTTCATCTCACCTGATGTTAGTGAAGATAAGGCTGAAAATTGAAGCGCACTTCTCCCTGAATCCTAAACACGGAAGAACTGGCTATCTTATCTCTAACTGCCGGAAAACAAAATGCTAAAAAACGTCGTTGTTATGGCATCAGACTTAGATAAGGTGGTGGTAGCTGGCCAGGTGGACTATAACAAGTTCTACCACCAACCAAACCGAATACAGTATACCCATACTGGGAATCGAACCCGGGACCTCTAGACCTGATACAAGTGGTGTGCACCACTAAACCACAGAGGCGGCTCATTGACAAACTATTATTACGATTACGGGGTAAAGAAATATTATTCAAACAACATTTTAGGATTCCGCGGCCATCCGTCATTGACAATTATCCCAGCGCCCGACGTAAACAAAAAACTAAAACCCAAGACCACAGAGGCGGTAAGTAAATCCATAGCAGGTTGGTCTTCGTTGCAGCCCTGTATGATTTATCGTCCCGTCTGGGCCCACTATTTGATTAATTACCAGCGCAGCAGTGAGAAAACTATCGCACTGTCCCTACCACTTCATTTGTTCAGCTTATCGGGAAAGTATCAATCATTGTTATAGACATCCGACATTATGCATTACAAAGGTATGTTTCATGTATTATTCAAATCGCTGATCGCAGGCGGCTCGTTACGCGCGCGTTCCCTAATGGGCCCATTTGCAGAGATTGTCTGAAAACTGAGGGCTCACTAAACCGTTCTGATTGAAGTCGAAAAACGGTCGAACCCTTAGGGCCTATTCCAAAACAGAATCTCGATTAGCGATTGACATCCGTCTCACTTCGTGACATTATAGGCTTAGCAAGGTCCAGAATCGTTAGATTTTCTTGTTTTTGTTTCGTAGTAGGCCCATTAATACTTGATGACATGATTATCTCACTCTGTTGGAATGTCTCCCACTTTGTTTTCACGAGTTTATTATATTTACTTCCTATTTTAGATTAAACTAAGCTCAGAATTGTATTAACTTCCATCGGTTAGAAAACTAACTTTACTTGTTCAGCTTATCGGGGAATCAATAATTGTTATAGACATCTGACATTATGCATTACAAAGGTATGTTTCATGTATATTTCAAATCCCTGATCTCAGGCAGCTTGTTACGCACGCACGTTCCCTAATAGGGCCATTTGCAGAGATTGTCTGAAAACTGAGGGCTCACTAAACCGTTAAAGCCGTAAAACGGTCGAACCCTAGCGCTTGTTCCAAAAACTAAAGAATGATTATCAATTGACATCCATCTCGGTTTGACATTATTAAGATTCAAATGAAGTAAATTTGTCGTGCGATTTTCGTGTTTATGTTTTGAAGTTGGCCACTAAGCAATACTTGATTATACATGATATCTCATGCGGTTGGAATGTCTCCCAATTTGTTTTCAGGCGTAAATGATACTCAATACCTATTTTTAGATTAAAATGGTTCCGAACCAAAATGGTTAGAAGGAATTTTTTGATGAATTTAACTCGCCGATGAAAACATTTTCACGTTTTATTTAAGTATTTATATTTATGATTGTACGGAACCCTCGGTGCGCGAGACCGACTCGCTCTTGCCCGGTTTTTAAAACTTTAACATAACTATTTTTTTTAAGTTAGAAGAGATTGGCCTGTCCTGTCGCGCCAGTATGGCTAATAAATACCCTTTACCCTTAGGCTCGGACTATATGCGTCAGGAATCGGTCCGGTTCGGAAAAATAACAAAAACAAACAAGCTCGGATTCAATCCGTTGTTCAAACAATCGTTTGAATTTTTCTAACTATGACTACATAAGATCCGGAGCCATCCGATACCTACGGATACGGATTGAATCCGAGCTTGTTTCTTGTTGTTATTTTTCTGAACCGGACTGATTCCTGACTCATATAGTAGTTTAGCAACGAACAGTGGAATACGGGACCATTGATTTTGATTGATTCGTCAAAAAACACGGAACATCATGACGGATGGATGAACGCGTTAGCATTGCTAACGTAAGCGTGTTTTTTTCCACGAATCGTCAAAATACCCAAATTGATGTTCACGTTCGTTTGGTGATTCAGAGTTCAATCTTGGATAAATCTTGCAGCCGATCCGTCACCAAAAATTTCACGACCCGTGTTTTTTGTCGAATGCGCTTTTTAAAAAACGATGCGTGTTTTGCGGCATGTCCGTCGTATTTATATTCTTTACTAGCTTCCGCCCGCGACTTTGTCCGCGTGGACATTCGAGAAAATACTTAGGGGACCAATAACCAGGATAAAAAGTATTCTATGTTTTAATTTCTTAAAAATCCGATCAGCCGTTTTTACGTGATTAGGTGGGTCCTCCCTCACCAAGTGAGCAGCCTCGTGCGAGGCCCGCCGCACGTGGCAAACGTTCAGCCTCGCTCGAGGCTGCTCGCTTGGTGAGGGAGGACCCGCCTAATCACGTAAAAACGGCTGATCGTATTTTTATGAAATTAAAACATAGAATACTTTTTATCCTGGTTATTGGTCACCTAAGTATTTTCTCGAAAACCACGCGGACGAAGTCGCGGGCGGAAGCTAGTAAATAATAAGTGTCTGTTTCACAATCTAAAAGTTAGTTCTGTGTAGCTTAGGTACCAAGAACTTGTTAGGTACCGACTAAGAACTTTTAGGGTAGGTACTTAAGATGATTTAGGTTTCTATACATTTACCCCCTGGGTTTGATTTTCGGAAAACTACGAAATGGGTTGCCTATTTTGTTTTAAAAAAGTAAGCCTACAAAGTTTCAAGTTAAAATGTCTATTTTTACCCCCTGATTTTTCATTCGAAATAATTTCAACCTTTTAGGGGTTGAATCATGTTCAGTGTGTTAAACATCAAAATAAATGCCATTTTTGCAATCGTCATCCCATAAAACCTCAATAACGACATTCATATCAATTTTTAGGTTTATTGATCCCATTTAACCTCTAAGGGGTTGATTTTCGAAAAGATACGAAATATGTGTTTGCTTATTTGTTTTACTTTCCGACCATAAGTCTAAATAATAAATTAAATGAAGGACTTTCCAGATACAACATTTCATCGCCCTTTTCACCCCTTCGGGGTGGAATTGTCAAAAACGCTGACATAGGTATATATTATGTTTCAATTGCCAGCCTAAATACACAATTTGAAGATCCTAACTTAAAAACTGACGGACTTTCATACAAACATTTATCCCTTATTTCACCCCCTTAGGGGTGGAATTTCCAAAAATCCTTTCTTAGTGGATGCCTACACTGTATAACGTATCTATGTGCAAAATTTGAAGTCTCTAGGTTCAGCGGTTTGGGCTGTGCGTTGATATCTCAGTCAGTCAGTCAGTCAGGACTTTGAATTTTATATATATAGATTGTATTTTTCTCGATTCGTGATGCGTGTGATTCATGGCAAATAATTAGCATTACCGCCGCCAAAATAAACGAATCATGACAAAAGATGTTTTGTCAAACGTGATCCTGTGAATGAACACTACCTATTTAGGTAGTGTTCATTCACACGATACGTTTAGCATTTGCTAAACCTTTATTACCTGCACATGATTCATAAAGAACACCTCCAGCTTTTCAGAAGTGGTGCCGGTCATTCCGGTTTTGATTTCCGTCGTCGACAAAAAGATTATTACTTTGGTTCGGCGTAGATGAGCTTCGGAAGACACGTAAAGCGATGCGATTTTATCGTAATATGGACTCATTATTGCCCGTTTCGCTTAATAGCGCACCGTGGACGCTTTTTGTAAGGTAGTTATTGAAAACAAAATGGATCCAAAGTCTTCTCGTAGTTTTATTTATAGTTTGAACTTATTTATTTATTTTATTTTATTGGATAAGGGAAACATACAGCACTATATAATACATTATTATTGAGAAGCATTATGATTGTTCAAAGGCCAACACAGTTTCCACAAAGATAAATTAATGCAAATCATAAGTTGAGTATACACTAGACAATTTTAACGAATTATATAGGTACCAAAAACACAATCAAACCATTAGACACTTATTAAAATTATTAAAACATAGTTAAATGATATAAACAATGACACGGTGATCAGCTGTTACATATACTCTTTTTAAACTTAAACAAACTAAGGGAAAAAATATCAATTTGCTGATAGTTCTTATCATAAGAACTACAAGCTCTAACCGAGAAGCGGTTTTTGGCATAATTGGTGCGACAAAAAGGCGGAGCAAAAGTTGTCGACGATCTCAAGCAAAACCTTTTGCATTTATAAAATATCTTACTGGTAAGATAAATCGATTCAACCATATTGTTTATAATTTTAAAAAGAAAGAATTGATCACGTTGTTCTCTTCGCAGCCACAAGGGTGTTATCATGTCCGTACTAAAATTAGGGTACCTATTTATATTTCATGCGTCTGATGAACTTATTCTGGATACGTTCAATAGAGTCAATATGCGTCTTATACTGTGGATTCCAAGCCGTTGATGAGTATTCCAGTACAGATCTTACATGCATTATACAATAATACCAGAGTGCTAGGATTTTTTAAATCAGAACCCTGACGAAAGATAAACCCTAACATTCTATAGGCCTTAGCAGTGATTTTATTGATATGCGAGGTAAAATGTAGATCGCTGTCCAGGAGAACCCCCAGGTCACGTGTCTCGATCACTCTATGAAGATTATTATTTAAAAGATTATAACTATAAATTATGGGACTTTTTTTCCTGCTGTATGTTATTATGTGACATTTGTCTACATTTAATTTTAATTTATTATCCAAACAATACTGAGCGAGACGATCTAAATCTTCCTGAAGTAAATGACAATCAGACAAGGTTTTAATTTCACGAAAATTTTTTGTGTCATCTGCATAAAGTAATATTTTTGAATTTTGGAGAACGCTAACAACATCGTTAATGAATATATTAAATAATAATGGACCGAGGTGCGATCCCTGAGGTACGCCCGACGTTATAGGTACATAAGTAGATGTGAAACCTTTTAATGCAACAGCTTGACTACGGTCACGAAGGTAAGATGTGAGCCATCTGAGGAGGTGATGAGAACTTGATTGTGTTTCTGTTCTAGAATTCATATAGAATCTATATTATATCTAAAAATGAAACTTATTTTAAATATAAATCCCTATTTCCATTGGTCACGGCATCACGCGTGAACGGCTAGACCGATTTTGCTAATTCTTTTGTTTGTATTGTCTGGAGAAGGATGTTATGAAAGAAAAAAAATAAGAAATTTGCGAGGAAAATAAGTAAATATAAGAAAACTGAACCACCATTATTAACTTTCCTAATGTAACCTGCTTACTGCCGCAGTCAGAGACGTCAATTAAATTTAATTGGCATTAAATTATCATTCCTACTTTATTCAGTAAGTACTTGACATAAAAAAGAGACAGATAGAGATTTAATTATCAATTAAAGTTAATTGGCGTCTCTGAGTGCGGCAGTTAGAGCTATAGACCTATTATGGCTTTTGACATAACTGTCAGTAGTTTGACAGTAATTAGTTTTGACAATTTAAAATAATGTATTTTAGAGGTCAGTGTTGCTGCAGTTATCGTTTAAACAAATGCATCAATTGGAATTTAAAATTAAATGAAAAAATAATATCATTTCTAAGTCGATTCATTATCATGAGCCATTTAATGTCCCCACTGCTGGGGCACAGGTCTTCCTTATGGATGGATAAGGAATACAATAAGCTGAATTGAAGCTGAACCCATACTGAAAATGGTTGGCACGATCTAACTTCGTTTCATGTCTTTAAAAGCAGTCCTTAATTGTTAATCTAAAACTAATGTAGGTATTTCCTGTTTTCTCATGTATTTTATCCCGGACTAATATTCACAATCAAAATTTCTATCCGAATCAGAAAAGCTCCCTAAAAACCTCAATCAACCTCCCACAATAGCCAGCAACCCGTTATCACAATCCGTCCACTGCGCGATCCCTCAAACTGCCGATCCCGTTGATAACCTGTAACATGTTTACTTACATCTCCAGGGAAATCGTGTCGTAGCAACCTTACATATTAACCAAACTTTAATCCTGGCGGTGCGTCCCTCTGGGCTGGAGCGGCGCTAAATTTTTGTGGCCAGTAAATTTTCTTTTAAGTCCGAGTGGTGGCAGCCGGCCAACATGGCCATATGCTCCGAAGCCCCGTCTTTATATGTAGTCGTTACTTCGTTAAAAACATAAGCTCATGTATCTTTTATGACACAGCGGAAGTCTATGTATGTGCCCACAGTGTTAACAATGCTTACAAATGTGTATGTTTACTTAATTTGGTTGTCTGGACTGGAGTAAAATATTTGTTTTGTTTTCACAAATATTTATTTACACTTTTGTTTTTGGAGCTTGCTTGTTTACTCTTAATGTATACTTATTATTTATACCTACGACAACATCATTTAATACCGCCTACAATATTAATAATTATACTTCCCAGAAAACAAAAAAGAGTATAAGTTTAAGTTAAATGTGATAGGTTTTTTTTACTTTCTTTTTCCTTCTGTCTTACATAATAAGCATTTCCTAACTAAATGCAATAACCCAAAAAAAACTAAAAATTTAATGTCTCTCTCGGTCGGTCCCTCTTTTAACCCCTTATTTATTTATTTATTTATTATTTATTTAACACTTTATTTTAACACCACAGTACATAAAAAAAGAAAAAGAAAACAATTTTAATTAACTTTAACAGCATTAAAAGGGCGGTCTTATCGCTCAAAGCGATCTCTTCCAGACAACCCGATGGTATGGAGATATTGACAGGACAAGAAGCGGGGTGTAGTGGCACAGTTGAAGAAATCATAAATGTGAAGTTATAAACATACATAAATACCTATAATGATAAACATACACAAATTACATATAAATTATATATATATATATATACCAATAAACAATATAAAAATATATCAATGTCTGCAAACCGATGAAGAGCAAGCACAGAGTTTTAAGGAGAAGAAGGAATTTAAATAGATAGGTAATGTTTTTTTGGTTCCTTCTTAAACACGTTCAAAGACTGAGCCCGTCTAATGGGAACTGGAAGTGAGTTCCAAAGACGAATGGCCTGAACGGTGAAGGAACAGCCATAGAAGGAAGTCTCATGCATAGGTATAATGAGACTCAGATTTTCCGATGACCTACGAGCAAGGGAGGTGGAACAATAACGGAAATTAAATCGTTCTTTGAGATAGTGCGGATAACATGGGTTAAACAATATGTTGTAAAGAAGAGATAGTATGTGGGTATTCCGGCGAAGTCTAATGGGCAGCCACTTGAGCTTTAAACGAAAGAAGGAAACATGATCATATTTGCGTAAGCCAAATATAAATCTAATACAGAAGTTTTGGAGTCGCTCAAGTTTATTTAGATGGTCCTCCGTGAGATCAGGATAACAGACGTCGGCATAATCAAGTATGGGAAGTAAGAGAGATTGCGCTAGCGCAATTTTAGTGGCAGTAGGGAGGAAATTGCGCAGTCTTCTCAGAGAGGCCGCTGACGCGTACAACTTACGACTAACTGTTTGGAGCTGCGGCACCCAACTTAAAGTACTGTCCAAAATTAATCCCAGATTCTTAACAGAGCGACTATAAGGAATGGCGATTCCTCCAAAATTAACCTGAGGGATCGAAGAAAGGTCGATTTTCGTTAAAGTTCTAGAACTACCAACAACAATAGCCTGTGTTTTTGTGTGATTAACAAGAAGGCCGAAGGCTTTGGTCCAGTCGTCAATGCGACTTAAATCCGTTGAAATGTTAAGCACAGCTTCATGCAGCTTAGAAGCATTGGCTTGGCAATATAGCTGAAGGTCGTCTGCATACAGATGGTAGGATGAAGTAAGGTTCTGAGAAATGGTATTTATAAAGATAGAAAATAAGAGAGGAGAAAGAACGCCACCTTGCGGGACGCCGGCAGTAGTCTTGCGCCATGAAGAGAATTCTTCATCAAGACGAACCCTTTGCCTGCGCCCGTACAGATAACTGTGAAACCACTCAATTACCGTTGGAGATATGTTAAGAGAGCGTAGTAGAGCCAGGAGGATGTCAAAGTTATATAACCCCCTTATAACCCCTTATAACCCCTTATAACCAGCGATATTTTATTTTTGGTATTTTTTGGTGTCGGTGATTGTAGTTTTTTATTTTAGGTAAGTATGCTTTTTAAATTACAGTGGGCGTCGTACGGCTGAAATGAAGATGATGATAATAAAATTACATATAAATATTTGTACTAATAGTGTTTGTTCACTTTGTTATCAAACAAAGTGAACAAACACTATTAGTAGTTAAAATAACATATTCTTTTGTGTTTCTGTGTTTATATTATTTTGTCGAGATGTCCCAAATAAATGTTTTCTTTCTTTCTTTCTTTAAATACCTACTATAAGTGTAAGATCCTTAGCACTACCGAAACTAACAAAAAGAGCTGGTCATTACACAAACTGTAGTTATAAACCATCTCACATGATCATGTCAGCTATAATAAAACAAAACAAACCCCATCAAAATCGATCCAGTTGTTCAGGAGCTACGCTACGCTACGATGCCACAGACAGACTGACACGTCAAACTTATAAGACCCATCTTTTTCTAGTCGGGGGTTAAAATATTTCAAATTCCAGCAAAATGTTACTAAAACATACCAAAAGCTTTAGTTC
Source organism: Crambus lathoniellus (assembly GCA_949710035.1). Lineage (NCBI taxonomy): Eukaryota > Metazoa > Arthropoda > Insecta > Lepidoptera > Crambidae > Crambus > Crambus lathoniellus. Next base: position 16,592,256 of record OX453297.1, read on the forward strand.
TGGCTACTACGAGTACGAACTTTCAGAAACCAAGCACATGGTGTTTCAACCGCAATAAAAACACCAAACTAATGAGTAGTATTTCAGCCAGTTTAGTTTCATCCGCACTTTAATGTAAAGAACTTTATTATTAAACTCGTTTCCATTGCGTTTCTTCTGCAGACAAAATGACAGAGCGCACTGGAGGAGCAATCAATAACCCTCGCGTTTGGTTTTATGTTCTCTGTCGCGTCGTTTATTTTGCTTTAGGACAAAAAGGAGGACTGCTACTGGTTACGGCTGAGCGAACCCTTGACGAATTGCGAACATTCGTACCGCGCAGCCAGAGGAAAAAGAGAAATAGAGACGGTAGAGCATCTACTAACAATACACAAAAATTATATTATGTTATCAACGGACAAACGACAAAAAATATTTGTCAAAATAAAAAACAGTTTTTAGATTTGCCCTTATGAAATTGAGAAAAATAGTTTCAGAATTTTCAAATCAATATTAATTGTGGAAAAAATAAATAAAATGTCAAAAGCCCCTTGTGACGTCACCACTCGGCATAACAAAGAAATGAAGCCTTTGCTCACGTTGGCTGCCCCATAAAAAAGGGGTCATCTAAACGTCAGTTTGTGTTTCTTGTTAGGAATATTGTTTGGTTTGTTGTTTGTTTGGCGTGTAGGTCACAGGAAGGTAAAACACAAAATTAACTACAAAGTTAACGAATGCTCTAAAAGTAACTTACTAAAGTTATTGATAACCACAAGACCAAGACGTTTACAAATAGGTACAACAAAAAAGCTTCTCATAAAAACCGAAATTAATTTATTTTGAAATCTTATCATGCTTTTTAATCAAACTAAAGACCACGCGTAGTTATTATTGTCATACATAAGTAATGGTAGGCTTACGTTTTGTATGTTAATGTCAAAATGTAATGTAGTACCTACTTACTACTGGCTATTTTTTACTATGCAAAGTGTTGTGTACGTCACTTGAACATGCCTTGTTCGCGCTGAAATGTGAGCGCTGTATGTTGTCATGTCACACACTGTATTATATACTTCTACCGACAAACAACTACTAGCTGAATTTAGTTTGAAAAGTGTACTAAATAGGTTTTGAGACATAGTTGGTATCCATTTCGCATTGTAAGTAGGTAAAAAATCAAATCCAAAACCCATCAACCCATCTAAAATGTAAACATGGCTTGCGCTTTCCATCACTCCATCAGTAACGAATTTAAATGAAATAGTTAAGTAACGTGATCATTAGTTCTTGTAGGAAAAATTATGACAAAAAAAGACCACCAGCCTCGCAAATAGATTTCAGGGCGGGAATCACACACTCACCTTTGAAAATTCGGTCCAGTGCTATAACCAATTCAGCTACCGAAAGGCTTACGAGGCTCGTCGAATTTTTTTAAGTAGGTACTTAGGTACCAATATTGCTTTTTACGCTGTAGGCCAGAGAGATGTATCTGCAATGGTAGGTTAAAATAAAATTTAACAATCGATTTAGATGAAACAACCATTAATCATGATTTTAAATTAGTTGCATATAATTGCTGCGATGCTATGCTTATCTAGTTTTTTTTATGACGACCAGTACGAAACAGCGATGGCGCGAATTGCCCCGAAAGCCCAATGTTAAAATAAAAACCTAAAATGGCGCTTAACGGTTTTTCTATTTAAAATGCGAATTTTGTTACCCGTACGGCAATCAACCGGATATCGTTTTATGTAGCGAAGCACTGGCAATGGCATAATAGCGCAGTTGCGTTGGCGCTTTTAAACTCACCACGTTTTTGATGCAGATTTTTGAAGCTTTTTTAAACTATCCCATTTAAAGGCCCGTGAAAAGGCTAATACTTATATTCAGTCGTTTAGACTTAACAGAGAATACATAGAACAATGCAGAATGGACTGCAAACCACTGTGATAATATGTAGGTACTTTTGAGGAGGAACGTGACTTGAAGTGGCTCTATACTCATTATACACAGTAAAGTCATAGATAATAAGATAAGTCCTAGTGTTTGTAAACACTTTGCACTAACTATGTAGAGTGCTCGGTGCGCGCCAGATAAGTCTGCGCGCGGTCGAACACTTACTAATCTTTTCCATAAGCTTAGAACCCAAAAATGTACTGTTACTAGCGCCAAAAACGCCCCAGTCACGCGCAGCGTTATCTGACACGCACTCTAGTTCAGCGGATTCCTGATTTTGTTTTGCAAGTGGCTCCTCTACTACCGCTGTCATTGGGTCCAGTATGTAGGCTTTACAGTGCCACAAACTTATCTGTTCCGGTGGTCAAAATGTGAAACTAACGAGTTTTTTTTAATGTCATTTTGCTGTCAAGTTGATGTCCAACCATAGCGCTGCTGGCGGCTGAAGTTCTTAGAAGTCAGGGCCGGTTAAACTACTACAAAAAAAAGAAAAACGTACGTAGCGCCGCTGTCACCGGCACAGAAAAGGTTGTGGCACTGTACTTACAGTATCTGGCCGTACATAAACCCCAGAAAAAACTTTCTGTGTTCTGTGATAAACCCTGTTGTTGTTGTTAACGATTAAACGCGATGTTGTTTTCATAAATGACCACCGGGTGAAATAAGTTTGTGGCACCTCTCGTGTATAACCTCTTTTTGATCAGCCGCCTGAAATTATAATCCAATATTGCCACCACTTTTCTTGAAATCGTCCTTCTACGATGGATCGAAGAGTTATTATTCTAAGCGATGGATTATTTGAAAATGTAAGATCGACGTCTTTGGTTGAACACAGAAAAAAAGACAGAGCTGCAATAGTTTAAGTCATACCTTGTATAATACTGGTACTTAGTATAAAAGGAGTCTGCAAAATATTTTAGGAATCATATTTACAGGAAAAAATATGGGAAACAGCGTGATATTGGAATTCAAAAGCTGTCCAACAATATTATAGCAGCAGGAAATTAAAACTTTTCCGATTTTATGACAAAACTTTCGGGACGCAATTAAAAATAAACGCTTCGCAGAGTAGCTGCGTTCTTATTATGAATAATTTGTTTTATAAAACAAACACTATAGGTACCTACTTTTTTGCTAAAATAATTTTAGGAGATATTTTTAAAGGACGTCTAATCTAATACGCGAAGACAAAAAGTTGTGTCTCTTTTCCAGTACCTATATAAACTAAATTGCGCTCAAAAATTACGAGATTCTCCGTAAATGATAAGGTAGTGCAAGAATATTGGATAAATTGGTAGCATCCAATAAGCAGCTAAAGCAATAGCTCAATCGTGTTTCAATTGCAGTTCAATGGCAGTGCTTTTTTACACACTCAAGAATTATGACAGTATGATGTGATGTGAATGTAGTGTGTGGTGTGAACATCAGAAGTATTGTGAAAAAAGTACACATTTCTTGTAACTAGTGTGTAAAAAACCACTACAATTGTACTACAATTGAAACACGATTAAGACACAATTATGACTTAACGTTAGCAGGCTTGGCCCCAGGTAAGTGACGAGAAATAATTAATTGAGCCACAAAAAAATACTGAGTAAGCACCTAAAATAAATACTGAAAAAGTTTCAGTATTTTTAGGTCCTAACTTAGTATTTTTGAGAGTAAGATTATACCCTGATATACGAATAAGAAATTTTCATAAAAAATTACGTTTCGAATCGTCGATTAAACATTAGCCTTGACAGGAACATTTCAGGCAACCCATTGGCAACATAGGTATTATTTAGCCTACTAGATGTAGTTAAAATACTTTGATCCAATAAACAGATGAGCGCAGATCGATCCCTATTCGTATCTTTAGGGTATTAGGTAAGTTTGGTGATCGACTATTTACAACCTGTTAGTGACTAGCTACTGATTGACCCACGACCCCGGCTCGATAGGCAGGGATAGGTACTACCCACTGGTTCAGTCATACGTATTTCAACAAAACGATTCAAGAGATAAATAGCTGATGTAACAATATTATTAAAGATTTTCATTTATAATTGTTAGCAATATTAATATTATTCCAACAGCGAGCTGTGGATACGCCGTTGAAATCATTTACGCAATCAATATTGGTTGGTTTGGGCGGTGGCGGTTCGACAAAAGCGGCTCACCGCAGTCAATGTCGCTTTTATGCCGCCCGCCCAGCGAAAATAAATGTTTTATCGCGTAGGTATATAAACTTTATATTAGACGTACTTACGGTAGTATAGTGACTAGTCTTGAAATAAGCATGCTATTCTGCAAATAGTGCGTGGTAAAACGTAATTTCCAATTTCAATTTACTCACGAGTAAGTGGCCATAGTCTATGAATAAAGTTTACTCTCGTTTGGTCGAATCGGCCCTTAATCAAACATGAAATACTTATTCGTACAATGCAACAATCTTTTCTGTTCCGGTGGCCAAAATGTGAAATTAACGTGTTTTTTTTTATGTCATTTTGCTGTCAAGTTGATGTCCAACCATAGCGCTGCTGACGGCTGAAAGTCTTAGAAGTCTGGGCCGGTTAAATTGCTACAATAAAAAGAAAAAGTAGGGCAGAGGTACCCTTTGTAGCCACTTTAATAATTTTTTGATTTTTAAGCACTAAGTACTAAATGGTCTTAGGTATTTAAGACACAAATTATATCTTAAATTATAGGTAATTTATCTACCTTTAAAGGTACATAATACAAATTTAAAAAAGTGTAAACGTTTTTTATATTTTATTGTATATAACACAAAATGTGTGAAAGGTGCCAAATCTACCGGTTTTGGCCACTTATTGATAGTTAAACTTTTGTAAGTAGAGCGAAAAATAAAAACCAAACCCAGGTTAAATCAATATTCTAATGCGCTAGAAACCAATCAATTGCAAAACAACAATTTAATTGTAAAAAACAAAGGTTTATAAAGTATTTCATCCAAAACAAATTTCTTAAAATTTTCATACCAAACATTTTTTAAAAAAGAAAATGGAATTTATTGAAAAAAAAATCGAATGACATAAAAAAATCTAACGCTTGTTATTATTACCTTAAAATACCTTATTTTATTTGCCTTTAGCAAAAATGGAAAAAAGTTGTTTAGAAAACTTTTAGAGCAAAAAGTGGCCAAAACCGGTACAGTGGCCAAAACCGGGGCTTCTGCCCTACATAGAACCGCTGTTGCTGGAACAGAAAAGATTGTTCCAAGTATGTAAAATTAAAATAAGTAAACCAATTTTCTAATTATTATATAGAGAGGATCACAACCTCTAGCTCAGTAAGAAAGTTATCTGTGCCATTGGGACAGATTGCTTATGAGTATGTATGCAACCAACAACAACAAAATGTATTGTATGTAATTATATTTAAGAAAATATGTATTTCAAAATATAAATCTGCGATATTACAGTACTTCTACAAACTAACAGCGTGCTGGGGATACGCTGCTAAAATCATTTCCGCAATCAATATTGGTTGGTTTGGGCGGTTCGACAATGGCGGCTCACCGCAGTCAATGTCGCTTTTTTGCCGCCCGCCCTGCGTCACCACCTCGCGAACATAAATGTTTTATCACGTATTTTAACTTCTTATTTTTTAAACGTAATCAGACATAAAATATTCGAATATTAAATTTGTACCATACAGAATATTTTTTCAGTTCAACTCATGTTAGTCGAACGTAATATAAGGCTGATATTTGTTGTAGCAGCAGTAAAATCTGCAAAAAATTAATCAGGTGCGGATTACGATGGTTATGCATAACATTTAAACGATTAAACTTATGTTTCGTTATCTAAGTTAAATAAACTAAGCATATGAATTTGTTAAATTTTATATTTTCCCTAACATAAAAAGCATACGAAGGGTGTTCGCAAAGAGCATGTAACCACTACGGTGTTCGTTCAGTAAGTAATGAGAATGACATATATACTCTTTGGTAAGAAAAAAAAAAGAAACAATGGCAGGCATAAAATAATATTAATATTATTAAAAACAATTCAAATATTCTCTTATGTTTTATTTGGATATAGTCATTTGTTTCCTTCGTTTCGGAACGTGTTTTCAAAAATGGAGAAAATTGAAGTACGCGCAAAAAATTTAAGTACGGGGCAGATTAATCAAGACGTTTGGAAAATATAAGGTGATCATGCTCTTCCGTATTCTACAGTGGCACGTTAGTGTCACCGATTAAGGAACACCTCAGAGGTCAGAAGTTTGATGACGAGGCAGTTAGCGCTGTTGAACACGTTTTTTTAAGCAGTCAGGGAGAAGATTTTTTTAAAAAGGAAAAATAGGTTTAGAATCAGGATATGCTAAGTGTATACTCCTATAAGGGAACTATATTAAAAATAAAATAACATTTAATAACAGATAGTGTGTCTTTAATATAGTCATTCTCACTACTTACTTACTGAATATCCATCGTATGTTAACCTATAAATGGTTTTATAATTAATAATTATAGTATAAAAAATAATTTCAGGTCGAAAACAAGGATTGTGATTTTAATATATTAAATGGAGACTGTGAAAAATTAGAACCATTCAAATTCATCTAGCTCATGCCCGAATACTCGTACGCTTCTTATCTTTGGGAGCGTCTCACACATCGCCCTGTCACTTTAAATGTCAAATGTATGAAAGAGATGCCATGATGTTTGAGACGCTCCCAAAGATGATTTGCGTACGAGAATTCGGGCGTAAGCACAGGCGTAAGTCAACTACTCTCATATGAAAATAGTTATAATATTTCTACCACAGCCTAGTATTCACTATTGATATTAAATCATTTACGCTTACTTTGCCAGTCAAACAAGCTAAAGCATAAATTTACGTATCAAACATATCATTTACAACATTATTTGATTATGGAAGGTAAACAAAGGTGTGAATACGGTAACGCTAAACTAATATTTCAATTGTGACGAAGTTTATACTATTTGTGTGTACAGCCCGCCCAAGTTTCATCGCTTTTCAGCAATGATTAAGTAACAAGACTGTAGCAAAGTTGTGTGTAGCTACCTACGCTTTAAATAACATATAAGTTAAATGAGATATAATTTAAAAAGCATAGATTTTTATAATAATTGTCTAAGTATATTAAAATTCTTATTGAATATTTGTACAATCTTAATGTAGGATGACTTTATTTTACCATCTTCAAGCAAATAACTAACTCTATTATTATTATTGCAGTACATAGAGTACCTATAGGAAAAAATGTAATAGAAAAATCGGCCAAGTGCGAGTTGTCAAGTCAAAATTCGACTATAATTTTTCGTCAGCAAAATATAACTTTGCTTTTCATAGTGTTTGTATGAACTCCCTTTCCACTAACATTATTTTGCGGTATTTGAATATGTGTTATATCTCAATAGGTTCTTACTATATCTCGTTCAAACCAATTTTCGTTGAAAGTTTTTATTAAGATCTACAGCATATATTTTTTCTAGATTTTTCACTCTTATTTCAAAAGTTATAGGGGGGGGGGGGGGGGGACCAAATTTTTCCACTTTGGAAGGTTCTCTCTTTCAAAAGATTGACTTTGAGAAAAAATGGTTCAAGAAACCTTTATGTAATTTTTAAGACCTATCTATAGACACCCCGCACGAATATGATGGTTTAAAAAATATTTTTCAGTTTCAGTTACATACGTATGGGGAGTCTCTGTAAAGCTGTTTACAGAATACATCTACCTACCAAGTTTCAACAGGTGTAAATATCGGAAAGCGGTTTACAGAATACATCTACCTAAATACCAAGTTTCAACAGGTAGTTTATAAGTTTTGGAATAAAGTGGCTGTGACATACGGACGGACGGACGGACGGATGGACAGACAGACAGACAGACAGACATGACGAATCTCATCTTATCTATTCTCTTTAATTTATCCTTAACTCAAAATTTTAATGGTGACGAAGCTCATACTATTTCTGTGTACAGCCCGCCCAAGTTTCATCGCTTTTCAGCAAAGATGGAGTAACAAGATTGTGGCAAAGTTGTGTGTAAGTAGCTACCAACGCTTTAAGGTGCATGTAGTCGTGAAACTATCATTTTTGAGGCCCTAAAACTCATAAATTAGCCTACTGATGAATCCAGAATTAATATATATTAAATATTGATAAACTTCAATCTGAGCATTTAAAAAAAACATTGTCTTTAAGATACTATTGAAAAAAAAACATTGAAATGAAGCTGTTTTCAACTTAAAATACGCTACTGCTCCTAAACTACAAGTGATATTTTCACGTTTCTTTCAGGAAAAGATTGCTAACTTGTTTAACTTAAAACTGAGAATTTTTCGTTTTAAAATAATACATTTTTGACGAAACGTGTGCTTAAGCTGTTTTGGTGCGGGTAGCGGACGGGAAAATTAGGCCACTTTTCTATGCCCAAGGTCGTTGGCGATACCACGGGCCTTAAATAACAGCCAAATGATTTAATTCATGTAAGACAAAAAATCGTTTGTGTTACTTTGGCATTGTTTCTAACAAAACACGGATGGTTCAAGCTTGGCTAGTGGACACATTTAAAAGCAAAAAGTAATAGATAGTTTAAGATATGTTGTTTAAATATGGTGTTAGTGGTAGATTAGATATACTCAGATTCTAAATATACACTAGAAATATACACAAAGTTGTAAGCGGTCGCTAGGACCGCTTACAACTTTGTCCACGCTAGCTCTTTCAGTTCTTAGTCAACTTTTTACCCCCCATTTCATTAATTCGATCGACCCTACCAAAATAATGATATGCAACATACCACCAGTATCATCATTATCAGCCATTATATGTCCCCACTGCTGGGGTACTGGCCTTCCTTATGAATGGATAAAGAGAATGGGCCTCGACCTACCACCAGTATATTAGGTATACATAGGTATATTATTTTAATGCAACATTTTCTCAGGCACATCACATGATTTTTCTCATCATGTTTTACAAATTTTAATATCACAAAACCCAATATATTTCGCATAAAAGATCATGGTTAATGTTAAGCTTTGTTAGCCCACAAAGCCTTAATCCCGCCTGCCTCGGTGGCGGAGCAAAGCTGACACTTTGCGTCAGCCACGCTTACGGGTCGGTAATTATCTCCCTATCATCATTCAGGCAAAAAGAAAATTGTGAATCCGCTACACGATAGATGCGAAAGTAGGTAGCTGTGTCTTTCTGTATGTCTGCTTGTTTCACTACTGACCTATGGTAGGTACAGGTGTACTTAAATATATCGGAGCAGAATTAAATTTCAATTACTTTGGAATGGTCAACGAGGTAAAAATATCAGAAAGCATATATCGTCAAAGTTATCGACGCAGTTATCGTAAAGATCATAAAGAATAAACATTTGAGGAAAATATACGTTAGCCCTCTTATTAATAAAAGTGGAGCAAAGTTACACTTAATTTTTTAAACTGATGCTGCTTTTTTCGTTATAAATAAATAAATAAATAACTTCTTACATTCACACCAATTATCTAAGCCCATTTTAATTTCATTACGAAACTGTATCATGGAAAACTTGATAACTTATAAATATATACTTAAATACTTTTTGTTTGTAAATACATACTTAATATACATAGTAAACACCCAGACCAAGACAAATAGACATGTTCATGCACACAAATATTTGTCTTGTTCGGGAATCGAACCCGAGACCACTGGCGCAGAAGGTGGGTAGCCTACCCCTGCGCCAAATGGGTCGTCAAAAAAGAATTCGGATACAACAACAGATTTATATCAGGTGTAACTTTACTTCACGTCTATTCTTTAACACCCAGTTTAAATAATCGTTACCATTTTTATACATAATAACGAGACCTACACATTTCAAAAAACAAGACTTACAAATTTCAAAATATCTAAGCTGATAGCCGAAAATTTGGTAGTTTTTATAAAAAAACAATTAAATCTCGAAAACGGTTAGATTTAGAATAGGGTGGTTCATGGTCAAATCTGTCAGAAGCGATGTTAACTACACGTCCTTAACGGGAATAGGTCGACTTAATTAACCTTTAACCCTGTATTTAAGTTGTCAAAAACAATTTTTACGATTATTCTGGTTTTGCATTATGTAACATAATTTATTGTTATTAAATTGTGTGTTACATAAATGTTTAGATCTTTATGATCACCCTGTCTAATCGATACTCTGTCATCGTCATTATCATCATGACAGCCAAACGACGCCCACTGCTGGGCATAGGCCTCCCCCAGGATTTCCACAACGATCGGTCCTGCGCTGCCAGAATCCAGCGGCTTCCCGCGACCTTGACCAGATCGTCGGTCCACCTTATAGGGGGCCTGCCCACGAAACCACAGATTACTAAATAGACGGAACGTCATCCGGTACGCGGTCGCCATTCGAGAACCTTTCCGCCCCAACGGCCATTGGTTCTCCGCGCTATGTGTCCCGCCCACTGCCATTCAACGATGCAATCCTTCGAGCGGTGTCAGTTGTTTTAGTTCTCCTGCGGAGGGACTAAATATCGGGGACTTGAAACCAAATCAAAACATGGTGAAAATCCAACTTTCCGTAATATTTACAGTGTTAATGATCATGAAAGTTTAAAAAGTTAAGACCTCTGAGTGTGACATTATCAACTTCTTGTCTCGAAAATTTAAAGGTATCTCTATGGAATGCGAAATTACCGAGTTCCACGCGGCAAATACCGGCATAAACATGGATATGTTTAAAGTGTCTACATTGTCATACCAAGTAACTGCAACCTTATAAGCACCTCCACCGGTAATAGAACCCGAGACTTTTCACTGTACGGGCGGAATGCTTTGACAGTGACAGTCAAAGCCCGGACAGTAAAAGGTCCCGGGTTTAACTCCTGGCAGAGCTACTTGGAGGAAGGGTCTTTAATTTCTAGTATTTCGTTTGCAATAATAAAAATTGAATTGTGACTGCACAAAAGTAAAAATAATTTAATGTATATAATTATATTATATTATAACATTTACAGTTTCTTTTGTTAGTTAATAAGTAGTTAAAATAAGTAAAATGTTTTAATACATTCTTACCTATTAAATCCGCGCAGAACATATTACATCCATTGAAGAGCATTAACCTGCAGTGCTGATGCTTTGGAAACTGCGGCGTATTGATTTCTGGAATAATATACCTGTTTTAATTATTAATATTAAGAGGTTCGGAGAATACAGCCTGTAAGGATTGGAAAGGGAATTATTGACAAAGTTATGCTTTGCCAAGGAATATTATTTTATTACAAATACGGTTATCTATTCTGTTTTTACACGCGACTGCCCAAAAGCAGGACTGTTGTACCTACCTACCTAATGTGTACGTACGTATGTGTTTCTTTATTCCACCATAACTTTTGAATGCCTTAACGGATTAAAGTTTCAGAGGTATCATTAGAATATGGTTTTTTTATACTCAATATGGCGGCCGTGTCACACCATAAAAAAATGAAATGAAAATTTCTTCATCCTTCAATTATAGAAATGGGGGTATCAAATAAAAGGCCACGACGAGTACATTAAAAAAATATATAATTTGTGTGCAATATTACTAAAAGGAATTAAATAAAAATAAACAATTAAAAAATTGAAAAACACGCACAAAAATAAAAAACGAGCTCTCATTGCAGATTCCAGCCCGACTGCAATGAGAGCTTGTTTTTTAGGGTTCCGTAGTCAACAAGGAACCCTTATAGTTTCGCCATGTCCGTCTGTCCGTCTGTCCGTCTGTCCGTCCCAGCTCATAGACTCTTAGTACTAGAAAGCTGTAATTTAGCATGAATATATATATTTATCACGCCAACAAAATGGTAAAGTAAAATTTTTAAAAAAAATTTTTAGTTGACCTCCCCTACACGTGAAGTGGGTACTTATGTAATTTTTTTTTTCTTGTCTACCCCATAGTGTTGGATGTCGTTGGATAGCAATTTAAAAAATTATTGTGGGTTAGCACAGAAAGTTTTTTGATTGAGGCATCCGTTTGAGAATTATTAAGCTTGAAAGTGCAAAATTTTGTTAGAGTCATGTGTCCCTGGTTGGTCTTGGATACGTGAAAAAATTCACGATAGTAGTATATATGACGAAGTTAAAAAGAAAACTATCACAACTAAGTAGGCTTTACAAGTTTTTAAGATATAACACATTTTCGAAAACCGCAATGATAACTTTGTCATTCGTACGAATACTATGAAAAATTTTTTTCTGGCAAAAAATTACAGTAGTATTTTTGCTAGGTGTACGTAGTACGTTAAGTGGGAACGGAACCCTTCATGAGCGAGTCCGACTCGCACTTGGCCGATTTTTCACTTTTTAGATCGATTTTGGCAGTCGTGTTTTTAATTTTTAAATATTTTTTTGTACTTTACAAGACAGAAGTTTTTATTTAGATTTTTTTTTAGCGAACTATTTAAACTCTGGCAAATATAGCCTGCAAGGACTGGAAAGCGATTAATTTTTCTTTTATACTAGACCATATTATTTAGTAACAAATAATAACCAAATTATTGACTATGTTATTTTGTTCACCAAGCTGTTGGTGTTCACTTTGAACTGTACACGAAACAGGTAACTAAAATTGTTTGTAAGTAAGTATAATATAAAATTTTCAATTTCTTCTGGTAGTAAAAATGTATGGAATACATTCATTGACTGGCATTAAACCCACCCTGCAGCGCTGATACCTTGGAAACTGCGGGCTATTGATTTGTGGAATAATTAATTCCGTCTCCGCGCACCTATTTGTATGCTTCCGGCTGAAATGACCAATCGAAGTCTAAGGACTTAGTTGCACAGTAGAAGCTTAGGAGAATAATGCATGCAACTAGAAAGCAATCAAGTTTCAAAGCTAAGCGTTTAAGTTAGGCCATATCATTTTGTAACAAATAACCTAATTTACTGACGATTTCTTTTTATTCACCAAGCTGTTAGTCTACTTTTTGAACTTTACAGATACTTAAGAAGTGACTAAAATCGTTTATAAGTATTACTTATTACCTACATTTCCGATAGTAGGTATCTGCTTTTTTTTAGTACCTGCCTAGTTAAATTTATGTTAGTAAAATGATATGGAAAATAATAATATCTAACCTCTAAATAATTTCTAAATTCTTTAGTAAGCCCAATTATATAGATAGGTCGTGAACCATTTTCAGTGTCAATGCCAGCAAGTAGAATAGCCGGAGGATCGCGAATCGGTTTTTTTGAGTATTTGACAGATTTGGATTTGAGTTTTTTTGCGGTAGTAATAATGGCTACATATATTTAGTTTTTTACACGAATCCGTTGGTTCGGCTGTAAAACAATATGCCACGAGTACCTATCTTAATTATACTCATACAAAATAAATTATGTGTAAATAAATCATTTAGTCTTTTTATTTTGTTAATAATGTTATCATCCTACAGCAACTATTTTCATGATTGTTCGTATAAGTTACATCTTTACACTATAATGTTCTAGTTCGTTTTAATTTGTATCCTTACTATGCATCCATCCTTTTAGTAAAAGTAATATCTTAGTGTCCTGAAATATAAAGCAAATTTCATTTTAAATTCTGTTTAATTTCGAGCAGTAACTATTTAAGTGCTTCCTACTTTGAATCCATTTAATTTTTTTGTTAGCAAGTGGACAATGAAACGAACTTAAGATGATTATAAAGAAAGAATTGTGATTTTAATAGCAGTCAGAATGAGTCACACCAATGATTTTTGTTATCAGCATATCTAAAAAATATGTAACTCGAGAAAAAAGAATCTGTTTTTATTTTTTTCCTATCTTCAAAAATGACTGAGATAATAAACGTTAAAGTACGGCCTCCGAGGAAAATTTGGGTGAACCAATGGCATTAACGTGTGACGTCACGTCGCACTTCCTTATACCTACATAGAATCCTTTGGCTATATAGTTGCGCTATATGGTTTCGTAATAAATTTATTTATTTTTCTTATAGTCGATCAATGAAATGTTTAAGTTATTTTGTATTGAGCCCATGTGAAAAAACACCTTCAAATAATGTTTTTTTTCGTGAATAATAAATTAAATCAACTTTCGTAATGACGGGCGGGATTCTGTCAATACATATAGCAACCGTCAAAACAAAATGTACTTTCAACCTTAACTGACTTGGTATAGTTAAATATGCACCCTAAAAACTGACAGACATTTCGATAATTTTATACTGCTAGTGGCGCCTCCACCACTGGGTCAGATAAGTTTGTGGGATAAATGTCTTTCGGTATCGACAGTAGGTGACAGTTTTAGAGTGCACCTGCGCGCGGTCGAAATTGAATACTAATCATTTACCATAACCTTAGAACGAAGAAAATGTACTGTAACTAGCGTCAAAAACGCACAAGCTGCGCGAATATTGCGCACAGACGAACTCTATGTAGGTACAGTTAGACGGAAATCACCCGCAACAGCCGCAAACGGAGATGTCAGTGCGACATGACGTCATCGCAATAGCGCGCAAGGAAAGCAAATTTTCAAAAGCTGGTGAAACTTTACAACGCTGAATCTTTGGAAATCCTGGCCAGATTTCGATGAAACAAAAACTATTAGTACTTGTACGAGTTCGCGCATTAAATGCAGTAATTTTTATAGTCATATTTTGATGTGTTGGTGTGACTCATTGGACGACAATTGAAAACTAATTAGGTAGGTACGTATAATTAATGCCTCAGCAGTAAAAAAGTAAAATAAAATCTTCATTAACAAAAATATACCAATTCGCACTCTTTTGGAGAGTTTTTAACCGACTTCTAATTTAAGGAACAGTCTGCCGATTGAAGTAGCTGTGACAGCAAAGGGTCGTTCTAAATTCATTTTCTTTATCAAACATTTAACGATGAATTCTTTTTCATTGAAGAGACGGGAAATGTCTTATAATATCTTGAGGGGCTGTGAATGGCTGATATAACTTCAAAAGCGCGCTAAAACCCAGGCGTTAAAGCATAAACTAATGATTGAACACAGATAGACGGAGCGTAAAAGTCTGCACAAAACATGGAAAAATGGCGCACATTGTAAGTTTTTTAACCGACTTCTAAATCAAAAAGGAGGAGGTTCTCTATTCGTCTGTATGTACGTTTTTTTTTTTGTGTATGTCCACCGATTACTCGAAGACGGCTGAACCGATTGAAATGGTTCAAACGTTATTACATCAGGTTGGTTTCCAAGTTGGTCCCATTTTTTGAAATGTTGAAATCGGTTCAGTAGTTTTCAGGAAATCTTGAAAAGACTGTCGTTTTCGTTACCACTTTATGTGAATTTAATACTTATCTTTAGGCATAACTCCTTTGTTTATAAACCGATTTAGTGTGTTACGTTCTGGCCCGGCCACGGCGTCAAATAAGGCTGTGGTTGTGTCAGTAAACTGTACGGATAAGTACCTCGTAGTACTTCGTTGGAAAAAAAGAGTACCACAGTATTTCATCAGTTATAACACATTTTTGGTGGCCGGGCTGCAACGCATACGACCCAGCCCGGCCACGCTTCTATCGAAATAAATAGGTAACTTTACGATGCAATTTTGGTACGAGGTGATGGTACGTATTCTGTACCAACGAGAATGTGTCCGTTTCCCCTTTAAAATAGTAATTCAAACTATTTATTTTTGCATCGAAATTTCTGAAATAAAACGCCTGACATTCTTGTTTGAGCAAATTAACGTAATTTGACGTCTTGAGAGATTATCACTCAGGGCTGCCTCCATACAAAAAATTGTTTGTAAATATGAGTTTTACGAATTTTTAAGTAATAGAAATAAAACATTTTTTTTTAAAAAGGGAACCGCCTTCAAGAAGAATCTTCAAACAAAATTAACAAACACTAAAAAACGAAAAAGTAATTAGAATTTTTAATTCAAAGGACGAAAATGCGTGACTTTTTCTAACTTATCTTGGTACCTACTTACTGAACTGTTTGAAGTCGGTGCCAAGTCTAATAGGTATTTGAGGTAAATACGTCCTACACCTCACGCTTGGGACCGGGTTTTTTCAATTTTTGTTATTTCACTCAGTGTAATTCGTTCCTATTCTTTTTGGCTTGGCTTGGCACCGACTTTTTTTGTTAATTTTGTTTGAAGATTCTTTTTGGAGGCGGTTACATTTTTTTAACGTTTTATTTTTATATTTTTAGTGTAAATAATCGTAGCGAAACTACATGGTGATTATGATAAATTGTTGTAATATCCTGACCGTTACGGAGTTCAGCTATCCATCTTTAGCTACTTAGATAACTTGAAGGTATACAACTGAAGGTCCATTCGTGCATATGGTATTTATAAAACATCCTATAACTATGTTGAGGAGTTTCAACTCTCATCATCAATCAGCTCACCCTAATAACCTGAAAGAATATAGGTAACTATTAGTCCAAACGTACGATTAATACTTAAGGAATTATTCTCCAGCTTCTAACCGTTAAGGAATTGTAGCTTCCATCACCAGCTCATCATTATGAGATGATCATACTACCAGATGCAAATACTTGACTAACTTCAAAAATAAATGTAACGATGTTGCCTATATTAGAGAATTTCTCTCAATTTTCCTGGGATTTCATCTCCTGATCTTGACTTGGTGAAAATAAGATCTCGTCAGGAGTATAAACTTTCGACAAAAAAAATATTTGAAAAAGATCCTTACTTTGATGAAAATAAAGAAGTCGCCTAAATAAGCAAACTAAAGTCTCAATACGCATTATTCACGATAATTCCAGAACTTCTCGTCAGTTCTTGATGAAATTTGAATGAGACCACACGAGAAGCGTCACCTTTCAAATAAAAAAAGAAATATCCAAATCCGTTCATTAACAAAAAAGTTCTGAGGTAACACACAAAAAAAAAAAAAAAATATACAGTAGAATTGATTCCTCCTTCTTTTTGAGTTGGTTAAAAAACGTTATATACCTATGTATGAAATAATATTAAAGAAAAAAAACTACTATTATTTTTTTTCAAAATCAATGTTTATTTTGTTGTCCTTAATATATTAGTAGATACAATCAGGCTTTAAACTTCGATAACGAAAACAACAGCCACAACCGGGAACTAAGTACATAAAAAACCGGTCAAGAGCGAATCGGACTCGTGCACCGAGGGTTCCGTACCATCATTAATATAAATAAATAAAACGTGAAAATGTTTTCATCGGCGAGGCTATAGTCGTCAGAGTTTGCGGTGTAGAATAATGCAGTTTTAGGTCAGTGCTATCTCTTGACCGATAGTGGAACTAATGTAAATAATAATTGGTTTATGATTTCTGAAAAAGTTTACTATTAAGAGACATCGTTTTATTTTTCCTGTAATCTTTACATGAACTTCTATTACATATAAGAATTTCAGATTTTCTCTTTGCAAACTTCGGCGATAACAGGGAACGGTATTTTTTTACATTTTTCATCATAAGTCAAAAACTATGCAGCCTAAAACAAAAAAAAACAGATGTTTGAGAATTTGCAAGCAGCGCTCTTTCATATGATACTTCATAATATGCCCTAGTAGCCCCACTTCGAATTTTTAAGATCCCCTTTCAGACCCTGTTCCAAAAAAAAAATGTATAGTTTTATTTCTCTCTTATTTGCAAAATAGTTGGGCAAACGTCATCTAATTTCAAGTTGATAGCATAAGTGGTTCTCGAGTAAACCAGTTTGTGACAGACAGACAGAGTCGCAATAAGGATTCCTTTTTACCATTTTGCTACGGAACCCTAAAAACAATAAGTCAAACTTTACCCCCAAATAACGTTATAATGAAGCGATGAGTTCGATTTATTCTTTTTATTTTTCGCATTTAAGACAGTTTGAAGATTACGTACCTATCGATGTATAAGAAGTATTAGAGAAATTCGATGCGTCTTTTTACGACTCCGTAGCACAGTAGTCAGAGCATTTACTCGGACGACAGTGAAATGTCGTGGGTTTGAGTCCTACTGTGGCAAATTGCGAAACGAGATTCTCTTCGATCTTTTCTAATACCTATGGTATAGTTATGTCGCACGGTTCAGTTTCAAAAACTTTATTTATTATTTTAATATGCCCATAAAAAGGGACCACCATACTATAAATGTTTCAAATCTATATCACCCTTCCGAAATGTATAAGAAAAAATATTTACTCTTCTTTACGAAAACCTTTTTGTATTGAGGCAGCCCTGACTGCTAAGCTTTTAAAATATTTTGGGGTCTTAGAAACTATTTACACTAAACAAAATGTAAGTGGAAAAAGACCAATGGGAAAAGATAGATGTATAATTTATAAATTTTTATCAAATTTTAACTAAGCCTAGTTTAAATCATATGAGCCATTGCGCCTACAAAAAAAAAATATACAGAAGACGTCAAGCTACGTATATTGCTCAATCAACAATATCAGGCGCTTTATTTCAGAAATTTCAATGCCAAAATATATTGTTTTAATTACCATTTTAAAGGGGAAAGGGACACATTCTCGTTGGTACAGAATACGTACCATTACCCTGTACCAAAATTGCATCGTTAAGTTATCTATTTATTTAGATAGAAGCGTGGCCGGGCTGGGTCGTATGCGTTGCAGCCCGGCCACCAAAAATGTGTTATAACTGATGAAATACTGTGGTACTCTTTTTTTCCATCAAAGTACTACGAGGTACTTATCCGTACCGTATACCGACACAACCACAGCCTTTGTTGACATCGTGGCCGGGCCAGAACGTATCACACACCGATTTAGATGATTCTTGTTTTGTTAAAAAGGGGATACCTCAAGGTATTTTAACCGACTTCGAAAAAGTAGGTTTTGAGTTTGATCACATACCTAATTACCAGAAAACACGCAAATTGCCTGCACGATGCACTAAAAAGAGTGAAATAAAAATTATTTTTATAAAAAAATAAAACCGCCTTCTAAAAAACCACATCAAAAAAGTAAGAAATAATTCCTCACCAAATAAATAACGTAAGTACTTTGAAGTCGGGCGTGAAATATGTACAATTTTTTGTTGTTTTTGTTAAAACCCGCCCGACTTCAAAGTACTTACGTTATTTATTTGGTGAGGAATTATTTCTTACTTTTTTGATGTGGTTTTTAGATAAAATCATTTATTTGCATCACAAACATAACATTCACATAAACAAAAGAAAATGAAAGATAAACAAACCAACTACTGACTGACTAACAAAAATAACTAGGCAAATATTTTCCTACAAGCAGGTATATGTGTGCATGTTTGTCACAGCGACCCAAAGACAAAGAATATATACACTTACGCGAAAAGAAACGACACTTAAGCATGTGTGCACGTAAAATCGCTTGCGGCTATGTGTGGGTGTCTGGATGTGAGCGGGGGCCGTGAGAGGCGCGCGGGGCAGGGAACAGGCAGTCGGTGAATGCCTTGGCCGAGGGCTGGCGCAATCTTTATACATTCAAATAGGAACTACTAGGAAGCCAAAAAATGCGAAAGTTGTTAAAATTCAGTCTCAGACTTAGTATTTTCTTTGGACGATTTAGTATTTTATTCGGACACATTAACTGTGTCCCACTGTAAGAAGCTTATTTTACGTACATATATTATTATTATTATTCCCTTTACTACATTTAAAATACTTACAAAATTCTATTTCTAAACATATTTTTTTTACAATATAAAACATTTAAAAATACAAAAATGCAGTTCCCCAACGGTAGCAAGATCAGGGTCCCCGGCTACCGATGGTTAAGGATCCAGAGACAGACACGGGCCGTGTACAGAAGTAGGAACTGCCTTCTGCATCTGACTCCCGATCCATCCACCTAACGCAAGCCTCTTAAGGTGTTTATCGAGGCTCTTGGCTATCAGACCATGGGCAGATATGACTATCGGAACAACAATTGCTGAATCAATGTCCCACATGTCAACAATCTCGTGAGCTAAATCAAGATATTTGTTTTCTTTATCTTTTTCAGCTTTCCCAAGGTTGTCGTCAACTTATCATGTCATGGGGAACAGCGACATAAACAATTATTGTTACAATATCGTTCATGTCGATCTATCAATACAATATCAGGCTTTAATAAGCCTGATATTGTTGTATTGTAGCTAATGCAACAATAGTCCTGCCTGTCTGTAATGATAGATCGATCCCAATACAATGTGGCATGGCTATTTTCAAGAACCTGTTCTGGTGCATACTTGTAGTACGGCACCTCGGATGCCACAAGATTATGTTTCAGAGCAAGTTGTTGGTGTATTATCCTCGGTTATGTCTATGCAAATACTCGCCGTTTGCAAGACGAGAACAACCGGAGATTATATGTCTAAAGGATTTACCGGGACGATGGCACGCTAGGCAAAATATATCCACTGTGCCATCCCTTAGGATATACTTTTGGTAATTATTTGTCATCACAACCTTATCCATAACTGCACAGACAAAACCTTCGGTTTCACCAAAATGTTACTTGTTTACCGCTATATACCTACGTTTTCCTGAACATATTCTAATAAAGTATTTGCGACTCGAAATTAGTCATTCGTAAATTGTCGCTAGCTTAGTAAATTTTTCGCAAACAAACTATAACGCTGCTCGGTTTCTTATTTGAGTATTTTATTCAATGTCGTTCATATTTTATTTTGTCGGAAATTTTATTTTTTCTCATTTGTAAAGATATTAATAAAAATATCTATAAAAGTTGATTGAAAATTTAACGTGTCTTTCATTACCTAAATATTCTTACACAAATTATATAACATCCTACACGTAACCTTCTTTGGCATAAGTCTATATTCCATTTCGGTATCAACCCTAGCGTCGGCTAAACGTCACCGGCGCTCGAACTCTCACGGACACGGAGTGTCACCGCTGTGCCAAAGAGGCAAAAGCTCAGCGTACCTATATTTTGCCCCGAAAGAACAAAACACTACTGATTTTCAGCTTTCGACCGTAGAAAAATGCGAGGGGACGCATTACCAAAATCTGACGCCCTTCTATTAATTTAAACAAAATTGATTAAAAAAAAAAACAAGTAATTAAATTTTATTGATTTGGTGAAATAATAAAACTTAATTGATCCGTAATCGGTTTTCTTTCTCATGCTGAAGTAAAATTTCATTGTAGTTGTAGCTGAAAAAACAATCTCATCAAAAACATAAAATATGTGAAGTGAGAGCCAACTTCAATATTAGGAAATATGCCTTGGTTGTTGACTTCAACGACAAAAGATGTGAGATCTAAATGGGTGCCAAGTTTAACGGTCAGTCCTGAAAATTTAGTACTTACATAAAATGTTTCATAACAACTTAAAATATAATTTCTTCTTATAACTTAGGATAATATATTGAAGCCTAAGGTCTGACTTGGCTAGTTCTTGTATACGAATTATTATTAGGTACTTACTGAAACAGTCATGGAAGAGCCCTATGTTCATCTCTAGTTTCTAGTCTACCAGCAAGCCAAATTTTCGGAAGAATACAATAAGAACTTCGGCTTTAGAGCTGGCGAAGGCTATAATATATATATAATTCGTATATGAAAACTAGCCAAGTCAGACCTTAGGCTTCAATATATTATCCTAAGTTATAAGAAGAAATTATATTTTAAGTTGTTATGAAACATTTTATGTAAGTACTAAATTTTCAGGACTGACCGTTAAACTTGGCACCCATTTAGATCTCACATCTTTTGTCGTTGAAGTCAACAACCAAGGCATATTTCCTAATATTGAAGTTGGCTCTCACTTCACATATTTTATGTTTTTGATGAGATATCATTACTTTTTGTAGAGAAATTATTAGTAGGTACCTACTTATTCATAATAAATTAATACCAAATGTTTCAGTATATTTTATTTGGCCAGTTATATTACTTTGCCCTTGTGTATCAGCTACTGACAATGAAACTAATTTTATGCTCGTGTTTGGTGTGGACGTAGAAATATCATTTTTAACAGATTTTCTTATTTCCAACAATTTCTTTTTCTTAGTCGTAATAGTGTATGGTGTTTTGCTCGACGAAGTTGCAGTAGGTATTTAATGTTCCTGAGCAGATATTGCATTTCCATTTGCGTTTTGATTCTGGATTCATTAAGCGATAAAGCTTTCCGGACAAACTCGTATCTTTTGCCGCACAATGCACTAATATAGAATCCTTGGCAGTATCAAAGAATACTATATAGTTATTACTACGTAGCCACTGACCTCTATTATTTATACACTGGACAATCTGTCTCCATACAAATTACAGCTAATTTTATGAGGCAATTTAAAGCGCCGCCACTACGAGTGTCCCGAGAACTAATTTTGACACAATCATTACCGCAGTCGACAATATTTATGTCAGCCAGTCCAGTGTGTAAATAATAGAGGTCAGTGTATATAGCAGTAGTTTGTCTTTTACATTTATCATTTAGCGCCATGTCTTGACAATTTATGGATGTAGCCGTTTTTGTTGACATCTAATCTTGCTTATTGATTCTTTATTTGCTAACTAGCTTAAGCTGACCCGGTAAACGTTGTTTTGTCATATAAATTATAGTGGACTAAAGTAGAATAAATAATAAGAAGACTATGTCCAGTGTGTGTGTTTATACACCAAAAGTTGCCTACACCAGACGATAGATAGCGCTAGTTAGGTATACACTACCAATAAAAGGGCCAAGATTGGTCTCTACTTCCTACATATATAAATTACTCTGTAAAGTAGAGTGCGCGTCAGATAACTCTGCGCGCATGCGCGACTGGTGCATTTTTGGCGCTAGTTACAGTACATTATTTATGCTAAGCTTATGGAAAAGATTAGTATTCGATTTTGACCGCGCGCAGACGTCGGTGATTACATACTCTTTGGAAGCGGCCACGGAAGAGATGACAGTTTTGCAGTTTTGTATCGAAGTTATAGTCTCACAGTTCACACTCCATTTGGTGTGTAAACACACACCATAAACTTATTTATACTAGGGGTAATCATAGATGTATTATTACATCTATGGGGGTAATAGACGGACAATGGTGCGAGTGAGAAACTAGTCCTTACGGCAGAAGTTATGTGCGAGAAAGAGTTGGAAGAAAATGACAGCAGAACCCGATTTGACTTATTTAGCGTCTTTTATCATCTTGATGAAAAACGTCCATTCGATTATTTTGTGATTTTTATCGCGATCGCGTCGATTTGGCTCTTATAACTATATTAATCAATAAAAGTGTAGTGTTCTGTGTTGAATTGTAATGTTACTTACGACAATAAACCAAATAAACACTAATTTCACAGGTAAATAGGATTGTACAATTACCATTTTCATAGTTCATATTTTAGTTGAATATATTCCCAAATACACTAAGTGACACATTAATATCATACTATTTACCGTCTATTTTCTAAATAAAGGCTTATTTTTAAACTTTATGTGTTAGATAAAAAGATATTATATCCGTGAACTTGAGAAAATATGACGTAGAGGTTGATCAAAAATTATCGATATTATTATCGATACTCATGTCGATGGTTTCCAATATAACTTTGTTTGTCTTTGTGAACACTGATAGTTTTATTTAAAGCTGATTTTAACCGACATTTTTTAAATAGTAAATTATACCTACTTCAGTACCAATTTAACAATATTTTCAGGTTTCCTGTAAATCCAGTGATTAAGTTAAACTGGATAAAATTAATAAATAGAATAAACTGGGAGCTTCGCCAAAACTCTGTGGTGTGCAGCAAATATTTCAAGCAAAACTGCAAAGAAACCTTGAGAAATTATTTAAATAAAATTGTTCTCTTCAGAGGACAATAATTAATGTGTACCTAAATGTTCAATGGGTTTGGGAAAGGTATTTTTATTTATTTATTTTTGAAATATATACATTTTAACTTAAAATATGTCATAATTTTTTTTCCGTAGCCCTTCAAAATACTTCACAATGAATTTTTAAAGATTCGTAAAAATGACCACCAAGTTATTTAAATTTTTGCATGCACAATGCAGTTTTTATTATTGAAAAATTGAAAATGAAGTATTTAGAAAAAATCGACCCATCTCACAACCAGCTTCGATGGGACTCGAACCCACGACCTTTCGCTATCCGGGCGACTGCTCTAACCACTGAGCTACGGACTCGTTGATCGTTGTATTCGTCGTTGTCGTTAACGACTCCGTAGCTCAGTGGTTCATCGGAGCTGGTTGTGAGACGGGTCGATTTTTTCTAAATACTTCTGGGCGGTCAAAAAAGGAGATTTTAGGGGGCTAACCTGGTTCGACGTTGCTCCCGCGTGCTGGTTGTAGAGGACGCGCGTCTCTCTTCTTATTTGACTTTCCACACCAAAAGTTCGTGATCACAATGGTCAATTCAGTTAACCATTGCGATCACTTGGAAGATGTTACTACTTGACCGATATGATGAGGAACAGGAGAGCTCGACTCAAACACTGTCGCGTGGGCAGGCTGGGTCGGAAGTGGCGAATATGGCCGACACGACACGGCGAGATGTTGGTTTACCCCCATAGGATCAAAGGATAAAAATGATGTGAGGGTAGAAGTTGGGTTAGGGATGTAGCATCGGTACAAGTCTAACTCGATTGATAGTGAAGTGAAAATTATTGAATATGACATGATAAGTCTAAATCTACCAACTTCATTTTCATTTTTTCACGTGCTAGTGTTTTCGTGACAGCCACAATGCGTGCTTGAATAATACAATATTGTATAGTCTTATACAATATTGTATAATTCAAGAAAATTATCAACATGTCTTCACAAAGTAGGTACCTAAGGTATTTAAATACTGTATTGTGCCTCTATGTACGAATACTTCGATCAAAACGCAGAATAAAAATATTTATTCGTAAAAAATCGAAAAATTTGGTGCAATGCGATGAAAAGGGACTCCAAAAACTCCAGAACTAGTTTTATTAAAAAACAAGATTTCAACCAGTGCAGCTGTGCGACTAGGTAAGTATGACCGGCCGGTGCGGTATACGGGCGGTCGGGAGGAATGACGTCGAACGTGGTAAAAGCCGATTGCTAGCGACGAACAACCGAGGCAATAGTGTTTTAAGCAAATTAATTTTTACAATAACTTTGTAATTACTTATCGTATTGAAGTGAAATGACCATTATTATTGAAAAATGGAAAATGAAATGTTTAGAAAAATCTAAATCTCAAAAAAAAAATCTATTTTCCATTTTTAATAATAAAAATTGCATTGTGAATGCAAAAAAGTAAAAATTTAAATAACATGAACTTTATTTTTATTTTCCCATGTCCATTGAAGTATACTTCATATCATATGAATTATTAAACCTTGTTTGTGTTTTATTTACATTATTGTTATCGACAACCTAAAATGGGCTTGAGGGCAGCTCTAAAACTCACGCACACGTTTACAAATTACACACACTAGCTCATGTCATTTTCGGTCTCACAACCAAGCGAACTCTGTCCGTCTATTACTAGAGTATAATAAGTTTATGACACACACATAAGCAAATTACAAAGGCATATAAACACAGACACACACATAGGCATAGTATACATAATTATTTATTTATAAGGAAACTCAGTGTAAATGAAACATAGGTTAACACTGCACCCTTTATTAACAATAAAACAACAAATATGCATCACTAAAGGCATTAAAAATGTTCAAAGAAGTCTTTTTTCAAACACAGCACATCACCAAAGAATTCTATATAACACTCAACACAAACGAGTCTTTTTCTCAAAAAACGGTAGGTACTCCGAGCAACGAAACTATATAATTGCTAACGGAATTACGGATCTTTACGAAACAGAACATAGCAAATAACAAATTTAACAAACAAAAGTATAATTTAGATTATTTGACATTATTTTCCATAAGTACACTTTAATCTCTTTAAAGTTAATACCCTTCCATCAACTTTCAACAATATAGTATAGAAAAAAAGGATTTTTCTCTTCTTTTCTATACTGTGGGTGGGTGTATTAACTTGGAGCCATCTATCGTTGACTTTAGTGAACTATTTATGTGCAAAGTGTGCACCTACAGGGAGAACATAGCAACGTTCGCATTTTTTGGCTTCTCGTTTGAATGTATGAAGATTGCGCCCCCTGGTGGTCGGGTTAAAGTACTATGCTCCGTTTTGACGTGAAAGAAGGACAAACAAACAAACAAACACACTTTCACATTTATCATTACGACTCCGTAGCTCAGTGGTTAGAGCAGCCGCCCGGAAAGCGAAAGGTCGTGGGTTCGAGTCCCATCGGAGATGGTTGTGAGATGATGGTCGATTTTTTCTAAATACTTAATTTTCCATATTTCAATAATAAAAATTGGACTGTGAATGCAAAAAAGTAAAAATTTAAATAACTTTATAATTTATATTAATATTAATAATTAATTTAAGTGAAAGGTCGTGGGTTCGAGTCCCATCGGAGCTGGTTGTGAGATGAGGATCGATTTTGTCTAAATTCTTCATTTTGCATTTTTCAATAATAAAAATTGGATTGTGAATGCAAAAAAGTAAATATTTCGATAACTTTATAATTTATATTAATATTAATAATTAATAAATAATAATATGGATATCGTGCTAGACGGCGCAAGTTTGTAATTAATTTAACGCGAGGACAAAAAAGTATTTGAGTAATCTGGGGTTCGAACTTGGTTCTCTCGAGTCCTCAATATTGAATGGACACTACGCCGTTGGCGCTAGCCGAACTTCAAGAGGTATGACGAATTATTGGTATATAACAGAATAAAAACTATTACAAACTTATATTTGTACTTCATCTAATACAAGATCTTATACAGGATAAGTGCATAGGGAACGCAAATATAAGTTTGTCAACGCTTTATTTTAAAAAAATACTAGTTTCGGATTTTTTCCTTTGTATTCACCAGATTACCTGTCTGCATGCCAAATTTCAGCTTTCTAGGTCATCTGGAAGTGGGTTTTAGTTTTGATTATAGGTGAGTCAGTGATAAAAATAACGATTTTTGGACGTAAATATCTAAATAACTGTTTGAGGTGTGTATATAAAATTTGGAGCACATATTTATCTCGCTAGTCTCAATACATAAGCCAAATTTGACATGTTTCTGTGTAATAGTTTTTGAGTTATGAGGGGGTCAAAAGTGGCTCCAAATGGTTCGTGTTAAGATACACACGGTGCTGCTCGCCAGTTCTGTTTTCTTTTGAACTTGGCTGATACGCTGCCGCGTATCCAGATCAAGGTTATTTGCTTATTTTTACCATAGCAGCATGAAAGCGTATCAAAGCACAATGAGAGACTGTGTAAAATGTATACTCACATTCTTTTATTTGGAAACAGCGCGCATCGTATTTTCAGATTTGGAGAACAGTGTAAACTGAAGTAATTAAATTAAAAATATACCTATATATATATATATATATATATATTTCAGTTCCAGATAAAAAATTGCTTTATTAAAAAAAGCGTCAAACTCGATGGCGACTGATCGCAGCGTACCTAAGGCACTGTGAAAAAATGAGCTTTTTTTGGGAACGTAACATTATGTCTATTCTGATTATGATGAAAACAAAGATAACCTTAATCGATCGTTTGCAGATTTTCATCGTTATGAATTAAAATTGACCGAAATAATACTTCAGTTCTGTCAGGCAAAAATATAAAATTCGTACTTTTTTTTGTAAAACGTCGTCGTTTGTTCACAGCAGCAAATCAGACAATAAAGTCGATGGCGATGCATCGAAGCGTAAAGCTCCGAGTGGCGACTAATGACGGCCGGAGTCCGCCGTTTGTTGCTCGAACATAAAAATGTTAATTCCAGAGCCGGGACGACTAATGTCGTAAATAAAAAGCGCCACTCTGGACGTCGCGGCGACTTGGGTAAACACCGGTGGGTAACTGCCGCTGTCCAAGCTCGAAGTTTCGCTGATATTCGCTTGCACAAGATCTACGTGCACGCAACTGTACGTACTCACGGTCAGAATGGAGCTCAAGCCATTATAGCCGTAAAGTGGTTGACCGGAAAAAAAAAACAAGTTTTCCACTGTACATAAGTGAAAATTTGTGTTCCACGTGGGTCGTAAAGGAAAAATCTACTGTATTGCCTGTTCCTGGATATTATGGTTGCTCATAAAAATGACAGCTGTATCGAGGTTGTTATTCGGAATGGTAACGAACATTATTGAAAATTGCAATCCGTGGTTATATTACCGATACGGAAGTATCGTAGGTACTTGCCTATTGAAAAATAGTAAAGTCAAATATTCGACGGCAGAGAAGATGCAATCTGTTTAATTCAAAACGACACCAAATGTTATGGCAATCCTACTAAAATTATAAATGCGATAAGTAGTTTGTAAGAATTGTGAGTCTGGATGTATGGATGTCTGGATGTATGGATGTTTGTTACTCTTTCACGCAAAAATTACTGAACGGATCTGGGTGAAATTTGAAACAGAGATAGATTTTAGGCTGGAATAACACATAGAAGAAGTGGAACGGGAACCGCGCGGGTGAAACCGAGGGCAGCTGCTAGTATAGAAGTCATTTTGATATGAAGATGTAACTACACACTGCTTAGATACACAATGTTTGATGGTGCCTATCAAAAGAACTCATATTAATGGCAATAGGGCAGGCATTGCCAATATTTTCTACTATCTATCCTCAATGCGGAATCAACGCAGAAATAACGAAAAAATACGTAACTCAAAATAGTAGGTAGGTACCAAAAGCTTGATGTTACGTGACATCTCATCTTTTTATTGAAAATAACAAACTTTATCTATAAAGACGTAACGATATAACCTACATTAAAAACAAAAAAACATAATCTTGTTACGAGTATTTTTATTATTGAGGCATAAAACGACAATTTTATTCACCTTTAAAACGACATTTTGTTAATGATCTCTGCCTTTTATGGCAACTTATTTTGTTTCTTTGTTTTTAAACGTATTTTACTTATTATTCACATTGTAAGTATGAACAAATTGGTGTAGAGTAGGTTCTAGTATAAAGGTTGCTTCTTACATAGTGTTTTCTTTTTTTTATTTATTGCTTAAGAATATGTTACTTAAGGCGCTACTCGGAAAAATATGGACTTTTTGATTTAAGACTATATGACGGTTACAGTTGTTACAAATCTGGTAATAAGATATATATTTCTTCATACCTTTATCTAGAATCGTATAGTTTCAAAAACACGATTTTATGATTTTGCCTCGACACTTTTTCTTTTCGAAAAGACCTCTAATAAATACGAAAAGTGAAGATAATTCTTAAATGGGGTTACTTACACAATTGGAAATTGGTTTAATTTGTGGACACCAATAATATTGAGGATCGTATAGAAGCATTTTTTTTTAAATCGCTGAAGTTTTTTAATACGAAGTGATTTTGTGTTTTTTTTGCCTAATCTGCAAAATCGGTCTCGCTCCCGCGCGCGTCGTTTTCTCATTGCTATCTCGCTTCAGCACATTTTTTCTGAGTATCGCCTTAATTATCTTACTTAATATGGAATTTGTTATTTATAAAAGACATAAAACATCAAAATCGGAAGAATAGAAGCAAAAAATTCAAAATCTGTTTGAAAGAGTTAAAAATTGTAAAAAAAAACGCTCAACCTCTTCATTAGTTCTGTTTATAATGTTTTATTCATAGTTCAATTATAAAAAAACTTGGTGTTGACCAGTTAAAAGAGGACTTACCCAAAAGGTGAAAAAAGAAAAAGAGAATTAATAACTATTATGAAAAACTGGATTTTTACCATGTTTATATTCATTTGTTTTCGAGTTCCCGATATATCGGCGTAGTTGCACACGCCATGATGACGGAGTATGCGAGTGGATGGTATTAGGAGACGAATATGTCTACTCTCTTTCTTGAAAATAAAGAAATCTAATTCTCAGGAAATTTATCAAAGTCTTATTGTGCCCGAAAAGTGCATATCTCCGTAACTATCTGTCCTAGAAACAAAATTTAATTCTCTACAACATTGTGAAATTTGTGAAGAATCTATTCTTATTAAATAAGGTATATATTAAAATAAGGTTTCAAAGTGCTACGACTCTGGGCCCATTTTGCACCTTGTTCTTTAAAAGTTTGACAAATTTCTGAAAAATATTTTTTTTTTAAGTGCATATCTCCGTAATCCGTTTCGATCTATCCTAGAAACAAAAGTTTCAACGTTAATTACAGGAAATTTACCTTATTTTCTGGTTCAAATGCACCTAAACGAAGATATAAGCGAAAATCTGAAGAAACTGCCGATTTTTTCAATATGGCGGCGGGGGCGGAGAGCGAGGAATTGTGCATTTTGCATTTTAAATACTCATTAAGCATTCTAGACAAAAATATCAAAAATTCAAAAATAGGTACCAGACCACAATTGTAAGATAAACCCCCTCTATTTACTGGACTTACGTACCTATACGATGCGGACATTCGTGTCACTTGAATAGCAGAAGTCTTTCGCACAAGTGCTGAAGAAATTCAATTATGGTAGGTACTTAATTACCTCTACTTTTGATTATCAGTTGCTACTAATTTCACAGCTGTTGGTATTAAAACAATAAAAATAGGTTATCTATATAAAAACAAAAAAGAAAGCAGTTCCATTTTTCAATAAGACAACAGTATAAACCTAAGAAACAAAAACAGGTTTTAAGTCAGCCTAAAGAAGGAGAATAGTTCCATTTTCAAAAGTGATTTCCTAAAAGAGCACTCCAATAGGAATATCACTTATCGCCAGGTGCATCTATCTCTGCCAGTCGGACAGCGGTATTAGGGGCCGGACATGTTCACGGTGCGGACATCGTGTCACTTGAATGGCTGAAGACTTTCGTACAAGTGCTGCAGTAATTGTAACGTACTTGATGCAAATAAGGCCTACGATTTAATAATGCCTATGTGCTAGAAAATAAATCAAATCAAATAAATAAATCCAACAGGGAAAATACTTCATGGACACGTACGTATACAAACGCCCTAGTGCACTCGGGCGGGTGCGCGAGTGCACTAGCGTCCTGTTACGCGTTACCAATCTAAAGAAAAAGGAATGAAATAAAAAGTATTTTAATATGGCCTACAAATGGCTATACAAATGTTTGAGACTGAGTGAGATTATTTTAATTATTAGTTTTTTGCATTCACAATGCAATTTTTATAATAGAAAAATGGAAAATGAAGTATTTAGAAAAAATCGACCCGTCTCACAACTAGCTCCGATGGGACTCGAACCCACGACCTTTCGCTTTCCGGGCGACTGCTCTAACCACTGAGCTACGGAGTCGTTACGAGAAGCGTCGAATTTATCCAATACTTCTTACACGCTGTATAGTCAGCGTTAATTTCATCAATGTGGAGATATTACTACCCTCACACGCGAAAGAAATACCTTTCCAGGTATTTGGCAATCGCTAAAGATGAAATTACTATTGCAAGTTATTTTAATTTTTAGTTTTTTGCATTCACAATGCAATTTTTATAATAGAAAAATGGAAAATGAAGTATTTAGAAAAAATCGACCCGTCTCACAACTAGCTCTCGTAACGACTCCGTAGCTCAGTGGTTAGAGCAGTCGCCCGGAAAGCGAAAGGTCGTGGGTTCGAGTCCCATCGGAGCTAGTTGTGAGACGGGTCGATTTTTTCTAAATACTTCATTTTCCATTTTTCTACTGAGTGAGATCTTAATTTTTTTAAGAATTTCTATATAGAATTCTTGACTTTTTTATAATCAATATTTAATTTCATTGATAATGTTTTTGTTTGTTTAGTTTTGTTTCATATTTAAAGGTAATTTTTACTTTGAAATTTGTATAGGCCTTAATAAATACTTATAGCCCATTTAATAAGGTCAAAATTTATGACTTCGGAATTCCATTATTTAGCTTAGATTTAGCTAGAAACTGTTTAATTTTTTCATAGATTCCTACAATTAAAGAATGAAAGAATCTAATTAACCATGTTTTTATAAGTAACCACTAATATTTATTGAATTATAATCATTTCAAATTAGGTAGGCCTTATTTGTATCAAGTACCTCATTTTACAATTTTTACAGCAGTATTAAAACAATAAAAAGATATTATACCTGTGGCTTTGTGTGGCTAAGTGGACTGGACAATGTGTTAAATGGTTAAAATATTCGTAATTTAAGTTAACATGCCTGTACCCCGAGTGTAAGTTTTTATGTCAAGCAAACGCAAACTATTTCGAATGCGTAACTATATAAGCGCGCTACTCGCCGCTAGAGGCGCTAATACCGTTTTCATACAAATTGACATAAATACGCATTCGAAATAGTTTGCGTTTTTTGACATAAAAACTTACACTACGGACACAGATAACAAAAACTCCTTTGATAAAAAAAGAATTAAATAATACATGACATGTCTATAAAAAGTTGATAATAATCTAAAGAGGAATATAGCTTCGTTCTTTAAATAAGACACCAGTACCTTAATATTAGGAAACAAAGAGAGGTTAAACCATAAACTTAATATAACTCTAGTATAAATAAGTTTATGGGTTAAACATCCGACAATAAATAATAATTTCTTCTAATGATAACAAACAATCTCTAGCATTCGGACAGCGATATTAGGGGGCTGAAAACTTAACCTGTCTAAAAAAGTGTACTGTACAGTTTATTAAAGAAATTCTCTTACCTTTGTTACTTTAGATATAAACAAAGTACATTTTTTTTAAATGGCACCTAAAGGTGTTCCTACGCCTTATTTATGTAAGGGTATAAATCATTGTGTAACACAATAACATTCTTTAACATTTTACTACATACAGAAATAATTTGAAGCAACTTTGACAATCTCTTTATATTCCCAAACTTACAAAAATGTAAAACATTGTATAGAACAACAACAACAATGTGTGGAAGTGAACTAAATTTCGATGTTTTTCCGCTGCGGGGACATGGGGAACTGTTAATTCTTATTTGAGATTTTTAAGGGAAACGGCCCAGTATCCGTTAAATTCCAAACGTTGCTAAGTTTGCAGATCGGCTATAATAATATTATCAGGCGTACATAATTGAATTTGAGTATTTTTAATAGCTTATTTATTCAAGTTTTTTCCCACCAGCAGGAAGCTGATTCCTCCAAAGACCGCGGCAATGCTGCTGACTCTTTAACTGGCGGCAATGGAGCAGGGGATCACTTATGCAGACGAAATGATGAAGGCGAGAGCCGGAATCGCCCTTATGAATGGCTGTCAGACGGGCTCAGCATGCGGGACTCACGATAGGGAGCGAAAGTTGTCAGATTCCGGGATGACAAGGGCAAAAAGGCGGACGCACTCACTGCCAAACTTTGGCAGGTATAGTGGGCGAGCTGGGTGCCTACCATCAACTCTTATTGCGGTTTTGTTTAGAACCTTAACTGATCTGCTTCGCTTATTCGTACTACGATAGCATAATATCAATGACAGCGATTCAGTGATCATTCAATCACATTTCACAGCCGCTAAGCTGTCATGAACTCTTATTTTACTTATAACTCGGCCAAGCTAACATGACAACTGCAGGTTATACCCGTCCCTCTCACTCTCCGGGCATGACAGAATCGAGTGAACGAGACGGGTAGAAGAAATAAGGACACAAATCGTTCGGTCATTCACATTTAGCAATTCATTTGCGATCCAGTTTTTAGAAGGTCATAGTACGAAAGAAAGCAATTTATTTTAGGAACCTATTCTGCATCGCGTTATTTTTTAATCACTGTCTTAAAGTTGATGGTAGGCACCCTGATCGAGGTCGGAAGGACGGAGAAGACGGCTGACTATGAGATCTCCGGGCTCGCTGACACAGTCCGAACTGAGGATGTGCTGAAGCTGAAGGTGGGGGTTACCTTGCTATCACTGGGCGTGAGCTTAAGCTCATAAAGACTATGAGTGTACGACGCCATGCCAGTGGCAACCGTTCCATACGCCTTAGGTGCCCGGTCGCCGTGGCGAGAAAGATTTGTAATAAGAGAAATAGTGAGTAGATGATCTGCAATAAAGACTGCATGTGCAGTGAGCATGTTTGTCTGAAAATAAAGCAACTTGCCCGTTTTTTCTGTAAACGAGTGCATAAATATTTTATTTATTTGTAATGAAAATCTTAAAAACTACTGGAACAGGATTTTAAAAATTGTTTCACCATTAGAAAGCTACATTCTTCCTGCGTGACAGAGGCTATTATTTTACAGGTACTGATGTTTCCTCGGGAACGGGTAAAACCGCGCGGAGCCCCTAGTGTTTAGACTTTAGACTTTTTCATCGCATCGTGTACCTATGTCAATAAACGAGTAAGTGCAAAAACTTTATTTTAGTCGTAATTAAGGCATTAGTTTTTATTGCGGCAATTTATCAAGCTTATTTGAAATTTATAAAGGGTCCGCGACGCAGGGTGCGGTGTTAATCTTATAAATTATGAAAAACAAGGAGGAAGCAATAAATTCCTGTTCAAGCTTGCCACCCGACACTCACATTCAAAGAGATACGGACTCGTATTTTTGACTAGGGTTTTTTGTATGTATCCCTACTTCTTACTAACATTTTATATGTGAAAATTTAGATGTTTGTTACTCAATCACGGCAAAATTGCAGGCACACAGGCATTGCACGTTTCTAGGTGAAATTTGGTACAGAAAAAGATTATGGTATATAATACACATAGCACATAGGCTACTTTGTACCTCCGGAAAAAGCCTCATTCTTATTAAACCAAGTTTTAATAAGTTTTTTTGTAAAAACTTACGTAACTACGTTTTTGTGACAAGCTTTTTTGTTGACTGTACTTTAATATTGTATTGTCATCCAATCCAAACCTGTATGCAAAGAGAATTTATCTACTTTTAAAGGTACATCTTCCAAAATTAAAAATATGAAATAGTTTTTGTATATAACACAAAATGTGCGAGAGGTGCCAAATGCCCCAGTTTTGACCACTTATTGATAGCCAATTTTTTGCAAGAATAG
Source organism: Crambus lathoniellus (assembly GCA_949710035.1). NCBI lineage: Eukaryota > Metazoa > Arthropoda > Insecta > Lepidoptera > Crambidae > Crambus > Crambus lathoniellus. The sequence continues at coordinate 16,627,097 of OX453297.1, forward strand.
CGTTAAATCAAACCCAGGTTAAATCAATATATTCTAATTGGCTAGAAACCAATTAATTGCAAATCAATAATTTCAATGAAAAAACAAAGGATTATAATAAGTTTTATCCATATAAAAAAAATCATACAAAAAAACATTGAAATAGGAAATGGCGTTTGTTAAAAAAAATCGTGTGACAAGGAATTCTTAAGATTGTTATTATTACCTTAAATACCTTATTTTAATTGCCTTGCATTGCCTTTGTGCAAAAATGACGAAAACTTATTTGGAAAACTTTTATAGCGAAAACTCTTCGATCATATAAAGCGAAAACTAGGTAAAACCGGGGCAGTAGCCAAAACCGGGCTTCTGCCCTACTTAGTAGCAAAGTGTCATACTTACAAATTCTTGATTCGCTGCGAAAGCGGTACTTATTACCGCTTTCGTCACAATGACAAAAATAAAGCAATTTTTTGTGACAAACTGCAAAATAATCCCTCATAGTCAAAGTCATGAACGGTCGCTTGTATTTCTCAAATACTTAAATGTAATATCAACACTTCGTCATTTTTGGTAATTACTTTCCTATTCCATCGGAATGTTCAAATAAAGCCGAAGAGGATTCTTTGACCTTGCTCGAACGCCACAAAAGCTTTTAGCGAAAAGAAACAGCATAAAATTTTCATAAGTTATGTACAGCCGGAACTCTTTCGCAGGATTACTTTTTGCAAGATTACTTTTTAACAGACAAAATTTTGTTTAACAATGAATATTGAAATAATACCACTTTATATTAGTAACTAGCTTTCCGCCCGCGGCTTCGCGCGCGTGTACTACACGACATTATCCTTAGTGAATGTGATATTTTTCCGGGATAAACTACATCACTGTCCAGCTCCCAATCTACCCCCGTACCAAAAATCACATTGATCCGTCGATCCGTTTTGACGTGAAAGACGGACAAACAAATAATACCTACTACTGGTTTTCCCGTGGGAATATGATACTTTCCTGTGGTAAAAAGTAAAAGTAGCCTATTATAATCCTTCCCAGGGTCTCGAATAATATACTTAAATAGGTACCAATTTCTGGCCGCAAATTAGCTCGCGCTTAAAATGATTTTAGTATGGGAATGAGATTTTTCCCGCGGTAAAAAGTGTTAAGTATGTCTTTCCCAGGGCCTTAAACTGTGTCTATTCTAAATATAATCATTTCCATTAACTTAAACTATCACCTTAAATACCAATTCCATTCCACAGCTATTCCACTGCTAAAACTTATTTTACCATGGGTACTTTTTACCATTTTACCACTTCATCCTTATTCCCGCGGTAAAAAGTTCTTCCTAAGGTCACAAAATATCTCCATTCCAAATTTCATCTGAATCGGTTCAGCCGTTTTGACGTAAAAACAGAACATACAGACAGACAGACAAACAAACATAAATTTTCGCATAATTATAATAATATTAGGGATAGTAGAAATATGAATATGATTGGCCGGCCGCGACTACGGTCCGTCCGTGAGTAATTTGTGGTCGTCCAAATCAAAAAGGACCTTGTGGTGCTCGGCACTTACGCCCTTATTGCTGTTGTTCGAATACAAAACAAATGACAATAAAGTTAGACGTATGTGCCGGCCGCAATAAGGTCCCTTTTGATTTGGACGACCACATTTAATTACATAAGTAGGTAGATAGGCGTTCTCTAAGGTCTCATCAGTACCATCATCAATCCATGATGGATAAGGAGAATGGACCATGACCTTCCACACGGGCCCATTGCAGTTATGGGGTATTAACCAATCCAAATGCAGCCAGAACCATCGGCTTATCGTGTCTTCCGAAGCACCATAATTTATTGAACAGCCATCCCGTGAAAGACCACTGCGAAAGTTACATCTCTCCTCAGCGATCGCAGGCCGAGCACGCTACCTATACTTTATACCAAACATGAAAGTCAGATCAGTGGTTTCTTCTTATGCCTATAAGAAGGTTACGATACCTAGACAAACAGTAGCTACTTTCGTATGAATAATATGGTATAGTACTTTTTAATGTGGCATAGGTTCTAACTACTCTTTGGTGGCAATGAGGTACAGTGTGACAACGTTTTCTGTTCCGGTGGCCAAAACTGGAACTAACGTGTTTTGTTCATAAAGTTATTTTAATGTCAAGTTGCACAGTTGCACTGTCCAACCAGCGCTGCTGTCATCGGGAAAAAAAAGATTGCCGATCTATACGTCGCACTGTAAAAACCATAGATGTAAAAACGGATTGAGTTTTCAAACATGTGTCAAAACAAAATGAAATTAAAAATCAAAAGCACTAAGGAGTATCGATATCAACTCAAAGATATTATAATATAACAAGATTGCGCACTCATGAGTTACAGCCGAGCCGAGCGAGATAGCCCTATTATGGTGTGCCTCCCTCTCTAATGAGAGAGACGTGAGTGACTACACGATTTGGTTTTTTCGAGGACAATTTATAGTTAACCAGACTTGGCTCACGTAGGATTCGAACACCACGCTTCCTAGGGAGCTCTTGTAGCTAAAACAAACATACATTTAAACATCCGAACTCACTTTCTATTTATAATATTAGTTAAGATAAGGACTCCGCGAGGCAAAGTATAGAGGGTACTTTGCATCACTTATGAGTTATGAGGCAATAATGTGACAACCAACACATACACATATGCTTTATAAGCATACTTACTTTTGAACCGACTTCAAAAAAGGAGGTTGTCAGTTTGACCTGTATGTACTAATATGAAATTGTATGTCTGTATTTCTGATAGGCGTATTTTGCTAAAATGAACAGAAATAAAAAGTCCACGTACAGTAATAAAAATCTGTTTATTAGTTAGACTATACGTTGCTAAACAAAATTGTCTTGCGAATCTTTTGACGCATGGAGGCTTTGTGTTCAATTAATTTTTAAAGATTCGTTTTTTTTCGTACCTACTTTTACTAACCTTAAATTAAAATACAGATGTTATAATACATTTAATAAGTTCTGTTTCATGCCTATTTTCTGATAAAGTTCTTCTTCTTTTTCTTCTTCTGCTGATTATTGTGTAATTTTTTCAGGTATGACGTTAAGCCAACCTTTTTTAATTTCTTCATCTTTAGGAAATCTGAAACAATGAAAATTTATGTTTGGGTTAAGTAAGAAAGTAAATTCCAGTCTATAGATTACAAACGAAATGGACACCCTACTAAACGCAAGAATAAAACTTTGGCTAAATACTTACCTATGAAAAGATACACCGCTACGTTTATATGATTCGCTTTTGCATCCTTTCACACATCAAGTGAGAACCATTTTTATTGATTTAAACGTAATTTTAAAATGATAATTTTGATCCACACACTAACTTTACACACATAAATTAATTTGCCGTCGCCATATTGATGATGTTTTTATTTTTATTAAAATTGTCCAGACGCAAAGTGTTGCATATTTATTATAATTAAAACTACCATAACACCGACTCTTACATTAAACAAGTCGTTTTTCAAGGTTATAAATAATATAAATGATATGGACTTTATTATTATCAGCTTAACATTCCTTTTAATTAATTAATATTTTGAAAATTCTCGAGAACAGGAAATATGAATTTGAATTAAGTTCTACTGCAACCAAAAATATTTAATGGTGGCAGCCCAGTAGACAAGGATGCAATCCTATTTAGGAGCCTCTCGCTCGGCTCGTTTTTCCTAAAAATAAACCTTATTGTAACTGCATAGAATCGAATTGACATTGCTTTTATTTTCATAGTGCACAATCTTGTTATATTATAATATCTTTGTATCAACTTCGATGCAAATCACCCCCAAAATATTTTTCTATCCCTTTTTAACCCTGTTAGGCAATGAGTTTCAATGAAATATGAAACATATCTTCGATTATTTCTGTTAAAGAATGTTTAAGCAAAATTTGAAGAAGATTGGACAAAGGAATCACGTTGTCCCATACAAACTTTACCCCCGTTTTTCACCCCCTTAGGGGTAGAATTTCGAAAAATCCTTTCTTATCGGATGCCTACATCATACAAGGAACACACCCTCCAAGTTTCAGTTCTCTACTATTAGCGGCTTAGGCTGTGCGTTTATCCGTCAGTGATTCAGGACAAAGGATTTTATATGTATAGATTTTCAGTTGAGTTTTTTAAAGATTTTTAGTTTTTTCTGACGTTTTCGGCACCTTTTAGGTGCCGGCCGGCCGTGGTCACGGAAACTACTCAAATGTACCCACACTTATTGTCTGTATTTTTATTTTTTCGTTCGGAAACGGGACACAGAATCTAAGGTCCGATTTCACCACTGATATTTAAACGTGATTAACGCTAAATGTGTTTAAAACATAGTTCTGTCTCTGTCACATTCAAACAGATGACAGCGATAGAACTATGTTTTAAACACGTTTAGCGTTAATCGCGTTTAAATATCACTGGTGAAATCGGGCCTAAGATGTTTTAAAGGTTTAACATTTAAACATACAAACATACATGTCAAACTGAGAACCTCCTTTTTTAATTCGGTCAAGAATCAATCGCAATGGGGATGAAAACTAACTTTTATAAATTTACTAGCTGACCCAGCGCGACTTCGTTCCCGTGGCCCTACCCCCTACTCCACCCTAACCTACCCGTACTCGAACCCTACCCTACCCCTACCCTACCCTACCTACCCCTACTCTACCCCTACCCTACCCCTACCCCTACCCTACCCCTACCCTACCTTACCCCTATATCCTTCCTTGGACTTCCACGAACATTTCAAGATCAAAATTAGCCAAATCGGTCCAGCCGTTCACGCGTGATGCCGTGACCAAGGGAAATAGGGATTCATTTTTATATATATAGACTAGCTGACCCAGCGCGACTTCGTTCCCGTGGCCCTACCCCCTACTCCACCCTACCCTACCCCACCCCTACCCTACCCCTACCCTACCCCTACCTACCCCTACCCTACACCTACCCCTACCCCTACTCTACCCCTACCCCTACCCTACCCTACCCTACCCCTACCCTACTCCTACCCTACCCCTACCCTACCCTACCCTACCCTACCCTACCCCTACCCTACCCCTACCCTACCCCTACCCTACCCCTACCCTACCCCTACCCTACCCCTACCCTACCCCTACCCTACCCCTACCCTACCCCTACCCTACCCCTACCCTACCCCTACCCTACCCCTACCCTACCCCTACCCTACCCCTACCCTACCCCTACCCTACCCCTACCCTACCCCTACCCTACCCCTACCCTACCCCTACCCTACCCCTACCCTACCCCTACCCTACCCCTACCCTACCCCTACCCTACCCCTACCCTACCCCTACCCTACCCCTACCCTACCCCTACCCTACCCCTACCCTACCCCTACCCTACCCCTACCCTACCCCTACCCTACCCCTACCCCTACCCTACCCCTACCCTACCCCTACCCTACCCTAACCCTACCCTACCCCTACTCTACCCCTACCCTACACCTACCCCTACCCCTACTCTACCCCTACCCTACTTCTACTCTACCCCTACTTACCCCTCCTTCCCCTATTTTCTCACCGCTAAAACCTTCCTTGGACTTCCACGAACATTTCAAGACCAAAATTAGCCAAATCGGTCCAGCCGTTCACGCGTGATGCCGTGACCAAGGGAAATAGGGATTCATTTTTATATATATACTAGCTGACCCAGCGCGACTTCGTTCCCGAGGCTCTACCCCCTACTCCACCCTACCCTACCCGTACTCTACCCCTACCCTACCCCTACCCTACCCCTACCCTACCCTACCCTACCCCTACCCTACCCCTACCCTACCCCTACTCTACCCCTACCCTACCCCTACGCTACACCTACCGTACACCTACCCTACCCCTACCCCTACCCCTACCCTACCCCTACCCTACCCCTACTCTACCCCTACCCAACCCTACCCTACCCCTACCCCTACCCTACCCCTACCTCTACCCTACCCTACCCTACCCCTACCCTACCCCTACCCCTACCCTACTCTACCCCTACCCAACCCCTATATCCTTCCTTGGACTTCCACGAAAATTTCAAGACCAAAATTAGCCAAATCGGTCCAGCCGTTCACGCGTGATGTCGTGACCAAGGGAAATAGGGATTCATTTTTATATATATAGATAATATAGATTATTATTTAACGACAGAGTGCGTAGGTATGTGTCAACTGTCATTTATTTCTTATTTACAAATTATTTTGACTTATTTTAAAATTGATTTGAATTAAAATTATACACTTCAAAAATCAAACCAATTGGCCAGATTTTCTGCTGTGTTCAAAATCCAGAAATCTTTAACCAATCATGGTGACAAACGAAATATATTATGTAGCTTACTTCCGCAAAAAACACAACATGCAAGATATCCCGCAAAAAACTGCGCACCACGAAAATACCAGTGCACAATACCTGCATTTAGCAAGACAGCAATACCTTGCACTTTCACCGATTAGACTACTCTACACGTGTTCTATCGTCAGGAGATAGTTCATGCGAAAAGCAACGCCAAAAATACCGGGCGGTGCATCTTGCATGTTGTGTTTTTTGCGGAAGTAAGCTACATAACATATTTCATTTTTCACAATGGTTAAAGACTTCCGCTAAGGTACGCCTGATTCAATCAAAAACTTTGATTAGATTATACAATTTGACACCGACTTCAAACAGATCAGTAAGTTCCAAGATTAGTTAGAAAAAGTCGAGCATTTTCGTCCTATGAATTAACACCCGAATTCACGAACGCAAATCAAATTTGGGAGCGTCTCAAACATCATGGCATCTCTTTCAAACGTTTGACATTTAAAGCGACAGGGCAATGCTTGAGACGCTCCCAAAGTTAAGTAGCGTTCGAGTACTCGGGCATAAATGATTCAATTTATTTTTCATTTTTACGTGTTTTGGGAAGTGAGTTTTTGTTTGCAGTTTTTTGTTTTGAAGGCAGTTTTTTTTTATCTGTTAATTTTTCCAATTTTGTGTAAGAAATCTACCTTGAAACAACATAATGAGTAAGTGTACCGTAAAGTGCAACGATATAACTGTGTCCAATGGTTGTCCATATCTAAATAAGAACACCATGACAAGCTCCGCCTTATAACTCTTAACTGTTATGCAGTTTAACCTTGCGCTGGATTCCACCATCAGCTTACCTAAATTACTTAAAAGAATACAACTAAAGGTCTATTCGTGCATGTGGTACTTAAAAAACATGCTCTTACTCCTAAGCGTTAAGTTTAACATTAACATCATCAAATAACCATAAATATTACAACTACATTTTTTTACGTATTAATGATATTTAAAAAAACATCCACCAACTCCTAACCATTGAGGAGTTGTACCTTCCATCACAAGCTCATTATCATGAGATGATGCAAATATTTGAAAATGTAAAAAAAAATATAAAACACGTAAGAAAAACTATAAAACTACATCAGATCCTGACTTAGTTACAATGGAACCACTTCAGGAGTATACTCTTTCAAATGAAAAAGAATCATCGAAATTGGTTAATATTAGTTCGCGAAGATATTGAAGCGTAAAGGAGGAACTACCAGACGACAACAATGTGTTTTTTTCAGGATTCTGTAGAAACTTCTGGTCCGACTACTGTAATTTTTTTACGGGACCAAATTGAAACTTTGGTCTATCAGATAAAAAAGAATTATCAGAATCGGTTCACAATTGGCGGAGATATCGTAAAAAAAAATCAGACGATTTGAGAACCTCCTCCTTTTTTTGAAGACGGTTAAAAAATGAAAACATTAACACGGCCAAAGCCCTTCTTAAATAATTCGGTTAATTTTTTATCGAAAAAGTCATTAAATCGGTCAAGTTTTGGAGAAGAAATCAGGGGACTACAAGACGTTGATTTTGTGTACTATAATAGGTATTTTCGGTTCGAGCTGCAGTTGTCTCTATCGCGCCCTGCGGCGTCAGGCTTAACACTGCGTGACAGCAATAGATTTTACAAATAGGTAATTATTGTACCGAGTTTTCAGTTCTTTTCCTCAGTGTTTAAGCCTTATCTTTACCATTAGGGGTGATAAAAGCTAACTGTTTTTCTTGTCAGTTAAAAGATGTCCATAACAGGTGGTAGGTTAAAAAAATGTTGGACGATTCATAAGCATTAATTTTATTTAATCTATATGAATAAAAATTTATTGACTTTGACATTGACTATTGACTTTGTTGTACACTAAACCCTGACTAATTCGGTAATTTTATATTGATCATAGAGGCCTTACAAACACAGCGATAGGTTTAACCCTATCGCTGTGTTTATACTACGAAACGCTAGTATCAACATTGTTGATTCTAAAATTCGTATTAAATACTCAATGGCTTTTAAAACTCCATCAATGGTTGTTTTTTTTTCTAGAGTAGGTACATTATGTATGTTTTCATCTCAGTATACTTAACTACTTTCGTCAACTACCTACATAAGAGATGTATTCGTATAATACAATGAAGGTAAAGTTAAAATTAAAATGGCTCCCGACCGGACACGGAAATGCAGTCGTACCTATTTATTTAACGCGCTACATACATTCACAATCTACAATCTAACTTGGAAAACCAACTTCAATTGGATTTTCCTGTTTAGTGGGCACAGGTGAAACATTTCAAGAAAATTTTTCAATAACTGAAATACAAAATTGCTTTCCGCTAGCGTGAATGTCATTGCTCTCCTTATTTCTATGTAACAAGATGTTTTAAATTGAATTATTTTTTGATATGCTATTAGCTGAGAGAAACTTTATTGTAAGATTTCCATACTAAGTACCTACCTACTTAATTTATTATAGTTCGTTACAGTGACAGTAGTGATCACGCTAAGGTATCATTTATAATTATATTAAACCAGGCTGCTGCGCCCATGAGCCTGACATGCTTGTGTACGTTAGTAATATTATAGTATTCTTTGCTTGTGATTCGGACGGGCCACGAATTTGAAACGTTATGGCGAGACTATGACGACTGACTTGGTGACGTCACAAAGATAGTACCTAGCTCTCGTATAATTAGAAGGTTTGATGTCCTGAACTTTGAAAATATTCCAGATGGGTAAATTAAAATAAAATCTTGTTTCGTTTAGCTAATATTAAAAAAAAAACATTTAAAGAAATACAAAAAATCTGAAAAATACCCTATTATTAAACAGCTTGTGAAAACAAACAAAACATAAAACAGTGGGACTAGCCTTTTTAGGACGAATTTCGTAATACTACCTCTACCTCTATTTTTTGTCTGCCTATGGAAATCCCTTTTTTTCCGGCGGAAATGCCGTCGCATCCCCCTCCGTCTGGGCAGACGAAGGGGATATGTGGGGCTCGAACCCACTAAAAACCCCGGAGTCTCCCACACGCGGACGAAGTTTGCGGGTCTCGACGTGCAGCTTCTCCACCGATTTCCCCTCCTTCAGGCCGGCGGCCCTCTCCCTTAGCTATTCTTTCATCAGGGCGTTTGCCCCTTACCAGCGGCGGGTCACACCACCGGCTTCCCATCACGTGCCTGGCTGGTCTTCCACTCTCGACGCAGACCAGGCACATCGGTTCGGCCTTACCCCATGCACCTGAAGCAGCGCAGTGGAGGAGGGGCTAGAAGCTTTACGTGGGCGACACTCCACCCTACCCTTATTTTGCCTTCTTGGCATAAGCCCTTTGCCACGTCGATGGGGCATCTCAGCCGAAAAAACCGAGTGCCGTCTCTTGCTATCATCAAATCGGCCGCTTTTATTCTGCCCGTTTTGGCCGCAACCGCGGCAAACATTTCCTCTTTTGAGACGGTCTCATCCAGGCCAGATATCTGGACGCCGACCGTCAACTCCGGACGCCTCACGCCCGCTACGCGTTTTAGCACATCGCGGAGCCAGCCCGCAAGGGCATCGGCTTTATTGCCAGATGGGTCCTGCAGCTGCAGTACCCGCTCACCCGTCTGCGACTCTTTCATGCGGACGCCTTCTACTACGCCCACGTCGTCAAGTGAGACCCCAGCCATCGCCTTAGCCATGACATTGGCGTATTCAGCCCATTTATCAACGTTTTAATGTGTTGTCTTTTAATAAAATAATTTTACAAACATAATTTAATCCAATAACGAGAAAGAAAATAAAAAAATCTTTTGCTCACATTTTAAAACAAATTACGATCCGTTTAGGCATTCCAAAATCATTTTCGTGTTTCATTTGTTACAGCCTTGATTAGGCACTGTTTAATTTCCGATTTCTGAACGCGTGTAGACCTTATTCATCAATTTTGCGTTTACGCACCAGTAACCCCGTCAGCGGTGATTACTAATTTTCCCTTTCATGAATTTGCGAAAATTAATGCAGCTTTTGAAATACTCAAAACTGACGTACTCCTCAAGCCCTTTCCCGTTCGAACCCGCATTGAATGAGCGCGACCCTTGGATCCAATTTAACTCTTCCACAGATAGCGGGCCGAGTATTAATAATTTATGCCCACATAAATTACCAAAACATTTTCCTTTCCTTGGTACACAACAAACATTAATTCCATGAATACTTCCCGTAGTTAAGTGTTCTCATTTTGCATAGGTCCCTCGTTGTGGACCACGCTTGCCGCATCGCTCTTTTTTACATAATTAGATAAATGTTTTGTGGTTTTATACGATAATTTGTTTCGTTCCAAATAAGGGAAGGAGAGGTAGCTAGACAAATATGGAAAGGAAATATCTGCGTGAGCCTGCGGGGAAAAGCGTGTATAAGTCACATGAAATGTATGATATGTAAAATTGTTTTAATATTTGTTGTTTAGCCGGCGCGGACTGGAAAGACGTAGCGCAAGATAGAGACACATGGGCATCTTTGGAGGAGGCCTTTACCCAATCCGGGGTTCTTGCTGACTAAATTTTATCTACAAAAATAATATTATTCTTTTTTTACTAATTTATTATTCATTACTAATTATTACACTGACTAACAAATCTAATTTTAATCAAAATATATAACTAACCAATGAAATGAAATGTACTTGCAAACTTTGTAGAGCAGGAAATAAAAGGCTTATTTATTTATTTAAGTATTTATTTGTTGTTTAATATCGAATCTGTTAGGAAAAAGAAAACAAAAAGAAGAAGGAAAAGAATTATTCTATCTTGAATCATGTGCTTTTTTCTGATTTTCATATCATACCAATTGAAAAAGTTAGTCCTAGGCTGGCCGCACACGGGCCACCGACAACAACCACAAAACGCCGCCACAGACCTATTTCCTGTAGTTTTCATGAATATTATAATGAACTCGCCGCACATGGTTGACGTCGGTACTCGGTAGTCGTCACTTGTTTCTTCTTCTAACAGTAATTGAAGAACAAAACATTAAACTTACCTCGCAACTTGTCAAAAAGTATTTAAGATTTACTACGTATTAAGCAGAAAGCTGTTAAGTTGCACTGGCTAGGTGATGTGATCGTATATTTTATTGCGATGCCACCGGTTTTAAGGAGTTCAAGTATATAGGGCAGAAGCCCCGGCTTTGGCGACTGTACCGGTTTTGGCCACTTTTTGCTCTAAAAGTTTTCTAAACAACTTTTCGCTATTTTTGCTAAATAAGGCGATTAAAATAAGATATTTAAAGGTAATAATAACAACCGTTAGAATTTCATAAGTCATAAGTACGGTTTTTTTTAAACAATTTTTTTTTCAAATCCCATTTTCTGTTTTAAAAATGTTTTGTATGAAAATTTTAAGAAATTTGTTTTGGATGAAATACTTTATAAAGCTTGGTTTTTTTACAATTAAATTGTTATTTTGCAATTGATTGGTTTCTAGAGCATTAGAATATAATGATTTAACTTGGGTTTGGTTTTGATTTTTCGCTATAGGTACTTACAAAAGTTTAACTATCAATAAGTGGAAAAAAACCGGTACATTTGGTTCTCACACACACACATTTTGCGTTATATCCAAAAAACTTTAATACTTTTTTAAATTTGAAAAACGTACCTTTAAAGGTCGATAAATTAGCTATAATTTAAGATATAATTTGTCTCCTAAATTCCTAAGACCATTTAGTATTTAGTGCTTAAAAGTCAAAAAGTTATTAAAGTTGCCATAAAGGGTACCTCTGCCTTACCTAATTTTGTTACTTAAAAAGGAAGAAATAACAAAGGTTAAATCCAAAACCAAACCATAAGCGATGATCACTTATGCATAGCCGACGAACATTAAGATGTAAAGTAAAAATAGCAAAACATGTGCGGAACTCGTTTTTCCGTAAATAACAGATACAGTTTACTACAGAACCTTACGTCAGGTATGACACATGAATCATAATAACACTCGCACGACATGAGTAAGTAACGGACAAGCGTATTCTCAAGACCTTTTATAGAATTTGGTCAAGGGTACCACATAAAGCCTATTTTCGGCATTCATATTGTACAGCCTGCCAAGATTAACTTGTAAAGACTCAAGTTGTTCAGACTGGGCAACCTTCGCTTACCGATCCATTTTACAAGAATTAAGTGAAAATATACCTCAGAAAATTGGTTTGCTTCAACTTTCCTTTAATTAATTACCATAATTTACCTATAAGATTTCGTACTAATAAACAATGACATACTTATACAATTTTAAAAAAAAATAAAGTTTTATTTTAAAATAATCGCAAGTAGTATACTTACACTTATTTACTAGATTTAGTAAAGTTACGGTGCAGTATAGGATGAGCTGTTAATTTAAAGCATTGGTTGGTAAAGAAAACTTCTAAAGTTCTACGGCTGTCAGGATGACAAATGTGCTCTTCCATTACGCACTGGTCATAAAAATGAGAACCGTTGCAAAACACAAGGGGACTTCGGAAAATCGCAACAAAGCCACATTTCCCACACAGCTGGAGTATTACAGAAATTCCGTTAAAAAAACTTAATCGCACTATAAGAGACCATATGGCCGCGAACCATGTCCGAAGACATAAATGGGCACGTTGTCGTCACAGATGGAATGCCAGAGTGCCGGGGCAGCCTTGGGGGGGAGGGGGGCAGCTCCCGCGCAACCTGCTGCCTTCGATTCACTCGCCACAGTGAGTATTGCGCCTGCGCCGCGTCTATACACGATCGCGTGTCTCTTTCGCAACGAACTAACTCGAAAACAAACGAACAAGTGGTAAAAAGTGAGAGTGACAACATGTTTTAGTGATGTGCACTTGTTTATAAATAAGGTAATTATACGTTTTGTATGTCCAGCAAGTTTTGTGCCATATCTTTCTTACAAGGGCATTTACGATACATTCAACAACGCCTTCGATAGACAGCATTTTGTTATTTATCCCTAAGACAAACTCGTACCCTTGTTGCAACATATTGTAAGTTCATCGCTTTACATTGTGATACAGGTGCGAGAGTACTTTTTTTATGAATGGCTGATCGAATTACCGGTTCATTGCATAATCGGAGTTAAAGAGACCAGTGTGTCATTCGAGGCTCAATAAGTTTTTCAAGTACAAAAGTGACAAGGATTATGTGACGAGGTTCCAAATGACATCATAGCGCGATGTTAGCACTACGCCTACGCTACACGTGTTAAGTTATGGCGTGAAATAGCAACTGGTGATAAAATACAATTTTACGCAAAAAGAAATGGACAGCGTCCAGTAGGACTCAGAGCCAAACAGGTATCAGTGAAAACCCACCTAACAAGTTGAGAACTTGGGATAAAAGGAAAAAGGTTCCACCAAAGTCAAACCAAAATAAAAAAATACGGAGTAGAATTCATTGCATTGCCTTGGAAATTATGGCTTAGATTACAATACCATAAATAAAATAATTATATCATACAATGCAAATGCTATATGACCCCTATAGGAAAAATGCGAAAGTATAAAATTTCCTATACCTACTTACAAAATTGCATTGTGAATGGATAAAAAATAATTTAAAATCTCTAAATGACCCTTCTAAGATGCACTAGCTAACTGGATAAAAGCAATTTGTCTCCATCTGCTCAAATTCCCGAAAAACACTAAAAATATTCTCACAAGTTAATAACTTTTAAATGCTATATGATTACAGCTAAACAAATTGTACCTACCTACTTGACATTGTAATTCTAAGATTAGAGAATGCAGACAAAAAGTCTGTAAGAAACGCTTCAATGCAATCGCCCTGCATAACTGCATAATAGATGTTAAAATGACTGAGTGGCACGAAAAATTAAGAAATATTAATAAATTTATTACATAATTTTATAAATAAGTATTGTTATGGAAACTTAACAATGATAAACATATTACTTTTTTTGCATTCACAATGCAATTTTTATTATTGAAAATGAAATACGGAATGATGATGAGTCGTTTTTTTCTAATAAAAAAACGACTCATCTCAGTCAGTCGTTAACGACTCCGTAGCTCAGCAGTCAGAGCATTCGCCCGGGTTCGATTTCCGGCGGAGCTACTTGGAGGATGAGTCTAATATTTCATTTTCAAATGATAAACGTACTTAAATACTTTTTTGTGAATACACACTTATTTGACATCCAGATATATAGAACTGGGGGTCTATTTTTAAATTTCGCCACTCGCGTCGAGCGAGCGCTCGCTTAGTACCTGCTGCTGTAAACTGGGGAGCTACCGCGTAACGTTATGGGTATGAACTTCATACGTTTTTGGGAACTTTAGGTCAATTATAAAGAAAATAGCCGCTTTCAGTTTATTGTTTTGTGACGTCGGGTAAAACGATAACTAGCTAGCAACGTTCAACAGAACAAAGCAGCAAAAATCTATCAAAATAAGAAATTCAAATGACAGTTGAAGCCCATACCCATATCCATATTTCTTAGCCGCTAGCCCCCCTGTACTGCTGCTGTTGAAGTACAAAAATAAGTCCCCTGTTCATGCAGACAAATATTATACTTGTGCGGGGAATGAACCCGCAACCTCTACACAAAAGTCAGATTACCGTGCGACCTGTTTACGTCAGAATTCAAAGGTTTTTTTGTATTAAAATATTAAAAGTCAAAATTTATTCACTGAGACATAATAAAATATGTTCTTATAAATCGTCAACATTTTCCTACTGCACATCCATGGCATTTTTAACTGACAAGAAGAACAGGCGCAATAAACTTATCACTTTGCTATACACAACGGGGTAGCACTTAGCCTTCATCACACCTCATGTTACGTGGCGATAAGGCTGAAGGTGGAAGCGCACTGCTCTCGGAATCCTCAATCACTGAGGAATTGCCTATATTATCTATAACTGCCGGAACACAATTATGCTGAAAACATCATTGCTATGATGTCAATATACACATGTCAGACATAAATAAGATGTTGGTAGTTTACCAGGCGGACTAAGAACAAGTCCTGCCACCACCCAATGATAGTAAAACTTCATCTGCGTGGGTTATGGTTCGTATACGATCTCGTTTGGCACATCAGTCAGAAAATATTACATGGGAATAAGAGGTTATGCTGCAATTTGTACCTACCTAATAAATATTTTCGTAAAATTTTGTTAAACTCCGTCGAGTAGTTTTGCACAAAACCAAGACGAAACCGCAAAACCAAACGAACAAAACTATCATTGGATTTTACGTAAGTTATTAGGTTGGTACACATTATGTAGCAATCGTTGTTTACAAACAATTTTACATTGTAAGATCATTAAGTAAGTGGTTAATTATAAAATTCAATAACCAATATAATCCAACCAAACCTTGTGCATGTGCGATGTTTTAAACAATTTAGGAGTATATGGTTATTTATCTTGTTTTGTTAAAGAGCATTGCTCTTTCGGTCAGGGGCGACTTATTGTTAAGTCCAAACTGCGGTTCGATCAGTTACAATCATTATTAATTTGTTAAAATTAATCTTAACTGCAAAAAATATCAGCTTAGTTTTAGGCATGTTGCAAAATACTAGATTGTACAACAAGTGCATAAAACGTAAAACCCTCGAATTGACCATCCACCCTCGTCTACGGCTCGGGTAGATATATTACATCTCGGGTAAAATGGGTTTTATGTACAAGTTATACACTCTGCTTTTTACTTCGATTGTGAGGAAATTAATAGCAATATTGCAAAAAATAAAGAATAAAAGCTTCGCCATATTGGCGGCAAGACTTTTTTTATACGCGGCAGTGGCAGCAAAGTTACTTAGCATAGATCGTAGTTCATAATGCTCTTGGAATACTTATTTCTTAGAAAACTCATTAATATTGCCTAGTTTTATTAATTTAGTATTATAACATATTGAAGAAACAGAATGAAATAACTAGTTTATTTAACGAAGTTTAATTGCGTGTGTGACTGTTTACCTGACGACCTTTGTCTTAGAGTCTGAGACTTAGACGAAGATTTTACTTTATGCACTAGATCATAAAAAGCGATTTTATGCAGCCTATACCCAACATAAAGACGAACTTTATGAGATATAGAAAAAAACCACAATGGCGACGGGGTGGTCAGAAAGGAAAATTTCATCAAACCTTCCTGCAACTGATGAAGTTTTATTGTTTCCTACAAATAGAAATACTGAATTAATCTCCTTGTAATCTATGGCTAACAACTCAATTACTCACAATTCAAAACATAGATACCTAAAAGTTTAAAGCCGGATACATACTTCTATGTTGTGGTGTGTTGTGAAGCGCCACAAGCGATTGGACACGACAGATGGCGCTGCAACACAACAAACTGCATTAATGAGTTTCTAACCATACTACCTAAATGTATGATATCGATACCTTTACATAAGCTAATCTCTGGACCTACCAATCGATACTAATTAGTAGTTTATGTGACTGCCACATACGAGTGGGATTTTAAAAAACGAGCCGAAAATATAATATATATAAAAAGAATTTCACATATTATTATGTGAAATTCTTTTTGTAATAGATTTTCCTATTCTTAAAGTACCTATGTATGCCAAGCAAAATTCTATGTCACAGTACGATTGTAACTCCAAATTAACAATGCAATGTTCATTTTTTTGCATATTTATGTCCCTAGACTACCTAGTAATACCAAAGAATATATACACTAACGGTAATACTTAGGTACCTATATAATATTATGTATATGATGGTGGTGATTTCACGTGAAAATAATGCAATCGATTAATAATGGAAGTAAGTACTGCAACAAGAAAAACTAACCATGCAGCCTCTTAGAAGATTTTTGGACTTGATTTGAAATCCAGCACAACGCTGAATCGATTAGCTGACTCTAACTTGGGGTTATGTACTCGTACCTTCGTACAGATTTTCATTGTGAATGCAAAAATAATAATGTAAAATCATAAATGAAATTAAATATAAAATTTTCTTGGAAAATCACCTTCGCTGCATGTATAGGTGTGAGCTGTATAGATAGATACTTCTATATGGATGCGTCTCACATTATTGGAGCCAACGGACCGTGAACCGGTCGTTAGACGGCGCTAGTTAAAAATAAAATTATACCATTTTAGCACCCCCGTCTCCTATTGTACTCGTACGAGCATACTAAGCTAGCAATTTATTTGTGCAATATTTTGCCATTTGCCAGTTCAATTCCGGCTGAAATGTCTTTGTCATTTATGGGATTGTATTTTTGAGGAACATAAATTTATACCATATTTGCAATTGAAGTTTACGGTAACGGCATGTTTTAATTGGTAATGTACTCTAAGTAATTGATAAATATTCTAGACTTTGACTTTAAACAGCTCTCAACTCAACTTTTTAAATTGCTTTCAGAGTTGGTAGCTGAATAACTCACGGAGTTTATGCTTACGCTGGGAGCAGCAAACACTGCGTTACCGTGCTTTGGGTGTACGATCACGGCGATAAGCGTAGCAAGTTCCAAAGAAAGAACCAAACTTGACTCTGATCCATGGCAC
Source organism: Crambus lathoniellus (assembly GCA_949710035.1). NCBI lineage: Eukaryota > Metazoa > Arthropoda > Insecta > Lepidoptera > Crambidae > Crambus > Crambus lathoniellus. Next base: position 16,644,973 of record OX453297.1, read on the forward strand.
CCAATGCATGGCTACGTACCATATTTGCAATTGAAGTTTATCACGTTTTAGCCTCAAAGGCTAAAGAGTCGCAATAGTTTTTACAAGTGCGTCAAGCCTGTAACCACGCAGACCTTTTTAGCCAAAGTTAAACTGTCGGAAAACTATGCTACTCTTCCACACTCATATGTGCTCATCTAGGAAAAGCTCCCTCCTGGCCTTGAACTTCCCAGAACAGTATGGAGATCTTGAAATAGACTCCGTACCAAAGTTGGTCGAAGTAAAGACAACCGGTCCAGGGGCTTCACCAGTAACACAGATCTCGCGTGCAGGTGTGGTTTCACTCCACAGACCATGGCCCGCCTAATTGATTGCTCTGCATGCCCGGACACCTGCATACGAGAGGACCTCATGTTGGCTGCAGATAACGCAGTGAGAGTGGCACAGTTTGGGGCCAACAACATTTGATTTATTACTTGTCATTGACACGTAAGAAGATAAGATTTCTTCAACTAAATTATGTATTTTCAAAACATATGCATCATTGCTTAATATTTAAACCATCATATCGAATTGTACAGGTTTAGGATTGGTTCGCTGTGCAAGATGCGCAGCAAACGCATTCCGAGCAAACTTTTTTAAATAAGTTTCTTGTAAAAACTTCGTTTTATGACAAGCTTTTTTGTTGACTGTACTTAAATATTGTATTGTCATCCAAACCAAACCTGTGTACAAAGTTTCAGCTTAATCGGACACTGAAGTTGGTCAAATTTAGCTTGCAAGATTTGACCCGAACGGACATACATGCATACATACATACACTGCAAGTTAAATAAAAGCTTGTAATAAGATTAGATGTCCATGCGTACTAGTAGTACTGCTAGTTTTGAACGCAAGAGCGTCTTTCTTGAACATATATTTTTATATTGCTGGATATTGATAACTCATTACGGGTACCATGGTCAGACAATCCATAACTTACCGCAAAACATGACAATCTTTTAAACTAACTGCCGCAGTGGGCAATCGCTTGGAAATTCAATAAGTAGTAGGTTGCTTTCTTCGAGTCGAGCAAGTTACACATATCGCATCTAATAAACACCCGTTTGAGCGGTTATTCAGAGTAATAACATAACTGTTTATCGCAATCTTCAGCACCGTGACGGGACACAATAAATTCCTAACATTTCAAACTTTCATAGTTAATTATCACTACACACACAGTCTATTCAGTGGAGCAAAAGAACAAAACAAACAATCTTGAAGTGTCTTTTAATATAAAATGCAATAATAAAAATATGAAGCATTATTGAATAAATATTCAAACTAACTCCATGTTTAGTTATTACGGCAAGCGGGATGATTTTTTACCATGTTTTGTTTTGTAACATCCTCACATTGATGAAATAAACGCTGCGTAAAAAGTAATAGAAAATTTCGACGTTAGGTATCTTCAGCCGTCAGAACAGTTGCCCCACAGAAAATGGAAAGATTTAGTTGCCCGAATATCGAAAGATCGCCGGTTTGATTCCTCTCAGGAGCTAGTTAGGAATTAACTAGTTGATTAATAAAAATAGCATAGTAAATGCAAAAAGTAATGTTCTATTTGCAATCGACTGCTTGATTTTTCAGCACAGTTTAGTAACTTTAAAAATAAATTCACTACATTACAAAGAACATTAACATTTTATCTATAAATAAATAAATACCGTTTGATAAATCAACCTAGCTGTTAAACTATTAGTATACATTTCTAATCCCATGATTACGAGCACAATTATTGATGAAGCGTCATGATTCGAACATTATCCGCCCTGACTATCAAATCGCTATAATTATATATATTACTATATAGCTGTTATACTTACTTAAAATGTATGCTATATTGATTAAAATATAGCATAAATCTTAAGAGTAGTAGTAGGTATCGGTATGGTATATAGTTTCGTTTTTTGGTATGTTCATGATCTCTTAAGATAATTATTGACATGAATGCAAGAAATTAGAAAATAGACGTTAACACACGTAATTACAGTGTTGTTTTTGTAGTCCTTGGTAATGCTGCTCTAATCGAATATAATGTAAAGTCTTCATAATGTCTCAGATTTCATTTTTATCCAAATAAAGTTGCTTCAGTATTGCTAACCAAGGAACTTTAAAAAACTCAAAAAGGTGGGTGATCACGCACAATTGTGATGACCACATCTACTGTGTTCCACAGTTTATTGAAACGAAGGTCTCTCATGCAAAATTAAGTAAATTAAAACTAGTCCTACCTTACTAGAGAATAGTGTCCGTAATCCAGGGGGGCTGAACGTTGTCTCGCCGGCGCGCGCCGGGCAAAACGATCTCCACACAACCCCCGATGGGATACTCTTACAGCTAACACTCTTATACTACACAATGCCCTAATAGGCAGCTAAAACTTTCCCGGCGCTTTTCAAAGCGAACACACACGGGTTACAAGTCCGTACCCCGACCGGAGCCCTAGTAGGTGCAAAACGAAATCTCGGTCCCAATATGGGTAGGTAACTTGCGCGGCACGTCGCTACAGAAACACACGAACTTGTCTCACGGCTGCTTACGGCCAACTGGTCTGCACGCGGCCCGAGCGCATTGCGTGTCGCCCGTGACCTTGACAATGACAACGCACCGCTCGCAGCGCGGCGCGAACATCCCCCCGTCCCGGACAGTAGCAAACTGTCCGCCAACTCAATCTAAGGGCAGGCGAGAGAGGGTAGCGATCGCTCGCTTCAAAACAGAGTCCCCCACCAGGACCTCGGCAAACCTGGGCACACCATCCGACCCCGGATGAAGCTGAACAATGCGTCCTAAACGCCAGCGGAGGGGCGGCAGGTTTGGATCCTTTACCAACACGAGGTCTCCTGTCTTGGGTGGGGTCGTCCTATCCGACCACTTAACGCGTTGCTGCAAAATGTGCAAATACTCCAGATGCCAACGGCGCCAAAAACTCTGCGTAAGCTGCTGGAGCAATTCAAATCGCGAGAGCCGTCCGGAGGCCACTTCGGAATAAGGATATTCCGGCAAGGCGTTAAGCGGTCTGCCAATCAAAAAATGGCCCGGCGTAAGGGCCTCTAAATCATTCGCGTCCGAAGACAACGGACACAACGGACGCGAGTTGAGGACCGCCTCAACCTTACAAAATACGGTCGCGAGTTCCTCAAACGTGAGGACCGTCTCCCCAATAACGCGACGAAGGTGAGTTTTAGCGGCCTTTACAGTTGCTTCAAAAATCCCTCCCCAGTGGGGGCAGGATGGCGGGGAGTACTGCCATCGTACCCCTCTGCGAGAGAGTGTGGATCCGATCTCAAAATTATTCCTATCCAAAAATTCACAAACTTCCTTTAAATACCTATCGGTGCCCTTGAAATTGGTTCCACAATCGGACCTGATTAACGACGGCATTCCGCGGCGAGACACAAAACGATTCAACGTGGCTACAAAGGCTTCTGTGGTGAGGGCACTAACCACCTCCAGGTGGACCGCTTTAGTGGCCAAACAAACAAATACACACAAGTAAGCCTTTTCCGTTCTAGCATTACGAAGCCGCGATGTCTTAACGGTAAATGGCCCCGCAAAATCCGTTCCAACTCCTGAGAAGGGCATCGATTCGTTCACTCGATCGGCAGGCAAATCACCCATCTGGGGCTGCATCGTATCGGCGCGCAAACGATAACACGGGAGACAACGAAAAATAACGGATCGGATTATTCTCCGCGCTGACAAAATCCAGAACTCTCGTTGGAGGAGCGCGGTCAAAGCATTACAACCGGCATGAGCATTCTTTACATGTCGGTCTGTAATCAACAGTCTAACTAACGGTCCATCCTTGGGGAGCAACAAAGGGTGGCGTGATCCGTACGGCAGGTTGGCATGTCTGAGCCTACCTCCGACACGCAGCAATCCGGTACTGTCCAAGAAGGGATTCAACCGCACCAAGGGTCCCTTCAACTTGGGCTTACTTGAGCGCAGGGCTTTCAGCTCCGGTTCAAACTCTCGCTGTTGCGTCACTCGCAACCAATGCAACAGAGCGTCTTGCCGCTCTTGTGGGGCGAGGACCGGAGACAACAATTTCTCCTGAGGCTGGCGACAATTTCGCACAAAGCGCCTCATCCAAGCAGTCACGCCGAGCAACTTATCAAGAGAACTGTAGCGGTCTAACAAAAACTCCATCTGCGGAGCCGCCACCGTCTCCACGGCGTGAACACGCATGCCTAGGTCTGGGACTCTGGCCACAGCCGGGGTGGCAGGCCATGAGCGCTCAGGCCGTAACAACCATGATGGACTCCACCATAGGTGGTGGTCCACTAACTCAGGCGCCTCGCAGCCGCGGGAGGCACAATCTGCGGGGTTCAATTCGCCCGGTACGTGGCGCCAAATCAACGGGGCCTTTGAAGTCTGAATTTGTGAGACCCGGTTGGCCACAAAAACCTCAAGGGTGTGGACTGAACTCTTCAGCCAACAAAGGACGACCTGGCTGTCAGACCACGCAAATATCGACTCCAAGTCGACACCGTTTCCCAAGGTGTCGGCAACATGATTGAGTAGCCGTACTAAGAGAGTGGCGCCGGACAACTCCAACTTCGGAATGGTTAGCCTAGTCCGAAGGGGGGCGACCTTACTCTTGGCCGTAACTAAGTGTACGGCGACAACGCCTGCTGCATCCACCGTTCGGATGTAAACGGCTGCCGCGTATCCGCTTTCGGACGCGTCACAAAAGCCGTGCAGGGAGGCTTTAAACTTTCCCGAAGGCAGCATTTGCCTCGGTATACAAACCCGATTGACGTCGGGTAGGGATGACACGAACCTCACCCACTCTCGTAGGAGGCTACCAGAGAGGGGCTCATCCCATGACAATTCCGCAGCCCAGAGCTCCTGTAGGAAGCACTTCATCGAAAACACTACAGGGCTGAGCCAACCGTTCGGATCAAAGGTACGGGCTACAGTAGACAGCACCGTGCGTTTAGTCCAGACCGTTGGGTCTGGCAGTTCCAATCTATATGTGAACAAATCCGGGACTGGTCGATACTGGACTCCCAAAACAGACAGCATGTCTGGAGTCTCCGGATTTTCAAAGAGGAGCGGCTCTTGCTGGTGGTCCTTAGGCAAATCTGCCAATAGGTCCGGTGAGTTAGACAGCCACTTCCGCAACTCATAGCCACCAGCCCTCAAGAGCGCAATCAGCTCATCACGTAAGACGAGAGCCTCATCTAAGCTCGAGGCCCCCGTGCAGATATCGTCGACAAATAAGGCCCCCCCCTCAATAAGAGCAGATGCCCGGGGATAGCGTAGCCGTTCGCGCTCTGCGAGCTCCAAAAGCGAACGGATCGCCACAAAGGGGCTCGACCGCAAACCATAAGTGTTGGTGTTCAGCTCGTAAGCCAACATCGGATCCTGGGGATCCTCACGCCAAAGGATGAGCTGGTATCGTCTATCCTCCGGGTGAATCACGGTCTGTCTGAACATCATGCGGATATCGGCCACAAAGACGACAGCGTGCCGGCGGAAGTTGGTCAAAACATCACAGACATCGTGATGCAACTTCGGCCCCGCATGCAGACACTGATTCAACGACACTCCGGTTGACGTGGGCGCTGAACCATCAAAGACCACGCGGATCTTCCCATTGGAAGTCTTCAAAACAGCGTGGTGTGGCAGGAAGTAATGTTCCACATTACGCCAGTCCAACTGCGAGATGGACATGTGCCCAAGGTCCAAATACTCCCGCATGAAGTCTATATACTTCTCCTTGAATGCGGGATCCCTGGCCATTCTACGCTCCATGGACAACAATCTCTTCTCGGCCATCGGTCGGGAGCTCCCTAAAGGAGGGCGAACCGCCAAAAAGGGCAAGCGGGTAATCAAGCGACCCGAGAGGAGGCGCCCAGTGTTGTTCTGGTAGAACAATTCGCACTCCTCGGCTAACGGATCCAACCGCTTGGCAGTGGGAGGTTCCTCCACCTCCCAAAACTTTTGGAGAACGTCGGACAAAGTAGAACCGACAATGGTCTGGCGGTCTACCGACGGGGTCTCTGGTGTCTGTGGTACCTTTCCCATCACCACATGACCCAGCGACGAGGACAAGGCGACAAGATCGGCTGTCTGCAAAACTCGCTTGCTTCCACACAGTACACGACCGAGGACATCCGCACCAATCAACAAGTGTATTGGGCCCGGTCGGTGGAAGGAAGGATCAGCCAAAGCCAGTCCAGACGTCAGCTCAATCGTGGATGGTGGCACTCGCACTTGCGGGAGTGGTCCAACCACCTTATCAAAGACTATCGCCGAAGCACCGATCTTCGGCCTTGGCGCGAAGTGGGGGGAGAAGGAGAACTCAACTCGACCAATCGGATCAGGGATCCGCGAGTCTCCCACCCCCCGTACCGCTTCGTGATGCGGCACAAGCAAAAGACCCAGCTGTCGGACAAGCCACCTGGACATTATGCACCCCTGGGCACCTGAGTCCAAAAGGGCACGCACCGTGACAACATTGCCCTTAGGTCCCCAAACATTCACGGAGGCTGTTGGCAACAGCACAAGCTCCGGAGGGGTGGTTGGGTCCGACAGGGGCGCCATTAAAAATTTTGGGGGGGTACTTGTCCCCCTCGCGCCTGAGTCGGCGCGCCAAATGTGGGACGCTCGTACCGGGCGAGCGGGTCCCAATCGGGTACATACTGGCCCCGACCAACAGCACTCCTAGGTGCAGGGTAATACCCGTGTGGGGCGTGCCTCGGTACATAGTACCCCAATCGAGGCCTCTCCATTAGGGGGGGGGAGTAGCAAATAGGGCCCGTGCCCATCGCCACCGTGGCGTACTCTTGTGGTACCCCCCTACCCCCGCCCGTGGCGGGGGCGTCTCTCCTATAGTTCCCCCTCTCCGGGGGGGACTGAACGGGGGGGCTAAGCCCCGCCGAATCTCTAGGGGACCGGTTCCGGGCTGCCGGGCCCCCGCCCGTGCGCGAGGAATTCGAACCCCGGTCGCTCCCGGCGTCCTTGCGGTCCAAACAAAGGAGGGGGTGATGCCTCCCTCCGCAAAGACGACAATCCTCGGTCTGGGGACACGCCGACTGCATGTGTCCCCCCAAACACCTATAGCACCATTGGCGCTGTTTCGCAACGGCCCTCCGTCCCTCTGGGCGGAGGCCTCTAAATTTGGCACATTCGTGCACCACATGCCTATCTCCCCTGCAATACCTGCACCGCTCACTCGGTGCGGGGGGAGGGGACTGCTGGAAGGCAGCATAGCGATTGGTCGGGCGACGGGGCTGTTCCCTCGCCGCCACCATACGACCAACACCTGGAACCGGGGCGGGCTCCAGGCGGTCCGTCACCCTACATTCGTCCTCCAAAAAACGAAGGAGGTCCGCGAAGGGCGGGAGATACGAGGCGCTGTCGCCTCCGTACCTCTGCTCGAAACGCCCCTTCATATCAGCGGGCAATTTGGCGAGGACTATGTGCAGCAGTATAAAGGACCACTGATCCACCGGCAGGTCCAATCGCCTTAGGGAGTTGACCGCTGACAGTAGCGGGTTCAGCAACTCCCTCCGTAACAGGTGTACCCGCGTGATTCGCGGGAGGGCCAAAATCGTGGCCACGTGGGTGTCCGCCAGTAACCGGACATTCTGGTACCTGCTAACCAGAAGCTGGCGAGCCACCTGGTAGTTGTCGTCGCTGATGAGCAGGTGCTGGATTACCGCGCTGGCCTCTCCTCGCAGGGAGGAGCGCAAATAGGCCAACTTCTCGCTAGGGGATAAGTCCCGTCGTGAATCCACCAAACTGTCAAACAAATTAATGAAGCCCATCCAGGCTGACAGATCCCCATTAAAAGTGGGAATCTCCAATGTAGGCAATCGGCCTAGCAACGCCGTCGGGGTAGGTTTGACCTCCCCGCTCAAAACCGGCTCCCCCTTCCGAACAGCCAGGGCCCTCTCAGCCGCCTCCGTGAACTGGTCAGCCAGCTCATAGGCCTGGGCTACATCCTGCTCCAGCTGTTCCGACACGGCATCATCAGCTGGGGGGTTCTCTAAATAATACGCGCGACACTCCATGGCGTGGCGCTCCAGGTCTTGCAGCCGAGCTGCCAGCCCGCCATACCGAGCTAGCAACGCGCCTACCCGGTCGGCTCGGTCTATTAATGTGACCGCACAAGCAAGCCAACGCAAAGCTCCTTGGATGCCAGCCCTGGATACGGCGGTCGGGTTCGTAGGAGCCATTTATAATCCGTTTAATAAACAAGGCAAACAAAGAAATATAAAAGTGGTAAACATCAACAAAAAAAACAATAGAAATAGGTCGCGTCACGATAATATAAAACACAATTAAAATTCGGACGACATACACGGACCCTACTATTTTCATAAATTATTAGCAACTTACCAATTTCAAGGGCTAACAATATAACGGTATAAACAAAACGTATCGGATTAACGGTATGGCATACCTCGCAAATCAACTACTAAACCGTTATCAACAAACAAAAACAAAACTATTTTTAATAATAATACTCGTAATTTAATACTACTAATAATTAAAACTAGTTCCACTTTTTTAACTAGGCAAGCGAACTCGGAACAAACACTAGTATGTGGTACTAATAAACAACACTTTCGAACGAAACTATTCGTGAAATAAATCCCGACAAACAAAAAAAAAATATACACATCTAGGCGAGTAAACTCGTATCAAATCACTAGTATGTGACAACAATTATATAAGTGTCTATCTATTATCGGATCCACCAAGTGAGAAAAATTCGCTTCGAGAATTTACTGGAACAATTTCTTAGTACTTCAAATCGTCTCGGGATCTTCAAATACCCTCGAGATTTCAACAAAAAAAAAATAATTTTTAGGTACTCTTTTTAGGTACGCTTTTTATTTTTACTATGAAATTTTATGTAGTTACCTTTAATATGAAAATTAATTATATCAACTAAGCTCTGCTACCAAAAATATGATCACGCACAATTGTGATGACCACATCTACTGTGTTCCACAGTTTATTGAAACGAAGGTCTCTCATGCAAAATTAAGTAAATTAAAACTAGTCCTACCTTACTAGAAAATAGTGTCCGTAATCCAGGGGGGCTGAACGTTGTCTCGCCGGCGCGCGCCGGGCAAAACGATCTCCACACAACCCCCGATGGGATACTCTTACAGCTAACACTCTTATACTACACAATGCCCTAATAGGCAGCTAAAACTTTCCCGGCGCTTTTCAAAGCGAACACACACGGGTTACAAGTCCGTACCCCGACCGGAGCCCTAGTAGGTGCAAAACGAAATCTCGGTCCCAATATGGGTAGGTAACTTGCGCGGCACGTCGCTACAGAAACACACGAACTTGTCTCACGGCTGCTTACGGCCAACTGGTCTGCACGCGGCCCGAGCGCATTGCGTGTCGCCCGTGACCTTGACAATGACAACGCACCGCTCGCAGCGCGGCGCGAACAGTGGGTGTTTGATTCTTTTTAGTAGTTCTGTGTTATTTTAAAGTAAATCAGATTACCGTTTACGTAAGTAGTTACTCATTTCAAAGAGACACAAGCATGCATAAGTAATAAAAAAAGGATTTAAAATAATAAAAAACAAATGCCTGCTGAGCTGATGCAGATGGTTCACCCTTGTTTGGCAGAACAACGTTTGATCGAATTTCTTTAATTCGAACAACGTTTGAGAAAATAATCACTTTGTATAATATCGATTGACATAATTTTCATTTCATCGAATATTCATTTGCGATAACAACGTTTGCGCTAATGATCATAAAATAGAATGTTCATTTGATATAATAATCGTTTGGTATAAAAACGTTTGGAAGAAAAGCCCACTCCTCGGAAGTCCTTAGTAGTTAATAATGATTTAGTCGAAAGATCGTTAATATTTGAGTGGCTCGGAAGTCCTGTAGAACACGTGATAGGTTAGAAATTTAAGGCGATGGCGAAGCGCAGCGAAGCGATCGCCTTAAATTTCGTGGTTATTTTTTTTTATCAATTCAAATTACTTATGGATTGTTTCACAAAAAAAATAACCACGAAATTTAAGGCTATTGCTTCGCTGCGCTTCGCCATCACCTTAAATTTCTAACCTATCACGTGTTCTACAGGACTTCCGAGCCACTCAAATATTAACGATCTTTCGACTAAATCATTATTAGTCTAGTTAAACATTCGTTTAAATAAAATTAGCGCAATCACAGATAATATAATACTATGGCGCAATTGAAAATTCGGTAAAATGACATTCGTCCAAATAAATAATTATACGAAATAAAATTATGACAAATAAACATTCGATCAAATGAATAATTCTGTGAAATGACTTTATTGTAACTAAAATTAGTCGAACCGATTTTCGACGAAACGTTGTTCTACCAAACAAGGGTGAACCGATGCAGATACTAAAGATGCGTTCCCAGACCTTTTTAAAATTAAACTGATTAAAAAAATGTCGCGCTGGACGTCTGAAATTTTTTAAGTTAGGTCAAAATTTAACCCAGCTACTTTTATCATTCGATCAATAAATTCTTCAAGCACAATTATCAGGATATATTTTTAAACTAAACACTGCAGCTAATTATTACCACATAAATAATAAAATTTATAACGCTTTATTAATCTATTTATTTCCCTCACATACTCGTAGGTACATTTACAGAAAGACATTTACAAAACCTTTTGTTAATTTCTTAATTAAGTTTCGTCAATGTATCGCTTTATTATTATCCTTTGCCTAAATTCGTCACATTATAAAAGCCCTTATTACCGAGTCGCTAAAGTTATATTAATAGGTACTAAACACAACTTATAACGAAAAGCGTGCGCACGAAAGGAAGTAAGACTATAACATTAAGTAATAAACTTAGTAATTTGTATGATCAGAATGTGAATAACTCGGGTCCTGTGGGAAACACGTCTTATTGCCTTATAATGTCGCCTACGCAACGATAAACATGTACAAGCAACAACACGAGAACACATCAATTTGCTAATCTGCGTCATCTATTTTCAACTTTATTTTAACAGCATATGGTTTAAAATCAATTGAAGTTTGCCAAATATGTTTAAGGGATGTACCTACCTTCAACCAAATGTCAAATGTGACGTATGAAGAAATCTTTATTTCAGAGTACGTAGAAGTTTCTTTTGTATGATCAATTTTTATAGCATGGAATAGATCTGTTGTTGTTGTTAATGTCGGCTTTAAGTATTTGAATAGTTTCGGAGAATGTAGCGTTGTTATAAAAACTTAAACACATTTAAATGAAAATAGGCAGCTAATTCGTGGTAAAAACATACCTACTTCTTAAAAAAAAGGTTTTTTCAAACGCTCTATTTGGATCTACCAGCAGCGGGATTACAACGGTTTTTTATCAAAGAGAAAGATTTAATGATTTAAGTAATCATTAGAGCATGACATTCGCTAATGTCACATGATGGCTCATTTTCATTGGTCGATTACTCGGTCGTTATACAGCAAACGGGCACTCTCCGCAGGCGAGGAAACGACTAAAGTCACTAGTCGATAACCCAGTCGGTAAGCCGCCTGAGTCGGAATCACCACAGCAGGCGTAATATTTATTTTGCCTGATTAGGAAACATACAATGACAATTTGATAATTTATTCGATCAAAATACACTATGCACTATTTACATGTTTACGCATGAAATCCTGCCAATTATATGAAAGAAATATACGATTCAGAAATCTCTAGCACCCCAGATGCGGGTATTAACGACAAATGAAAACGGTACCCTGCATGCGGGCCCTATGACATGCTTTTCAGAAAACTCCCGCAGCCCATCGAACAATGAAAACACACTTCAAGGGTGCATTTTTGAAATTCGATATATGTACCTACGACACTTATTTACCCAGATAAGCATGAAACTCTTTTTCTTATAGATTTTTAAAGATTCTAAAAATATGAAAGACCCGTTTCAAATTAATAAAACAATGATGCTAGATTTAAGTAGGTAAAAAAATGGAAAAAACCTGATTTATTGCAAAAGTACGCAGTCGGGTCATAAGTTCTGTCACAACCTTATTATTTTCAAATTTGGAATAGGGCAGAGGTATCCTTTGTGGCCACTTTAAGGACTTTTTGACTTTTAAGCACTAAGTACTAAATGGTCTTAGGTATTTAAGACACAAATTATATCTTAAATTATAGATAATTTATCTACCTTTAAAGGTACATTTTTCAAAATTATAAAAGTAAAATAGTTTTTTTTATATTACACACAATGTGTGAGAGGTACCAAATGTACCGGTTTTGGCCACTTACTGATAGTTAAACTTTTGTAAGTATTGCGAAAAATCAAAACCAAACCCAGGTAAAATCAATATATTCTAATGCGCTAGAAACCAGTCAATTGCAAAACAACAATTTAATTGTAAAAAACAAAGGTTTATAAAGTATTTCATCCAAAACAAATTTCTAAAAATTTTCATACAAAACATTTTTTAAAACTGCAAATGGAATTTACTGAAAAAAAATCTTATGACATTAGGAATTCTAACGGTTGTTATTATTACCTTAAAATGCCTTATTTTAATTGCCTTTATCAAAAATGGCTAAAAGCTGTTTAGAAAACTTTTAGAGCAAAAAGTGGCCAAAACCGGTACAGTGGCCAAAACCGGTACGCCTGCCCTACTTCTATATTGTATTTGCGTCTTCTAAAAATTTCAAACATTATTATTTTATTCCATTTTCAAACACGGAGTGGACGAAAAAATAAACAGAATCGCGGTTATATCACAGAGGACGAAAAAATACTACGTATGTTATATTGCGTTGCATCGCTGCGGTTCGCACCAACGGAGATTTTCAAACTTCTCAAAAATTTTAAAATAACTCTAAGGTTTATTTAACGTACTGTCAAACGATTCAATGAAGATTCGAGCTGCGAAGATCGCAAGAGGAGCGGCCGGCCTCGTACGGTTAGGACATCGGTATTCGGTAGTCATCAGGCAGTGAGGGCGCGAGTCCAACGAAATCCCGTTCGCAAGCAAAAATTGTAAGCTCTACAGATGGGGTTAAGAAGAACCACGGTTAAAAGTGTGTTAAATGAAGACCCGGGACTAGGTGCTTACCGCAGGAAAACAGGTCATTTTTTAAACGACCGTCTGAAAATTTTTTTTTTTTTTCAAATATTGCAACATTTGAAGGTGAAAGTCTGCGCTAAACCTCACCAGAATGTGGAAGCATCCCTGATTAAAGCAACACCTGGTATAGATGTCGCAGCCAACTAGTTGAATCCGCCAATCAAATAAACGCCTGGGCCGATCATTTTTTCCGTAAGCTATTTTATCTTCCAATAAGTTGACGGAGTCACAAAACAAAAAAAAACAAGAAATTTAAGACAAATGCTTCGCTGCGCTTCGCTATTGCCTTAAATTTCTACCCTATCACGTGTTCTACAGGACTTCCGAGGGGTAAATGCTGCCATACTTAACCATCCGGCGGATTCAACCATCGATTCAACCGCCTACGACATAGACATGGACGTTGTGCGTGCTGCGATCGACGACTGGCCACGGAGGTTAAGAGCCTGTGTTCAAAATCAGGAACATTTCGAATAATTTTAATAAAATTTGGATCTAGGTAGTTTTAATTGCCTTTCTTTTCATATATATACTTTAAGGTAACATAAAAAGCTGTACAATTTCTTTAGTATTTGTGACAGAGTTTATGACCCGACCTAGTACCTAGTTAAGGTGGAACTTTACGGAACCACTTTTTTAATTGATCTTACCTTTCTTTTTTTGCCTTAATCCTTAGCCATTATACAATTCATAGAGTAGCCTACAAATAAATCAAAATACTTATATTAACATCGATAACTTTGCTAAGTTATCAAAGTCTATTCATGCGTAGGTGCATCACGGTTGAAGTGCGCAATGGCGGCCGGCGGAAGTCTCCCGCTTCCTACGACACCTACGTGAGAATAATGTACAAAGAACAACATATCAGATTTAGCAGTTGCTCTGCGATAAACGCTTTTATGACGAATTCGATAAGGATGTCTCAGAGGTATACATGTTACGTCTTCTGATGTGTGGTACAGAATCAGATACTCTTGAAGAATAGATCATTATTGCGCATAAGCATTGACACTGACAATGGCATTCGGCCATTCGGCTTTCGGAATGCATCCGTTAAAGAGTATCTCTAAATAAAATGTGCAATATTGCACATAAAACCCATTTTATAGTTCTTGTTTTAGCAAATAAAAATAACATCATATATTTTGAGACTCCGTAGTGCCCGCACGGGAACTGATCGGGAAAAAATATATTAGGTACCTAATAAAAGTGATCTATACAGTCAAGGTACTGTGATAGACTTATGTTAAAAAACTTCCTCATTAAACGCTAAGTAGGTATAATTATGTATTTAAAAAATACTTTTAGATATTTTTGCTACCAGTCAGTCTTTCCATACAGTCTTATTTTGCAACATATTTTTCGTTTTCAATTAAAGAAAATGTAGATTTCATAGAAAACGCATAAAGAAACTTGGTCCTATAATAAAATTAAGTTATCTACATCTAAAGCAATTTTGCTCATAATTTAATATCATAAAACAGTCAAATTAGTTTAGGCAGGGCGTGGAACTAGTTCCAAGCTCTATGTACTCTTGGCACTCGCTCATTCCATTTGGACAATTTAGTGCAGAATTATTTGATTTAACTTAGATACTATATACGAACGAATGTATTTAGGTTCTTCTGTCAAAGTTGTGCATGAATTAATGCATTCCCCATTGGATTAATTAGGTATTTAATGCTTACTTTATTTTATTATATTATAAATGCGAATCTGTCTGTCTGTGTGATACACAATCACGCCTAAACTACGAAACCGATTTGAATAAAAATTGGTACAGAGATAGTCTAGAGCCTAAGAAAGGACATAGGCTACTTTTTTATGTGAACAAATGGCTGTAAGGGGTTGAAATAGGGGATGAAAGTTTGTATGGAAATTACGTCATTTTTAAAGCTAGAAGCTTCAAAATTATTTTATAGGCTTTTGATTAGATAAATAAATAAGACATTCAAAGTTTGTAAAAAAACTACCCTAAAGAGGGTGAAAACAGGGGATGAATTTTTTCGTGTGATGACGTCGGCAAAAAAGTTTACGGACGGATTTTGATGAAAGTTTTTTTGTTATACAGCTATTGGTCCTTGCCAACATATAGCTATAATTTATTTTGAAGATCGCAATTTCTGATGTGGAACCATAGCAGTCCAGCCAAACTATGAGAGATATAAAAACACCGTTTTAAGGAAAATTGTTAAACGTGATGAGCACTTTCTATTGACGTACAAAGTTTGAAGGTCTGGTACACCTGATGTGGAACCCTAGCAGCCAGATTAAACTATATGAGATACAAACATAGCGTCTTAAGAAAAGTTGTTTAACGTCATGGACATTTTCTATTGACGGAAAAATATCGAAGGTCTGGTACTCCTGATTTGGAACCCTTGCAGCCCAGCTTAACTATAAGAGATACAAATACAGCATCTTAAGAGAAGTTGTTCAGCGTGATAAGTATTTTTTTATAAATGTGAAAGTGTGTTTGTTTGTATGTCCGTCTTTCACGTCAAAACGGAGCAACGGATCGACCTGTTTTTTTAGTATGTAGATAGTTTAGGAGCTAGAGAGACCCAAGGGCTAATTTTATCCCGGAAAAATATCACATTCCCTCGGAAAAACGTCGTGTAGTACACGCGGCAAAACCGCGGGCGGAAGGCTATGTGATATACATTTTTGATGTGTTAATACGTAGGTACTGTTTATGTAATATACACGGTATTTTTTTATCACCCCGGATATTTTTAGGGATTATTTTACTCATGAAAACAAACAACTTTTATTATTGCACCAACACTGAAATCGCGAAAAAATATCAGCTGTTCCATACATTTTGATTAAATATTATTGCACTTTTGTATGGAATAGCTGTTTTTTTTGCGATTTTAGTGTTGGTCCCATAATAAAAATTGTTTGTTTTCATGAGCAGAATAATCCTTTTAATTTTATCCGGAGTGATAAAAAAATTACCGTGTATATTAAGTAAATAAATAAAATAATTCATACTTATTATAAAACTGTATGCGATTCTATTCAGGGGGTTTATATCACATCATTATATCACGCGATATGATATAGCACGTCTTGCTGTCTTGCTTCCACCTTAGTGGGGTAGGTAAGCAAGACAGCATGACGTGCTATATCATATCGCATGATAAAAGCCGTTCATGCTAGGCCAGCTTATGTGGAACCCTAGCAGCCAGGTTAAACTATATCAGATAGCATCTTAAGAGAAGTTGTTCAGCGTGATAAGTTCTTTCTTTTGACATACTGTTTGTATTGTTTTTGTATATCCGTCTTTCACGTCAAAACGGAGCAACGGATCGGCGTGTTTTTTTAGTATGTGGATATTTTAGGAGCTAGAGAGTGACAAAGACTAATTGATATCCCGGGAAAATATAACGTTCCCTCGAGATAACGTCGTGTAGTACAGGCGGGCGAAACCGCGGGCGAAACCGCGGGCGGAAGGCTATGTGAAATAACTTTTTATTGTGTTAATATGTATCATAGCGCTAAACTAATAGATATAAAATAAATACACAAAAAAACGAAAAACCTTATTAGCTAAAAAAATGAAAAATGCTGCCGAAAGTCACTATTCCACGCGAACGAAGTCGCGGGCACAGCTAGTACATAATATATTGTTATTGAGAATGAGATTAACTTCATATCCTAGTGGAGTAAAAACCTCAGATACCTACTAAGGACTGTATTTGCTGTAGATAATTAGAAATTTAACCGCATCTAAATAAGTGAACACCATCACATTTACACATTGCTCTATTCTCAAGGTAAGTAGCGTAAGCCCCTGAGAAAATATAGAATTTTGGGATGTTGTTAGGATAGATACCTAATGCTGAGGCGAAGGTGGTTGCGCTTTGCGCTCTTCATTCCCCTCTAGCGGGGCAGTGCGGTCCGGACGGGTTAGCTGGCCTAACGGCCGGTTAACTGCCGTCCGTCCGTCCGGAGCCAACGGCCACCACGCCCCCCCCCCCCCCCCCCACAGTTGGTGTGCTTAAACCTGACGGCGGAGAGCAAGTAGTGAGGGGTTTAGTTGGTAGTGGTGCCTGCTCTCAACCGCCCCATCTGGTCAGTCAGGGTTAAAACCGCCAAGCGCTGACGCGAGGCATAGCGGGAGGGCTGGGCGCGGTGAGAGACAGGCCTTGTCTGACTGAGGCCAACATGCCTTTAGCGGTATACGAAAAGTCTGTATTTGCCTTCACTATAAACCAAAAAAGGGATATAACTACAGGGTGTTAGGGGTAACTTTGCAAAAACTTTAACCATGGCTTCAGACAATCATGCTGAGCAACGCACAGCAAAATTTTTTGTCGGAAATGAAAAAAAAAGTTCGACTTTTCATACAAATTTAGCAACTAATCGGGACATTTTGTATGGAGAGTCGAAATATTTTTTCATTTCCGACAAAAAATCTTGCTGTGCGTTGTTCAGCATGATGGCCTGAAGCCATGGTTAAAGTTTTTGCAACGGTGCCCCTCACACCCTCTATACCTAATAAAGTATTGAAAGAAGATAAAATTAAAAACAATTTACCTATGTAAAAATAAGCGCTTTCCTGGCAGAGCTAGGCTGGCTGGAGTAGTCCAGCTGTATGCAGCGGCGCGGGCAGCGTGGACGGGTGCACACGCAAAATAGTCGCAATGAGACGTCGAGTTCCGGAAAACGCTCCTAAAAAATCAGGACCTGGCAAATATTTGCGACGATTGTTATGTCTACTGTGACTGGCCTATTGATGAATTATATATTTGAGATAAGAATTTCATCATGTCAGCCGAATGACGCCCACTGCTGGACATAGGCCTCCCCCAAGGATCTCCACAACGATCGGTCCTGCGCTGCCCGCATCCAGCGGCTTCCCGCGATCTTGACCAGATCGTCGGTCCACCTTGTCTAGCCTGCCCACTGAACGTGTACCGCGACCGCGTACTCTTCCGGTACGCGGTCGCCATTCGAGAACCTGTCCGCCCCAACGGTCATCGGTTCTCCGCGCTATGTGTCACGCCCACTGCCACTTCAACGATGCAATCCATCGAGCGATGTCGGTTGTTTTAGATCTCCTGCGGATCTCATCATTTCTGATTCGATCGAACAGGGAATAAGTCGAAATACGACTGCAATCATCGCTCTCTCCATTGCTCGCTGGGTGACTTTGAGCCTTCTTATGAGACTCATTAGCGCGTACTCTTTGGTGTCTTTACTATAGTAAAGGACCTCGCTTCCATATGTCATAACTGGCAATACACACTGCTCAAAGACTTTCGTCTTGAGACATTGAGGTATTTCAGACGTGAATATATGCCGCAGCTTCCCGAACGCTGCCCATCCCAGCTGGATTCGACGAGAGATCTCTTCCTCGAAGTTGGACTTACCTAACTGGACCGTCTGTTCCAGGTAAACATTGTGGTCAACAACTTCGAGTGTAATGGTCCGAACGTGCAACATGGGCATTGGACATTATTTTCGTCTTATCCATGTTCATCCTAAGACCCACTCTTTTAGAAGCATTTATTTGTAAGAATTCAGTAGATTATACTTTTTTTTAATGACGCCAACAATTTTTCGTCTATTTAGTCATATTCCTAAGTGTATGATCTGATCTAAGCCCAGTACACACGCGCCATAAATAAATGGAAATAAAAGTCGGTAGGCGGCGACGCATCAACACCCAATACGAACAACCCACGTGGTACAAACGAAGACATAAAAGCTTGAACAATTGCTTTGCAAAACCCGACACTATTAGGACAGCATAACTTTTAAATATCCCATTCAGTTGAGGTTTAATTTGCTTTGTAATTATAAGTTTTGATTCCTTAAATAAGTTTTTCTATGTATAAATTATTAGTACTTGCTTATTTTGATTATAACGAAATACGTAGTAATTAAAAAATTCAATGCGGTTTTGAGAAATATGATAATTAATTTAAAGTTTAAGTTTAATTTAGTTATTATGTAGGTATCTGTCCAAGTAATCACACCATGAAAAGGAACGGAATTTCTATTAAAATAACTTTACAATAAAATAAGAACCCTTTTCACAACCAGCTCCGATGGGAAATACTTTATACTAAATACTTTATTTTCCATTTTTCTATGATAAAAATTGCATTGTGAATGCAAAAAAGTAAAAATTTCAATAAAATACCCTTTTTGTATTTGTAATGTTAATTACAATAAATAATTTATATTATACTTCGCAGCTTCATTATTTGCGATATAAAAGCTTGCATGCTGTAGTGGCGCCCTCAAGCGTCACTTATTATAATTATACTAAAAAAGGCCTAACTTAATATAAAAAAAACTGGCCGATATAGTTCTGTAGTGGGTACTAACTAACCCTGTCTAATGAATTAGGCAAGGGTCTTCAATCCCCACCCGGTATAAACTTTTATGTGAAGTAAGTACTTACTTATATTAATTGCATTTGTTTCGCTTCTCGTTTGTTATTATCCCATGTGCGTAGATAAGATTCAGATGAATGCGAAGTTGTATGATGTACTGTATGTATTATTTACTTTACAACGATGAAATTATTTATACTTATAAATTTTGTTATAGGAAAAATTGTTATAGAAAAAAACCACTAGCCCCAAAAGTAGATTCCAAACCCGCATCCTTGAAAACCCAGGTACTACCTACTATAGACATTGTAGTTTTTTATCTATTTTTATGAATGCATAAGGTTAATCGTTAACTCAATAGAAAATCAGAATCAATTTTCTTTTCAAAACATTTTTGATTCAAATTAAACCCTTGCAAAATTCTACTACGTTCAAATAGAACCACCTTACCAAGAGATTACTCTTGGGTTTCGAGTAAGCTTTAATAATTAGTCGTTTGTAGGTGCTATTCAAGTATTGCGTTTGAGAATTAACACGTTCGCAGTGGGCGGATAAGTGAAGCCGCAACTGAGATGCAAAGTGAATACAGTCAACCCAAAGTTACTGTGGCATTGCATACTGATTTAAATGAATCATTAAATATAATCCAATGAACGTAGGTACAACTTTTAACAGCATAGGTGTAAACATCGTTTAGCAATTGTTTATATAGCATCAATATTCAGTTGATAGTTCATTCTCATGAAATACTCTTCGAAATCAAAACATAAACAAAATAATGACTAGTTATTTTAATTTTTAGTTTTTTGCATTCAAAATGGAAATTGGATAAATTCGACGCTTCTCGTAACGACTCCGTAGCACAGTGGTTAGAGCAGTCACCCGGAAAGCGAAAGGTCGTGGGTTCGAGTCCCATCGGAGCTGGTTGTGAGACGGGTCGATTTTTTCTAAATAAGTACTTACTCCATTTTCCATTTTTCAAAAATAATGACTGTTGATTTTCTCGGAATCGCAAGTAAAGATTTCAATTTTTGCTTCTTTGTCTGTAAAGGATAAACTCGAAAACTAACTGGACTGGTTCAACATAGGCTATATTAATTTTATATTTTATTCACACGGGAACGCTAATCCTTACTTCCTTACTTATGCTATAAACGCGAAAGTTTGGATGAAGATGATGATGGAGAACGTATGGATGTTAGTTACTCTTTCACGCAAAAACTACTAAACGGATTTGGTTGAAATTTGGTACACAGATAGTAGATAGCCTGGATTAAAACATAGATATTTTTTATCCCGATATTTCTACTGTAACGGGAACCTCTTAATATAATTATCCTCAAGTCATTTACTTGATTAACGATGACAAATAAACGCACACAAGACAGCTCATTAACTAAAAATATATGAAAAATTAAAGGATTGACTATTTATTGGAATAATGCCTTAATTATTTCAAATACAGTAGCCCAGGCACGAAAAAAATAATGTCGTTATGATAATCGAATAGTAAACTGTAGGTCTGTATACTATCCTTCAAAAGCTGTCAAAGAGCGCTGTCAAACATCTACTGAATTTTAGTTAAATCACGATAACTACAATGATAACGATAGTTTAGATTGTTCTGGCTAGGGGTACAGTTTTTTACATCTTAATGATTTTTAAAAATTTTATTCGTCTTGTATTTAATTTATTTTAATGTGAATACATTAAATTCTAAACATGATCAGCTCTCGCTAAGGATCTTCTTTACATAAATTCTTTACCATGTAGATGCAACTAATATTACGTAAAATATTCGCATATAAGGTATATCGCGCACATCGCACATACGATCGGAATCCTGATTTAAAACTCCTTTGCCTTCACAATAAGGTGTTTACCTTCTTCGCATTGTGTTGTGCATAACTTTTGTACAGTTATCAGCTCATTAAACTTGCCAATTGCGCCAGGAAAATAACTTTTATTTTATACGTGACTAGCTTTTCGCCCGCGGCTACGCCCGCGTGTACTACACGACGTTATCCCGCGGGAATTGGTAATTTTTCCGGAAGAAAAGTTAGCCCATGTTCCTTTCCAGGCTGCAAAGTATCTGTGTCCCAAATTTCAATTTCAGTCAAATCCGTTCAGCCGTTTTAGTGTGATTGAGCAACAAACATTTAAACATATTACAAAACGTGGACTAAAGTTAGACCTGGTTTAAAATTCATGCTAATTCTGTCTTTCATTTGGAAAATGAAAGTGGCAGCACCAGTTTAGTACCAGTTTTAAACCAGGACTATTTTAGTCCACGATTTGTAATAAGGGGACTAAACTTTAACATTTATAATATTAGTAGGATAAAGGGCGCTCTCGGTAACCGTTATTGTGATCTTATTATTAGTAATGAAAACCAGAGCAACGCCTCTTTCGGTCATAAAAAGAACTGAAATTCAATACATATTTATGATAGCTGCACTTTGACAGCTTTTGAAGGAAGCTATAGTTTACTATTTGATTACGATAACGATAGCTTTTCATGCTACGGTTACTGAATGTCTCGATATGTAGGAATTAAATTGGATTTTTATGTACGTTTTGATTTTTGTATCTCTATCGTATCAAAATGACAGCTTTTATACTAAGTAAGTATAGGACAAATATTATTCTGTGGTATATGTAAGTACCTATTTTAGTAGGACTTGCTTTTTATAGCTAACCATTTTTGACTTAACTCGCGCCTTTGCCCGCATGAGCTACTTATAGGTAAGTACGACGTATTCCCGTGGGATCGAGATTATCCCGTGATGAAAAGTTTATATTCTATTTTAGACCGTTATCTAGGTATAACGGTCGGTGCCTTCATTAACTTAATTTTATCGTTTAAAAATTTAATCGAAGTTCACCATAAGTTGTAAATATTCGGTGCTTCAATATAAACTTCTTGACTTTACTTAAACTTTTTTTTTTCTAATATTAGTATGTCTTAAATCGAAAGTATATGATCAGTACTGACTGTGCGTGCGGTGTGTCAGATTGAGGCTTCGAAATAATGACATAACACCGGTTAAAATAGACATGACAAAACTCATGCTGTACCCACGAATATGCCTTCATTGAAAACTTATAATCAAACCTATTTTATTTGCTGCCTACGCACTGTTGAGTGAAAAACTCAGTAGTGGCTTGGCGTGATTAAGCAACTATTGTATGGCCCGTCGACAGATGGGTGATCAAAATTATATTATCTCGTGCTCTCTCGTGCTTGTAAAGGCATATTGTCGTCAATCCCTGTTGCAAGCACACACAAACCATTGAATCTGCGTTGTGAATTACTTACTGTGTTCTACGTTCCATCTGCTTTAAGTACCTATCTGTGAAGAAAGCCTTTATCTAAGCTGTAGTAAGTAGTATTATTAAGGTTTCAAACTAAAGCCTACCTACCTTCGCTGGTTTTTTTTTTCATTTTCAATCAATCAGTATTTACTAACGTAATTAGTCATTTGTCAGTAATCCGTAATTTTTATTTAAACATTTACTACCTACTTACTTAAAAAGCCATAGGAAAATTTGTAATAGAAGGAATACTAGCTTCGTAAGCAATTTTTGCACGAATGCCCAAGGAGTGTATTGTGTTTAGGGATAATGTATATAAGTACCTATATGTGTATATATATATATATGTGTGTTTTTTACAGTTTTCCTATACTTACATAGTTGCATTGTGAACGGATAAAATTAATTAAAAATGCTTACTTAATAAGTACTATTATATAATACAAATATTTAAGAAAAACCTTTTTAACTATCCATTTTATTTCCTTGACATCGAAATGCGTGAACTTAATGCTACAGGCAAATATAATTAGTCCTCATAACGTTTCAGTGTATATTCTACATCTATTTATTGGAAATAGAATCACGTTTTCGCATCACCATGTTTATTACGAACAGTCTATGATAATGAATATCAACCCACACGTAACGCGAGATAAGCCAACTAACTAAAGATTTACCTACACAGGGCAGAATCCCCGGTTATGGCCACTGTAGGTACCAGGTATGGCCACTTTTTGCTCTAAAAGTTTTTTAATAACTTTTCGTAGTTTTTGCCAAAGGCAATAAAAATAATGTATTTTATGGTACCTAATAATAACAATCGTTAGAATTCTTTACGTCATACGATTTTCTTTCAATAAACGCCACAAATAACACAGTGGCTGTCTTCCGTCTCACCTACACTTTAAAAAAATACGTATGGTCATATGAGACAACTGACAGCCACTACCTGCCACTACATACATAAATGTCAAATTTGCTGGCGACACTTTTTTATTCAGGGTGAGAGCTCCAGTTACCTCAGAGTATTAAGTCAAACTTCATGGTGAAATCCAACGTAACTTTTTTCAATCGCTTTGTAAAACAATTTTCTAATTTGGCCTTTCTGTACTCGTTCGTATGTATCTACATTGTTAAATTTCAACCCGAATTCGTGCCTTTCAATCTCAATTTTGTATTCAGTATGCATCAAGTCATAACGTGGAATAAATTTGGTGGTTAGCTGTTTGAATTGTAATCATTTCAGTAACTCTCGTTGCCGATTACACACTCGAGCGAAGCGTTCATTTGACTATCATTAGATTGTGCGAACGACTATGTCACGACTGTAGAATAAACGGTTTTGACGATATGTTTCGTATAGCTATAATACTGGCTGGTTTTCTTGTCAAATTAAACGCAAAGAATAAGTCACTAGAGAAATAACCCAGTAAATATAGAGTAATTACCTGACTACTTGTAAGATAACCCCCCTTGGGTTATCTTACAAGTAGTTCGGTAGTTCTGAATTTTTGATATGTTGTCTAGGATGGTTAATGAGTATTAAAAATGCAAAATGCACAATTCATCGCCCTCCGCCCCCGCCGCCATATTGAAAAGATCGGCAGTTTTTTCAGATTTACGCTATATCTTCGTTTAAGTGCATTTGAGCCAGAAACAATTGTTGACTATGTTGTAGAGAATTAAATTTTCTATAATTAACGGTTTAAATTTTGTTTCTAGGACAGATAGTTACGGAGATATGCACTTTAAAAAAATGGGTTTTCAGAAATTTGACAAACTTTTAAAGAACAAGGTGCAAAATGGGCTCAGAGTCGTAGCACTTTGAAACCTTATTTAATATATACTAGTGAATAATTACAACATAATAATAATTATATGGCGACGAAGTTCAGTTGTAAAAAATAAAAAAGTTACAGTAGTTCAAAAAGTCTTGAAATAAGCTAAAAATTTTCGCTTATATCATCGTTCAGGTGCATTTTAGCCAGAAAACATTCGTCACAATCTTGTAGAGAATTAAATTTTCTATTATTGATGTTTTAAATTTTGGTTTTACGACAGATAATTTGGAAGATGTGCAATTTTCTGGTAAATTTTTGGTGCCCGCGCAGTTTCAAAAAGTGCATATCTTCGAAACTATCTGTCCTAGAAACAAAATTTAAAACATTAATAATAGGAAATTTGATTCTCTACAGCATTGTGACGAATGTTTTCTGGCTAAAATGCTCCTAAACGAAGATATAAGCGATAATCTAAAAAAACCGCCAATTTTCTCATTATGGCGGCGGGGGCGGAGAGCGCGGAATTGTGAATTTTACATTTTAAATACTCACTAACCATCCTGGACAACATATCAAAAATTTTGAACTACCGGACCACTTGTAAGCTAAAAACCCTCTATTCACTGGATTAAAATACAACATTAAAATATAAAAAATATATTTGCGAAGCTCCAAAAGCGCAGACATTTATAATCAGTTTGTTTGTATCGTGTATTTAAAAGTTAATTGTGGAATCGATAGTGTAAGTCTATGGTGTAAGTTAACTATCAAAAAAATTCAACTACCTAACTTATCGCCTAAAAAGTAACTAAGTGCCTAAAAACTAACTAATGAGCTAATAATTTCTGGATATCATACACTTTCTTAGCTATTATGAACATACACATAACCCCTTACAATTTTTTTTTATAGATGTGGATCAAAATTTTCGTCTCCTAATGTTATATTATTTTTCCGTATTAATTCCAACAATTTCAGGAACGGAGTCGTGGCAGTGAAATTAAAGAGAAAATACCTGATGATATCATATTTAACAAAACGATTAGGAACTAACATTACCTTAGTATTTTTAAATACCACGAGAGATATCACACTACTACAAATAATAAGGAATCCAGGAAAACAATTTCTTTGATAATTAGAAAAAAGCTGCGCCGATCGTTTCCCGAGGGGCCAGTGGGAATCACATTAGGGACCCATTGGCCCCGCTCTCATTTGCCGCGGTTCTGCCGACGCTGCATTCGGTCGGTGGGAATTACGTTTTTATTGAATACAACCGTATTGAGTAATGGCGTAACTTTTACCGACAGATTTTGCCATGTAAGTACCTATAGATGCCTATAGTCATGCACAAATCACCTGTAGTAGCAAGCTACACGCACAGATAATATAATAGCTACACGAGATGTAAACAACATAGAACTTTGTCACATTGAAGCGTTTTGAAAAATGTATATTATATTTGCATATAATGTACTATATGTGCCGCAAATGTCAGTCAATATTGTAATGTGACAAAGTCCTATGTTTTTTACTTAATAGTAAACAACATAGGAGTACCTCGTGACTGTACGGTGAGAACATGGCAAAATCTGTCGGTAAAAGTGTAGGTTCACAAAAGAGAACAAATGGTTCTCAGAACTTAAGAACTTGCTCAAATAGGTAGGTTCTACACATAATTCCATGCCCTGCCCTGGTACGTATGACATGACTAAACTAAGAAACGAGAAACTATGTTTCGACACGGTTTTCAATTACGAAAACAAAGAAACTTAAAAGGTTTTAAAGGTATTAGGTATTTTAATTAACAGTACTACAACAAGTTTGTAACCTTAAAAAATAAGTGATGGTAGACAACAACAAACAGTACTGAGAAATACATCGCAAACACCTTTAAGGGGCCTGACATGAGCCAACTAGCAGCAGCGCCGCAAATAGATTTTATTTTTATTTCTTCCAAATTAAACTATGAAATATTCTAAATAAAAATGAAATGCGTTCAATAGCTGGAAAATGGATTTGAAGCAAAAGTGGTCACTTTTATCAATCAATCAATCAAATATCTTTATTTGCAAAACATGGGTACATAAATTAGGTCTTGTATGGTAAATTGAGCGCCACATTTAACCACATTTGGTATGCAAAAATTTGTCTTAATTATGTGTAGTAATTTAATTTTAATCTTATGGTATGAGTACAACAGCAATTCAATAGGTAGTTCATATTAATAGTCAAAATTTGCTAAACATTAATTCACTAGTACAGATAAATAAAATTAAAAATTAAATTAAAATAAAACTTAATACAGCTAATGTCATCTTCTATAGTTATCAACGTTAAATAAATTACAGTCATATACAATTTTGTCTAGGGTTTATGTTTAATAAAATCCCGTTTTAAAACTGTTTGAATGCTTTTTATATTGGCAAAGTTGTTCAATAAATATTATACGTCATTCAGAAGAACTTCTGAATGACGTATAATATTTATCTCGTCTGATTCCTTTTTTTAGAACTTAGGCATATTTAGAAGAAATAAAATCGATTAACGACGCTAGTAGGGTCATGCATGTCAGCCCCAAAAAGAATAGTCCTTAATTATATTTTAAGGTATTTAAAAGTAGATAAACACAAATTTTGTGAACGGATTATGTAGGTACGCGGTATTAACATCACGATGCATCATGAAAAACTATCGTTCTAGTAATAGAATAAAAAACTATACCGTCTTTCGAAAGCTGTCAAAGTGCTGCTGCCAAATTATGTATTGAACTTCAGTTCCATATACGACCGCAAGAGGCGCTGCTCTGGTTTTCATACATAATAGTACGATCACGATAACGGTTACTTAATTATCTTAACGACATTTTTCGTGCTAGGGCTAACTGCTGTCAACTATGTATTGAATTTCAGTTCCTGATACGACCAAAAGAGACGCTGCTCCTGGTTTCTGGTAAAAGTGTGTTTGTTTCTTTGTTTGTCCGTCTTTCACGTCAAAACGGAGGAACGGCTCGACGCACGTGATGTTTGGTATGGGGATAGTTTGAGAGCTGGAGAGAGACATACCTAGGCTACTTTTATCCCGAAAAAACATCACATTCCCTAATAACGTCGCGGCGTGTAGTCCGCGCAAAAGCTAGTCCTACTAATATTATAAATGTGAAAGTTTAGATGTTTGGATGTTTGGATGTTTGGATGTTTGTTACCCAATCACGCCAAAACGGCTGAACGGATTTGGCTGAAATTTGGCACAAGGATACTTTGTAGCCTGGAGAGGAACATAGGCTACTTTTTATCCCGGAAGAGTATCACATTCCCGCGGGATAACATCGTGTAGTCCACGCGGGCGAAGCCGCGGGCGGAAAGCTAGTATTCTATAATACATTCAGGCACAGAATATTTTTTTTCATCTCTCAGATTCGGAAAGTGATGTATATTTAAACTGAGCAGCAGGTTCAAAACTATCCGTTCCACCCTAGGGTGGAAAAGATTTTTAAAAATAGAACTGAATTTGGTTACAGTCAACCATAGAGTTACCTCATCGGCAATGAAATAGTAGATTGTTTAGCAAGGGATGTATGGCACTCATAACAGTCGAGCGTTTTGGCGCACGAACGAAGTGAGGGCGCCGATAGTTCGAGACTGTTATGGGTTCATACGCCCCAAGTAAACACTCTACTTTTCATTTTAAATATGAGGAAAGTAAAAATAAACAGAAATAATCTAAAAAATATTTTTCCTATGGCCGCGGAATTTTCGAAAGACTTTTTTTTCATTTTTTTCACTTTTTTTTCATTTTCTCTATTTTAGGGAAGGCAGGGGAATCTAAGTCTATACAGCCTAGTTTGGTGTTTGACCCGTACTCTATGCAATTCCATGAAATGAATAGCCTGATTTTTTATATTACAAATAACTCATTTGGTTTAATCTGTTTTTAATAACGCATTCTTTAAAAAAAACAATATTTTAGATATTAAATTAATAATTCTACGATATTAATTATTTTATATAATAGCAAAACAGGTTGTAAAGGCTATGTGAGTTTGCCTGCATACCTTTGGTAAATGAATGTCCAAAGAGGTACTTACAGATTTTGACATGACCACTCCTATTCCTTTTTTAAATTTCATAACGGCCCTAGGGCCGCCACATACCACTTTCAACCCGCATTTTAGGCCAGTTAGGAGTTACTTTCAGAATATGAGACATGAAAAAGTTTTCAACTGATTGTATGGGAACCGGACTTTAAAAGAAAAGAATTTTATAACAACGAGTTTTTTTATTTATATCTCAAAAAGAGAATATTTGAGAATACCTCAAAAACGGTGCGTCGTAGCGTAGCTAAAATCTAACAAAATTTTCAACCCCCTATGGTACTCCGGAGATACCTAGGAGGCATCCGATAGAAATATAAAAAAAACTGTTAAAAAAAATTTTTTTGGCGAAGGCGAAGCCCCCGCAACCTTTCTTTTTTTTCTATGTAGTTTTAGTTCTCTTTATTGCTTTTCTTATAGAGGGGGATGAAAAGCAGAGTGTATTTACTTTCCTTATATTCGAAATGAAAAGTAGAGTGTATTACGCGGCCGCAAAATTATTTTCACCTCGGGCGACGTATATTGAATCCCTCGCTGCGTTCAGGATTCTACTTTAGAATCCCTCGCTGTGCTCGGAATCTCTCTAGCTACTCTAGAATCCTTCACTGCGCTCTGGATTCAAAATAGCGCCCTCGCTGTAAATATGTTATTTTGCTACCTTGTAATACAATCTACTATTCCGTGTTTTGTGCATTGAGGTATTAGGTAGGTATGTAGATTGAGTCGCTGGCAGCTTCTTTAGTCAAAATAAAAATATGATAATAAATACAGGGTGTTTTTGAATTATTGGCATCCATTCGGCCCATTAATGTACTCATATGATACTATGTTTTTACGTGAAAAGGGGTGGTGCCCGGCGTCAGCGCGGGCGCAGGGATGCGGGCAAAGCGGCCATGAAGCATGGGTGACATTGTTTGTTTCGGTAAATAAATAAATTCACGTTATAGTAGAGCCCCCGTTTTGTCGAGAGGCCAATGAAGTAGTTTAAGGCTTGTATGTTATTTGAATATTAATTAATCAATGATTTTTTATCAAATTGTATTTTACGCGATTTTTTCAGGGTTCCAAAAAAAATATTTACATCTTGGATTTGCCTCATATTTGGGGAAAAGACTCTATATTATGAGATGTTCTTATTTCAAAAGGATGCTAACGACTTCAATGTCACCCTATATAGCTCGTCTTTCAATTCAAATTGCTTCATTAGTGAAATAATAGGGTATTAGACTGAAAAAAATTGTTGACAAAATATTTATTGAAATATTAGCAACACAACATAAGTATACATTTATTTTCAAATATTGCATATTTTTAGCAAGCATCAAACTTTCTAATTAGACAAGGAGAATTTGGTAGCGCCATACTCTCGCCATAGAATTATTATTTTTTAAATATTTAAAAGGGGCCAATGAGCAGACGAGCCACGGGATGGGAAGTAGTCATCGTCGCCCATGGACATCTACAACACCAGAAGGGTTGCATGTATATGCATTGCTAGCCTTAAGAGTCAAGATTCGTTTTAGAAAGAGATAGTCACAATTAAGATTTTATATTATTTTTATGCATTCACAATGCAATTTTGTAAGTATAGTCAGTCACAATTAGCTCATAATTCGCTTGTTGTAATACAAATTAAATTTCTTTTGTCACGTTTAAATTTAACATTCAATAATGTTATATTTCTGAATGTTTCTGAAAACTCTACATTTCAACAACAGTCAAATACCCTATTAGCTGATAACCATTGAGCTGCCAGCCGCTGCCAAGATACCTAAATGTTCCGAATTGATTTTTGAACGCCCGAATACTCACTCAAAAGCAACTCAATTTTGGGAGCGTCTCAAACAACATGCGGTCTCTTTCATACCTAAGACATTTAATGCGACAGGGCTATGTTTGAAGCCCAAAGCTAAATAGCGTTCTAGTATTCGGATGTAAGTGAGTGAGTGACAGTACATTATATTCCTTTACCTAAGAATTTCACATACAATGCGCATAGTATTTCCATATTTTTTCCCTAACTACACACGTCTCATGTAAATCATTTGTGAAACTTTCAACAGATGGCGCTTTTTGTTTTCAAGTTAATTACGGTCTGTGTTCAAATAAATTCTCACTGAGAGCACAAATTTTGCAATTACTTTTGTTAATTAAAGTCTTCCGAAAGCTTTACAAGCTACACCATTTACTCGATCGTTAAATTTTTTACCACTCTCATCGGCTCTCACGAAGGTGTGCTCAGACTCAGACCATCATTAGTTCATGACAATGCGCTCTTAAAGAAATCTTGTAAAAAAAATAAACTCGCACGGATGTACCGAGTTTAGTGAGTCAGCTTCTGTTTTTGCTTATCTGAGTCTACATTTGAATTAATTGCAGTTTTAAAACGAAACGGTCTGGTGGGCGGTTTAACTAGGTAATGAGAATCTGCTAAATGCGTTTCGTTTCGTGTGCAGCCTTGCTTTAACAATTTCTCAAGTATTTTAACAAGATTCTGTTTAAATTGATTTATTATTAATGTTAAAGTATTAAGTTAATTTATATCAAAGCATTGCAACTAAAAATCGCCATTAGTCACCATGATTATCATACTTAATAGCAATAGGTACAGAAGCCAACGCTAACTCATAATGAACTTTAACTACTTTTAATTTCAATCGCACTATTCATTCACATCACACATTCGTGTGAAAACAACTTCTCATTTCGTTAAGCATTACAATGGTAACTTAAGTTGCCTAGTAAAGTCATTTAAAAATGGCTACGGTACTAAAAAACTTTGTAAATTATCTCATATCTGTATTGAAGCCAGTACACTACACTGCGGCATAAACTTGGGTTCTTATTTTGCAGCTCCATCCACTCGCTTTATCCTCACTCCGTTTCGCTCGAAGAGACTCATCAATCACACGACAACTGACAATACTTCATCAATCCACTTAAAACTTCCCACTGACGTTAGTCTAGCTGATGCGAGGACACTGAACCATAGAGTAGACTTGCACACTTATAGAAGGTTCACTCTTTGTACACCAAAATTTTTTAATTACCTAGTACAAATATTTCAGGGATAAGTGTTCTCCAACAGAATCAACTTTACGAAATCCTAAAAATAAAGGCCAGCTGTTTCATACATTTTAGTTGAGTCGATGCTTTACTTTTGTATGGAATAGCTGATTTCTTTATCGCGATTTCTTGGATAGCTTCTTAGTAAAATTTGTTTGTATGGATGGATACTTTCATCCCCAGAAATTTTATATTATGCCTATATATTAACAAAATTGTGGCCTAGACTAGAGATTCGCATCACAAAATTGCTTTTTTATGGTTATAAGGTGAAAATAAGTTTTACGCCTGTATCCAAATAAGTAAATTTGGATTTGTGATCATGATTCAATAGACACACTTCTACTTTCTGTACTTAAATAGTTCATCCTCATCATCATTAGCCATTTTAATGTCCCCACTGCTGGGGCATCGGCCTTCTTTATGGATAGAAAAGGAAGTCCAGTGCTCCAGCGGTGAAATGGCAATAAGCCTTTACTGTAATAATTATAGTAGATTATACACCGAGTGGATAAAGCACTGTTTTATGTCACGACCGTGATATTGAATCCTGAGCAAATTAGAGACTCCAGATTTAACTCCCGAGCGTAGCGAGGATGTTACGAGTTAATTCCTGAGCGCAAAACGGAGTCCTGAGTGCAGCGAGGGATTCAAGCTCGCTCAAGACGAAAACAGCTTTATCCCAAAGGAGAATACTCTAAAAGCAAGGCCACTTACTTGAAACAACGTTTTATTCAAACTTAATGTACCTTATTTAAAAAAACGTACAGTTTGTAATTTTTCCATTTCAACTTCCTACAGCGCTTTGCAACACTCGCGGCTTTTGTTTTCTTTGTTTTGCGTCTATGGCTTTAGCACATGCTTTAGTGGCCAGTTTCATTTTCAAACAACATAAAAAAGTGCTTTATCCCCTTCGATCAACAATAACACCTGTTTATCCCCTACTAAGTACTATTTTATCATACGAGGATAGCTGCACCCGGCATGCGTTGCAATGCCAGGTACCTAAAGTACCTTTTTCCTTTATTGCCAGGCACCATTGTCGTCCCCAGAACACCCTTCAAAAGTTTCATCACAATCTGATCATGGTTTCGGAACGCAAATATACAAACATAGATTTATACATAATTTATTATAAGAAAAGTAGTCCTGTGTTTCCACTATCTCGGCTACAACAACAGAGTAGGTAAATTTAGTATAGAGTAAATGGTTCGTTTTCGATACAGTCATCACATAACTTACAGTAAACGATCGGTCGACTGCAGATGCGATTTCCAATTAATCTGAAACCCCGCTATTTGCAGAATTCATTTGATTCAAATTGCCCTTGTATCGTGTCTTCGCCGTTGTTTCATCCAATTGAAGTCAAGTCGTAATATAAGTAGGTTTTTATGCTTAACTTATTCAAATAGTTTGTTTTTCATATAGATATGATTGCTGCAGGATTTAAAGTAACTGACATCAAAATTACTCGACACACGAATACCTATATTACATATTGGCATGACAACTCTCAAATAGTGTCCGTTGGCATCGGTACAGTCACCATCAGATAATATATCGTAGCGAGCGAGGTCCTCAAATATTTTGAAGCAGGATTAAATGTCAATAAATTTGTAAACACTAAGGTCCACTTGCAGCAAATTTTGCTAATTCTCGATATGGGCAAAATTTTATTTAGCCCATTACAGAAATGTCAATTTTTTTATCTAGATTTAACATTTTGTTATTTTTGTACGGGTTTAATCTAGTTTTGGTTAAATCGATATTTAGCAAATTTGCTGCAAGTGGACCTAAATGAGGTCAATAACATTAGAATATGCAAGTCGTCGTTTCAAAAGAATCGTTTCTGACAACTGAAATGTTAGTACTTAAATGTACTGAAATTTACTTAAAATATATTTATTGACTTAAGGTATATTGTCCACAAATGTTTAGATATTTATGACCACTCTGACGATACCTTTGACGATCTATGCTTTCTGATATTTTTACTTTGTTGAGTGTCCCGAATTTAACCCGAACCCGTGAAATGAGTTCTAAGACTTCTAAGTAAAAAAATCGGCTAAATTAAATAATATTCTTCACAACCCATTTTGACATCATCTTAACAGGCAGAGAACGTCTATTACTGGAAGCATAATTCATTGAACCTTTTTTTCCAGATGACAGCGCTATACACCAAAGAAGCAGTGGCAAACCAACCAGTGAGCGTCACAGTCAAGTGACATCAGCATGGAAGGGTCGCGCGTGGCGCACCAGGGCCTCCGGGCGCACTCCGCCGAGGGTTCAGCCGGGAGGATCACCCAGGCTGGCCTGGCTGCGAGGAGCACTGAAGGCACGGCGGCCAAAGGCATGGCCATCAAAGGCCACGAGGACTTGTGGGTGGAGATCCAAGCGAACACCTTTAGAAACTGGGTCAACGAGACTTTGAAGCCTATGAATATTAAGGTATCGCTTTTAGTAACTTTGTTAGTGTTATCTAAGGAAATAGCAACAACATTTTAAGAAATCACGTGTTAGATAAATATAACATGAGTTTACGTTATTTTTATCACGATTTTGTAACACATGGAGTTATATGAAGGTACACGGCACACGCACTCTCGCGATTAAAATATCCCAATCAAAATCTAAAATAAGTTATTTTTTTATCCTCATATGTATAACTAGTCTTCCACCCGCGGCTTCGCCCGTATGGACTACACGACGTTATCCCGCTGGAATGTGATATTTTCCAGGACAAAAAGTACCTAGCCTATGTCACTCTCAAGCATCCACACTACATACCAAAAATCTTGACGATCCGTTGCTCCGTTCTGACATGAAAGATGGACAAACAAAGAAACAAATAAACAACCAAACATACTTTCACATATATTAGGTATTAGTATGTATATAGGTAACTTAACTGTTTTAAATGTTATAATTATTGTTCGGAACTCGTTGGCATATAAGTAAGTATTCGCATAAAAATAGAAAATAAAATACAACAAACCTCCCCACATTAAACACAGGATTTTTCCCGTGTCGTCTTGTTATGTAATTATGAGTAACGTTCCCTTGGAATAAACAAATGCCACATAAACTCGTTCATTAAAGTAATCTCCAAATTCTTTATATGGTTTAAGCTAAATGTCAACTATGTAAGAGACACAACAATTACTGAAATACTTCTTTTTAATGGTGTCGACTGCATTAATAAGTGCATAACTCTATCAAAAGGGTATGTCATAACATTTTTGCCATAACACAGCAGTTTTGTATCAAACTAGCTGCTTTTCGCGGTTCTACCTGCATGGTACCCATTCCCGTGTGAATTCGGAAAAAATATAGCCTAACTAGCTTTCTACCCGTGACTTCGCCCGCGTTGTCTACACGACGTTATCCCGCGGGAATGTGATATTTTTTCGGGATAAAAAGTAAACTATGTTCCTCTCTAGGCTACAAAGTATCTGTGTCCCAAATTTCAGAAAAAATCCGTTTAGCAGTTCTGGCGTGACTGAGTAACAAACATCCAAACATCTAAACTTTCACATTTATAATATTAGTAGGATGTCACTTAGGAATATTAGCTTTCTTCTGGTGACGAATTTTCAAAATCAGTTCACTAGTTCTAGTGATTACCTCCAACATCCAAACAGACATTACTTACCTCTTAATAATATCAGTGTTGATAAACGTATTACACTAGACTGAATACAATTAATCAACTTGAAAAGGATTAAAGAGAATCAATGAATCATACATATTATGTGAGAGCTTTCGCTAAGGTTCTTTCTTATTTCTTGAGCTACTCCGTGCTTCAGAAGGCACAGCCATTAAACCTGCATTAAAGTCGTAAACACCAACTACTATTCCACATTAGGCGCCTTGATGTGTTATGGTATGTTTATGGTCCATCTTCTTTCTCCGTTTGTAAGAAGGCCATTGCACTAGCACTTGAAACATTAAAAAATATTTATCATTATTTTCATGACCTTATCTTTACTCTACCGAATGTCATATTTTCATTTATTCCGTTCTCATTATCAGTATGCCTTCAATCTATTTCTCTTTTATTGCGATCTTCTCCTTCCTCCCTATATGTCAACATTCTAACATTCATGTCTTTCGTCTTTCTTAGTTACATGCCTATATAGTTCCTTCTCAAAACATGTTCATACTCGGACAAAAAATTAATGAATGGTTGATGATACTAAAAAAAAATCTTATTTCAGGTGGTAGACCTGGTAGAAGACTTGAGGGATGGTACTGTCCTGTGCTCCTTGGTGGAAGCCCTCCAAGGGCGCAGGCTTAAGGGCTGGAGCCCTAACCCCACCAATCAGCATCACAAGCTGGAGAATGTCACCAACGCATTGCAGGCCATTGAGGACGACGGCGTGAAGCTCGTCAATATCGGTAAATATATTGAAACATATTTTACAATACCTGCTGTTATATGCTTGTACGTATGCCGTGCAATATTTCCTGTCTAATAAATGGCTTTAGGCTGGGGATATCGTTATTTTCTGTGTTAATTAGTTAGAAGGCTATATCTCATTGGGACGCCACTTGGCGATGGCCTGGCGTCGAAACATAGCCGCCGCGCCGGCGCCGCCAAGCAGGTAAGGTAGGGAAGTTGTAATATAAATTGACATGTTTTGAATGGCGACGGCTTCTGGCGTTTGCTGCCATGACATCTCAACCCAAACGACATAGAGCATGGCCCGCTATTATTTCTGGGCTGCTTGCGCTACAAGTGCAACGAGTGAGATAGAAGATGGCTTTGCATAGAGCCATTGTAATTTTAAATGTTAAAAACGTCAATAAGACAAATGGAATGTTTAATACTATGCGCAAAAATGTGTATTCTTACTAACTTGGAACTTGTCTTGCAGGTAACACGGACATAGTGAACGGCAACCTGAAATTGATCCTGGGTTTGATCTGGTCCCTAATCGTCCGCTACCAAATTGGACGCAGCAAGTTCCCACCGAGGTAAGGGTCTATACATACCCAGCACTGCCACTGCTCATAACTCCTTCATTGTGACTCGTGACCGTAGAGGGTTGAGGATGTGCAAAAGATTTGCGCCTCTTCAGCAACTGCACTGTACACCCTTATCACTAAATAGGCTTTTATACTTTTAATTTTAATAATAGGCGCGTATAATTGCTTAAATTATGTCTAGTTTCTAGCCTTAAATAAGTTTAGATATAGATGTCTACTTTTTAACATCAGGTAGTTTGAGTAGTTAATGCAATAAAATATAATTTTACGCCATTAGCCACCTTTTGTACATTTTAACCCTCTTTTTGGTAGCTTACTCTGAACTGTATAAAATCGACAACCGCTACTAATTTTATTGACTTCTAAACGGGCAATCCTGCTGAGCTCATTTCGTCGTAAAGTTCATCTTCAGCCCTTGAGAGTTAATAATTATTAATCTTATTAAATTTAAGAACGAAGTTGAACGAACCAAATGGACCGTCAATTAAACGTATAAGTATTTCGAAATCATATAACATCTTAGACCAGTACCTAATATATGTAATTTTTTAAACTTTCATGGTCATTAACACTGTAAATATTACGAAAAACGGGATTTTTACCATCGGGGACTTACAGTATATGTAATTTGATTTGGAACTCAACTCTTTGAATTGAAATTCACAAGGGGTTAAGCTGTAATTACTCATTACAACTTTAGTATTAAGATTTTCATAAAATGGTAAAATTATTGCGATGCTCATTCATCTTTTGCGGTTTGTTTTGCTCAGTGGCCTGTCAGTTGGCCGGATGGGCCACACACTCACAGTTTTACATACAAAAACCAAAAACCGAATACCATGGCCGATTGCGACCAACTGACTGACCGTTACCTGCTGGCGGACTGATAGTCTATTGGGTTCTTTAGCTATATAGTGTAGGCAATAAACAGATTCTTTGTATGGAGACCCATACACTAATTCCTCAGTCGATGAAACTTTGCTGAGTTATAAAATAGCATGAGCCATAAACTTTTAAATGATTATCCAAAAAAAAACTCAAACGAAAGTTAGGTATTTATACATAAATAAACAAATCTGTTTATATATTGAACCGAGTAATTTCTCAGTCCAAATTTATTTTACCAAATGAGTTATTTATACTAGTATGTGGTACTTGATGAAAATCCAAAACTTTTTTCAAACATGAGTATGCTTGGCAAAATGGTCTATTTCCGTTAAAAAGTTCGACAGAGACATTTTCAGTCCAAGTCACCCCATTTTGTTTTATTAAAATTTGGTGTTTCTGCTGGGATATTTTTTTGGATATTTCATATTATTGTTTTTATACGTTACATGAATATGTCCGGTTAAGAAAGTTTAAACGGAGCATTTTTCCAAAAAAAGATATTAATGAAATAAGACTTTCATTAAAAAATACCTAATCTTCTATTATTATTATTTTTTGGAAATTTATACCATACTTTTAATTTATTGATACTTTATCATGATGTAAAGTTTTTTCTGACTGAGGAATTACTGTAGGGGTCAACTAGCTTCATTGACTACACTAATAATCTGTAAAGATCTGTTTAGACGTTTCAAGGTCGTCAGCTCAAGTTCAAGTGATATGATCATGCTATTTTTTATACAAAATAATAAGATTTAATTCGATAAATACACGTAGTAACGGGAAGCTACTGTTATCCGAGACAGGCGTAATTAGCGCGTCACGAGTTCACGACTGCGCACGCGCACAGTGAATCGTTGTGCTTTCTCAGCAAAATCGTTGATTTACCTATTTTATGGAAATTATGCTCATAGCTGCGTCCATGGCCTTATCATCGATCGCCGGGTTTCTTGAAAACGAAACGAGTAAACAAATTAAACCTGTACGCTCGGAGATGTGTCAAGTTGCATCAACAACTTGACACCCGTCAGTCTCGAAATTGTGGTGGAGGAATTCGAAATTTAAACTGTATTAATTACACTGTAACAGCATTTTTCGGCTGGGTACACATGTGTACCTAATCCGAGTAATATGACGATATAATGTTTAGGACGTCTGTGTTCCTAATCCGACCGTACAGGTTAAGTAGGTACTAATTAGCATATGATTTCAATGTTCTATTTCCCTTGACTGTCACTTGTTTGTCATGAATTGGACATAAACATTCGGGGGAGGCACAGTAAACTATTTCTCCCGCGAGGTGGCGCATGATCGCTGGTGTTGTTGGACTGTCAAAATCCATACTTTTCTGTAATAATTTATAAAATAAATTAAAAATAAGTGCTAAAAATGCCTTTCTGTTGTGCATTTCTCTGCAAGAATAAAAAAGTTCACCGTTTTCCTACCGAAAAAAGCTTACGTTAATAATTACGTTTAAAAAAT
Source organism: Crambus lathoniellus (assembly GCA_949710035.1). Taxonomy (NCBI): domain Eukaryota; kingdom Metazoa; phylum Arthropoda; class Insecta; order Lepidoptera; family Crambidae; genus Crambus; species Crambus lathoniellus. Next base: position 16,684,052 of record OX453297.1, read on the forward strand.
TGGAAACCAAAGGCACAATCTAGGTTATGTAGAGACCATTTTAAACCTGAGGATTTTATGGCGAGAGCAGTTATATACTGGTTAGTTTATTTATTAAAATCGCGCTGAAATTTAAGTTACTATGCGCAGTGATATAACATGAAAAGCACCAGTCACGGTGGCACCATCTGAAATTAGCTTTGCCTGTGGCTCGGAGATACCTAGGTGGAGTGACATTCCTTACAGAATTGCGCCCTTACAGACTTTAGTAGATTTCTGCCCTCAGATCATATAATACTATTGATCTGAGTTTCTGCCACTGGCTGGCCATCACTATTTTTTTCGGGTTGTAATTAATTGATCACCAAACGAACGTAACCCAACCCACAATAATACTAATTTAGCACCTAAAAATACTAAAATACCTTGCGTGAATTTCAGTATTTAGGTGCTTACTTTGTATTTTTTGTGGCCCAATTATATGCTTATTTCTTTATTTTTCTATTAGACTTCCGAAAATTAACTACCAAAGTAAAATAAATAAACGATCGTTTGTTGACGACCTCCGTGGCCGAGTGGTGTACGCACCGGTTTTCAAGGTGCCGCTATCTCTAGAGGTCCCGGGTTCGATTCCCGGTCGGGTAAAATTTGAAAACGAACTTTTCAATATTTCCTCGGGTCTGGCTGGGTGTATGTGGGTGTATTATACCCGTCGTTGTTTCCAATTTCTATAACACAAGTGCTCAAGTTACTATAATTTGGTATTTGTACAATTGGTATATGATGGTGTCTAATATTTTTTTATTTATTTGTATTGTCACTGAAGATAAGAACTAAAATTCGTATTTAACAAGATTCCTTTTTGACTTGAAAACTTTCTTTACTTTTTTTTTCTTGCTGTCGTTGTCTGTACTTTTACCTATTCTTGTCCTGTCATATTAGTATTGTGTGTATGTCCATAAATATTTTTTCTTTCTTTCTTTCTTAAAACATTCCATGATATTTCACAGCTAAAAAGAACTGCTCCAAAGAATCCCATGTTTTTGCAGAAAGGTGATGTTATCATGGCTACAGACAGCTCTACCAGAATGCAAAGTGAGCAACTTGACCAGTGACTGGAACAGCGGAGTGCTTCTGTCAGCCCTGCTCGACCACTGCAAGCCGGGCATCTTCCCCCACTGGCGAGAGCTAAGTATGTGTCATAGATACACCTGTAGCACAGGGTAAAAAAAAACTATAGTCTTACTCCTGTGCCTGTACCGTCCGAAAGCGGTTCCATGCCTTGCATCTTTCGACGTCACAATTAAAACAGAAAAGTAAAATGATGTCACGAGTTGTCATCTATGTCAGTGTTATAACTATGACGCAATTCGACTAGAAAGCACAGGAACTTTTCCTTGATTTTACGTGTTACGTGCTAGTTATTATTAAGCCGTAATCTTTTGTATATAGATGCAAGTGTAAATATATGTCTACACTGTATATAGTCTGCGAGTTTCATTCCTGGTTCCACCCGTCCTGAGAGAGTGCGGGACATTGTCACCCGCACATGGGTGACCCGTTGACGTGATTTGAACACGCAACCTTCTGATCAACCTATATTATGATAAACCTTATACAGTATTGTGTATAGTCCTCGTCAATTATTTTTAAGACGAAGACCCCAAGTATTTTTTTATGAAGGCACTACCAGCTACAAGGCCAGCTTACTAAGGTGGCCTCTAATGCAGGGCTTGGAAACGGTTCGCAAAACATCGCTTAGTTAAGATCTTAACCAGGTTTTTCTAAAATCCTGGTTAACCTGGTTAATCGAAATGGTTGGGGCGTCGGGGCGCCGTGACATCTGCCATCTCTGTCATACAGCTTGCGTCTGATTGGCCATCCTAAATCAGCGAGTGAAAAGAACGGTTTTGTTTTGATCTTTGATTAGAACCAAAATAATATCGATTCTGAAAGAGCGAAACCAAAAGAAATGCAAGCTCTTCACTACATAGTATAAAACAAAGTCGCTTTCTCTGTCCCTATGTCCCTTTGTATGCTTAAATCTTTGAAACTACGCAACGGATTTTGCTGCGTTTTTTTTTAATAGATAGAGTGATTCAAGAGGAAGGTTTATATGTACTTTTTATCCCGATATTCCCACGGGAACGGGAACCACGCGGGTGAAACCGCGGGCGGCCGCTAGTTTGATAATGTATTGGAGTTTCTTGCGAACCGTTCGTGAGATTTAACCAGGTTTCCGACTCCTGCTCTAATATGGCTAACAAGACTGATTAAAGTTGCAAAATACCTACTCTATCGCAGATATTACGAAAAGGTTTGGGGTATATGGAGCACTTAGGTCGTGTATTGTGCGATAAGTAGCTTCGTAAATTGGGGGTATCCAGAGGCCCAGCATATTAGATTCATATAAGTGTCCTTAAAGATGAGAAGGCATATATGCAACACGTATCTACTTGTGCAGCGGGTCTTCCATCTCTGTGTTTCATTGACACATGCAGGGCTTTTAAAATAACTTATCGATGTTCTTTATATAATAAGGTACCTTGGTAACAAAAAGTCTATAACGGCCACACGTATTCTTACACATTCCTTATCTATTGTTACTGAAAACAAAACGATTCTCCATAACGAGAAACTAGATTAAATTTTTAACGAAGTTGGCATCAATAAACTATGCTTTTATGATAAATAAGCTGCCGTAGCCCACACAACGACTATAGTCGTGGCATTTGGATCGAGACACAAACCCACTATAGCGGAGAGTACTACATAACAAGACCTTGACAGTGCCCACCAAGTTATTTGTTATTCACTATTATTACTTTAGGATTTATGTTCCATTGTTGGCTTTGAACGTAATTTGTTATTATTACAGAGCATGAAAAATATATCTTACTGTTATTTAGTTTTATGATGAAAAATGAAATAAGTTCCCTTTAAAGAAAATAAGTTTTAGTGGTAATCGATCCTTCAATCATCATATAACAAAATCAGCCTTCACACGATAACTACTACTACTCGTAGACATAGATATTTAGTAGTTAAGTTTTTAATTACTACGCGGCCTAGCAGACGTGTTTGCGATCACAGTAATGTATTTTTTATGGATCGTTCTAACCTTGTAGCTGGGGGTTTTCAATCGCCTTCAGTTATTATTCCCTCTACTATTCACCTATGCCTATTCACAACGCTATGTTTTCATTATTTTGACAGATCGTCATGAAGCTGTTGAAAACTGTCGCCGTGCTATGAAGTTGGCCCACCGAGAATTCGACGTTCCCATGGTCTTGGAACCCGAATACCTGGCGTCCCCGTGGCTAGACGAACTGTCTGGCATGACTTACCTGTCGTACTTCATGAAACCTGGCTCGCCAGGGTACAGAGCTACTCTGGACTGGGTCAACTCAAGACTGGAGAGGGGAATCACAAACTTTACGGTCAGTTTACGTCCGGAAAATAATGTTTGAACGTATTATAGGCTTATGAAAGCGAATAGATCTATAAAAATTCAAAGCTTTTCAATTTACGATTGCTTTTGACGCTCGGCACTTCGGAAACTTATTCTGAATAACAATGTCGAATAGATTAGCAATCTTTAGTTACCTATAGTGTATTAACCAGTCATTGAAGTTTGAATGCCTTATAGTTATTAGAAAATTAAAACTACCAAAATCGTTTCCATCTCTCATATTCGGAAAGTGATGTATATTTAAACTGAGCAGCGGCATAAGTGTACTATGCGATTATTATATGAATAGGACGGGTTGTTAACAAACTTCACTCTGAAAAGGTACAGTTCGCAAGAAAGTGCAAAACAAAATTAAAATAGTTTTTTTTATTTTGGCAGAAAGAAGGTGGTTTGGGTATTGCCACTTTCAAAACGAAGTTTTTATTTTTTAAATCCATCTTAGGTACTTCTCATAAAGTTATTAAGTATACCTTTTCCGATAGGTAGGTATATTAACTTTATGGTACTTCCCTTTTTCTTCTTTTAATACTCATGTCCTTCGTTATGCCGGCGCCAGACATAGCACAAACATTTGAACAAATGTTTGGACGCATGTGTAGTACGGGTATTTGAGTATTTGTTCAAAGCTTTAATAAAGTATATTTCTACAGTACTTTGCAATGAAAGAAGGAAAAGTCTTCAATGTCTTTGTAGCAGTAGCAGCTCAGACCAGCGGGACGATGATTCTCAAATGAGTGGAATAGAAGAGGTGGAATAGCATTAGCAAGCATAATGTGTTTGGCGGATTCACGAAAGGCGCCTCCCCGAGCTTGATTGAATCGTTCCCCGTGATACCAATACCCGGCGCACCCTGGTAACAGCTAGATTCTGCCGAATCTAACTTCAATCCACGTGCACTATCCTTTTACCATGATAGACCAATAAAATTTTTCACTAGACCCCCAATTTACCAATTTTATTGTAAAGTTGATTAAGTATTAAATTATTTTCATAACTTGAATTCCTGTTTTATTTAATACTTAAACCAGTAGATATTATCAATAGTGTGTTATTGAAGCATAGTATTAAAGTACCCCGCAGAACAATGTATGAAAAAATGGTTTCAGTTAAATATCACAAAATTTTAATTTGATTATTATTTAAATTACCTGATCATTTTCGTAAAAGCATAGGTACTTTCATGAGTCCTATACTTTCCGAAAAAATCAAGTTAATGATTTGTATTTATCTGCAAATTATTCACATGATTTGGTTTGCACGAACATCATTATTTATCGTAAGCTATGACATGATCAGCCCCCTGATTCACGATAAATTTATTTTTTTGCACACCATACTGAAGTGAAGTGAAGTTAGTTTGACAGCACTTTGACAGCTTGACGTCACAACATGGCGGTGTCCCTATCCTATTCTTATAATAATCGCATAGTATATATTCTTTGGCAGCGGGTTCAAAACTCTGCGTATTTTTTAAAATAGAACTGAATTTGGTTACAGTCAACCATAGAGTTACCTTATCGGCAACGAAAAAGTTTTCTATTGATTTTGTATGGGGCCGGAACTTTTTCAAATAAAGTATAAAGTGTCGTATATAGCTAAAATCTAACAAAATTTTCAACCCCTTATGGTACCCTGGAGATACTTAGGAGGCATCCGATGGACATATATATAAAGTTTATATTTTTTATTCTTTAATCTAAACTAATTTTTTTTTATATAATAGAAAAAACAGAGAAGGCGAAGCCCCCCGCCACCATTCTTTTATTTTTCTAGGTAGTTTTAGTTGTTTTTATTGCTTTTCTTATAAAGGGGGATGAAAAGCAGAGTGTATTTACTTTCCTTATATTCGAAATGAAAAGTAGAGTGTATTACTCGGCCGCAAAATTATTTTCACCTCGGGCGACGTATATTGAATCACTCGCTGCGTTCAGGATTCTACTCTAGAATCCTTCACTGCGCTCTGGATTCAAATTAGCGCCCTCGCCGTAAATATGCTATTTTGCTCCCTTGTAATACAATCTACTATTTTATGACTGCTCACTCCGTTAATGTTGCTTTAGCATTTTCAAAATGTTAAGCAAAAGTACTTTTACAGACCGACTGGAATGACGGTCGTGTAGCAAATGAGCTGGTGAGATCAATGGGGGGTCCAGCGCCCCCTCCCAGCAGATTGCGACGGGACCCTGCACGCTGGGAAGAAAACAACCAACAAGCCATTGACGCTGCTAAGAAAATTGGTAAAATAAATAATCCATTTCATCTCACCAATAGTTTGTGTTGCTAGTACCAAGGAGTGTAATGTGTTTAGGGTTAATGTATGTTTGTATGTGAGTTACTTTCAGCCAAGTCAGACCTTAGGCTTCAATATATTATCCTAAGTTATAAGAAGAAATTATATTTTAAGTTGTTATAAAACATTTTATGTAAGTACTAAATTTTCAGGACTGACCGTTAAACTTGGCACCCATTTAGATCTCACATCTTTTGTCGTTGAAGTCAACAACCAAGGCATATTTCCTAATATTGAAGTTGGCTTTCACTTCACATATTTTATGTTTTTGATGAGATTTGAGTTACTCGATCGAGCTTATTCAAAATAAGCAAATTATATTATCATACAGAAAATCTTAATCAAATAATAAGTACCTACACAAAAAGGAAGTTTAATCAAACCTCAAATTTCGCGGCATTCGGACCCAAGGTTATTGTCTATAAGAAAGTGTATTCATAAAACATTTACAAAAATGTGTTTCTGTGTAGGAGTCCAACCAGTGCTATCAGCCAAAGATATGAGTCAGAACGAGACAGAGCACTTAGGCGTAATGGCCTGGGCTTCGCAGTTCAGAAACATGCCGCCAAGACCTCCAGTCCATGACATGCTTCGAGTAGCGCTCGACTCCACATCAGGAAGAGTCGGAGAAGAGGTGAGAACTCTCTGATCACTTGTCAAGATCAAAGACAAATCAAAAGTTCAAGATCAAAGTTTCTGCATAAAATTGTCAATAGTAAAATTGATTGTACTCCACTTCTTGACAAAATTAGCCTCAAAGTTCCACGTCCATCCTCACGTTCCAAAAGTACATTTTACATTCCACCTTATCACACAAATTACACAAGGAATTCATTTTTAAGGCGCTCACTTGAATTTTATAACAAGAACTTGACCAACATTGACATATTTTCTACTAGCTCAACAAAATATAAAAGACTAGTTTGCGAGGTGCTATCAACTTAAAATTCATTTAAATGATCTTATTTATTAAGTGATATTATTGCTACATAACATTATAAATTAAGTTCAGTGTTTAGTAACTCTTATACTTATATGAAACTGTTTTTGCATTACTTTATTTATACATAGGTACTGAAGTTGTTATAATAACATAAATAACATATTATTAGGTAAGATGTAGATAAGTTTTCTTTATTTTTCTTTTTACAAATCAATGTTTCTTACGTGTTCTTTCAATAAAATATTGCTTGTTTAAAATATTAATGGTACTGTAGGTCTGTTTGTATATATTGTTAGTATGTTACTTGTTTTGTAAGACTGTTTGTTACCTAAATAAATAAAATAAAAATAAAATAAAAATAAAAATATTTTTCATCTATTTAAAAAGTCACTTATAGCCGGGTTTAAGCAACTTGTGCAATGGTCCAAAAATTTACAATCATGAGCTCCTCCGTGCTTCGAAAGGCACGTTAAGGATAGTCTTAGGTCTGTGGCAGTCGTTGATATGATACCCACCAATCTGCATTTTAGCCCGCGTCGTAGGTCATCATGACCCATTCTCTTAACCCATCCATAAGGAGGCCTTGTTCCCAGCGGTGGGGACATTAAATGGCTGATAATGATGATTGTACGAGGTTTGGAGAAGGTATTTAGGATTTGAGAAGCTTAACTAGTTTTGTTTTTCACAGACCTACATCAAAGTTGAATCCTTATCGAACGAGCTATCCGTTTCGGATGTTAAAGTTTCTATCGTGAATCCTCTTGAGCAAGAATCTAGGCTGAAACTTGATGCTCGAGGCGCTGGAGAATTCATTCCTGAACACGCCGGCATGCACGAAATAGTCCTTACAGTGGACGACATAAGGTATAATTTTGTTGACATAATGCTTATCGACAATTTAGGCGGTTTTCACATTGCACCGCACACCGTTCCGGTTTGTGGTAGTGCGCTACTTAACTATGGCTGTAGAATGTTGATGTGCTTATAAAACTCGCAGTGTAGATATAACAAACTCACGCCGTGACTCCATCCACCGGAGCGGAAACCGCAGCAGTGTGATAATCCCTTCATCTTTATTAAATAGTTATCATACTTACCTACTTTGTAATATTTTGCGTGGCGGACTTATGTATTCCTATGCCTGCCTATAGTTGTCTAACTTTAGCTCTCTGTAGGTACCTATTAGAGGCACACGTAGCTATTTACATAAAGGCGCGCGTACACAGGCAATTTTTTGACAATAATTGTCTGGCAACTGTAATAAGCAACAGGTTGTTACATTTTGACATTTTGCCATCGCTCTTAATTGCTTGATGTGGTCGTGCGTGACGTCATGTTTGGCGGGGATTGGCAGGAATTGCGCAATTTTAGTTGCCCCTTGTAAGCGCGCCTTAACTCGTATTTTGGTGGCTGTATTGTTTTATATAAGCTATAGTAAAATACACATGCGGCCATTGTAAAAGAAAGTCTATAAGTAGGTATATATTAGATAGACTTAGTAGAATCTACAAGGAGTCTTTGAAATATTCGTAGAAACTTTTTGTAATTATCGCTGACATTTTTTTTTGTGAGAAACATCCTTCGATCAACAATAGTACTAGAATAAAAACTTTATATGGCCGGACTGACTTTTTTTTAAACGGAGAAAAAAGGCTACGAATGTTACGATCTTACATTATAAATGACAGGCACCGTTCCAAGTTTGAAATACCTTAGTATTATTGACACTCAAAATAATCTACTTATAATTATACTCTCAAGTGGGAGTATACGCTCGGCCATATCTGTCACTCCAACTATGTATCTAGAACTAGGTGTTATTGTTGATCGAAGGAAACATCATTGAAATTAACCATAACAAATGTTTTAACCTTGACAGGGTTGACGGGCGTTACTTCTTCAGGGTACTGCCTAGATTGGTGATGGTACCACCGCCAGGAATGGCACCCTGTGCCGCCGGCAGTCTCGTTGAAGTACTAGTCAGTGCTACAGGTAAAGTGTTATAAAGTTTACACAAGAACTACCTACCTAATACGGTACCTACATAAAACAAAATAATCGGCCAAGTGGGAGTTGGGCTCGCCCATGAAGGTTTCCGTACCCACTTAACGTACCGATTGCCTATACCCAGCCAAAATTCCACTTCAGCAAAATATAACTTTGTTTTTCATAGTGTTTGTATGAACGACAAAGTTACTTTTGCGGTTTTGAAAATGTATTATTTCTCAAAAAGTGCTTACTATAGGTATCTCGTTCAAACTAATTTTCGTTGAAAGTTTTTTATTAAGATCGACACGGGCGTTACTTCTTCAGGGTACTGCCTAGAATTGGTGATGGTACCACCGCCAGGAATGGCACCCTGTGCCGCCGGCAGTCTCGTTGAAGTACTAGTCAGTGCTACAGGTAAAGTGTTAAAGTTTAGACAAGAACTACCTACATGGTACCTAAATAAAACAAAAAATCGGCCAAGTGTGAGTTGGGCTCGTCCATGAAGGGTTCCGTACCCACTTAACGTACTGATTGCCTACACCTAGCCAAAATTTCACTATCATTTTTCGTCAGCAAGATAAAACTTTGTTTTAATAGTGTTTGTATGAATGACAAAGTTACTTTTGCGGTTTTTGAAAATGTGTTAAAATCTCAAAAAGTGCTTACAAAGTATAGGTATCTCGTTCAAACTAATTTTCGTTGAAAGTTTTTTATTAAGATCGACAGCATATATTTTTTCTAGATTTTTAACTCTTTTATTTTAAAAATTAGAGGAGGAGGGACACACACATTTTACCACTTTGAAAGTGTCTATCTTTCAAAATATTGACTTTGAGAAAATGTGGTTTAACAAACCCTTATGTCATTTTTAAAGACCTATATTGACACCCCACACGAATATTTTTTTCCGTGACATACGGACTGACGGACGGACAGACAGACATGACGAGTCTATAAGGGTTCCGTTTTTTGCCATTCGGCTACGGGACCCTTAAAACCACAATACAGTATTATATAGTGAAGGACATCAAAATTCTCCCTCTGTATGTAGAGTGACCCCTCAGTGTTAACTAAAAAAAACAACAATCTTTTTGTATTAGATAGAAAGCCGCTTCCGCTTATCTTGATAAAAGTAATATTTCATAACACACAAAACAAATATTTGCAACACAATGTAATTTCAAGGGGTCAAGGTTTAAAAAGCACTTCACAGTGCCGTCGCAAGTTTTCATAAGCCAAAGGACAATGTTACCCATCACGCCGAAAGGGTTTCTAATCATAATAACTTTTGTTAGAAAAATCTCGTCGAAAAAGTTAGTTCAAGTTTTTAGGATCCGTATTTACAATTGTTTTTTTTTAAGTAAAAACTTCTTTAGCAGCGTTATGCACTTTTTGTGATGGGTAAAAGATCGAAAATTCGTAAGACGGACACGTGACCTGATCGAAAAACTGTTATGTTATAATGTCATTAGAATACGAAGGCAAATTTCGCCACCGTTTCTAAAGTTGTAATAGCTCAGTGTAGAAAACGGGCGGCATTTAAGCCAGAAAATCCTCGGTTCAAAACCAGTCCGTAATTTTTCTTTTTTTTTCAAATTCATTTTTTTATGAAAAAGTCTAGGAAGCACTTTTCACTTCTGCCGCACTCCCGGAGTGCAACTCGATGTTTTTTTTTATTATATCGATAGCGTACTTGGTCGTTTATCGTTTAATATGGTATAAACAAATTCTCCATAGGAGCACCACGAAGAGAGGACATTGACGTAACTGCTCATTCCCCAAGCGGCCGGGCCGTCCCGCTCCAGGCCCGCCACCCCCCACCGTCAGCTCCTGGTACCACCGCTTCCAGTGCCACCTTCCAACCAGATGAAGCTGGCACCTGGACCATCGCCATCACTTACAAGGGCGAGCATATTCAGGTAGAAATCCTGAAGGAGACGGTCCAAACATTTTGGACTAGAAACCTAGAATCTATATGGAGTAAATGGATACCAATTCTTTCATAATGCATGATATACCCCACTGGAAGGGCAATGCCGAAATCGATGGGGTATATGAGCAATAGGCCTTCAAAGTTTGTATGAAAAATGTTGACTAACGAGGGTTCTTTTTATGGAGCCGATGTTTTACATTTTTTTTTTAAATAATACTGCTGCACCTGGGAAAAGAAACCGCTTTTCTATACATTTTGGTTGAGTTAGTATTATACTCTTAGATAGAACAGCAGATTTTTTTGCGATTTCTCTCTATTCGAAAAGTAATAACTAAAAATAAAATGGTTTTCGTAAATAATGTTGTTGTTTTAAGTCAAGATTTTTTCATAGAAAGTCGATGGTCTATAGCTCACATATCCCATCGATTTCGGCATTGCCCTTTCAGTGGGGTATATTGTGCATTATAATGAAACTATTGATTGATACCCATTAAGTGCAAATAGATTCTGGGTTTTTTTCGGACCATCTCCTTTTACTGCATGAATGTAAACATGCCATACCCACTTGAGGCTAGCGTCCTTTTAAAAGGACGCCACCTAAAATATTGTGAAAATAAACGCGACGAATAGATTTAAGCTCCTCCTTTTCAATTTTTGAAGTCGGTTAATGAGATTTGATTTGTCAATATTTTTTGTTATTGTGTTCCTTTTATAAGGACTCTAGCCTTAAGTTGGTTGCGATTGAAAAAATAGTTGCAATGAAAACAAAACATGTTTACAACTAAACCAAAATATTTCTTTATTGTTATCCAGGGAGGTCCATTCACTTGCGAAGTGTTCGACCCAGCTGGAGTCCGACTTAGCCCTGGGGCTCTAGAAGGAGCTGAACCATTGAAACCCCATTCCTTCGAACTGGACACCTCTGGTTGCGGTGTCAAGGGTGATCTGCAACTGGACATAGTCCACGACAAGCGCAGTGTAATGTGCGCTTTAGAAAAATTATCTGCTACGAAATATCGCGCTACTTTCATGCCTAAGGCACCTGGTAAACATAGGGTAAGTTACCATTTATCATCATCATCAGTTTCCTTTCTCATAGTTAATTCGTCAATCAGTTCGCATTTTAAATGGGTTTTATACAACCAATTTAAAACATTGTATTATTCAGTTTGTTGTATAGTTAGTATTAGAAGCTTCAACACGTCATGCCAATTTTTTCATATTATTTTTACCATGTAAACTGCATTTACCAAACCAGGAACGATAACATATTTTAGTTAAATGTATACAAGTGGCTAGTCTAGGCACACCCCTATAAGATAAGTGAAATCTTAAAGGATTGAATAAAAATGTAGCTTATTCATATAGATTAACCATAGTTTTTGCGAGCCTGCACAAAAGAATTGCTATAATCGGCCAATGTTCGCAGTACGATTTACTTAATGTCGGCCGTTATTCCTGAGCTAATGATGTCACGAACGCAATCGATGTCGTCAGATTATCAGTTCGTCGTCGGTTTGTGGAGTAAGCGCTTTGATTGTCGCAATAAAGGTCTTTTAACTTAGTAGGAAGAGTAACTTAGTCGTCTGACAAAGGATAAGAATATAAAGGATCGGATTTGGTTCAAAGCAACAGATTTTGTCACGCAACGTTGTGCCTAAACTTAATGGTTTTTGAGTTATTAGAGCTTGTAATAAGTCTTGTAAAATTTAAATAAAATTTGGGTTTATTTCATTTTTTTCTGTGGAAAAAAATACATGACGATATCTGTTGCTTTTGACCACATCACATGTATAACGTTTTAAACAGGATATAGGTACGTTACCGCACATTTTTATAATGATGCCTTTATTTCTAGTTATACATCTACTTCAACGGCTACGACGTCCACGGCTCCCCTCATATGTTTAGAGTTGGATCACGATCCAAGAAAACCCGGGAGAGTTCCAGCCCGTCTTATGCCAGAATTTCCAGTCCAGGTAATACCATAACGTAAAATAACATCAACAAGGGATTATGTTTTCTAAGAACCTTTTCCCGCATAATCAAGATTACATTTACTTCCAGTAACACGTCTGAGATCAGAAAGCCCGCTAAACAACTTCAATCTATACGAATCGAACGCATCGAAGAACATGAGCTCTATGGACCGACGTGACTCAAGCGACTATTACAAAACCTTTGGCTCCGACATCAAAGAGAAGAGTTATGACGTCACCGACTCCGCCTACTCCACGTCGCGAATTAATAAAAAGGAGACGTATAGATACGGCTCGGAGAGTCCTAGGAATAGGACAGCTAGTCCGATAACGACGAAGCATTTTGGTAACGGGTCACATTTGGACGTGAATGCGTCACCGTTTCGGGCTACGAGTCCGTATCGAGCGACCAGCCCGGTCGCACGGACAGCCAGCCCCCTAGCGAGGAAGGACAGCCCTTTGAATAGGACAGCTAGTCCAATTAACAGGTAGGCATCATAGAAGTAGCTTAACGCTGTGCGACTGAAATTCACCTGACGAACTTGTTTCGAATCAGATGGCTGAATGTAAGTTAGTGAAAACGCATCCTATCGCGTTTGCGTAATTTTTTTACAGATCATACCTTATAGTAAAGCAATAAGAGCTCGTTTGCATTGACAAACTTACACTCGGGGTACTGTTTTAATTAAATCAGTCGCTTCCATTTTGATACACCCAGTCGTTTATGTTAAATAAAGTAAACTTATTCCCTCTTAATACTTTACAAAACAAAGACGTAACTTATCATATAATCTTAAAACATTCAGAAGTAAAAGGCGTTTAAACTTGAATTTCCGTTTTAACTTCGTTCTTTCACAACATTTTGCATTACTTAGGAAGTTGTATATTTTGTCTTATAAAGGTTGCAAATGAACAAGTATTTATGAAAGGTGTGAATTATAAATTCGGAGCTAAAAACTAGGCTTTCACGCTGTAAATCAATTTCCAATCAGTTTTCGCCCACTGTGTATAAATCAAGTTCTGTTTCAATCGGGCCAGCTGTTCGTTTTTGCTTTGATGCCCATTTGATGCCGGTTAATTTGCTAACACATTTAGGTAGTATTTTAGTACTTAAGATGATTCGTCTGATAAATTATATTTAGTTTTAGGTTATTACATTTAATTTTACGTATCGCGTAGGTATCTATGTATTAGAGAGGTTTTCGTTGTATTTTAAATCCAGAACATAATACCTGTGTTCCTGTGTTTTGTGGTTTAAAGGAATGATGTGCTGTCTGTGTACTTCGGAAACATATTATCATATTTATTGAACTTTTATAATGAGTGTGAATTTTCACTTATTTATTTTCTTTTTAGCGCGACTAGTCCAACGGACCGCCACAGCCCAATAACATCGACCAAGCGCGTGGTAGAAAAGCGATCCAACTACAAGTACAGCTCCTACAGTGGATCCCAGGACAATCTGGACCAGGCCAGCCCTTATGGCTCTCTAGAATACGACCGCACCAAAAGACTTGGAAGCCCAGGTAACTCATATGTGTGCCAGAAGAGGTTTCAAAATATTTTTACCTCTAAATGACTAAACGTACACTACGAATTTATTTCGTATTGATTGTATTTTTGTCTGTGCTAGTCTTTGGTATCAAAAAATATTCAGGTCAAATAGAGTCTTTTAGCTTTAAAGTACAAGCGAATAAAATCGGCCGCGGTAGAGAGGACAGCTCAGGCTGTCGTCGGGACTCTACGGAACAAGCGATGGCAGCCTGAGCTGTCGTCCGGGACTCTAGAGATAAGGCCAAATTTTGTATTTATAATGCAAATTATGTAAACTTTAATAATATTTCGTATTTCCTTCTTCGAAACAAAAACAAGAAGTTTCATAAGCAATGCATTTATGTTACAACACCGAGCGTCAGAACCCAATGCAATGTGGCCAATAGACGAATGCGTATATTCAGGGACAAATTCGGTGGGTTTAATACATAACCAAATAGTGAAAGGGTCTGCGCGTGAATGGCGATGTAAGTGGGTAACAGACACACGAAAAGAAGTAAGAAGTGGTTCACCGACTTTGCCCTTGAGTGTACCTGCCTCTAACAATACACATTTAGGTAAGTATATCACGTTATTTTAATAATATCGTTTATTTTTTTATGTGCAGCTGATCCAGGTGGGATATCATATCATCCTAGAAAAGATTCATGGGAACCCATTGACAAGACCAGACAAATGCTAAGCACAAACAGGTAACAAATTAAAATTATTGAATTTAATAAACTATATTCGCCCGCACTTCCATTTTCCATGTCACTTCCGCTACAAAAAAATAGGTGTTTAAACAGGCATTAAAATTAGTGCAATAGTTAAGACGTAAAAGTTATACTGACAGATCAGAGAGTTGAGTGCGAAATTTTACATCTCACGTTCAATCGTGTGTGCGTCAGATTTTCGTAGGATGTTGATGTAGTACATAATGTAGGTATTCCGCTAAAAGAATGATGGGCTGTCAATTGTTTACCAAATTACGTTTAGAGTGAGTTAAACTTTTACTTAAAGCACTCTGATCTTCTTCTTCTGCTTCATGGTGTCGATGGTAGTTTATTTGGGTCACCATCGTGGTGAAGGGATCGGCCAGTCTGCGTTACCGATGGCCGTCCTCGAAGACTGTTGCCCAGGGTGCGCCGGGAGCATTTGCTGAATTGATGCGCCAGATTATAAGTTTCTTCCTCCTCCTCCATACTCCTGGTAACAGGTAAACTATAACCAGTGGTATAGGTAATGCTATCAACCAAACCGTTTTAACCACCTCTGTGGCCAAGTGGTTCACACCACCGATTTCAGAACAAGAGGTCTTGGGTTCGATTCCCAGTGGGGGTACATGTTGTATTCGGTTTGTTTGGTGGTAGGACTTGTTCTTAGCCTGCCTGGCTAGCTACCACGGTCTTATCTTAATCTGACGCCATAACAATGATGTTTTCAGCATTATTGTGTTCCGGCAGTTAGAGATAAGATAGCCAGTTCCTCAATGATTGAGGATTCCGGGCGTAGTGCGCTTCCACCTTCAGCGTTATCACCACTTAACATCAGGTATGATGAAGGCTAAGTGCTACCCCGTTGTGGATATAAAAAACCAAATGTTGGAACACTACACTCCTATTTACTTACCTTCTAGGCTGGAGTCACCAGACCGCTCGAGCACCCTGGAGCGCGAGACGCGTCGGAACACGCAACTGAACAAGTTCAGCGACCTCTCGCGCGACTCCTTCAACAAGCAGCTGGACCGACTGGCTGATGACCGCGACTCGGAGACTTACAGCAGTCGGGTGAGAAAATGGCCCTTATTTCTATTGGAATTAGAATGACCGTTTTTATAGATTTTCCAAAATTTTAAACTGTGAGTTTAAATTAAGTACGCGTTACATAAGACTTATGCCGGCTCTACACGTTGGCCAACATTGTGGCCAATGCAACGTGCATTACTACCTTGGTAAGAACATTTAAAACATTACCTATTTGCTACAAAATCAATATAGGTACGATAAATTGGCTGGTTTTTGGCCACAATGTTGGCCAACGTGTTGAGCCGGCGCTACGCCGGTGTAGCCACATTACCACTGAGATCATACATAACCTAGGACACGAGGTTCATTTCTTGTGGTATAATACTCACATCGCTAAAATTAAAGCTCTGAACCGTGGTAAGGGCAGAGCGAAACGATTCACGTTTTGCTTTGGTCCTCACATGAATGGTATCTTAGCCTGCATTTAATCGGGATTCGGTTGAGTAGGTATTACTCGTTTACTTTATTTTTTCATGTGATAAACATTAACAAAGCGACAAGTGTCCCAAACCTATTTTCTTTGCACATAATTATCTTGTAAATTAAATTAGTTAACACAGCCTTATACGAATGCAACATCACCGATCACTCCGAACTGAAAATAGCTCCATAATGGTGCTTAGCAATTTTGAGTTTTATTGCGTAAAACATAAAAGCTTTCAGCTCGCTGGACTCGCGTATTATAATATTACAATAGAGTTGAGAAACTTCGTAGCATAATACCTATCTCCGGTGTTTTGTTCCTCGGAAATCACAATATGTATTGTTTAGATTTCCATTGAACAAATATTGTAGTTGGACTGAAGTTGGGCGCACCAGAATTTCAGGCACTGACTGACTAACAATAATTGTTCTTTCGTGGGCGTCAATTATACAGGATAAATTTTTAATCAATGCACAAGTTTTTAAGATCTACTCAGAATCGGTAAGTGAACAACTTTCTCCTAGAAACATGTGGCGAAATACGACAAAAATGTTTGAACTTTCCATACTAAATCGATCAAGTCACGGATCAGTCCGATTTGTATAGAGTCAAAAATTTTTTGCCATATTTCGACCTGTTTCGTGGAGAAAGTTTTTCACTTACCGATTCTGAGGGCCTACTCTGAAACTTAAAACCCGAAACTTCGTTATAACCGTCCCTCTCATTCTATAGTCGGGACAGAATCGAGTAAAAAGGGCGGGGCAAACCGAAGTTTCGGACTAGCGTTTCAGAGTACGGTCCCTGAGTTGATCTTAAAAATTAGTGCACTGATAAAAAAAATATCCTGTATTTAGGTATGCATACACGAAGTGCTCGTGGCGCAGTGGTTAACGCGCTCGGTCTGCGGTAGTTGAGTTTAAGTTACTTTCCCAATGGTCGGTCACGGGATGGGTGACCAAAAAATTTCGTTCTCGAGCTCCTCCGTTCTTCGGAAGGCACGTTAAGCAGTTGGTCCCGGCTGCACTTGCAGTCGTTAATACCTGCACTGGACCCACGTGGTGTGTCATGGCCCATTCCCATTATCCATCCATAAGAAAGGCCAGTCCCCTAGCAATGGGGTCATAAAATGCCTGATAATGATGATGGTGCATGCATGTATGCATTCATGTCTTTTCCAGCCACTACTGCTATGGCCCACGTGGGCTGGAGTCTTTGTTTTTTTTTTTTTTTTTTATTTACAGCGGGTTAGCACTTAGCCTTCATGACACCTGATGTTAAGTGGTGATAAGGCTGAAGGTGGAAACGCACTACTCCCGGAATCCTCAATCACTGAGGAACTGGCTATCTTGGCTAAATTAAGATTGGAATTACAAGTTACTCAATTCCATATAACAGTCAAACTATTTAATCAACTGAAATATTTATTTGCTTTATGCGTTTTCATTTCACAAATTCTGAAAACGTAATACAAAACAAGATAGCAGCAGCTGGGGAGTATAAAACTGCTGAATATTTGCAGACTCTAACAGTAAATTAGCTAGGTTACTTTGAAACATCTCAAGTTTTTCCACATCTAGCTGTAAAAAACGACCAACGCTATTCTTATGAAGATTGAGAGAGCTCAACTTAATTTTTAGCATATTCTAAATTGTTTAACTCTCAGTTTGATGAAATTTCATAAAGGGTAATTTTAAAATTTTATCTTAGAGACTTTGAAGTGGAGTAAGATTTTTAAGTGGGGTAGATTTTATTTTTAACGATGTTAAGCAGTGTTTTATATTCTTGAAACTTAAGAGTAACTTAGCGTAATTAACACAAGAAATAAAGATAAACTTGTCGTTCCCAAGTTTAGGCTAGAAAAATCCAGAGCCTCATTTCTGGGGAAAAGCATAGCCTTTTTTAATAAAGTTCCACAGCATATCATTGAACTTCCATTGCATAAATTTTAATGTTACATTAAAGAGTCGCTGATGAGCAAAGGATACTATAAAGTAGACGATTATTTGAATGACCGCAATGCATGGTCATGATGTAACACATAACATAATCACTGTTTAATATGATGTATTTTTATACTAAGCAATTGTTGTATTAGTAACGATATGTTTTTTTTTTTTTTGTAAATATCGTTACCTAACTAAGAAACGCTGGCAAGTTTCTTGCGCCCATTCTTCTTGTCAGTTAAAAAAGTCTTGAATGGGTGGTAGGAAAATATTGACGATTCATAAGTACATATTTATTATGTCTAAGTGAATAAAGAATATTTTTATCTTTTATCTTATCTTATTATAACTGTAATAAGGGTTGAGGGGGCATCATTACATCTTGACCACCTCCGTAGCAGAGTGGTGTACGCACCGGTTTTCAAGGTGACGCTTTCTCTGAGGTTCCAGGTTCGATTCCCGGTCGTCGTCGTCGTCTGGTGTTTGGGTGTTAATACCCGTCGTTGTTTCCGATTGCCATAACACAGGCTTTAAGCTATAGTGCGACAATCTTGTATGTTCCGGTGACAGTGGCGCTATGTATATTTTTCTTATTTTGTACTTTTAAAACCTTCAGCCGCCAGCAGCGCATAGTTGGAAAACAACTTGACAGCTAAATGACATTTAAAAATTACCGTTTCACTTTTTGGCCAGCGGACCCAGCGGAACAGAAAAGATTGTGGCACTGTACTGTACATAGCTTGGGATTGGAACAATCCTATGTGATGTGATGGTGTTCAATATTTGTTTTTATTTATTACCAAAACTACAAATTTAAAAAAGTATTTTGAAACCAAGGGACATCACACTAATAATACGCCTCAACAAAACTTGGCTAGTTACGAAGCCGAACGTAGCATGACTGTTCATCATGAAGTGACTGAGAATTCCGGGAGTAGTGCGCTTCCACCTTCAGCCTTATCACCACTTAACATTAGGTGTGATGAAGGCTAAGTGCTTCCCCGTTGTGAATTAAAAAAAACAGCTAAAGCTAAAATGTTAAACGAAATTTTTGTAATACTCCTACAGCAAGAGATCAGCAAACGCGAGGTCCATGAGAGCTCCTACGTGGTCCGCGACTCCTCCTACAGCAGCGTGGAGGAGAAGCACCAACAACAACAGCATCAGCAGTCTTTTTTATCCAATAGGCCCCCCCGCGACCCTACCGGGGGGGCCCTCTCTGAGCCGGACGCAGCACACGCCCGTTTCAGGTACCTAAAAATACAATCTTTTTTATTCAAATTAGGTTGAGGTAACAAGGTAAGTCGAAGTATCCCGCTCTAAACTTCCTAAGCCTGCGAGAGAATCTCCCCCCGGGCCACGACCAGCAATGGCCTAGGTGGAAGTCGGCCGCTGCAGACAGAATATGAGCCGATGGGGTCAAATCCCCGCTGCAGAGGAGGGCTGTGATTGCGTAGCCCCAACTCAGGCCATGGCGCACTTGCTTCAGTTCCCATTGTGCCCCAACTCCTGCACCATGGACGACCTAATAGAGGGCAATGAGTTGGCAATAGCGGTCGCTATAACTATTGATCCGCCAAAATATAGAGAACCACTGACACACAAAGAAGAAGAGGTAACAACACTTATTAACGTCAAAGAAGCTACGCCATCGGTTCGCAAATCCTACGGCGGGAGACCTTGCGAAAAGAACCAGCAAGAAACTCGTCAAGGGCAATCTTTTTCTCCCTGTTTTATTTTATACAGAGTCGTCAAATGTCGAGTCGATGTCGTATATCCCATCCATGCTTAGCACGATAGGTACCAATAGTCAGTCTTATTTATCCAATAGGTACGCCCGCGCGGACTGCACGACGTTATCCGTCGGAAATGTGTTATTTTTCCGGGATAACCAGTAGCCTATGTCACTCTCCATCTCCCAAACCATCCCCATACCATAAACCACTTCGATCCGTAGCCCCGTTTTGATGTGAAGGACGGACCAACAAACAAACAAACACACTTACACATTAATAATATTAGTATGGATGTGAAAATATAACTACCTTCGACTTCTGCCTTGTGAATGCAAATAAATAGTAAAAATAATGTTCAGACAATAGTGCTTTATATCAATTTATTCATATAAATAACTAAGTATTATCTGTACCTATAGGAAATACTTGGAATCTATATAGGATTGAGGTATTCAACAAACTTGAGCTAGCATCCACGAAATAGCAGCTGCATGTATCGTAGTTATATTGAAAACTTGCAACCGACTGAATAAATTAGCGAGCTATTCGTATGGTAATTATAATATTAACCATAATAGTAGAAGTTATGTTATTCAGTTAAACAACAGCAAGACTTCAGCTTCTTGCTATCTTGAAGCGCACTACTGCCGGAATTCTCAATCACTGAGGAACTGGCTATCCTATCTCTGCCGGTACACAATAACGCTGAAAACATCACTGTTATGGCGTCAGACTTAACCAACCAAACCGAATGCAATATGTACCCCCACTGGGAATCGAACCTGAGAACTCTGGGTCTGTAGCTAGTTGTGTTAACGGTGTAAACCACTAGACAACAGAGGCGGTTAAAAAGATGAAAAAGAAGAAATTGATTGTTTAGAAAAGATTCTCTAAAATTGATAAACATTTTATTATAAGTACGGTATTCTTGTAGTCAACTTAGTTATTGTTGGCCAAGACCTTAGCTTATTTTCGCGCACAACGAACTGTCTCTTCGAACATAGAGCAGAAGTGAATGCAACGACAAAAAGGAAATAACTAACAGTGTTCCTTGAAAATATGAATCTGTTGAACACGAAAGACATTTTCAGGACGACGACGCTGTAAATTTCACACCCGCACAGTCCGCACACTATTGGGATTTTTTTTATTATAAGAAATATTTTCACCACTGAATGAACCTTACTTTGAAGGTAACTTAATTTTGTAACATTTTCTCGGGGAATCGCGCTCTGCTATCATCAAGATGGTTTCCAATTTAATATTTCACCGAACCAAATGGAAGTTTTCGGCGTGAGAAAACGGCGACGAACTCATTTCTTTTATTGCAAAAGGAGCGAAGCGAAAATTTTAAATTATAGAATATTGATTTTTACGGGTCAACTTTCTAGAGATCGTTAATTTTTTTCAACTTTTGGAAGTAGTTTCAGTTGTTGTTTGTTGTGTCAGAATATCTAGTAAAAGAATTAATTCGTTTTCAACCCATTAGACACTGATTATACTGCATTCATCCATATATTCCTATTCGCTGTTCTTGAATCCGAGAATCCATGGTTCGCTTAATTCATTCGAAAATATTTTTGTAACATTGTTGTATGCTAGACATAATTTCTCTATATGTCGGTAAATCAACTGCTTCATGACTACATGCTGAAATGTTCTGAGCAACATATTTTTAACGCTGAAATCATGTTAATGTAAATTTTGCAGCCTATCAATTAATTAAAATTCGTTTGTTCCAGACCAATTCAAAGGGATAACAAAGGTGCCAAAGGAGTAATCGTAAAGCCAAGTTTCAGAGGAGCCGTGGGACTACCTGTTGAGTTCATAGGTGAGCCCGGGAGACCCATTCAGTGGCAATGTAACAATTAACGGCATGAGTATTAAGGGTTTAAATTGTAACAAATATCTATAATGTTTATGACCCCGAAAACTTATTTAATACATGCTTATGTGTTGCTTTTTACCTTCGATTAGCAATCTTACACACCAATTATAAATTGTCTGAACATTTTATTACCTCATCATACTCGTAGTTGCTTTTAACGGATATTTTCAATTGAAAATTGGATGTTTTAGTCGACCAATCGTAGGCGTTAATAATAAATTATGTTGCTTAATAATATGACAGTAAAGTCGCTCTTTATTTCTAACATTGATATTTTGCGTAGCGTTTTTTTTTACCATACTTTCTTATTTAACTTTTTTGTGCGCTTAAAAAATACCTTATACATTTTGACTTTCTGTTTGAGAAAGAGCTGATGATGAATAAAGATAATTTTCCGGCAGAAAACGAACACATCCCTATAAAGCATATAAACCTATCAAATCAACCTAAAATCTATCTTCCTACACAGTTGACTGCAGCTCAGCAGGCCCTGGGCATTTAGAAATAGAAGTGTCAGGAGGTAACGGGGCGCTGGTGGCCAGCTCTGTCCGACCTCTGGGAGGCTTCTGCTACGCCGCCTCCTTCACCCCGCGCCTGTCAAGACCTCACGCTGTGCGGGTAACCTTCAACGAGGAGCATGTACCTGGTAAGTTCATAGACACTCTTTAGATAGACAACTGTATATACACTATGTTTAGCATGTTGATCTTGAGCATGTCCTTATTGTAGGAGAGATTTCGGAGCACATGTTAAGATAACTGTGCTGGTGGCGGCTGCAAGTAAAATAAAGCAACATGTATCCAAAAAAAGTATTTATGTCATCATCATCAGCTCTTTAATGTCCCCATTGCTGGGACCCTGGCCTTCCTTATGGATGGATAAGGTGAATGGGCCATGACCTACCACGCGGGCCCAATGCGGGTTGGCTGGGTTAACGAGTGCAAATGCGTGCCTTCCAAACCACGGAGGAGCACGAGATGAAAATTTACGGTCACCCATCCCTTGACCGACCATTGCGAAAGTTGCTTAACCTCAGCGATCGCAGGCCGAGCGCGGTTACCTCTACGCCACTGGCTTCTCAGTATCGATGAATGTTCCATAATGATGATCAAGTTTTCTTATTCCGAAGAACCAAGAAAAACGTGCTTGTCCTAAATAGCAAGATCTCTGTTTTTAACCAATACCTTTGAAACACAATTATTACATTAATATTAGCAAAATCGAAGCCCAAAACTGAACTACAATAGATATACATCAGAGATATGAATTGGCTATAACAAATCTCTAAAGTAAGTGGAGTATTGCATGTTGGTTTTCTGTGAAGGACCAATCCCATGCGCATTTATCCGAGCTCTGAGCCCTATAGTGTTGTATACGCTGTTTCAATCAAAATTGGTTATAAGGTAAACAATCTTCTTTTGTATTTTTATAACTAATTGATTATTATAAATTGTTTGTACTTTTATTAAAGTAGTTCAAATTTTAACTTGCTTTCGATCCCTTTAAAAGGTTTTATCACAGAACACGGAAAGATTTTTTTACCACACTTTTATTAGCTTCACATGTAACTAAGTCACAATGTAAGAAAATCTTGGAATTCAATTTTAACCTACTTCTAAGTGTCGTATTGATTTGAAACTTTGCAAGTCTATATGAATCCGATGACAATACAATAATTTGCTACCATCGAGCTGATGTGATGATGGAGTCAAGAGGTAGGCAATAGAACTCTTCAATGGCTGCTAGGAAACCCCTCGACTTTAGGCTCATTTGTTTTGTTCTGATGAGACCTATTCGCTACACTTGATGGTGAGGGTCTGATGATGGAGCAGGGAGGAAGCCTGTGGCACTTCTTAATGACCAATAGGAAACACCTCGAGTTCTGGCTCATTTGTTTCGTTCTGATGAGACCTATTCGCTACACTTGGTGGTAAGGGTCTGATGATGGGGCAGGAAGGAAGCCAGTGACACTCCTTAATGACTAATAAGAAAACCCTCGAGTTTGAGCTCAATTGTTTAGTTTTGATAAGACCTATTCGTCACACTTGGTGGTGAGGGTCTGATGATGGAGCTGGAAGGAAGCCAGTGAAACTCCTTAATGATCAAAAGAAAACCCCTCGAGTTTGGGCTTATTTGTTTCGTTCTGATGAGACCTATTCGCTACACTTGGTGGTGAGAGTCTGATGATGGAGCAGAGAGGAAGTCAGTGGCACTTCATAATGACCACTAGGAAACCCCTCAAGTTTGGGCTCATTTGTTTAGTTCTGATGAGACCTATTCGCTACACTTGGTGGTGAGGGTCTGATGATGGAGCAGGGAGGAAGTCAGTGGCATTCCTTTGTGACCACTAGGAAACCCCTCGAGTTTGGGCTCATTTGTTTCGTTCTGATGAAACATATTCGCTACACTTGGTGGTGAGGGTCTGATGATGGAGCAGGGAGGAAGTAAAAATTTGGCTCGCGCATCCGGTAACTAATAGACTCCACTTGAATTTGTAAAACTAAATACATTCAATCACGCCTTTCAGTTATAATGTTTACGGGGTGGGCAGACACATGTAAGGACTATGAAATCGATTACCATCCATCCATAGCTTGCCATTTATTAAACTAAAAAGTAAAAAATAAATATTTAGTTTAAAAAACTAAACAAACACACTTTTATAGAAACAGACTGAAAAGTACAAAATAACCGTCTATTCAGTAACTGAAATTAAAAAGCGTGGTGCGCATGGTCAATATTAAGTACCTTCTTGAATGCATGCTTTGCAAAGGGCGCACCACGCTTTTTAATTTCAGTTACTGAATAGACGGTTATTTTGTACTTTTCAGTCTGTTTCTATAAAAGTGTGTTTGTTTAGTTTTTTAAACTACATATTTTCTCTTGTAGATTGTACTTTCCATGTTCTGTGGTTTTTATATTGCTTAACAACGGATGCTTCAACTTAAAAAAAGAAACATATTTTATCAGCTACACGTGCGCTATTTATCACAATTTTTTTTATTATATCAGATATTTTTAGCGGCTGAAAGTGTCCATCAACACGAAAATTTGTTAAGAAATCGCGAAAAAAAGATTTTCCACACCATTTAGTCAAGTCGATGTTATAGTTTTCTACAGAACAGCTGATTTTATTTTCGCGATTTCGTGTCTGGCTCCATAGTAAAAATCATTCGTATTGATGGGCAAGTTCATCCCTAAAATGTCTGTCTTATTTAAAATTAGTGGTATATATATGTTTATCCATACTAATATTATAAATGTTAAAGTGTGTTCGTTTGTTTGCCGATCCGTCTTTTCGATTCGTTGCTCCGTTTCGGTGTGATTTTTGGCATGGGAATAGTTTGGGAGCTAGAGCGTGATATAAGGCTTTATCCCGGAAAATACGTACCAGGTTGCTGCGGGATAACGTCGTGTAGTTCACGCGGGCGAATCCGCGGGTGGGAAGGCGAGATTTATTATAAAATACTAGTTACTTGCATTTGAATACAACTTACTGTGTA
Organism: Crambus lathoniellus; assembly: GCA_949710035.1. Taxonomy (NCBI): domain Eukaryota; kingdom Metazoa; phylum Arthropoda; class Insecta; order Lepidoptera; family Crambidae; genus Crambus; species Crambus lathoniellus. Next base: position 16,709,472 of record OX453297.1, read on the forward strand.
TGACTTTTAATCAAAAGTATGAGTAAAGTAATGTAATTGTGCAACAACGTAAACGCGCATATCCAAACTTCACGCCTAAATAACCCAGCATGCACATCCCTAGAGCGTGCATATTGTATGTGATACCGAGAACAAAGAGAATAGCTCGCGCCTGACGGGAATGCGCTAGCATCTAAAAACATATCAACGATGGGTTCTTATTCATACATACGTAAACACACAAACGAATGCTCGAAGGACCAACTTCGGAAAGCAAACCGAAATTTCGAACGAAAATCATTTTGCTTCGTGACCGTATCAGCTTTAAAATACGGTCCAAATTTAAGTAAACTGAACTCCGAATACCACAATTCTTACATAGTATACCCCTCAGTATGAATTGTAAGGCTTTTCCTTGGGGCATCTTTGCGAATACAACTGCTTGTTTTTTTTTACTTTTACAACGCCGTACGCTTCGTTCTGCAGACGTTTATATTTCAAAGGCTTTATGTGGCTTTTGAATTAACACAAAATGCACTCGCCACGATACTATGAAGAACCTGCACTCGCCACGATATATGAAAAACGTAAAAGCAACTACGTCATTACAAAGACATTGCTAATGTATACTAAGGCCACTCAAGGAATTCCGATTTGGCATTTAGGTAGTTATTCCGTTGGAGTAAAGTTCAATTTTGAATTAATCGGTATAATTTCTATGGGTTTAACAGCTATCGAACTGGTAATCTCTCGGTGGACTTAGTATTAAGTATAGGTATAGATCCCTTCAATTAAATTAATGTGAAGTGTACTTAACTACGGTTTAACTAACTACACAATATTTTTTAAATAATATTCTGTTGTACATACATATTATTTGAACTAAAGACCTAATAATTGCACCGAAATTTTAAACTTAGGTAAGTTAATAGTCAGATTAAATAAAAGGTTATTCCAGAGTCCCATCAAAACTATTCCTAAAATGTATATTATTAATTAATACTTATGATAATTAACTAACTCAAATGTGTCTAGAGCTAGGCAAAATGGATTTTGTTCAGCTTCCTTCAAGTAGGTGCCTATGCACACCGCGTTATTATCTTATACACCTGCGAGTCAGATATAGCTTGTAGAAGTGTCCCACTTTTGCTTGTCATACTCAACTGTATCGAAACAAATACGCAAAGAACGCGCGTGAAAAAAATAACGGTCTGCATAGGTTGTATCCATGGCATATACATATAAACCGCCCGTCGTATCTACAAATTGGTTTCCAGCATTTCAACCAGTTATTAAAAACAATTATGACACTACTCCTGAAACCACCATAATTAAACAAGTGCCGATCATTGTTTAGTTCCAACAAGTTGTGTATTACGCAAGACGTATTAGCAGTTTAATTGATATACCTATATAAATGTATCCAGCCCCCCTAGCATGACCATTATTACGTCGATAAACGATAAACGATATCTTCTCTTATCGCAACGAGTTATCTATCGAATTTGCGAGCATGAACAGCATCGACATACGATATGATAAAAGTTATCATGTGCTATGATAGTGATAAATCGTGTGGTATGCTAAACCAATGTTGCTAAGTTAGAAAAAAAATATCATTCATCATTCACTTTTCTTTCACACTTTTTTTTCTTTTTTTACATTTTTCAGTTAGTTGCTTTAGCTCCGAATACAAATATTGTATCATTTCTATAGAAATTTTATAATTTCTTAGAAATTCGTTGTCCGGGAGCTCGAACGCATTTGTTAAGGTTCGGACGAAAGTCCTCTCCTCTTTCCTTCGTCTTTTTAGGGCTTCCGTACCAAAATAGTAAAAAGAAACCCTTATGGTGAGACTCAGGCTGTCTGTCACAACTGGACATCTCGAGAACTACTCATGCTATCAACTTGAAATTTGGAATAGTTTTAGATGACGTTTGCTTAACTATTTTGCAAATAAGAGAGAAATAAAAACAGTTATATTCTTTTGCAACAGAGACTGAAAGGGGGTCTTTAAAATTGGAAGTGGGGCTACTAAGACATATGGGTTATCATATGAAAGAGCGCTGCTTGCACATTCTAAATCATTTTTTCTTTTTTCTTAAGCCGCATAGTTTTCGACTTATGATGAAAAATTAAATAAAAAATACCGTCCCCCCCTTATCTCCGAAGTTAGCATAGAGAAAAATCTGAAATTATTTTATGTGATAGAAGCTTAAGTAAAGATTACAGGAAAAATAAAACGATGACTCTAAATAGTAAAGTTTTTCAGAAATCATCAACATAAATTATATTTGTTCCACTATCGGTCGGTTTCATGCGACTACAGCGAGGTGTGAGACAGGGAGATGTCATTTCTCCGAAACTGTTCACAGCTGCGTTGGAGGATATTTTTATGCTACTGGACTGGAAAGGATTCGGCATCAACATCAATGGCGAGTACCTAACACACCTGCGGTTTGCCGATGATGTAGTTCTCATGGCTGAGACCTTGGAAGACCTGAACACAATGCTCGAAGATCTCAGCAATGCTTCCCAAAGAGTGGGTCTGAAGATGAACATGGATAAGACGAAAATCATGTCCAATGCCCATGTTGCATCCGCTCCAGTTAATGTTGGGATCATTACTCTCGAAGTTGTTGACAACTATGTCTACCTGGGACAGACAATCCAATTAGGTAAGTCCAACTTCGAAAAATAGATCTCTCGTCAAAATTCCTCAATGTCTCAAGACTAAGGTCTTTGACCAGTGTGTATTGCCGACTTATGGAAGCGAGACGTGGTCTTTTACTATGGGTCTCATAAGCAGGCTCAAGGTCACCCAGCGAGCAATGGAGAGAGCGATGCTTGGTATTTCCCTGCTCGATCGAATCAGAAATGATGAGATCCGCAGGAGAACTAAAACGACCGACATCGCTCGAAGGATTGCTCAGTTGAAGTGGCAGTGGGCGGGACACATAGCGCGCAGAACCGATGGCCGTTGGGGCGGAAAGGTTCTCGAATGGCGACCGCGAACCGGACGACGTTCTGTGGGCAGGCCCCCTACAAGGTGGACCGACGATTTGGTCAAGGTCGCGGGAAGCCGCTGGATGCGGGCAGCGCAGGACCCATCGTTGTGGAGATCCTTGGGGGAGGCCTATGCCCAGCAGTGGGCGTCGTACGGCTGAAATGATGATCGGTCAAAAGCTGGCATTATTGACCTAAAACTGCAATATTCTACACCGCAAATGCTCTGACAAATCTAGCATCACCGATGAAAACATCTCCACGTTATATATTTATTTCAATTTATGATGGTACGAAACCCTCGGTGTGCGAGTCCGACTCGCTCTTGACCGGTTTTTCTTCTTCTGCCGCTATTATTTCAAGCCTTACGAAAGGCCTCCTAGACATTGTTGCTGCAACTGAAATTATATGTTTTTCATGACACTTTTAAGAATTAAATTTACACAAGCAATAGAGAAACATTTAAAATTGGTATTCTTCTATTTAAATAAACTGAAAATAAGTCTAATTCTTATGAAATAATGGCCCGATATATGTATCGCGTACTGTAATGGTCGTCGATAAATTTGGTTAGCAGAATGTCAAAACACGATAACTCACCGCGATAATTATCGTCTTTTTGATGGTCATGTTCGACAGTATCGATAAAAAGTGGTGGTCATGTTCGCTCTATCCTTTATCATATCATATCTTAACGAGGTAATGTCACTGCTATGGTCATGCTCGTTAATTCGATAAAAAATCAATATGGCGGCTTTATCGCTCGATAAATCGCTTTATCATATCGTGTTTTGTTGGTCATGCTAGGGGGGCAGGATGGTATTACTTATCAATAGAGTATTTCGCCCTTTAGCACGCTAATCTTCTACCAGCCCGACACAGTGTAATCGGCTTACCTAATTGGATTGACGTCCGATGTAAATTAAACGAGATAGAATTAGCGGAAAAACTTAACTCGAAAATACTTCGAAGGAAACTCAGTCTCAAGGATTAGACTGTTGGTTACGTATTAGATGAAGAAGTTTTAGGATATTAGCTAGATTATGCTGTGATTAAAATATTTAAGCATTGGTGTTCTTCTTAAATGTCTTGTTTCATAGCTAGCGTTAATCAGAACTGATTTTAATTATCTAACATCGTATCAACAAATTAGATTTAATATTACAGTACAGTAGTACATTTACATTTTAGTATACAGCTCAGCTCTTGTGAATGTCAAAGAAGCTACGCCATCGGGTTGCAAACGCTATACGGGGTGGGAGACCTTGTGACACGAAGAACCGGCAAGATACGCGTCAAGTGCTGTTTTTTCTCCCTGTTATATTTCATACACAGTCTAACTATTGAAAAATTATCTGATGAAAGTAGTATAAAGTCTGATTAAAGTCAGTTTAGTTTTAGTAAATCGTACCGTACTTACCCTGCAGCTGGGCAATCTTACAAAAGATGAATACGAAGATTCTGTTCGATTCGAACGCGCTTATTCTATTCTTAGGATGTTAAAAATTAACGGCATTTTCAATTCCGTTTTTTCAATGCAACGATATCTATTTTTAGTACATATAGTAAACAATTTAGGAATAGACAAACACAAAGCACAGAATTCGAATCCGATTCCGTATCCGACGGTTTGTAAGGGGACGGTTTGTAATCCTCGGGGGATGCCTATGCCCAGCAGTGGGCGCCATTCGGCTGACATGATGATGATGATGATGAAACAATTTTTTTATACAGATCGACTCTTCTAGTTGCATAATATGTGGATAAATCAGTGTTACCTACGTTACCTATTCGAAATCTAAAAAAATGTACACGTAAAACATCTGTGTACATTTTTTTAGCTAACAGTCTTTTTAAGACCACTAGCAGTAATATATTTCAACGTAGAAACGTATCAATGTGTGTTACCATTACAACTATATTTTTACTGTCACAATCGTTTCCATCACGTTACTGCTCTATTTTCATTTCTTAACAACTTAAATGGCTTATTGTGTAGAAAGTCGTTCGTCAGTGGCCGTGTAATTCGGTAAACTGCAAGAAAGCGAAGAGGGCCAGGCGCATACACTAGTGTGAAAGTGTCAAAGTTAGCCATTAGGCTTTTCTAATTGAGAGCTTTCGTTGACCACTAATAGCCGGTTGGTAATTTGTGGGTAATGGTCGTAAGTGTATATGTATTTTTGGTAGTTTTCTAAAACAGTTTTGGAAGACTTTACAAGAAAAGAGTGTCAATTACTATGAAAGTGTAAAAAGTTATGAGACAGTATATTGTTTTTATGCTTTTAGTTTATATTTATGCATTCACAATATAATTGTAACTAAGTTAATACAAAAACCACAAGCCCCACAGCCCACAAGTAGACTCGGATGAGATTTGAATAATTTTACTTTTTCGCACCCTTGGAACCCCGTCCGAAATCTACTGCTGGTGGTTTTTTCTATTACAATTGTCCTTTGTAGGTATATTATAAATTATTTGATTACTTTTTTGTATGTGTTCAAAATAACACTGCAACAAATAACACAGCTCTATATATTTTATAACAACTGCCATTAATGGAGTGTGCTGCGAGCAAGCAGCGCACAGCGGGCGAAACTTCACATTCTCCGCTTAATAACAACTAAAGTTTAATACAAAATACTCATATACAGGCACGGTAATGTGCTAATATTATAATGGAACAGCGAACTAAGAGTAAGCTATTAGAAGCTTAGAAAAATGGAAAATGAAGTATTGAGAAAAAATCGACCCGTCTCACAATACTTCATTTTCCATTTTTCTATATTAAAAATTGCATTGTGAATGCAAAAATCAAAAAATTAAAATAACTATTAGAAGCTTGTTTCTTTAGGAAATATTTTTGTGACTGATCAGTATAGTATTGCGTCATCATGCCAGTATAACGCCTACTAGTTAACTGGTATAGGTCTCCTTATAAGACCGATTGCCATAATTACCACGCTTGGCAAGCAAGTTGGCGACGCACACAATTTTTAAAAACATTTTCTTGCCTGTCTCTTGATGGTCTGTGACCATAGTCTACTTGTTACGACAGCTACAATTAAGTAACACTAGTCATTGTTACCATCATTATAAAAACACATTATTTTATTTATTTTTACTAATATTATAAAGAGGAAAGATTTGATTGTTTGTTTGTTTGTTTGTTTGCATCGAATAGGCTCCAAAACTACTGGCTCGATTTCGAAAATTCTTTGACTGTTAGAAAGCTACAGACATTCTTCCCGAGTGGCATAGGCTATATTTTATCCCGATATTCCCACGGGAACGGGTACCACGCGGGTAAAACCGCGAGGATCCGCTAGTTCTCAAATAAGAATCTATGATTTTATCTTACTTTTTGAATTTGAAATGTGTAGAACTTTGTAAGTTATTATATAAGTTTTGTTAATTTTTCAAGTTATTTATTATGTAGCAATAAATTCCAGCCCAATAATTTCGTTGATCACTAAAGGAAGTGTTTTGTATCAATTATGAGTGATTAGTGCTGAAATAACAGCATGAAAACTCACACGTAACGAACACGTAACGTCAATGAACGAGCAAGCATGCAACTAATAGCCGCTACACACGCTCCTATCCGACCGCCGATTTGGTGCGGGCGAACTTATAGCCGCTACACACGCTCCTATCCGACCGCCGATTTGGTGCGGGCGAACTTCACTACAGATCTGATCCGCGCCTACACACGTTCAAACCAAATCTGCCAGACCAAATCGGTCGGCGCTACACACGTTCCGATTTGGTCTGGCCGACCTCTAGCCGTTGTTGCAGTGTTGCCAGCCACTGCTAATCTCCCAATATTATTATTATTTATAAACACTGAAAACATCAATTTGCTTGCAATAAATAAATTAAAAAGAAAAATATTTTCGGTTTTTAATGTTTTATTACTATAAAAAAACAATTTCATTATTTTTAAATTTTCTGTTATTTTCAAAAAAATACTAAAACATGCCAAATATTTACTAAAAGCAGCACTTATTGATAAGGTGTTATGCCCTTTTTATATATATTTAGTTTTACGACAAATTGCTAGTTTTAAACAAAATATTCGAAAAAAACAAATAGATAAATAGAATCTTTTCATAAATGGCCATATTTAAACCTTTCGTTCGTTCAGTCCTACGTAAAACTCATGAACGAGCATTAAATTGAATCCTCTGAAAATCCCTTAAATGTAATTTACCTGCTTTAAATATTTCCGCTTTTACATATTTTCTCCCTAAATCTAGGGGAAAACCTCCAAAATTGTCAACACTGCCAAGTTGGTCCGGTCGGAAGTCTACACACGTTCCGATTTGGTAGGAAGTGAAGTTCGTGCGAACCAAATCCGGCCGACCGCGTCAAACACGAATAATAATAATTATGGTCGGACGACTACGCTACACACGTCCAGATTTGGTCTGGAGCAGACCAAATCGGCGGTCGGATCGGAACGTGTGTAGATGCTATTACTGCAGATCTGATCCGCGCCTACACACGTTCAAACCAAATCTGCCGCACCAAATCGGTCGGCGCTACACACGTTCCGATTTGGTCTGGCCGCACCTAGCTGTTGTTGCAGTGTTGTCAGCCACTGCTAATCTCCCAATATTAATATACTTATTTATAAATACTGAAAACATCGATTGGCTTGCAATAGATACCTAGTTTAAAAAGCAAAATATTTTCTGTTTCAATGTTTTATTACGTCTATAGAATTTAATTTCAATACCTAGGTACCTATTTTTTAGTTTTCTGTATTTTTCATTAAAATACTAAAACATGCTAAATATTTACTAAAAGCAGCACTAATTGATAAGGTGTGTTAATATTTAGTTTTACCACAAATTGTGAGTTTTTAAATAAAATCAACGAAAAAAAACTAATAGATTAAGGAATCTTTGCTTAAATGGCCATATTTAGATCTTTCGTTTGTTCAAGTATACGTAAAACTCATGAACGAGCATTAAATTGAATCGTCTGAAAATCCCTTAAACGTAATTTTACCTGCTTTAAATATTTCCGCTTTTACATATTTTCTCCCTAAATCTAGGGGAAAACCTCCAAAATTGTCAACACTACCAAGTTGGTCCGGTCGGAAGCCTACACACGTTCCGATTTGGTAGGAAGTGAAGTTCGTGCGAACCAAATCCGGCCGACCGCGTCAAACACGAATAATAATAATTATGGTCGGACGACTACGCTACACACGTCCAGATTTGGTCTGGAGCAGACCAAATCGGCGGTCGGATCGGAACGTGTGTAGCGGCTATATCATCAAACGTAGCTTAATATGATCTTATTAGGCGCTCTTATTATCTCTCTCGCTCTCTTCTAGCCGCTACACACGCTCCTATCCGACCACCGATTCGGTGCGAGCGAACTTCACTGCAGATCTGATCCGCGCCTACACACGTTCAAACCAAATCTGCCAGACCAAATCGGTCGGCGCTACACACGTTCCGATTTGGTCTGGCCGACCTCTAGCCGTTGTTGCAGTGTTGCCAGCCACTGCTAATCTCCCAATATTATTATTATTTATAAATACTGAAAACATCAATTTGCTTGCAATAAATAAATTAAAAAGAAAAATATTATCGGTTTTAATGTTTTATTACTACAAAAAAAACAATTTCATTATTTTTTAATTTTCTGTTATTTTCATTAAAATACTAAACATGCTAAATATTTACTAAAAGCAGCACTTATTGATGAGGTGTTATGCCCTTTTTATATATATTTAGTTTTACGACAAATTGCTAGTTTTTAAACAAAATATTCTAAAAAAACAATTAGATAAATATAATCTTTTCATAAATGGCCATATTTAAACCTTTCGTTCGTTCAGTCCTACGTAAAACTCATGAACGAGCATTAAATTGAATCCTCTGAAAATCCCTTAAACGTAATTTACCTGCTTTAAATATTTCCGCTTTTACATATTTTCTCCCTAAATCTAGGGGAAAACCTCCAAAATTGTCAACACTGCCAAGTTGGTCCGGTCGGAAGCCTACACACGTTCCGATTTGGTAGGAAGTGAAGTTCGTGCGAACCAAATCCGGCCGACCGCGTCAAACACGAATATGGTCGGACGACTACGCTACACACGTCCAGATTTGGTCTGGAGCAGACCAAATCGGCGGTCGGATCGGAACGTGTGTAGCGGCTATTCAGCCTGTCTCAACCCTTCGGGTGCAGGCCTCCTTCAATATGCATCACGAATCGTGGCGCTTTTTTGCAACCGGTAGCCCTAGCACAAGAAACTGTATTTATGGTAACCGTTATCGTAATCCTATTATTTTATATGAAAAACAGCAGCGCCTCTTTCGGTCGTACGACGACAGCGGCACTTTGACAGCTTTTGAAGGATGGTTTAGTTACTATTCGATTACGATAACGATAATATTTCGTGGTACGGGTACTGGAGCTACATTTTCCCCGCCGTGCTCGTCACGTCATCGACCCAAAGCATCTGGGGTCTTCCAGGAGGACGCTTTTTGCCCCAAGGTCGCGACTCGAACAGCCTTTTGCTCTACGACTCGGCCTTGCGTGCTGTATGGCCTGCCCATTCCCACTTTAGTCTGGCTACGCGTTCAACGACATCAGTAACCAGTAACGTCTGTTATCTGAGCCACTCATTAGTTTTGCGATCCTTTAATGTGATGAGTGATACGTCCCAATCATTATTATTTATTTTTATGTTTCTTTTTTCTATGTCACCAAGTAGGCTCCCCCAGAATACCAGCGTTGCAGCAGTATGCTTTTTTTTTACTGTTGCAACACTATGCTGAGATGGAGGCCTAGTTGGCTGTACACTAATATTATTTAGATTTAGTCATCCCTGAATGTATGTGTATGTGATGTGTATGGTCAATAAATGTTTCTCGTTCTTTCTTTCTCTTTCTATTGTACAAATCACTGAATATTTAATAGTTTTCTATTAACCCCACTAGTTTTATCACCAGTGCCCGCTGAGTCACTCTCAATTTTGTGTAGCAGGTCCTTGGTAAAGACCTCAGATCATATATACTATACTATGATCTGAGGTAAAGACCCAGGTTTCAGCGCCGAATAAAATATTTCTATGAAACCTCGTTTCATTTCAACAATAGCTCGATTCTAGAAACCATTTCATGTACTTAGATAATTTACTTCCGTAAGATATTCAGATATTGTTTTAAGTTTGAAATAGGATACCGACTAAGATTCATATGAAAATAATAGAGTAGGTACTTAATTGTACATGCTACGGTAGGTACATTATTACGAGTAAAAGATATTTTCCAACATAATGTCGGTCGGCTTATCTTTAATTTAAATAATTAAGCACAATTTTAACGCTCACATAACAACGGCAGTCATAAAATACAAGTTATCTTTGAATATCTCTCTGTTATGTCATTGTCACGGTTGTTTGAAATTACTGAGCGTAAAAAATTGTCTAATGGTATGCTTACAGACTTTCACGTAAACGTTCTTTAGTCTAACTGGATGCTCTCTAGTTATGGCGAGTATAAAAAGGTTTGTATCGATTACAATCCAAATAGGTTTCGTGTCATCCACGCGTTTAAATTACATTTTCAGTCTTTTTTGATATTCGTACATATCGACAAAATAACAAGGAAACCAAATACAAAATTATGCTATACTTAAATAAATGTTACGTCATTCCAGGAATAAGGACACTATGAAATCCCTTTTTTTATTTTTTTATCTACCTGTATGTTTACGAAGCCCCTGTATGTTGCATCGTTACAGAAGTATACATTTTGCCTATTTCTTTTATTAGAACAACCTTATGCTGTCCTAGCTTAGGCATAGGCACTATTTCGGGTATATGCACATATCAATCAGACAGAACTCTAGTCTCATTATCATCTATGGTGAGTGACGGATATATAATACTCGAAACAAAAGCTGCGATTCTACCTTTCTTCCTTGTTTTGATGAAATTTGAACAATCTCACAAAGCCTCTAATCGTTGAGGAAAACGAAGTAATACTTAGCCCATTCAAATGCAGATTCAAAAGTATCGATATTTCGTTAAATTCGCAATAGCGGACGCTAAATACCGACATTAGCCTAATGCCTCGAAAGAATCCGCAGTTATTCAGGATGCAAATTAAGACGAGGCATTAGCAAGCAGTCGTGAGAAACATAAGCATTTACGTGTCCGATTAAAATTGTACCGCACACATTGTTCTCCACACAATTAGAACCCCTTTCACAAATACTCAAAGTTTAAAATGGCTCAACTTCTTGTAAATTAGTAGATTTAGCACGTTGATTGTCACTTATCTAAGTACGCAAGTGACGATCAATGTAAACCAAATCACAGAATTATTTTAGCTTTACAGAACACAGAATTAGTTAAATAGCAAACTTTTTGCTTCTCTTTCTTTCTTAATCGCTTTGAATGAATTCGTCTACCTGTCTCAGCCTATAGACAGAGAAAGGGGCCTTGTACAGTTCGTACAAAAGTATTTCAACTGTCGTTAAGCTGGATCCAGCTAACAATAGCGACAAGGTAATCAAGTCTTATATCATTTTGCTATCTGAGTTCTAATTAGCTCAAGGTTGTGTTATTTGGAATGCACATTAATTGAAGAATTAACTTTATTCCAACTTAAATACTACTAAGTAATGTAGTACAATATTTATTTCTAATTAGTACTACAAGATAAAATATAATGCTTAGGTACAACAAACTGGTAAACTCAACTAGTAAGTAACTTGAGTAAAATATTGAATAGTAGTATACTATACTTAAAATATATAATCATAGACACATCAATAAAGTTACGTAAAAACTAATTCCTAAAATTAATGAATCACGCATCATGCAAATTAGCAATTCAATAACAAAAGTAGTTTGACACAGAAGCGTTAGTTTGCTGCCAGTACCCAGTACCCGATGTAGGCTCTCGAATTCCGCGCGGCCATTTTGAATACCTGCGTGACGTCACACGGCTGGGCGCGGGCGGGCTGCGTCTGCGCACCGCTTGACATTTGAGCCGCGCGCACCACAGAGGCGATGCCTCCGATATTCAAAAATGGAATTTCGTCGCGTATTCTTCCGCATACGTGCTGATTAACGCTGAAACACAAAAAAGCCTCTCTGATCTTTTCTACGTAAGATCAGTTGAGCCTTGTTAGCATCTGTAGTGCAGTGAATGTTCTGTAAAAGTGTTATTGTTGTGTTCTCTTCTTGTCATCGGTCAAAGTGCCCTAGTTCTGTGTCACAGAGGGAGTGCAGTCTCAGGACCCCTTGCCCTCGTTAAGTAAGTCTATTTGCATACACTTATTTCTCACATCCGTCTCAAGTAATGTGGGCGCGACACGTCATAACCTTTGGCTAGCCTTTTGAGTATTAAGTGAAGCGATTCTAGAAAGTCTACAGATATATGAAACAAGTTTATAAGGTAAAAGGGTAGTTATTGGAGTGATATACGTTGCATGTAATTAAGAAAAAAACTGTGTTTATTTTTTTTATTTATTTGTTGCAAACCTTCAAGGCTTTCGTAAGTCAGTCGTAGTCGTATAGCTAAGCCCTATGTCATGCATAGATGCAGGTTAGGTTATGGTTTCGCACGAACGCATCTCGACAAAGCTCTCTAGTGCGTTGAACTCTTTTATAAGGGCCGTACCTACACGCACCCTTACTTAGCGATTCAATAGAAAAACTACTTTAAACTTATATGGGTTAGTGGCCACTGTTCAGTGGCATCGTGTCGCATCGGATAACGGATGTGAGGTTTTTATATTTCACTCATAACACCCGATCGGTCCGATGTGGCGTGACTACTGTTCTACCGAACAAAAAGTGTTGAAGGAAACCGACCGTAATTGTTATACATCACAAACACTAATGATAGTGAAGCTCCACTCTTGTAGCCATACATTTAATAGAAGCAGGTTGTTTGTTATTTTTTAGCTCAGGGTGCCTACCATCAACTCTTATTGCGGTTTTGTTTAGGACCTAAACTGATCTGCTTTGCTTATTCATACCACGACAGCTTAATATCAATGACAGCGATTCAATGATCATTCAATGACATTTCACAGCCGCTAAGCTGTCAAGATCTCTTATTGACTTATGACTCGGCCAAGCTAACATGACACCTGCAGGTTATACCCGTCCCTCTCACTCTCCGGGCATGACAGAATCGAGTGAAAGAGACGAGTAGAAGAAATAAGGACACAAATCGTTCGGTCATTCACATTTAGCAATTCATTTGCGATCCAGTTTTTAGAAGGTCATAGTACGAAGCAGTTCATTTTAGGAACGTATTCTGCATCGCGCTATTTTTGAATCGCTGTCTTAAAGTTGATGGTAGGCACCCAGGTGTTTTAAAATGTGTCACCTATACTAGAACGTTTTGCTAGACAAACAGTACAAATAGCTTCATCACTGTTTGTAATTTTTGGCACTGTTATTTGAATCAACTGTCAAATAACTACGATTAAATTATAATTAAACTAAACGAGTACTTACTTGAATCCACACAAAAATGCAGTTAATTTATACCGGATTATTTCTTTCAAATCACTAAAGTTTATTCATTATTCCAATATGTTAACTACAAGAAACAATAATAGTTATCGCACATTATTTGTAGCTGCATGGTGCTTTTATTCAGAAAACACTCGTATATTAACAAGTACCTATAACCCCAAAAAATTAAGAAGACGATACTTTTATCACGTTTTTCTCATAAATAATTTAACCTTTAATGACAACTTAACCTTTGGAATTCATAAAATATCCAAAATAGCACATAAATCTACATAATCGTTTATAACTCCTATAAACATTGTTTCGTTAAAATCTCTTCAAATTGAATACTTAAACATCTTATCTTTACAGCCAACTTGAACTTTAAGAAAAGAAATTATAAAACTTTTTGGAGATAAAAGTTGCTGTTCTACAACACTAGAAACAAGACAAGTCGAATTCATTATTTTATACTTAGTTACATAAATTGATGAAAAATTCAGTTCGGTTCACTAATAATCGTGCAATTATGGAAGTGGAAACACTAGTACTTTTTACTCACGGCAGTAATCTATATGAATAATAATTAATCGCCAAATGTGTTGCTAAGCGCAAAACGCGAGACAGAGACAATTCCATTTATTCGTTAAAGCATGGAGAAGGTCCTTTAGGAGAGAAAAGACAGAAAGATATCGATGAAATTGGTAAAACAACACTTTTCTTTTACCGTAACCAACCACACAGTAAATCAAAACATCTCAATTAATAAATTAGTTATCACCCTGAAATACGTTTTAAGTAAATATTATTTATTTTTTGTATTACACTGACAGGCCAATAACTTTTGACAGTACGAATTCGGTCCAGATAACTAGTTTTATAGGTATATTATTAAGATCATTTTGAGTGTAAGTACTTACCCAAAAACGGAACTCGCCTGCTAAAAGGAACGAATGGAAAACCTATATCGTATTTAACAAAAACTGTAAATAAGATAGCGAATCAAGTAAACGGTAAAATAGCTCCGTGAAACACTGTCAGATGTTCAATTAAATTGATGGCTGAGCATCTGGCTGATTATGCAAATTTTTAATCTTAAGTCCCGCTTAAATTTGCAAACATTTGCATTCCTCTGAATTTGCGCACTCAAATACTAATCAGATATATAAGAAGCTCCTCCTTTTCAGAACTTAGTTGGAATGCAAGATTTGTCTTGTTTTTCTTGGAAACAAAAAATGGTTTACTTAGCATATTTTTAATATCCTTAATACTAATATCTACTGCAGTTATCATACTGACAAACATATAAATTTCTGAGATTAGCAACTCGTTTTTAATTTAATTTGAATCAAAAATTTTATAAACAAATCAAATTTTAGTTATAGAATGACATACAACTTAATGATTCCTCTATACCTATTAATATCTTTTTTTTATTATCCCTAAAACTCACATTTGATGATTCATGGCTCATTTATTGCCCACGGAACTACTTGCTACTCGGAAACTTGCTACTCGGAAAAAGTATGGACTTTTTGAACAATATGACAATTACAGTTGTTACAAATCTGGTAATAAGATATATATTTCTTCAAACCTTTATCTAGATTCGTATAGTTTCAAAAACACGATTTTATGATTTTGCCTCGACACTTTTTCTTTTCGAAAAGACCTCTAAAAAATACGAAAATTCAAGATTATTCTTAAATTTGGTTACTTACACTATTGAAAATTGGTTTAATTAGTGGACACCAATAATATTTAGGATCGTTAAAGAAGCATTTTTTTTAAATCGCCATAGTTTTTTAATACGAAGGGATTTTGTGTTTTTTTTCCTAATCTGCAAAATCGGTCTCGCTACCGCGCGCGTCCTTTTCTCATTGCTATCCTCGCTTCAGCATATTTTTTTCGAGTATCGCCTTAATTGCTCATTTACTTATATACCACAACACGTCTTATAGCATCAGTACTAGAATCTAAAATAGGCAAATGTGCATTGTGCATATGATGTATGATATAAGAAATTGAAGTTGCGAATAAATAAGATTATCTCAAAACAATTTCCTCAGCCACGTAAAACAGTAACGTTACGTTGCGTAGGTACTATCACTTTCTTCTATTACGTAAATGTGGATAGTGCGAGGCTGACATATGAGATAACTGATGGATATGTGTTGGAAAGAAGGTGCGAAATAACTGGTCATATAGCTATTAGGCTTCCTGTACACGAGACGTTTGTCGCCGTCGTCGTCGGTCTTGGGCGAGCTGCCTTGGAGTCTACACATCGAATCCAGCGACCCGCCGACATTAGTCGTCGATTTTTTGTCGATGGGTTAGTCGGCGACTTCAAAATCACATCTCGTTCCACTTAGCGGCACGAAATCTGCAACATTTTTGGTAGTTAGTGACTGGTCAAGTGCTGGTGGGCAAATGAGCGCGGGTACCTACAAGTCGCTGAAATGGTTCTTTGGAATAAAGCCGGCACCAAGTCGCCGCGCGCCGGGCTGTGAAGGCGGACTGGTGGGCTTGATGTGTAGGTAGACAGCTAAGTAGACTCTCGTTAAGTATTTTTTATATTAGGTACTGTTTACGTTCTTTTGTGATTTTTACCATGAATTATATATTATATTTCCATTGCATAATACCTAGGTATGATCACAATCATTGACAGTAAACACCTGACGTAAACACCTTATCTGTAACTCACAATCATCAGTTTACATTGTCAGTTAGATCAAATATTAGCCCAACAATCAGGTTCCCCTCAGATAGAGAAGAGAAGCCAAATCAATAGTTAGTAGGAACCGCGTAAGTCGAATACAATACTGAATTCAATCCATTTAGCCGTCCGAACGTGCAAACTGCGGTGCATAGCGTATTGCACTGCGGATGGATTGTAGCCAATGCTGTTTAGATTTTCTAAATATTGATGAAATAATTTTCCTAAATTCCTACACATGTTTGTGACTGGTCTCGTGTGATACGGGTTTCAATTTTTTTACGATACTTTTATATAGTATGTATATATCGCAGCCAAATGGTTGAACCCGCTATTTATTTAAACGCCTAGGCCGATCATTTTTCCGTAAGCTAAGTATTTTATCTTCCAATAAGTTGACCGGAGTCACAAAAAAAACCAACTTAATTTAATTTTAAAAACTTAAATTTAATCACGTGTTCTACAGGACTTCCGAGGGGTACATGCTGCCATACTTAACTATCCGGCGGATTCAACTATCCGCCTGCGACATATATATATTCAAATACTTTATCGACTTTATTAATATATATACAGATCGTTATATCGTTATCGAAAATAATAATTAAGTATAAAGAATGCGTATTAAAAGTTTTAAGCTTGGGAAAAATTATTACTGGAAGATAATAAAATTACTAAGTCAGTGGCTTTTCCCTCGACTATCGAGTTACTGTGAGTCAACTGCAAGTGTCGTGTTGCAATAAAGTTGCAATTTCTGTTACTATCAAGTTAAAACATATGAACAATTTTTTAGTTTCCCCACGCATACTGATTTCGTATCTTTTAAATATTTTCACTTTTCTTCAATAGAATGCTAGAAACAAAATATGTAGAAAACTCAACTGCAACTATAAACTCTTGATCACTGTTTACACTATGTTTAAAATACGAAATAATAATATGTAGGTACTCACTTTCCATCTATATATAAAAAAATTCAAAGTCCTGACCGACTGACTGAGATATCAACGCACAGCCCAAACCGCTGAACCTAGAGACTTCAAATTTTGCACATAGATACGTTATAAAGTGTAGGCATCCACTAAGAAAGGATTTTTGGAAATTCCACCCCTAAGGGGGTGAAATAGGAGATGAATGTTTGTATGAAAGTCCGTCAGTTTTGAAGTTAGGATCTTCAAATTTTGTATTTAGGTTGGCAATTGAAAACTAATATTTACCTGTGTCAGCCTTTTTTACAATTCTACCCCCGAAGGGGTAAAAAGGGGGACGAAATGTTGTATCTGGAAAGTTCTTTATTTAATTTATTATTTAGGCTTATGGTCGGAAAGTAAAACAAATAAGCAAACACATATTTCGTATTTTTTCGAAAATCAACCCCTTAGGGGTTAAATGGGATAAATAAACCTAAAAATCGATATGGATGTCGTTATTGAGGTTTTATGGGATGACGATTGCAAAAATGGCATTTATTTTGATGTTTAACACGCTGAACAAGATTTAACCCCTAAAAGGTTGAAATAGGGTGGAAATTTTGAATGAAAAATCAGGGGTAAAATAGACATTTCAACTTGAAACTTTGTAGGCTTACTTCTTAAAACAAATAGGCAACTCATTTCGTAATTTTCCCAAAATCAAACCCAGGGGGGATGAATATGTGTATGAAATTCCGTCAATTTTGAAGTTAGAATCTTCAAATTTTGTATTTAAGCTGGCAATTGAAAATTAATATTTTCCTGTGTCAGCGTTTTTGACAATTCCACCCCCAAAGGGGTGAAAAGGGGGATGAAATGTTTTATCTGGAAAGTCCTTCACTAAATTTATTATTAAGGCTTATGGTCGGAAAGTAAAACAAATAAGCAAACACATATTTCGTATTTTATCGAAAATCAACCCCTTAGAGGTTAAACGGGATAAATAAACCTACAAATCGATATGGATGTCGTTATTGAGGTTTTATGGGATGAGGATTGCAAAAATGGCATTTATTTTGATGTTTAACACGCTGAACATGATTCAACCCCTAAAAGGTTGAAATAGGGGTGAAATTTTGAATGACAAATCAGGGGGTAAAAAAGACATTTCAACTTGAAACTTTGTAGGCTTACTTCTTAAAACAAATAGACAACCCATTTCGTAGTTTTCCGAAAATCAAACCCAGGGGGTAAATAGGGTATAGAAACCTAAATCATCTTAAGTATCCTAAAAGTTCTTGGTACCTAACAAGTTCTTGGTACCTAAGCTACTTAGAACTAACTTTTTGATTGTGAAACCGACACTTATTATTTACTAGCTTCCGCCCGCGACTTCGTCCGCGTGGACATTCGAGAAAATACTTAGGGGGCCAATTACCAGGATAAAAAGTATCCTATGTTTTACTTTTATAAAAATCCGATCAGCCGTTTTTACGTGATTAGGCGGGTACTCCCTCACCAATTGAGCAGCCTCGTGCGAGGCCCGCCGCACGTGGCAAACGTTCTGCCTCGGATCGGATTTTTATAAAAGTAAAACATAGGATACTTTTTATCCTGGTTATTGGCCCCCTAAGTATTATCTCGAATGTCCACGCGGACGAAGTCGCGGGCGGAAGCTAGTTGGAGTATAAGCTAGATAAGTATATAAGTATATTGAAAAAAAAACACTTTAAGTACTACGAGTATAGTAAAGTGTTTATTTTTCAATATACTACCGAGGTAAGTAGTCAGAGTTTTCTAGTCGCGAAAAAAAAATCTAAATAATGCAATGTCATTTGTTTTAAAAGAAGTAAGAGTTTTAGATAGGACATATAAATACTTACTGTTGTAGAATTTTATTAAACCTAACCTAACCTAACAAAACATACAATTTAAAACAAAAATTACAAATCATTTAAAGGACGGACTAAATTTGAAGCAGAATTCTTTTAAATTATAGAATAGAAGCCAAACCCTTCGATAAAAAACTAATAGTCATAGACAGTCTAAATATCTTTTTTTTTTACCCACAACGGGGTAGGACTTAGCCTTCATCACATCACACCTGATGTTTGATGATTAGGCTGAAAGGTGGAACCGCACTACTCGGAATCCTCAAAAATTTACTGAGGAACCGGCTATATTAACTCTAACTGCCGGAACACAACAATGCTGATAACATCATTGTTTTGTTACGGCGTCAGACTTAGATAAGATGGTGGTAGCTAGCCTGGCAGACTTTGTATAAATTCTACCACCAACCAAACCAAATACAACATGTACTACTACTGGGAATCGAACCCGGGACCTCTGGGTCTGATGACGGAGGTGTGTACCACTAGACCACAGAGGCGGTAAAAATTCATTTAGACTGGTATTAGCGTGCTTCACTAACGCTGATACGGAAACCCGTCGGAAATTATTTCTCGGCGTAAGCGGTTATCTGCATATGGTTAAAGTAAGTATTACATAATTTAATGGACATATGTATTGTGTTAGAGATGAGCTATTCTGTCCAGTTTCATATAAATACTCACATTGTACTTAAGTGAGAAATAATTATAAACTTACTTACATATCTTGTATTCCGGTATGACTATCGCACATAAAAATGCGGAACTTTGGATTGATCTGTAAACTTGGCACAAAGATCTAGAGTAAGTAGCACAGAAAAGACGTTTTATCCTGATATTCCCACGTGAGCAGAAAACAACTGGGTTACTTTACAATATTAGGTGGGTTTTGGGTCAACCTATATAATTATTTGTTGAAAGGAAAATAATTGTCATTATTATCTTTGAAATCATTATTAGTGCTTAAAATATCATTAATAGTAATGCAATTTTTTAAATAAAAAGTTTATAAAAAAGTTCAATACACCGACACCTGCTGGGAACAGGTTAAAAACAGCGTTTAAACTTTCGAAATACGTAAAACTGGTTTTTAAACTGGTGTTTCCTGCAGTTAGGTGGTTTCATCAAGTCGTACACGTTAAAAGTAAGTGATTGACGTTCTAAAGCCTTAGACTAACTACGCCGTTAGCCTAATTCTCTATTTGCGCTAATAACCGTCTAGACTCGCTTGTAATTGGTTTTCTTATAGCTATTGTTTGAAACTGTTAGCGGTTGTTTTTTTATGTGTCTATCGACTAAATACTAAAATGTATGTTTATCTTAAAAATAAGAAATTGGACTTTAAATTTCATTGGTTCGGTCCACAGACAGGTGATGAGTTGGAGTTAGGGTTACCATTTAGTAATTTGAAAAGTCCTGACAAAAAGCCGGACAGTTCAAAAAAAGTCCGGACATTTTAATCACAAAATGCAAACATTAGGTACTTACCCACCCACTTAGTAACAGTGATAAAGTACAGTGATATACTCGCTCGGGGCTATTTTAAGATGAGCGTTTTGATACATGAGCGCGAATTTAATAAAGATGAAAGACTGATTTGTTTCGATATGATTTTACTCATAATCCGTCTAAAGCAAAAAAATCCGGACAAATTAAAAAGCCGGACAAAGTCCGGACAAACGTCTATAAATCCGGACATGTCCGGACTAATCCGGACGTATGGTAACCCTAGTTGGAGTCAGGTAAACTCTTGTCATTAAAATTTCTGTTACTTACGTCGAATCTTCATACTATAAAACATTTCATTCCTGTTGGCATTTCACAATAATAGCGCGTTGAATTGAAACAAACATACAAGCATATTGCAGCATTAAACTCTGAATATCTCAAACAGTGCGAATAGGCAGCGTGTCCAAGCCAGTTCATTTGTTTCATTTGGCAATTTAATATTCGATTCGAAGTCTGGTCGGCAGGACAGACTGAATAGAGAATATCGATGAGTATTGTAGATAATTACATGCCATTTTCATCAGCATCGACATTGTAAAGGGGTGCATTCACACGAGCATTTTCAATTTTGAAATTAAACAGTGTCGGCGACACGTTACTTCATTTTCAATTTTCCTGCGACCTTTCAATAATTACAGTTCACATTTTCCGGTAGTTACACTCGAATTCCAATGTAAGTATACCTACCTATTATACCTATTAAAATAATGACAGGTCAAAAACCTTATGCGCTTTTGTAAGAATAAACAGCTGACATTATAAGTTTTCACATAATTTAAACCAAACACAACATTTGAAGATGAAAATTGTAGAATTAAAAATGTTTTTATCGGATCACGATCGTTTATAAACCACGTGGTCATAGGAAAGTACCTCAAGGTGACCCTGAAATGGTAAACCCCCGCAAGTTACTGAAACTTCAGAAAACAAAAGACGAAACTAAATTACTGAATTACACGAACTCTGAAAATCTTTATTGTAATAATTCTCAATATTATTGAAAATGAAATATTAGAAAATATTAGTCCATCTACTAAGTAGCTCCACCGGATATCGCATCCTCTAACGACTCCGTAGTGCAGCGGTCAGAGTTTTCGCCCGGACAGTGAAAGGTCCCGGGTTCGATTACAGCAGAGCTATATTTGTGAGATGAGCCGAGTTTTTCTTATATTTCATATTTAATATAATTGTGAAATAAAATGGCATTCATAATGCAAAAAGTATACTTAATAATTTATATTTGTAATATTTTAAAATAGCAAACGTGCAGTTTGGATCGTTTGTAAGTTCTCTTTGACTACACGTCCCCATACTGTATTGTTGGGCTGTTATTGCCAATAGAATTTATAGATAGACAGATACCAGTCATAGGACAGTAGAATAAATTATAAATGATTACACGTCTGCATAGCACACGATTCTTCTAGTAACTATACTTACTTGCCAAGCCAATGCAAACCTATTTTTATAGTAAAAATTTCAGAATTCGAGAGCACTCACAAAATAAGTTTAAAATTCATTTACACTGACTTGTTTATTATACTTTTATAACAAGTGTAATCCAACATAATAATATTAATATTAAAAAATTCTTACAATCACACCACTTATCTAGCTCATAAGTAGTTTTCATTAAGAAACTGTGTTATGGAAACTAGACAAGTGAAAGATATATACTTACATACTTGTTTTGTAAATACATACTTACCCAGACCAAGACAAATAGACATGTTCATGCACATAAATATTTGTCATGTTCGGGAATCGAATCCGAGACCTCTGGTGCAGAAGGGAGGTATCCTACCCCTGCACCAAATCGGTCGTCAATAATGCCGTTAGTGATAGCGTAGGCCTTATTTTAGTGCCCCATAATAACTTATTATTACCTGATGATGAATGCAAACAATATTCCCCATTAAAATAAAATAATAAAAATATTCTCATAGATTAAATAAAATTAATGCTTATGAATCGTCCAACATTTTTTTTACCTTTTGTTGCCTATTGTGTGTTTTTCTTGTTGTCTTTTTTCTTTATACTTGTTCGTGTTTTTATCGTGTGCAATAAAGTTTATTTCATTTGATTTGAATACAAAATCCACCCAGGCCCCTTATTCTCATACCTTCGGAAACGGAATCGGATCCGAATTCTGTGATTTGCCTTTGTCTACTCTGTAGTGAGTGACAGAGACAGTGCACACATTCCGCTGTTGGGAGCGTTTCCGACTGTTTGTGAATCAGGGGGCAGATAGTTAAATTGTTACTGAAGTCAAAGTAAAGTTAACCGTTATTTGTTTAGTTTCGTTCTTAGTTGGGCCTGCGCTTAGAAGTGCTTAAATAAAACAATCGGATGCTAAATGTGTTTCCTAATCAATAACTCGTAAGTATGCGGTTGACCTTCGTTTGGTGTGTGGGTGGAATGTGACTCACAGAATAACTATATTTATGATGCATAAAACATGTTTGCAGAGTTTGCATTACGCAATAAGCCAATAAGTAATCTGATAGGAAAATAAAATAAAAGTTATTCATGCTAATATTATAAAAGTGAGAGTGTGTTTGTTTGTTTGTCCATCTTTCACGTCAAAACGGAGCAACGGATGGACTTGATTTTTGTGTGGGGATTGTTTGGGAGCTGGAACTCTTTTTATCCCGGAAAATCTTCACATTCCCGCGGTATAACGTTGCAGTTCATGGGGGCGAAGCCGCGGGTGGAAGGCTAGTCGTTTCATATATGTATATACCTACGACGTCACTATTCTTGAGATTTTTATAAGGAAAATTTGATATAAGATGAAACTACCAAAATATTACTTAATTTATTAGAAGACTACGTAGGAATATTATAGTATTCTTTGACGTAGGGCACACTGAAAGTTCTGCGCTCCTGGCCGCTCATAATAGTTTGAATTTCGAATGTTAGTTACGCAAAACTTTCAGTGTACCCATGAAGCTCGACTAAATACTGAGGTAACTGGAGTTCTCACCCTGAATAAAAAAGTGAACACCTAACACCATTTTTTTAAGGTGTAGGTGAGACGGAAGACAGCCACTGTGAAATTTGTGGTCACAAAAAATTGTTCGTACTGCACTCTCCAGTTACCTCAGTATTAAGTCGAACTTCATGAGTGTACCCCTCGTATTGGAAGGAATTTTAAAACAGATAGCGGTACACCCCGAAATTCAGTAAACTTTTTGGCGTACTGCTAGGACTAACAAAAACAAAACACAGATATTTCATTTATAAAAATTAAACAATCCAACTTAGAATTTTGTGTCTTACACTCAATGTCTTTGAATTGCATTTCACCTAATAATACGTTCGCTATGATCAAAATAACAAATGCTGATTAAATATTCTAATTATTTAATAAGCAAGTATAAATGTATATTCGAATAATGAAAGCTTACAAGCGAGCACTTGACTCATTTGCTACTTTCATCGTGTGTTTCGGACATCATCTAAAACTTTCATTTAATAATACAACATTTCGCCAGTAAAAATTATAACTATAAGAAAGTTCGATGTAGTTCACTATCACACAGTTTAATAAACACCGCGCAAATATTGAGACCTACATTCACTTTGCTTATAGCAAGCACACACTGGTACAGGAATACGATAGCAGGTTAAGTTTTAATTTGAACAATAGTGCAATATTACATGATATTTTTAAGCGATTAGGAGTAACCAGATATATCATAAAAATTAAACATTAGGAATAAACAAACGACGACATATGAATACAGTCTATCGAGTTGTTAAAGTTCCAAACAACAAAAGTTATAAAAATTTGTTAAAAATGCGTAACAGTATCTAATTTGAACGCCATTTTTTTACTAGGTATATAATACATTCACAAACTTGTTCAGCTAAATAACTAAGCAGCTTATATAGAATACATTACTATTATTATTCAAATGTCCCAAATGGGTCAGAGCCATTGGAAACAAGTGTTTTTATTTCTAGTTTACTATCTTGGACACATAAATTACCATATTTTACTATACCTTAAAATAATGAAATCATCCCATTTTAGCCGACTTATAAATGGACGAGGTTCTCAATTCGTCAGTTTTTATTTAGGTATAATATCATAAAAGTTTATTTATTATTATTCTTCATCTTATTGATTGTTAATAAATCCTAAAAGCTGGATCTATTTAAAAACGTTTTTAGTTAAGGTTTGTATCTTGCAAACCAATTTTGTGCACATCTTAACTTTAGGCGATACTCGGAAAAAATGTGCTGAAGCGAGATAGCAATGAGAAAAGGACGCGCGCGGGAGCGAGACCGATTTTGCAGATTAGGCAAAAAAAACACAAAATCACTTCGTATTGAAAAACTACAGCGATTTAAAAAAAATGCTTCTATACGATCCTCAATATTATTGGTGTCCACTAATTAAACCAATTTCCAATAGTGTAAGTAACCCCATTTAAGAATAATCTTCACTTTTCGTATTTTTTAGAGGTCTTTTCGAAAATAAAAAGTGTCGAGGCAAAATCATAAAATCGTGTTTTTGAAACTATACGATTCTAGATAAAGGTATGAAGAAATATATATCTTATTACCAGATTTTTAACAACTGTAACCGTCCTATAGTTTTAAATCAAAAAGTCCATATTTTTCCGAGTAGCGCCTTAACTTTATGCACATCTTGAGCTCCAGTAAAAAAAAAGTCTGTATAATAGTGGAAAGCCGTTGTTTACCATGCATACCGCGCACCAGTGTGGGAGCGCCTTAAAGTGATGACTGTTCCGTATATTACGGAAACAGCAATAGAGGTTACTAGGTGTGTAAGACAATGTCTGCTATCTGTTCAAACATTCAGCTGTTCTGACAGCCGAACAAACAGTTAAGTATATCAGCCGGAGGTAGATAAAAATGGTATTGCACACTTTATTATGTATAAACAGCTCCTAAACGTGCTATAAATCGTTATACTTCATTATATTTTGCTCTGCTGGCAAGCGGTTAGGAGGTCTATCGACTTATTTATACTTAGGCAATGCACTTATTTAGAGACAATGCATACATTTCACTGTCGGAAGCATTTTCGACGGTTTGTAAATCTGCCCCCTGATTCACGAACCGTCGGAAACGCTCCCGACAGCGGAATGTATGCCATGTCTCTGTCACTCACTATAGAATAGACAAAGACAAAGCACAGAATTCTAGAACACCATAAATATTTAACATTTAAAAAAATCCATATTTAAATTTGAATCTCAGCTAGTTAATAAATTAGAAATTCATTATGATTTTATTATTTGTTCCCAATTTCCTCTTAATCCGTAAGTTTTTGCTTAAAATTGTTTTTTTTTTCATAAAACGTAATAAATCAACCGTTAATGCACATCATTCACTTCAAAACGCATTCAACTGACTAAAGCATTATAATAATTGAGACAATAAATTATTTATAAGTTTTGCTAAGATACCGTTGATTGTTATTTTTAACCGACTTCTAAATCAAAAAGGAGGAGGTTCTCTATTCGTCTGTATGTATGTTTTTTTTTTTTTTTTTTTTTTTTTTTTTTATGTATGTCCACCGATTACTCGAAGACGGCTGAACCGATTGAAATGGTTCAAACGTTATTACATCAGGTTGGTTTCCAAGTTGGTCCCATTTTTTGAAATTTTGAAATCGCTTCAGTAACTTTCGGGAAATCTTGAAAATACTGTCGTTTTCGTTACCACTTTATGTGAATTTAATACGTATCTGTAGGCATAACTCCTTTGTTTATAAACCGATTTAGATGATTCTTGTTTTGTTAAAAAGGGGATACCTCAAGGTATTTTAACCGACTTCGAAAAAGGAGGTTATGAGTTTGATCACATACCTATTTACCAGAAAACACGTAAATTGCCTGCACGATGCACTAAAAAGAGTGAAATAAAAATTATTTTTATAAAAAAATAAAACCGCCTTCAAAAAAACCACATCAAAAAAGTAAGAAATAATTCCTCACCAAATAAATAACGTAAGTACTTTGAAGTCGGGCGGGTTTTAACAAAAACAGCAAAAAAATTGTACATGTTTCACGCCCGACTTCAAAGTACTTACGTTATTTATTTGGTGAGGAATTATTTCTTACTTTTTTGATGTGGTTTTTTTGAAGGCGGTTTTATTTTTTTATAAAAATAATTTTTAATAGGCTTCAACCTCAGATCATAAAGTATTATATGATATCAAGTGTCTCTTAAAGTTAAGCAACACTTGAACTTGACTTCGATCGAATCGACGTGTTTCTGATATCAAAGATAGAAAAAACCTCGTGGTTGAGTGCCCCTTAAAGCTGAGTCTCCATTGAAATTAAGTAACACTCAACTGAACGTGACATCGACGTGTTTCTGATATCAAAGATAGAAGACCCTATCATGTTTAAGTGTCACTTAAATTTAAGTGCCCCTTAAAGTTAAGTGATGTGACATTCATCATCATGTCAGCCGAACGACGCCCACTGCTGGGCGTTTTTCATATAAACGTGAAATCGGCGTATTTTGATGTCAAAGATAGAAACCACCATAGTAGTTAAGTGTCCTTTAAAGTTAAGTCAAGTGCCCCTTAAAGTTAAGTGACACTCATATTAACGTGAAATCGGCGTGTTTTGATGCCAAGGATAGAAACTACCATAGTAGTTATGTATCCTTTAAAATTAAGTGTCCCTTAAAGTTAAGTGACATTCATATTAACGTAAAATCAGCGTGTTT
This sequence comes from Crambus lathoniellus, assembly GCA_949710035.1. Taxonomy (NCBI): domain Eukaryota; kingdom Metazoa; phylum Arthropoda; class Insecta; order Lepidoptera; family Crambidae; genus Crambus; species Crambus lathoniellus. The sequence continues at coordinate 16,736,707 of OX453297.1, forward strand.
TGATGTCAAACATAGAGACCACCATAGTAGTTAAGTGGTCCTTAAAGTTAAATGACATATTAACGTGAAATTGGCGCGTTTTGATGCCGAAGACAGAAACCACCATAGTAGTTAAGTGCCCATTAAAGTAAGATAACCTTTTTTTACTGAACGTGACGTTGACGTTGTTTCTGATGTCAAAAAAGGTAGAAGACGCCGTCATGGATAAGTGTCCCTCAACTGATCCCTCATTGACTGATAAATAAGTAAATAAATATTTTTCTAACAATCACACCAATATCGCACATAGTAAATTTCTTAAGAAACTGTGTCTACGTGATTTTGATAACGGATAAATATATATTTACATACTTTTTGTTTGTAAATACATATTTAAAATACACAGAAAACAACCAGACCAAGACAAATATACATGTTCATGCACACAAATATTTGTATTGTTCGGGAATCGAACCCGAGACCTGTGGCGCAGAAGGCAGGTAGTTTATCCCTGCGCCAAATCGGTCGTCGTAGATTGATTTGATAGGTTGACTTTAGAGGTGAAGACTACAGTCATAATGTTAAAATGTCCCTTAAAGTTATGTGTCCTTTAAAGTTAAGTGACACTTATCTTATCCAAACATGACATCGACGTGTTTCTGATGTCAAAGGTGGAGGCACTATTGTTTTATTGCCCCATCTACCTAAATTAGCGGATGGAGGCTAGTGCCTACACTAGCCTATATCCGCTAATTTTCTTCAAATCAAGTGATAAAGGTATACTTATAAAGTAGTGGTAAGAAGCTAGCTGGGATTAAATTACTGTTTCATGTAGGGGTTTAGTCCAGAACTCAGATAAGATAGCAATTAGGTTTAAACTCAAGTCATAAATATGGTAATTTTATCAAAGTGGCCAAAACCAATGCAAACTGGGTGACCAAAACCAGTGCAAAATGGCCAAAACCGGTGTATTTGGCCCCCTCCGAACATTTCGTTTTATGTAAAAAAAACTATAATATTTTTTAAACTTTGAAAGTTGTAACCTTCAAGTTCGATAAATTCTCTATAATTTTAGATATAAAATTTCTCTTAAATACTTAAGATCATTAAGCACTAAGCGTTTAAAAGTGAAAAAATCCTTAATGTGGCCAAAACCGGTACGCCTGCCCTACTTACTCGTAAATGTTCATTATAATTTAAATTAAAAAAATAAAGCTTCCTCTAAAATTCTAAATGTTTGTTTTCCCGATAATCATTTGACACAACTTTGAAAATCTCTACACATTCCCAAACTTCAAGAAATGTAAAACCTTAGTTAAGTTTCATAGAACAATGGAGGTGAACGTGACCAAAAGTTAAATTTTTTCACTGTGAAGAAATTGGGAAGTTTTTAATTGAGGCTTTTATTTGAAAGAAGAAAAATGCATTTTGAGAATAATGTTATTGTAGAGAAAAAGCGAGTAGATCTCGAGTAGATTGATCTTCAATGGAGAATAGAGACAGTGCAGTGAGCATGTTTGTAAGCATGGAGGTATCTCCATATTTACAAACATGACAGCATAAATGTCTTTTTTTCTGCATATGAGTGTATTATATTATTTATTTTTCAAATAGCAGTATCAATTAATTTTTCCACACGTTCATACGACTTTGTTGCGCCATGAATACGCCGGAGGTGGAATAATGATCGTTGTCAGTGGATTATCGTCTGGAACCGAAACAGTTAAGGCACCTACATTAATATAGTGTCGGTTCACTTGGCCTGGTGATATGATAGCGGAACCAGCGGGCCGATACATAATACCTATAATATAATGACATAATTTATCTGAATTTCTGAACGATAAGTCGTAGAAGTGAGTACGAATCGATATCTAACTAATGTGAATTGAACATCATAGTTCAATTAACACCGACTTCATGATCATCATCAGCCATTATAAGTCCCCACTGCTGGGGCACGGCCTTCCTTGTGGATGGATAAGAAGATTGGGCCATGACCCACCACGCGGGCCCAATGCGAATTGGTGGGTATTCCATAAGAGACTTTTTTTTCCGTGTTCCGTGGTGGGTGGGTATTAACCTATTAACGACTGCAAACGCAGCCGAGACCAACGGCTTAACGTGCCTTCCGAAGCAAGGAGGAGCTTGAGATGAAAAGTTTTTGGTCACCCATCCCGTGATCGACCATAGCGACGTTGCTTAACTTCAACGATCGCAGGCCGAGCGCGCTAACCACTGTGCCACGGGCTCCTCAACCACTGAAAACTGAAAACTTAATTTTTCTCTCTTGGGCCTTCCCAAGAAAATATTGTTCTGGTACCTACCATTTTAAAGATCTTTGTCCGTAGAAAAACCGTGACAGTTTGGTTTATGATATTCCCATGCGAAGTCGGGGCGTGTTGCTATGTTGCTAGTTGTTTTTAACAGACTTGGGGTTGGTCATGTGAGTGACAATTTTATTTTATTTTATTTTATTTAGGTTGTTATTACAAGCTTTTTATTAACTTGCCATGTTAGTTTGTTAGTTAGTTTGTTAGTTAGTGGGGGACAAATCTTGCAAGCTTAATTTGACCCACTTCCCAGTGTCCGATGGAACTGAAATTTTATATACAGGTTTGGTTTAGATGACAATACAATATTTAAGTAGAGTCAGCAAAAAAGCTTGTCATAAAAATGATTTTTTTACTAAAAAGTTATTCCTACAAGCTTTTTCCTAACTTGCCATGTTAGTGTTAGTGGGGGACAAATCTTGCAAGCTTAATTTGACCCACTTCCCAGTGTCCGATGGAGCTGAAATTATGTATACAGGTTTGATTTAGATGACAATACAATATTTAAGTACAGTCAGCAAAAAAGCTTGTCATAAAAATTAAAATGTTACTAAAAACTTATTTTATCCGCAACGGGGTAGCACTTAGCCTTCATCACGTCTGATTTAAACGTGATGAAGACTAAGTGCTACCCCGTTGTAGATTAAAAAAATAACAACCTAAATGAAATAAAATAGTCTGATATAAAGTGGTGATAAGGCTGAAGGTGGAAGCGCACTACTGTCCGAATCTTAAATCACTGAGGAACTGGCTATCTTATCTCTAACTGCCGGAACACAATAATGCTGAAAACATCATTGTTTTGGCGTCAGATCAGACTAAGATAAGATGTTGGTAGCAAGCCAAGTGGACTAATAACAAGTCCTGCCACCAACCAAACCGAATACAATATCTGTATCTATACTGGGAATCGAACACGGGATCTCTGGGTCTGATACCCGTGGTGTGTATCTACCACTAAAACAGAGGCTGTTAAATAATAGGTAGGTATATAACATTGGATGAATATTGGTATTGCATCTCGCCAGCTTCGCCGCCGCGCCCTACTTCGCTTAGCTGACAGATGATCAATCACTCTGTGATCTTCGCTATAAAATCGCAACTTTAACGACCCTTCCCCTGTTTGTAGATTGTGATTTCATTTCACAGATTTAGGTTTCAAAGTTGATTTCCAAACAACGAGCTTTGTATTTGACGTTTCATGTGAATCGTTGTTTCAAGTGAGCAATTTCCTTTTTCATATTTCAACTTCACTGTGATCTACTGGAAATGTTTGAGCCCTCAGCCGGCCTAGCATGAGCGGCTTATAACGCGCGATATGATATGGTACGGCAAGTTGTCTTGCTTACACCTTAGTGGGGTAAGCAAGACATCTTGCCGTACCATATCATATCGCGCGCTATAAGCCGCTCATGCTAGGCCGGCTGGTGATATCTTACAAGAATGTGGTTTGTTTATTTTATTGACTTTTGTTGGCTTTATTTAAATTACTTACTTTAGTATGAATTACTATTCATACTAAGTACCTCTGTATGTGGTAATGATACGTAATATAGTATAGTGTGGTGTGTATGAATGTTCATATTAATAATAATAATAATATTTAAGAAGGATATTCGTCCTTTTAACTTTTTCTTTTACGAATATAGGCTTAGAGTAGTTTTCGAGTCCTTAACCATCATCGGTAGCCGGGACCCTGAACTTGCTACCGTTGGGGAACTGCATTTTTGTATTTTTAAATGTTATATTTTTAGTGTTATACATTGTAAAAATTTAATGTTTAGAAATATAATTTTGTAAGTAATTAAAATGTAATAAAGGGAATAATAATAATAAATAACTTCTTACATTGACACCGATTATCTAAGCCCATTTTAATTTCATTAAGAAACTGTATCATGGAAAACTTGATAACGGTTAAATATATAGGGCAGGCGTACCGGTTTTGGCCACTGTACCGGTTTTGGTCACTTTTCACTTTAAAGTTATATAAATAGGAATTAAAAAACTATTGCTTATATTTATTAATGCCGAATAAAAGATTGGACTTTTAGTTAATAATTACATTACTTAGCTCTTTTTATGTAGTACGATATTTTAGAAATAAACACCATGTTATGTTTCAAAGTTAACATTTTGTGAAATTCTTAAGCAAAATGTTAAGGGTAAAGGTTTTGAAAAATCATTTTTTTTCTACAATATAATTATTTTATGGTTATTTAATATTTTATATCACATTAGAATATGTTTCTTCCAGATGGATAAAGTGTTGTTTTCTCACTGTTGTCACAAAAAGTTGGAAAACAATAAGTGGCCAAAAGTGGGGCTGGAAATTTTAGTATTGTGCCACCTTTGGCCACTTTGCCATTAGTAGGAAGTTCCCAACTTTTCATAAAGTTATTTTATTTTAATAGACTCACAACTCACTATTAAATTACTTATGTTTAGGTTGTCCGCTGTCGCGGTAGCGGAGCGGAGCGAGTCAGCAATGCAGAGCGGACTGTTTCTGCTTCGGAATCAATAGTATTGGTTAGTTAGGGCCACTTTTCACTTAAAAAATTATAAGTATAAATCTCCGTACTTTATAGTGAAACGGTAGAGGAAGTGAAGCGAGCAATTCGAGTGGAGAAGCGGAGTTAGGAAGCCGTGCTTGCTTGCCCCGCTTGGCTCTCTCTCTCCGCTTCTCTGCTCGGTTTCCTCACACCGCTCCTTTTTCATTCTTCTGTTTCTAGTGTTTCATAAAACCCTTGTTTTGCTATCTCGCTCCGCTTGGCTACCTCACTCCTTTTAACTCCGTAAGGCTGCCTGTCCGCTGAAGTAGAGGGAATCGGAGTGAAGTTGCGATTCCATACTTTTGAAAGTAGAGCCTAACTTCACCTTGAAGTCAAATCTATGAAAACACAGCTCCGCTCCGCTTTATTATATGGAAAGTTACAAAATTTTGTATGTATTTGTACCTACTAGGTACACATGGCGGCATATCAGACTATACATGTTAACCTTGAGAACGCCTTTATGCCCTACGTAATAAAAGCTGTTATCGCATTTCAACTTGATGTGCTGTCGAGTATACTTCGGAATGAGTGTATAAGAATAAGGTTTAAGTTCGTAGCGGACTCCTTGGAACTTCAAGTGTCTCTTAAAGTTAAGCAACACCTGAACTTGAAGTCGATCGAATCGACGTGTTCCTGATATCAAAGATAGAAAAAACCTCGTGGTTGAGTGCCCCTTAAAGCTGAGTATCCCTTGAAATTAAGTAACACTCAACTGAACGTGACATATCGACGTGTTTCCGATATCAAACATAGAAGACCCTGTCATGTTTAAGTGCCACTTAAATTTAAGTGCCACTTAAAGTTAAGTGATGTGACATTCATATTAACGTGAAATCGGCGTGTTTTGATGTCAAAGATAAAAACCACCATAGTAGTTAAGTGGCCCTTAAAGTTAAGTGACACTCATATTAACGTGGAATCGGCGTGTTTTGATGCCAAGGATAGAAACCACCATAATAGTTATGTGTCCTTTAAAATTAAGTACCCCTTAAAGTTAAGTGACACTCATATTAACGTGAAATCGGCGTGTGTTGATGTCAAATATAGAAACCACCATAGTAGTTAAGTGGCCCTTAAAGTTAAGTGACACTCATATTAACGTGAAATCGGCGTGTTTTAATGCCAAGGATAGAAACCACCATAGTAGTTATGTGTCCTTTAAAATAAGTGCCCGTTAAAGTTAAGTGACACTCATATTAACGTAAAATCAGCGTGTTTTGATGTCAAAGATAGAGAAGACCACCATAGTAGTTAAGTGGGCCTTAAAGTTAAGTGACATATTAACGTGAAATTGGCGCATTTTGATGCAGAAGTAAGTGCCCCTTAAAGTAAGATACTCTTATCTTAACTGAACGTGACGTTGACTGACGTGTTTCTGATGTCAAAAAAGGTAGAAGACGCCGTCATGGATAAGTGTCCCTCAACTGATCCCTCATTGACTGATAAATAAATAAATAAATATTTTTCTAACAATCACACCAATATCGCACATAGTAAATTTCTTAAGAAACAGTGTCTACGTGAACTTGATAATGGATAAATATTATATTTATATACTTTTTGTTTGTAAATACATACTTAATATACACAGAAAACACCCAGACCAAGACAAATATACATGTTCATGCACACACATATTTGTCTTGTTCGGGAATCGAACCCGAGACCTCTGGCGCAGAAGGCAGTTAGTTTACCCCTGCGCCAAATCGGTCGTCGTAGATTGATTTGATAGGTTGATTTTAGAGGTGAAGACTACAGTCATAATTATAACTATTATGAAAAACGGGATTTTTACCATGTTTATTTTGTTTTTCGAGTTCCCGATATTTCGGCCGTCACATCAAGGCCGTCAAAAATAACGATACACAAAAATCGGCCATTGCAGAACACCTGATCCACTCCGGGCCGAACTACTGGATGGAGTTTTATAACCCTCAGATTATTTCGACGGAACGCCACTATGTACCAAGACTGGTCAGAGAAGCGATTGAAATAAAAAAGCATAAGAATAATTTCAATCGCGAGGTTGGGTTTAAATTGTCAAATGTCTGGAATCCAGTGATTCGATTGTGTAAAAACAACAAAAATCAAAAAAGTGTTCCGCGGAGTGATACTGTGAGTATTGTGTGTCGCGAACAAGTTCGAGTTGAGTGCGAGAACGAAAACAGTGGTACGGGTATCGAGCGCAATAAACGGACAAGAAAGAGGGTAGACAGATTCGTCTGCTCCTAATACCATCCACCCGCATTAACTTTATTCAGTTACTCCGTGATCATGGCGTGTGCAACTGCGCCGAAATATCGGGAACTCGAAAAACAAAATAAACATGGTAAAAATCCCGTTTTTCATAATAGTTATAGTGATAATGACCATGTAAGTTTAAAATCTTATACAGTCATAATGTTTAAATGTCCCTTAAAGTTATGTGTCCCTCAAAGTTAAGTGACACTTATCTTATCCAAACATGCCATCGACGTGTTCCTGATGTCAAAGGTGGAGGCACTATTGTTTTATTACCCCATTTGCCTAGATTAGTGGATGGAGGCTAGTGCCTACACTAGCCTATATCCGCTAATTTTCTTCCAATCAAGTTATAAAGGTATACTTATAAAGTTGTGGTAAGAAGTTAGCTGGGATTGAAATACTGTTTCATGTAGTGTTTTAGTCCAGAACTCGGATAAGATAGCAATTAGGCTTAAACTCAAGTCATAAATATGGTAATTTTATCAAAGTGGCCAAAACCAATGCAAACTGGGTGACCAAAACCAGTGCAAAATGGCCAAAACCGGTGTATTTGGCCCCCTCCGAACATTTCGTTTTATGTAAAAAAAACTTTAATGTTTTTCAAACTTTGAAAGTTGTAACCTTAAAGTTCGATAAATTCTCTATAATTTTAGATATGAATTTTCTCTTAAATACTTAAGATCATTATGCACTAAGCGTTTAAAAGTGGAAAAATCCTTAAAGTGGCCAAAACCGGTACGCCTGCCCTACTTAAATACGTTTTGTTTGTAAATACATACTTAATATACATAGTAAATAGTAAATACATATGACTGATCACGCACAATTGTGGTGACCATCGACTGTGTTCCACAGTTTATTGAAACGAAGGTTTCTCATGCAAAATTAAGTAAATTAAGCTAGTCCTACCTTACTAGCAGATAGTGTCCGTAATCCAGGGGGCTGGTCGCTGTCTCGCCGGCGCGCGCGCGCCTGGCCAAGTAGGTCTTCACCCAACCCCGAGGGGAAACTCTTATAGCTAACACTCTTAAAACTACACAATGCCCTAATAGACAGCTAAAACTTTCCCGGCGCTTTTCAAAGCGAACACACACGGGTCACAGGTGGCGAACTGAGCGCGAGTTGCGCGGACGGTGGTTGGCGGCGCACTGAGGTACGAATCCTACACACCCGGCCCGAGCGTATTGTCTCGTGACCTTGATAATAACAACGGACCGCTCGCAGCGCGGCGCGAACATCCCCCCGCCCCGGACAGTAGCAAACTGTCCGCCAACTCAATCTAAGGGCAGGCGAGAGAGGGTAGCGATCGCTCGCTTCAAAACAGAGTCCCCCACCAGGACCTCGGCAAACCTGGGCACACCATCCGACCCCGGATGAAGCTGAACAATGCGTCCTAAACGCCAGCGGAGGGGCGGCAGGTTTGGATCCTTTACCAACACGAGGTCCCCGGTCTTGGGTGGGGTCGTCCTATCCGACCACTTAACGCGTTGCTGCAAAATGTGCAAATACTCCAGATGCCAACGGCGCCAAAAACTCTGCGTAAGCTGCTGGAGCAATTCAAATCGCGAGAGCCGTCCGGAGGGCACTTCGGAATAAGGATATTCCGGCAAGGCGTTAAGCGGTCTGCCAATCAAAAAATGGCCCGGCGTAAGGGCCTCTAAATCATTCGCGTCCGAAGACAACGGACACAACGGACGCGAGTTGAGGACCGCCTCAACCTTACAAAATACGGTCGCGAGTTCCTCAAACGTGAGGACCGTCTCCCCAATAACGCGACGAAGGTGAGTTTTAGCGGCCTTTACAGTTGCTTCAAAAATCCCTCCCCAGTGGGGGCAGGATGGCGGGGAGTACTGCCATCGTACCCCTCTGCGAGAGAGTGTGGATCCGATCTCAAAATTATTCCTATCCAAAAATTCACAAACTTCCTTTAAATACCTATCGGTGCCCTTGAAATTGGTTCCACAATCGGACCTTATTAACGACGGCATTCGGCGGCGAGACACAAAACGATTCAACGTGGCTACAAAGGCTTCTGTGGTGAGGGCACTAACCACCTCCAGGTGGACCGCTTTAGTGGCCAAACAAACAAATACACACAAGTAAGCCTTTTCCGTTCTAGCATTACGAAGCCGCGATGTCTTAACGGTAAATGGCCCCGCAAAATCCGTTCCAACTCCTGAGAAGGGCATCGATTCGTTCACTCGATCGGCAGGCAAATCACCCATCTGGGGCTGCATCGTATCGGCGCGCAAACGATAACACGGGAGACAACGAAAAATAACGGATCGGATTATTCTCCGCGCTGACAAAATCCAGAACTCTCGTTGGAGGAGCGCGGTCAAAGCATTACAACCGGCATGAGCATTCTTTACATGTCGGTCTGTAATCAACAGTCTAACTAACGGTCCATCCTTGGGGAGCAACAAAGGGTGGCGTGATCCGTACGGCAGGTTGGCATGTCTGAGCCTACCTCCGACACGCAGCAATCCGGTACTGTCCAAGAAGGGATTCAACCGCACCAAGGGTCCCTTCAGCTTGGGCTTACTTGAGCGCAGGGCTTTCAGCTCCGGTTCAAACTCTCGCTGTTGCGTCACTCGCAACCAATGCAACAGAGCGTCTTGCCGCTCTTGTGGGGCGAGGACCGGAGACAACGATTTCTCCTGAGGCTGGCGACAATTTCGCACAAAGCGCCTCATCCAAGCAGTCACGCCGAGCAACTTATCAAGAGAACTGTAGCGGTCTAACAAAAACTCCATCTGCGGAGCCGCCACCGTCTCCACGGCGTGAACACGCATGCCTAGGTCTGGGACTCTGGCCACAGCCGGGGTGGCAGGCCATGAGCGCTCAGGCCGTAACAACCATGATGGACTCCACCATAGGTGGTGGTCCACTAACTCAGGCGCCTCGCAGCCGCGGGAGGCACAATCTGCGGGGTTCAGTTCGCCCGGTACGTGGCGCCAAATCAACGGGGCCTTTGAAGTCTGAATTTGTGAGACCCGGTTGGCCACAAAAACCTCAAGGGTGTGGACTGAACTCTTCAGCCAACAAAGGACGACCTGGCTGTCAGACCACGCAAATATCGACTCCAGGTCGACACCGTTTCCCAAGGTGTCGGCAACATGATTGAGTAGCCGTACTAAGAGAGTGGCGCCGGACAACTCCAACTTCGGAATGGTTAGCCTAGTCCGAAGGGGGGCGACCTTACTCTTGGCCGTAACTAAGTGTACGGCGACAACGCCTGCTGCATCCACCGTTCGGATGTAAACGGCTGCCGCGTATCCGCTTTCGGACGCGTCACAAAAGCCGTGCAGGGAGGCTTTAAACTTTCCCGAAGGCAGCATTTGCCTCGGTATACAAACCCGATTGACGTCGGGTAGGGATGACACGAACCTCACCCACTCTCGTAGGAGGCTACCAGAGAGGGGCTCATCCCATGACAATTCCGCAGCCCAGAGCTCCTGTACGAAGCACTTCATCGAAAACACTACAGGGCTGAGCCAACCGTTCGGATCAAAGGTACGGGCTACAGTGGACAGCACCGTGCGTTTAGTCCAGACCTTTGGGTCTGGCAGTTCCAATCTATATGTGAACAAATCCGGGACTGGTCGATACTGGACTCCCAAAACAGACAGCATGTCTGGAGTCTCCGGATTTTCAAAGAGGAGCGGCTCTTGCTGGTGGTCCTTAGGCAAATCTGCCAATAGGTCCGGTGAGTTAGACAGCCACTTCCGCAACTCATAGCCACCAGCCCTCAAGAGCGCAATCAGCTCATCACGTAAGACGAGAGCCTCATCTAAGCTCGAGGCCCCCGTGCAGATATCGTCGACAAATAAGGCCCCCCCCTCAATAAGAGCAGATGCCCGGGGATAGCGTAGCCGTTCGCGCTCTGCGAGCTCCAAAAGCGAACGGATCGCCACAAAGGGGCTCGACCGCAAACCATAAGTGTTGGTGTTCAGCTCGTAAGCCAACATCGGATCCTGGGGATCCTCACGCCAAAGGATGAGCTGGTATCGTCTATCCTCCGGGTGAATCACGGTCTGTCTGAACATCATGCGGATATCGGCCACAAAGACGACAGCGTGCCGGCGGAAGTTGGTCAAAACATCACAGACATCGTGATGCAACTTCGGCCCCGCATGCAGACACTGATTCAACGACACTCCGGTTGACGTGGGCGCTGAACCATCAAAGACCACGCGGATCTTCCCATTGGAAGTCTTCAAAACAGCGTGGTGTGGCAGGAAGTAATGTTCCACATTACGCCAGTCCAACTGCGAGATGGACATGTGCCCAAGGTCCAAATACTCCCGCATGAAGTCTATATACTTCTCCTTGAATGCGGGATCCCTGGCCATCCTACGCTCCATGGACAACAATCTCTTCTCGGCCATCGGCCGGGAGCTCCCTAAAGGAGGGCGAACCGCCAAGAAGGGCAAGCGGGTAATCAAGCGACCCGAGAGGAGGCGCCCAGTGTTGTTCTGGTAGAACAATTCGCACTCCTCGGCTAACGGATCCAACCGCTTGGCAGTGGGAGGTTCCTCCACCTCCCAAAACTTTTGGAGAACGTCGGACAAAGTAGAACCGACAATGGTCTGGCGGTCTACCGACGGGGTCTCTGGTGTCTGTGGTACCTTTCCCATCACCACATGACCCAGCGACGAGGACAAGGCGACAAGATCGGCTGTCTGCAAAACTCGCTTGCTTCCACACAGTACACGACCGAGGACATCCGCACCAATCAACAAGTGTATTGGGCCCGGTCGGTGGAAGGAAGGATCAGCCAAAGCCAGTCCAGACGTCAGCTCAATCGTGGATGGCGGCACTCGCACTTGCGGGAGTGGTCCAACCACCTTATCAAAAACTATCGCCGAAGCACCCATCTTCGGCCTTGGCGTGAAGTGGGGGGAGAAGGAGAACTCAACTCGACCAATCGGATCAGGGATCCGCGAGTCTCCCACCCCCCGTACCGCTTCGTGATGCGGCACAAGCAAAAGACCCAGCTGTCGGACAAGCCACCTGGACATTATGCACCCCTGGGCACCTGAGTCCAAAAGGGCACGCACCGTGACAACATTGCCCTTAGGTCCCCAAACATTCACGGAGGCTGTTGGCAACAGCACAAGCTCCGGAGGGGTGGTTGGGTCCGACAGGGGCGCCATTAAAAATTTTGGGGGGGTACTTGTCCCCCTCGCGCCTGAGTCGGCGCGCCAAATGTGGGACGCTCGTACCGGGCGAGCGGGTCCCAATCGGGTACATACTGGCCCCGACCAACAGCACTCCTAGGTGCAGGGTAATACCCGTGTGGGGCGTGCCTCGGTACATAGTACCCCAATCGAGGCCTCTCCATTAGGGGGGGGGAGTAGCAAATAGGGCCCGTGCCCATCGCCACCGTGGCGTACTCTTGTGGTACCCCCCTACCCCCGCCCGTGGCGGGGGCGTCTCTCCTATAGTTCCCCCTCTCCGGGGGGGACTGTACGGGGGGGCTAAGCCCCGCCGAATCCCTAGGGGACCGGTTCCGGGCTGCCGGGCCCCCGCCCGTGCGCGAGGAATTCGAACCCCGGTCGCTCCCGGCGTCCTTGCGGTCCAAACAAAGCGCGGCGCGAACAATGACTGTAGAGTAGAAGTAACTCTGTCCAAGTGGGTACTAAAACACTTTTTTTATTTGCGAAAACCTGTATGCATTGAACTTAACCTTTAGGAACGTTCTAATCTTGCAATCAAAGAGTCGCTTGCTTATCACAGTTGGCTTGAAACAATGCAATGATTACGAGCAGAAGCATTGTTACAGTAGTCGCCACGCACACACAGAATGGGGGATTGACTCGAAAACTACTTTAAGCCAATATTCGTAAAAGAAAAAGTAAAAAAAAAACAATATCCTTCTTAATTACTTTTTTTGCCTGTTTTTAAGAAGAGACTTGAAATGAAGCTTGCTTGCAGACTGCATTGCCTTCGGCTATCTTTTATACTTATTTCTTTATTTCTTAGAAAATTAGGTTGTTTTAATATTTAGATACGTCTGTTAACATTATCGCATAAGAACTTAACGTTATGTAACCGGCCCTTTTTTTTATGAGTTGAAACCTGCTGAAATAAAATCCTTTATGAAGAAGTATAATTCCATGGATAATACAGTCGTAACTGTAAGTAAGATGTTGTTGGTTTCATTTCCATGGATAATACAGTCGTAACTGTAAGTAAGATGTTGTTGGTTTCATTTTTTATTTTATTTATGAAACAATCTTTTGCATTAGTTAATCTAAACATGAGAATAATCTTATAGACCTACAGTCCTATAAAACGTTTAAGTAGTGTAAACTACACAATTTATGCCTATAGTATAGGCAATTGTATCACGTTTTGAAGGAGAAATAGGGTTGTAGTTTTACAAAATATGCTGTAGCTAAGCACAGTATGCCACTAAGATTAAGCAAAGCTGTGGCTGTGGTGTGGGTGCAACTAGGTTACCAAAGCGACACTTGACAAATGAGTCCAAATTCTATATGCAATGCAACCTGTCGTCATCAACTGCCTGAGACCTATCTATAGGAACTATGAGCATACTTATAGTGCGACAAGCTTTTCTATTCCGGTGATTATCTTTGAAACTAAAACAGTTTTCATATGAGACAGTCCATTTTGACAGCTAATTTCGTATTGCAAGTGGCTCCTCTGTCACGGCTGTCACCGGAACAGAAAAGCTTGTGTAACTATACCTATGTTACTAGGTAGGTATACATGTACCATAAAATCTTTGACACGTTCAATGACCAGTTTTTTTATATATTTTACACTTTGTATATAGAATAACGTTTTAAAGCTAGAAGAAATAGTTTTTATTATAACCTCTTCATTGATTTGTATTTTATCTGTCAATCGCGTGGTACCCGTTTCCGTAGGAATATCAGGATAAAATATAGCCTACTAGCTGACCCGGCAAACGTTGTTTTGCCATATTAATTATAGTGGACCCGGTAAACTTCGTATCACCAACATCTATTATAGATAGACAGATGAAAATAAATGATCGCGAAGAAGTTTTATAAACTGCCTGCAACAAATGTCACTTATTAAAAAGTAGGTAATCCAAAGCGGCTAAAACGTCAGTGATTACAATACTCTTTGACATACCTCTTTGGAAGCGGCTATGGAAGAAATGACGGTTTTGTATAGTACGACAGTTTATCGATTTTCTATACAAAATAATCATTTTTATTTTATAATTTTCCGGAATAAAAAGTAGCCTATATTACTCTCCAGCTCCCAAACTATCACCATACTAAAAATCGAGTCGATCCGTTGCTCCGTTTTGACGTGAAAGACGGACAAACAAACAAACAAACAAACAAACAAACAAACACACTTTCACATTTATAATATTACAAGCTGACCCGGCAAACGTTGTTTTACCATATAATAGTGGACCCGGTCACCAACATCTTGTGTGTGTTTATACACCAAAAGTTGCCTACACCAGACAACAGATAGCGCTAGTTACACACTACCAATAAAGGGGCCCAAGCTTGGTCTCTATTTCCTACATATAAAAAATTACTCTGTGAAGTCGAGTCATTGTCAGATAACTCTGCGCGACAGGGGCATTTTTTGCGCTAGTTACAGTACATTTTTTTATTCTAAGCTTATAGAAAAGATTAGTATTCGATTTTGACCGCGCAGACGTCAGTGATTACATACTCTTTGGAAACGGCAATGGAAGAAAATGACAGTTTTGTATCGAAGTTACGACAGTTAAACGATTTTTCATAGAAAATTACAATTTTTACTCAATTTTCCTGAATAATAAGTAGCCTATATTACTCTCCAGCTCCCAAACTATCCCCATACCAAATATCACGTCGATCCGTTCCTCCGTTTTGGCGTGAAAGAAGGACAAACAAACAAACAAACAAACAAATAAACAAACAAACAAACACACTTTCACAATTATAATATTAGTATGGATAGTATTAGTATAGTATGGAGTATGGATGTCACTCGGGAAGAATGTAGCTTTCTAATGGTCTAAGAGTTGTCTAAATCGGTCCATTAGTTAGTATAGATATCTACAAAAAAAAAATGCCATAACTCGTATGGCAACTAAGCGTCAATTCAGCTTTCGGAATCTATTACTTAAACCTGTTATGTTTTGTGTTCTAATATATAACATTTTCGTGTCACAATGCTTGTAACCTAACTTCTCCGAACCGGCTTGACCGATTTTCATGATTATTTTGTGTATATTCGGTAGGTCGGAGAATAAGTCGGGTGGCCCACCCCAAACCCCAAATTATTTCACTTTTTGGACAAATTCTTTTTTTTATGATTTGCACCAAAAATATAAGTATAACCCTTTATTTTCACCCTTCTACTACCAACCCCCATTTTTGTGATATTCGTATCTCTAGAAATAATTTATATGGCAAAACAACGTTTGCCGGGTCAGCTAATAAATAGTAGATTGTACAACAAGTGCATAAAACGTACCATTTTACCCGAGACGTATATATCCATATATTATATTTGGCGGATAGCCAATTCGAGGGTAAAATGGGTTTTATGTACGAGTTATACACTCTGCTTTTCACTTCGAGTGTGAGGAAAATAAATAACAATATTGCAAAAAATAAAAAATAAAGTCTTCGCCATATTGGCGGGAAGACTTTCTTATTCTTTTTTTTATACGAGGCAGCGGCAGCACAGTGTCTTTAGCATAGATCGTAGTCCATAATGCTCTTGAAATACTTATTTCTTAGAAAACTCATTAATATTGCCTAGTTTTATTAATTTAGTAATTTAACATAGATTATGTACAAAATTTAAGAAACAAAATGAAATATGTTAGGTATTAATAAAGTTTTTTTACGAAGTTTAATTGCGTGTGTGACTGTTTACCTGACGACCTTTGTCTTAGAGTCTGAGACTGAGACGAAGATTTTTTATGCACTAGAGCATAAAAAACCGATTTTATGCAGCCTATACCCAACATAAACACGAACTTTACGAGCATGAGAAGTGAAAAATATATTAACATTGTATAAGAAAAACCACCTACGTGTTGCACATTATAAATTAGGCACATGAAAGATGTAGGTAATTTTAGTCTAAGTAAGTTAAATGCATAACTATTCAAACACGTTAGAATGTATGCTAAAAGTACGTATTTATTGCATTTTGTGTGGTAAGAATACAGATAGGTAATAATAAAATTCGCAATACAACAGGATGACCATTTGTCTAATATCATACGGCTAATTGTAAATCGATGCTGACAGTCGTAATTTCACCCGTAAAAGTGAAAGATAGGAAACAATCACGACACTAAAATTGACGACTGTTTCTCAACATTTTCTACGTACAGTCGCAGTTCGCACATCAAGTTTAAAAGTTGCTCTTTGGATACCGACCTTATTATGAACGCTATAAGAGCGTTCAAGGTCGACATGTAAAGTGTGTTCCGCTGTCGTCTGTACTAAGCTATTATTTAAGTATCGAAACAGGCCCATAACCATTGTGCCCGGGTGCTCAGGCGTTAAGATTCAGCGATACCTACTCCACTTTAAAGTCACTTTCGTTTAATAGCTTTCATAACAATATGCCGTAATCATATACTTGGGCAAAATACAAAATAACTTTAATATTGCACACAACAATTTTACATCTAATTTTAGATGGGCGCTAAGGCGATGCGCAAACGTAGATACTTTTGTATCTTGTGTGGGATAAAGCTACCAGTAAAATAATATGAAAATAGCCTTTCCTGCGCAGACGTTTTGTGTCCAGTTACTCCACTTGACATTTACTCGTCGCCAATATATAAGATTTCGGTGTAGTAAACTAAAAGTGGTCAGTTGAAGACACACGCAACATTAATAACGGACACAGCAACTCGGTCTGTGATGGTGTACCGTGTCGGTAACAGAGTGTCCGATCGCTATTTTCGGGACACAGCAACTCGCTTTCTTGCGGTGGTGTGCCGTGTCGGTAACAGAGCGTCCGATAGCCGCTACCTGACACAGCAACTCGTTTTCCTGTGATGATGTATCGTGTCGGTAACAGAGTGTCCGATCGTCGCTACCGGACAAAACAACTCTGTTTACTGTGATGGTGTGGCGTGTCTGCAACAAAAAGTGTATACGTTTGCGCAACACCTAAGTGAGATAATCGCACAATTTTGCAAGATTTTACTTATTACTTTGGCAATTAAGAAATTTTAATGTGATATTGTTATTTAAGATACTTTCACTAGGTATAATTACTAAATGTAACGTAACTAGAGGCAACCAGCAAATTCATTAACTTAAAGAACGGAAATATTATTTTAATGTTGTTATGTAAGAGGCTCTTGTTATACTTGCCAATGCAAGTGCACTATGGAATAATAATTACCTACTATTAGTAGACATCTAACTAATATCATAAATAGATAGCCAGTTCCTCAGTGATTGAGGATTCCGGGAGTAGTGCGCTTCTACCTTCAGCCTTATCACCACTTAACATCAGGTGTGATGAAGGCTAAGGGCAACCCTGATGAGGATAAAAAAATAAATGAAAGTCTGAATGTTTGTTACTCAAACACGGCGGAACGGCTGACCTGCCCCCTGATTCACAAACCGTCGGAAACGCTCCTGACAGCGGATTGTATGCAGTGTCTCTGTCACTCACTATTGAATAGATAAAGACAAAGTACAGAGTTCGAATCCGATTCCGTATCCGACGGTTTGTGAGTCAGGGGGCTGATCTGGGTAAAATTTGACACAGAGATAGATTAAATGCTGAGAATATTGCCAAGGGAACGGGTAGCAAGCGAGTGAAATAGCTAGACGCAGCAGCTAGTTAGTGAATAAAATATAAATTTAGTTTTCTGTTTTCTTATGAATAACACATAATTTTCTTCATACTTATATCTACCAGGCATTAGGTACCTTATTACTTTTAACAACAAACGTTAAACCAGTGAGGAAATTAACGCTGGTTTGCAATTTATTATGTTAAAAAAGTTATTTATGGTTTTCACTTCCACATAACTAGCTGGAACAGGAAATTGTATCTATAGTTTCTACAAATAAAGTTAGTTTGCTTACTTATTGAGTACTTATCTGAATATTTTAACCGTCTCTGTAGTCTAGTGGTACACACCACCGCTATCAGACCCTGAGGTCCCGGTCCGTAGTGCAGCAAGCTTTTCTGTTCCGGTGATTATCTTTGGAACTAAAACAGTTTTCATACGACAGTCCATTTTGACAGCTAATTTGGTATTGCAAGTGGCTCTTCTGTCACGGCTGTCACCGGAACAGGAAAGCTTGTGGCACCCCGTTGATTACATATTTTATTCGGTTTGGTTGGTGGTAGGGTTTGTTCAAATTCTAGTCCGCATGGCTAGCACCACCATCTTATCTAACTCTGACGCCATAACAACGATGTTTTCAGCACTGTTGTGTTCTGAAAATTAGAGATGATAGACAGTTCCTCAGTAAGTGAGGATTCCGGGAGTAGTGCGCTTCTACCTTTAGCTTTATCGACACTTAACATCAGGTTTGTTAAAGGGTAAGTGCTACCCCGTTGTGGAGAAAAAGAAGTCTAATACATATATGAGATTTTTTTAACTTGTTTTGATGAAGTGGGACGATTGCTTTTTTGTATTTTAATCACTAAGTAAAGTGAAAATATATAAAATTCTCGTGTCACGTGTTTGTTATTGAACTCCGCCGAAACGGCCCGACCGAATTTTATGAAATTTTTCGTGTATATTTGTGACCTACCGGTCTGAGAGGTCGTGGGCTATTTTTATCCCGTTCCACGGGAGCGAAGCCTCGGGGCGTAGTTAGTATTTCTATAAGTTTATCTCAATCACAAAATTTACTTTGAATCATAGCTAGAAACCACATATAAAATGATTTCATATCGACATAAAATATCACTTCCTTTGTCAGTGGAAATCCTCAGACAAAACCGACATATTTTGTATGAAAATCTTTTAAACCGAAATTATTACAATCCCCAGTATTCATTCGCATATTCGATCTCCCAATTTATTACATGACGGGCTCGGATTCAGAAGTTGATTTATATGGAAATTAAGAAAAAAAATTGGTCTGACGCGAGCAGGAGCGACGGTGAGTGACGTCGATGCGTTCCTGACGTAGCAATACAAATCATCAAAATAACTGTGGAAATAAGTACTTGAAATTTTTTATTACCTAGAAACTCCATGACTTGTTAATAGAACGAAATCTCTTTCGGTTTGAATTCTTGAAACAAACATTATAATATGTAATTCAAACTGATTATCTGCCTCCTGATTCACAAACCGTCGGAAACGCTCCCGACAGCGGAATGTATGTGTCGCAGGGATTTTGTCAAAGTCGTAATATTATAATTCCACTAGTGAAATTATAATTTCGCGTGATATTATTATTCCACTTGTTAAATTATGAATAGACAATGAAACAATCCATAAGTTGTATTGATCGCTTCGCTGCGCTTCGCGATCGCCTTAATTTCGTGGTTATTTTTTTAATTAAATTTCTAACCTATCACGTGTTCTATATGACTTCCGAGGCTTGCAGCCGTGTGCATACTGTCTCGTAATGTCTATTCATAATATCACGCGAAATTATAATTTCACTAGTGGAATTATAATATCACGACTTTGACAAAATCCCTGCGACATAATATGCACTTTCTCAGCGTCTCTGTCACCTACTATAGAATTGACAAAGGACAACGTACAGTCAGCGTCAAATTGATATAAGCGTCTAGAGTAGTCAAAAAGATCTGAAAAACATAAAACCAATTTGATCTAGTCAGTAAGCAGTTCGAATCATCATATTGTTGTAATCGCGCAAGGTGTTCAAAATATCTAGGCACTCATTGTTTCATATTTATATGAGCAGTCAGAATGTTCAAATTTATCTAAGCCAGCAAAGCTATCAAAACATCTGTGCATAATGTACAACACCATATTGCACAGATATTTTGAGGGCTTTGTTTGATTCGAACTGACTAGATCAAATTGGTTTTATGTTTTTCAGATCTTTTTGACTACTCTAGACGCTTATATCAATTTGACGCTGACTTTACCTAATTTGAATCCGATTCCGTATCCGACGGTTTGTGAATCAGGGGCCTGGTAGGGTTTTTTTGATAGCAGTACGTGGTAACAGTATCGTAGTTGGCTAGGTATTGTCTTGTCAGATAGGCAAGAACGGGTTCATTGCTATTGCTATACGTCTTTGTTATATTTTTACCTTAGCTTTCCGCCCGCGTGGACTACACGTCGTTATCCCGCGGGAATGTGATATTGTCCGGGATAAAAAGTCCTCTAGCCTATGTTCCTCTCCAGGTATCTGTGTCCCAAATTTCAGCCAAATCCGTTCAGCCGTTATGGCGTGATTGAGTAACAAACATCCAAACATCTAAACTTTCACATCCTACTTATATTATAGTACTAGTAGAACGGCTGAATGGATTGGGCTGAAATTTGGGACACAGATACTTTGTAAGCTGGAGACGAACATAGGCTTTTTATCCCGGAAAAATATCACATTCCCGCGGGATAACGTCATGAAGTCCACGCGGGCGAAGCCGCGGGCGGAAAGCTAGTTTATAATATTAGTAGGATTGCACCTCATGCTAAGTGAAGATAAGGCTGAAAGTAAAAGCGCACTACTCCCGGAATACTCAATTAACTGCCGGAACACAACAATGCTAAAAAACATCGTTGTTATAGCGTCAGACTTAGAACAAGTCGTATCACGGACCAAAATCCTAGACGATTTTGCTTTAGCTCAAGCTATAACTCAAGTTTCAAGATAACTTTATCAGAAATATTTAAACTTTTGATTAAGGACTTATTTTTGAGTAGAGTTTAAGTTTGAGCCCTACAGTTGAGCCAACCCGTGCTATATGAGTTTCCTAGTAAAGGTCAGTAAACTATGTGGTCATCAAAATTAGTATCCAACATTAAAAATAGATCGTATAAAATTAAGACACTTAAAAAGATCCAGTTTGAAATGTAAATGAGTGATTTCTTCCAAGTTGCGCTAAGTATATTAAACGTTGTATGCAAATAATTCTGCTAACGGCTGCGTTACGTTATCTGATGAGCTAAAAACCGCTGATCAAATAAAATATCTAATAAATTATGTAAATATATAAATAGATATGAGCATTTTATTTATTATATACCTATACAAAGTGTTGAAATCGTTGGTTAATTTGTGGTATAGGTAGCTCTTGATTTGATATTTGTAAATCCTAGTTCCTACTAATATTATAAATGTGAAAGTTTACCTTATGTCTGTTGCTCAATCACGCCAAAACGGCTGAATGGATTTGGCTGAAATTTGGGACACAGATACTCTGTAGCCTGGAGAGGAACATAGAATACTTTTTATCCCGCAAAAATTCAAATTCCCGCGGGATTAGTAACTATAATAATTGTTATTAAGGCCTGAGTTCACAAAAAGTCTCAGACTTTACGTAATTGTGATATCACTTCGTACCTATTAATAGTAGAGGTTAAGAATATAATGATTAATCCATTCTTATTAAGAGATAGACATACCATTGAACCAATTGAGTCGTGGCCCACCATAAATTTATTTTCTAACAGTATTCATTAAGATTGAAATTAAAACTCGTTGACATTGACACTGACCTTTGACTTTTTACCACACTTTTATTAGCTTCACTTGTAACTAAGGCCCGATTTCACCAATGATATTTAAACGCGATTAACGCTAAACGTGTTTAAAACGTATTTTCATCCCATCGATTCGAAAAGCGATGGTTGTTTATCTAATAACAGGGTCCAAAACGATTCATTTTTTACCTGTTATGACAAGAGGGTATAAATGAGATTTGAATTTTGAACAGCTTCATAACAGGGTCCAAAACGATGAGATTTGAATTTAGAACATAATTAAAGAAGCATTGGTTGGAGTGTAGCAAAGGGTGTGCAGTACTTTAAAAAAAAAACAACTGATTTTGTATGGGGCCGGGACTTTTTTCGGGACCGAGAAATTTTCAAAAACGGAATTTTATAAAATTGAGAATACCTCGTAAACGGTGAGTCGTAGCTAAAATCTAACAAAATTTTCAACCCTCCCTACGGCATCCCCGGAGATACTTATAAGAAATCTGATGGACATATATTTTTTTTATTTAATTTTTTTTTATTAAATTTTTTTTATTTCAAAAATTATTTTTTTTTCTTGCCCGACTAGCGCTTTGATGTATCCGAACGACAAAGAAAGTTAGGTAGTTTGAGTTGTCTTTACTGCTTTTCTTATAGAGGGGGATGAAAAGCAGAGTGTATTACTCGGCCGCAAAATATTTTCACCTCGGGCGGCGTATATTGAATCCCTCGCTGCGTTCAGGATTCTACTTTAGAATCCCTCGCTGCGCTCGAGATTCTACTCTAGAATCCTTCACTGCGCTCTGGATTCAAAATAGCGCCCTCGCCGTAAATATATTATTTTGCTCCCTTGTAATACAATCTACTATTCTGTCTCTGTCACATTCAAACAGATGACAAAGACAGAACTATGTTTTAAACACGTTTAGCGTTAATCGCGTTTAAATATCAGTGGTGAAATCGGGCCTAATTCACAATGTAAGAAAATCTTGGAATTCAATTATAACCTACTTCTAATTGTCGTATTGATCTGAAACTTTGCAAGTCTATATGAATCTGATGACAATACAATAATTTGCTATTATCCAGCTGATCTGATGATGGAGTCAAGAGGTGGGCAATAGAACTCTTCAATGGCTGCTAGGAAACCCCTCGAGTTTAGGCTCAATTGTTTTGTTCTGATGAGACCTATTCGGTACACTTGGTGGTGAGGGTCTGATGATGGAGCAGGGAGGAAGCCAGTGGCACTCCTTTATCACCAATAGGAAACACCTCGAGTTCTGGCTCATTTGTTTCGTTCTGATTAGACCTATTCATTACACTTGGTGGTGAAGGTCTGATGATGGAGCTGGGGAAGAAGCCAGTGAAACTCCTTAATGACCACAAGAAAACCCTTCGAGTTTTGACTCATTTGCTTCGTTCTGATGAGATCTATTCGCTACACTTGGTGGTGAGGGTCTGATGATGGAGCAGGGAGGAAGCCAGTGGCACTCTTTAATGGCCAATAGGAAACCCTTTGAGTCTGACTCATTTGTTTCGTTCCAATGAAACCTACTCGTTACACTTGGTGGTGAGGGTCTGATGATGGAGCAGGGAGGAAGGCAGTGGCACTCCTTTATCACCAATAGGAAACACCTCGAGTTCTGGCTCATTTGTTTCGTTCTGATTAGACCTATTCATTACACTTGGTGGTGAAGGTCTGATGATGGAGCTGGGGAGGAAGCCAGTGAAACTCCTTAATGACCACAAGAAAACCCTTCGAGTTTTGACTCATTTGCTTCGTTCTGATGAGACCTACTCGCTACACTTGGTGGTGAGGGTCTGATGATGGAGCAGGGAGGAAGCCAGTGGCACTCTTTAATGGCCAATAGGAAACCTTTTGAGTCTGACTCATTTGTTTCGTTCCAATGAAACCTACTCGTTACACTTGGTGGTGAGGGTCTGATGATGAAGCAGGGAGGAAGCCAGTGGCACTTCTTAATGACCACTAGGAAACCCCTCGAGTTTGGGCTCATTCGTTTCGTTCTGATGAGACCCATTCGCTACACTTGGTGGTGAGGGTCTGATGATGGAGCAGGGAGGAAGCCAGTGACACTTTTTAATGACCACTAGGAAACCCCTCGAGTTTGGGCTCATTTGTTTCATTCAGATGAGACCTATTCGCTGCACTTGGTGGTGAGGGTCTGATGATGGAGCAGGGAGGAAGCCAGTAGCACTCCATAATGACCACTAGGAAACCCCTTTGAGTTTGAGCTCATTTGTTCATTCAGATGAGACCTATTCGCTACACTTGGTGGTGAGGATCTTATGTTTGAACAGGGAGGAATAAATTAGTCTTATACTTTATTATATTTACTTACCTAATTGTGTAATTTATTACATATTATTATGGAAGCTAGTGGCATTAGTTAATGTTAATTTGGTTTGCCATTTATTTATTTATTTATTTATTTACATATTTAGTACACACACATAAGAGTAAAACAGAAAAGAAAGAAATAGAAAAGTATTGTACAGGGGCACGGCTTATTTCAAATTGAAATTTCTACCAGCCGGCCCGTTAAAGGAAAGAACATAGAAAGGGGCAGTCTGTGTGTCTCCAGATACAAATACCATACATACAATACATATAATTATATATATATATATAATATTATAATTCTAGTACATACAAATAAACATAAATGAAATAACTATAAATAAGATAAACCATATATGATAATGCTATATATACTAATACATAAAAATAAACTATATATAATAGATAGATAATATATAATATATCAGATGAGAACTGTAAATAATACAACAACAGAAGAGAGGATAGTGCTAAAGACATGAGGATAAATAATAATTTTTTAGATGTTTTTTAAACATAGATATCGTGCGACAATCTCGTATGTCGGCCGGCAGTGAATTCCAAAGACGCACTGCATGAACGGAAAAGGAATAGGAAGCAAAGTCAGAATGATGGGGGAGGAACTTCAGATGGGATTTGAGATGGGACCTGCATGGAGAATTGGGTGAATGAGAAAAGGAGAATCGATCCCGGAGGTATGAAGGATAGGTAGGATTGAAAAGGATGTTATAAAGGAGACAAAGAATTCTAAGATTCCTGCGCAGACGTATGGGGAGCCACTTGAGTTCCTTCCGAAAGTTGGAGACGTGGTCGTACTTGCGTAGACCGAAAATGAATCGAATGGCAAGGTTTTGAAGGCGCTCAAGTTTATTCAGAAGTTGTTCAGTGGCGTCCAAGTAGCAGACATCGGCGTAATCAAGAAGAGGTAGAATGAGAGACTGGGCAATTGAGATTTTGGTAGGCAAAGGGAGAAAACTTTGAAGGGATTTTAAAGAGTGAAGGGAAAAGTAGATTTTGCGGCTGACGTCAGCGATATGGGTCGTCCAAGAGAGATTAGAGTCAAGGATCAAACCCAGATTCTTGACGGTGTCGCTATAGGGAATGGATATGCCATCCAGCAATACCGGAGGTATTTGAAGTTGGCCAGCTAAGTTGATCCTATGTCTGCTAGCGATGATGATGGCTTGTGATTTGCTTGGGTTAACCAAAAGTCCGTAACGCCTAGCCCAAGTAGAAATACGGCTGAGGTCATCATTGATTGACGCTATCGCTTGGTACGTTTCGTCAATTTTAAAGTGACGGTAGAGCTGCAAGTCGTCTGCATAGAGATGGAAGTTGGAGCAGATGACTGGAGTAACTGAATTGATGAAAATAGAGAAGAGAAGTGGAGAAAGAACACCTCCCTGCGGTACGCCCGCAGTGAGCTCACTCCAATCGGAAATAGAGTCTTCATGGCGAACACACTGCGCACGTCCACGAAGATAAGAGTCAAACCAAGAGAGCGAAGAAGTAGATACGTTTATAGAGGAAAGTAAAGCAAGAAGAATATCGAAATCGACAGAGTTAAAAGCGTTGCTGAAGTCCAACAAAACCAACACTGAGAGTTCTTTTCGTTCCATGGCCCAGCGTAAGTCATCCGAGACATTTAGTAAGGCAGTGGCGGTGCTGTGACCAGGACGGAAACCAGATTGATATTTATTCAAGAGCCTGTTGGCAAGAAGGAAAGAGGAAAGCTGTTTATGAACGATATGCTCGAGAACTTTGGATAAAAATGGTAGGATGGAGATGGGACGAAAATGGCAAGGTAGAGTTGGATTAGGAATTTTGGGTAACGGAATTATGTGAGCCAATTTCCAGATCTTAGGGAAAGACTTTGTAATGAGTGATGCATTAAATATTGCGGTGATGAAAGGAAGAAGAATGGACAAAATGGGAATAAACATTCTCGAGCATACGTTATCCTCACCAATGGATTCAGACGAGATAGCTAGAATGGCACTTTTGACGTCACTCTCTGAGACAGGAGAAAGGTCAAAGGAGGTGCAGTCAGGACGGGAAAGGGAGGACAGTTGCTCTAATGTGGCTGCTTTGATATTAAGATCTAAACTGACTGGGGGGAGATTGAGATGTCTATTTAAGGCGTTTAGGTCAGTAGTAATAGGAAGGGAAGAGGAGGATTTAGCTACGCCGACAGAGCGCAGAAATCTCCACACATCCGCCGGGTTACGATTTGTCAGGGAATCGTGAAAGAAGCGTCTCTTGGCATCCCTACACAAACGACTGCAGCGGTTTCGTTATTTATTAAACCAAAAAGATTATTTATTAAACCAAAAAGAAAGAAATAAATATATAGTTTAAAAAACTAAACAAACACACTTTTAATAGTAACAGAATAAAAAGTACAAAATAACCGTCTATTCAGTAACTGAAATTAAAAAGTGTAGTGCGCCCTTTGCAAAGCATGAATTTCAAGAACTTAATATTGACAACGCGCACCACGCTTTTTAATTTCAGTTACTGAATAGACGGTTATTTTGTACTTTTTATTCTGTTACTATTAAAAGTGTGTTTGTTTAGTTTTTTAAACTTTATATTTTTATCTTTATCATTTTGTCTAATTGACTAGAGCTGAACTTAACTTTTTTCTTGAAAAAATTCAAACCATCTTTTCTACAGAATAACTACATGATTTTTTCCCTCCGGCCGTTTTCGCAACTGCGATTCGCAACTAGTTGCGAATTAAGAGACTTTATTCTTTGTTCGCAATCAATTGCGAATCAAGAGAACTTTTTCTTTAACCACAACTTAGTTGCGAACAAAGAATAAGAACTTCCCAAACATACATAGTTGCGATGGGAGAAAAGCATTTCTTCATTCTCAACCAGTAACCAAAAGTTAAAACCAGAGTTCGCAATCTACGATGTTATTTACGAATTTACGAAAAATCTTCTATTCGGATTGCATATGGGCAAATTCTATACACGCTTATTGTCCCGAATTTCAATTTGTTTATTGCAGAATTGATTTCTTCGTCTAATTCTATGTATTCTTTTTTCTTTTTGTTTCTTACTTTTCTTAAATCAAAGCACGTAGACTCTGTGCTTAAAACATCAAGTAAGGGAGCAAGATTTGGATTCTTGCGACCTATGTATTTATTTATTTTTGAGTGCCAGCCTATTGTTGGTCCTTATTTTCTCATTTTCACAACAACAATAATTCAGTATTTCGTCCTTTTTAACCCATTGCTTATTGAAATAATTATTTCTTATTTCTTCACCACCTGGATTTTTCACTATTACGTATTGGTATCCAGCAGTACCTAATAAAATTTTAGGCAACCGAGCAAGTCCAACACACCTTGCGTAGAACGTACCTTGGTGGCACCTAGTATTTTGTGTGTAGTAGTAAAAAGAGTGTCAAGAAACAGACGACGAAAGTTGCGAATACGGAAAAAAATCTTTGGTCACAACTAGTTGTGAATCATGATACCTAGTTGCGCTAGTTGCGGTTAAGGAAAAAGTTCTCTTGATTTGCAACTGATTGCGAACAAAGAATAAAGTCTCTTCATTCGCAACTAGTTGCGAATCGCAGCTGCGAAAACGGCCGGAGGGGATTTTTTTATGACTCAAGCTTAAAATTAGTTTAAAAATGGTTGTGGCATGTGTTGTGATTTATGGAAATAGTTTATTTCGGAATTTCGTATAAAAGCCAAAACGGTTTTATCAAATAAAAACACGTTATCTGAATCGATTCTTATAAAGTTTTATGAAGCCTCATTTAAATTTACTGATGAATTACCACTTAAACGGTAAATTGAGATTAACTTTAAAATTATTTTTTAACTAGCAAATTGCTTATTAAATTTTAAATAGGTAACATCGTATTTTAACCACATAACCACAAAGTAACTACGCGGGCGGTCGCCCTAGCAGAGAGTCCGCTTAGAACAAAGTGCCATTTTCGTCACGCACACATAGACGTCACAAGGCAAAACGGGGCAGTTTGGGACAGTACTCAGTCGCGAGTATCGCAAAGAGGTCAGTGATCGCAAGTTCCAAAGAGCATTTAATTGATCACTTCCGCGCCGCCGCTACGTGTCACTGTGACACTTATATACCTATTTTACCAATAATTAACAAAATTAATAACCAATATTATTACAGTTGCAGTGTATTTGGTTGTCTAAATACGACTAAAAACTGTGCATACACGTTCTTTAAATTTCCAAACGATATTGAAAGGTAAGTTAGGTATGTCAAACTATTTTCTCTTGTTGGTAGGTGAGTATACTAGGTACTTTTGGGACTAGCCGCTTTGATAACGACGATGAACCATACACATTCATCTTATAGTTAGCTGGTTGTGGTAAAACGCCAGTATTTGGGTTATATGGTTTAGTTAAGTAGGTACCTAAATATATTCTTTGTGGGCGCTCGACCGCCGCCCGCCGCCGGCCGGTCACAATCACAACTCGTAGCGGGTCACGCATAGGTAATCTAATGAGACCGATAGTTGACGGAGACGGAGATCCTTAGGGGAGGCCTATTCTCAGCAGTGGGCGTCGTTCGGCTGACATGATGATGACGCTGGTCCTTATTTAGATGTTATAGTATTCTCAAAACTTCTTGGCGGTTCAGCGAACACAGCCACAAGTCACGTTGACGAATTTTCAAGTAAAAGTTGTCGTTGCATTTTTTTTTATTTTAGCAGTGTTAAGAGATCCTACTTACATTTTAGAGACTTCAGTCATTAAACCCCAAATAACATTTTACTTCCAGTAATTTTTTTTCATCTAAGCGCACGGCAGTGTGCCAGCCAAGTTCAGGAAAGGACGCCAATAGTTAAATCCCAAATAACATTTCACTTGCAGTAAAGTTTTCTTTATCTAGGCGCACGGCAGTGTGCCTGCCAAGTTTGGGAGAGAACGCCAGTCATTATACTTACCCCAAATGACATTTTACTTGCAGTAAAGTTTTTTTGACGCACGGCAGTGTGCCAGCCAAGTTCAGGAGAAAACGAACGACGCACGATTATGCGTATACCTATTTATTTTAACGTCTTAATCGTAGGAGTGCCATAGGCTATTTTCGTTTCAAAAATAACTAGTTCATTTTAAAAATCAAATTATTTATTTTCAGACGAACCTTATGGTTAAGTTTAATTGATCGAGAAGATGTACGCAACAAATGGTCAACATATCTTCGAGTTTGTGATTCCCATTTCGAAACCAATTCTATAATCAAGACATCGAACCGAACTGTCCTGAAAAAGGCACTAATCCCAAACTTTTGCTACCTGTCAAATAAAAATTAAAATAAAGAATCGCAAGCAACTGTGGAGACTAATGAATCTTGTACACAATATGAAAAAGTTAAAAGTGACTCAAATTCACAAATAGCAACTCACGTTTCTGCAAATTCTCCCAGAAAAAGAAAGCTGAAAAACGATATTCTTGAGTGCAAGAAAATACTATAAAGAACAGCTGCGCCAGAAACAAATATGAACCTGTTTTCATCTCGCTGTTCTCCCGCTGTAGGGTTTGCGAACCGATAGCGTAGCTTCTATGACGTTCACAAGTATTGTAAAAACCAATCTAAATTGAATAAACAAATTTGACTTTGACTATTAAACTACTTATATATTTTTATTTACCTATACACGATAAAAACACAACATAGGTATTTAAATACACTTTCTTGTTTTCAAAATAGTTACCACTATTGCTTGATACAGTTCTTGCGTTATAAAGGTTTTTCAATTTTTGAAGATGACAAGTTATAAATTCAACATTTAAGAAAATATTTATTATTTGAAGTTCTTGAACGAAAAAATTCATGGAACTTGTAACCCATTTAGGTTTCAACTATTTTTCGCTGAACTTGGCACCTTTTTTACCTTTATCTTTTCGTCGAACTTACTTAGTGCCTTTTTCACGTTTATGTTTTTAGTGGGATAACTATCACACCATATTTATATCTTGTTCATAGAGTACATTATAACATATAGGAAAGGAATACATTACAACATAATAGGTACGGTATAGGTACAATAGGATCTTGTCTTCGTCGTGTGTGGCGTCAGGACTTTAAATGGATATTAGATGCTCTGTTTACCATCTAAGCAGCATCTAAGGCATGTAAACATGTCTAAGATGTATGTATAAACGAATTTGTTTATGTATGATTGTTAACTTATACTACCTACTCCTTTTTAAATTCAGAATCAATACAGAAGCAACCCTAGTGAGTCAGACAAGGATAGGTATAGATTTTCAAAAATGGTGGGAGCGGTCCTTCTGTAAACTCTTTATTTTGTGACATAACCATGTAATTTGGGAAACAGAAAATACAAATATTACATTCGAATCGAATTCGAAAATTTTAACGGTTTATTCGATTAGCGATTGCTTAGAAAGCGACAATACCAAATTGAAAATCTGTACACCTATTTACACAACACGGTACCGTACAAAATTCTTTAGAGTTTTTGTGCGACTATGATTTTGATTTCGGCATGACAACGCGAATCTGTAATGAATGACACAATCATGAAATTGTATAGGTTTGTGATTGTGAACGTGTGTACCGTACCTCATAATTTACGCTGGCTAGAATCCCGTTGTTCCCTCGGGCCAATGGTCGTAGTAATAAGATGGGGTAATAATTAATTAATGACAAGCCAACCTTTTACGAGCAGCCGAAGCGTGGCAGTTCAAAAATATGTTAATTGGTTTCTATTTCTAACAAACAGTTTAACATTTTTACGTTTGATTCTGAACATAATGAATCGACTCGAATCTCTAATAAAACCGTATCGCGACCGGTCTACAAAATGTTTTCAATGGTTCTTGATTTGTATGGAAACTCTTTAGGGAAAGGAAATTAGACGCAATGCAAACGACAGCGTCGTCGAGACATCATCATAATAATAATAAATATAGTTCCTTGGTAGATGTCATGTAAGTAGTTTTATAAACTAATAAATATGTAGTTTAAAAAACTATAAAAACACACTTTTATAGGAACAGACTAAAAGTACAAAATAACCGTCTATTCAGTAACTGAAATTAAAAAGCGTGGTGCGCCCTTTGCAAAGCATGCATTCAAGTACTTAATATTGACAACGCGCACCACGCTTTTTAATTTCAGTTACTGAACAGACGGTTATTTTGTACTTTTAGTCTGTTCCTATAAAAGTGTGTTTTTATAGTTTTTTAAACTACATATTTTTTATTATTGAAAATGAAATATTAGAATAAAAAAATATGTAGTTTAAAAAACTAAAAGAACACACTTTTATAGGAACAAACTAAAAAGTACAAAATAACCGTCTATTCAGTAACTGAAAATAAAAAGCGTGGTGCGCGTTGTCAATAATAGTACTTGAAATGCATGCTTTGCAAAGGGCGCACCACGCTTTTTATTTTCAGTTACTGAATAGACGGTTATTTTGTACTTTTTAGTTTGTTCCTATAAAAGTGTGTTCTTTTAGTTTTTTAAACTACATATTTATTTTTTACTTTTTAATAAATGGCAAGCTATAGATGGATGGTAATCGATTTCACAGTCCATTCATGTGTTTGCCCACCCCGTAAACATTATAACTCAAAGGCGTGATTGTACGTATTTAGTTTTACAAATTCAAGTAGAGTCTATTAGTTACCAGATGCGCGAGCCGAACCCTTACTTCCTTCCTGCTCCATCATCAGACCCTCACCACCAAGTGTAGCAAAAAGGTCTCATCAGAACGAAACAAATGAGCCCAAACTCGAGGGGTTTCTTAGTGGTCATTAAGGAGTGCCACTGCCTTCCTCCCTGCTCCATCATCAGGCCCTCACCACCAAGTGTAGCAAATAGGTCTCATCAGAACGAAACAATGAGCCCAAACTCGAGGGATTCCCTAGTGGTCATTAAGGAGTGCCACCGACTTCCTCCCAGCTCCATCATCAGACCCTCACCACCAAGTGTAACGAATAGGTCTTATCAAAGCGAAACAAATGAGCCAAAACTCGAGGGGTTTCCTATTGGTCATTAAGAAGTGCCACTGGCTTCCTCCTTTCTCCATCATCAGACCCTCACCATCAAGTGTAGCAAATAGGTCTCATCAGAACAAAACAAATGAGCCTAAGCACGAGGGGTTTCATAGCAGCCAATGAAGAGTTCTATTATAACCCACCTCTTGACTCCATCATCAGATCAGCTCGATGGTAGCAAATTATTGTATTGTCATCGGATTCATAAAGACTTGCAAAGTTTCAAATCAATATGACAATTAGAAGTAGGTTAAAATGGAATTCCAAGATTTTCTTACATTGTGACTTAGTTACAAGTGAAGCTAATAAAAGTGTGGTAAAAAGTTAGACTGATATATTCATCAAGCAATAAACACTGATTTTATCTTAAAATATTTGTATCTTACAAACTATCATAAAATCAGTTTCTCCCTCGACTAGAGCATAATAAACCAATTTTTATTTAACAAGCTGCGAACCTTTATAATAATCAAAGGTAGTTTAGCTTTTTAAATGTTGTAACCATCGCAAATCTGCTTTTAATGATAGCATCTGTTTATCTAGCATAGGATGCAATAGTCGTTTGTTGAAACTTACGTGCTCTTTTCAAGGTAGATCCGTGAGGAGATACCGGTGGTAATTTGATGCAATTCTTACGATATTTTATCTAAGACTTATATGTATTAGATTGTTGTGTGCTAGCCCAAAAAGCAATATCCTCCCTTCTACGGTGTCGCAAGAGCCAGCTAAAAGAGAATCTTCTAAGAGCTTGAAGGCTGATTACAGCGTGTCGTATGGTGTCTACATTTTTGGAAACGGTGATAAAAAAATTGCGTAAGTATCTAAAGTGTGACGATAATAGCAAACGCGCTGAAAATGATAACAAATAGGTACCTATGCTACAAACAAATAGAACAATGGCTACAAATTTAGTATTACTTTAGATCTTTTTCATTTTCAACACCTCTTATTTGCTGAACTACTTACAAAACAAATAGATAGAGAATAGATAGTGCAGACTTACGTAGTACCTACGGTAGGTATGTATACGTACGTAGTACATTCAGGTAGAAAAACATAAATCATTTTAGTATTTTTCTAACGAACAATAACGTTTGGCAATATGCAACCTTATTAAATAAATAATAACAGTAAATAATCTAATAGTTTTATTTTATTTATTCGAAGACATTAACCTTCTGTCGTTAACTTTACCTTAGAAACGATTAAAGATTACTAATCACATACCATAATTAATTACCATACTATTAGCAAAGAATGTATGTCAACGCATTCCTTATCCAGTGGCTTCTCACTTTTTGTTTCACAGTTAAAATCTTACATTACAAATAGGCTTACGCCGTGGCTGCCTAATTAGGGAGCTATGGTGCCGTTATGTTCTCATGGGCCCCTCTTATGGGGAAAACTTACCTAGTTTACCGTAGGCGCTTAGCGTAACCGGCCGGCTGACTTTCCTATATTTGGATAGAGGTATCTGAAACAGGATTTTTTTTCCCTTTTAATGTTTACAAAAATGGCCTAGTCTAGCAGGTAGGTGGTACTATTACAAACTCAAAGCACAAGCAGTAAAATTCAATAGGTATGAATCTTTGCTTATACTTTTTAGGGTACCGTAGTCAACAAGGAACCCTTATAGTTCCGCCATGTCCGTCTGTCCGTCTGTCCGCCTGTCCGTCTGTCTGTCCCCAGTCTACCTCATAGACTCTTAGTACTAGAAAGCTGTAATTTGATATGAATATACATATTAATCACGCCCACAAAATAATAAACTAATATTATGAAAAAAAAATATTTTTAGGTTACCTCCCCTACATGTGAAGTGGGGATGTAATTTTTTCTACCCCATAGCTTTTGATTGAGGCATCCGTTTGTGAATTATTAATGTATAAAGTGCAACATTTTGTTAAAGTCATGTGTCGTCCCCCCCCCCCCCCCCTGCCAGTCAAATGTTTGTTTTTGATAACGTGAAAAAATTCACGATAGTAGTACATATGACGAAGTTAAAAGGAAAACTATCACAGCTAGTAGGCTTGACAAGTTTTTGAGATATAACACATTTTCGAAAACCCCAAATATAACTTTGTCATTCATACGAATACTATGAAAAACGAAGTTATTTTTTTCTGGCAAAAAATGACAGTAGTATTTTTGCTAGGTGTATGTAATCGGTAGGTACGTTAAGTGGGTACGGAACTCCCGGAGCGAGTCCGACTCGCACTTGGCCGATTTTTTAATAATGTATTACGCGTTCTTGATCTTATACCTACCTACTAACATAGCTTTGATTGTCATAGTATTAAGTAGATAATGTTTTAAAGCTAACCTAAAAATGCAAAAAAATCTATTGAAATTAAAAGAAAAAAAAATTGTCCAACAAGGTCGACATATTTCAAACTGATAATTAAAAAATCATAACGGTTATTAAGTGAAACCAATTTTTATCCTCGCGGTTCCTGATAGAGCCCTCTTTGTCTTAAAAAAATTATATCCATTAGGCTTGGATCAGTCTGTATAATTTTGTTCTTATACTCTGAATTTATCAGGCAATTTATCAGGCAGTCAGTTGATCTTCATTTTTTTATAATCAAAATGCTTCAATTCGATGTATTACAACGATGATCGTAACTACTTAAATTCCAATAATTTAATCATTAGAAATTCTTTACGATTTTGCAACATAGTGTAATGACAGTTTCATTGGTACCTAGATACTTAAGTGTGTAATGATTACAAAACTATTTATTGAGTTGTCGCAATCGCAATGTACACTTTCTGATTGATAATAAAGTAGAACATACAACATACGGAATAAAGGCTGGGAAAATATTAACGTGGGTTTAAGATTAATTTAAATGTCGGAAACATTCAAATACTTTCCCTAAACAAACATGGTGTGCAAATGTAGGTAATAATGACTTATTGTATGAATAGCTAATGATCTGTTTAAAAAAAAATGCTTGATGATGCTGAGAAAGCGTTGTTGTATTACAATAAATAACTTCATGATGTGCTTGTAAATTCTAGAAAAGTTACAAATTATAATGTTCTCTTTGGCGCTATACAGAATAAAAGTTAGTACCTACTTACCTACCTACCTAAAACAAATTTTTTTTAAAGACACTGAGAAATAGAAACTATGCTCAAATGTTTTCAACGCGTCTGGTTTGTAACAAAACAAATAAGTAATACATTCTTTAGAACCCAACTATTTTACTCCTGTTGTTTGTTGTTTCCAATGAAACAAAGTATAGGCATCTGATCTGTCTGCATTTTAATTTTCACCTGTGAGGTTGCATGCAACATCTTGATGATAATGACGTTTAATTGTCACTTGCAGACCTTGAGAGCAACTAATTCAGACCACCTGGTTTTACCGCTTAAAAAACTGACTCCTTTTATAGAGATGTAGTGTCACGTAGTGTAAGGCAGATGAAGGATAAGGACTGCAGTCGTCTCCAGCCGCAGGTAGATGTCGATTGGTAAAATAAAAATTATGCGTTAGTCCGTGGCTCTTCTCTGCAGTGCGGGCCGGGTGGCGGAAAATCGGATTGAAATCAGTAACTTTTAATACATAATAATAAATACTCTTACAAACAGAAACTTAAAGCTTGTAGGTCTTTGAGTTGTTTGGTTTAATTTTATCCTGTCATGTATAAAAAATACAATTTATTTCATTGATTTTATTTATTTTATTCCCCTCTTAATTAATTTATTCGAAAACAAATGAATAGCTGATCTCTTCTTTAAATAATGCCTATTGATGTTCAATGGAGATAATTGAACATCTCTGACATAAGAATAATCAGTTATGCCCGAATACTCGTATAGCGCGACAAGCTTTTCTGTTCCGGTGATTATGTTTGGTACTAAAACAGTTTTCATACGACAGTCCATTTTGACAGCTAATTTCGAATTGCAAGTGGCTCCTCTGTCACGGCTGTCACCGGAACAGAAAAGCTTGTGGCACTGTACGCTACAGTGCCACAACCTTTTCTGTGCCGGTGACAGCGGCGCTACGTACGATTTTTCTTTTTTTTTTGTAGCAAATGAACCGGCCCTGACTTCTAAGAACTTCAGCCGCCAGCAGCGCTATGGTTGGACATCAACTTGACAGCAGAATGACATTAAAAAAAACACGCTAGTTTCACATTTTGGCCACCGGCACAGCAAAGTTTGTGGCACTGTACTTATCTTTGGGAGCGTCTCAAACATCGCCCTGTCACTTTAAATGTCAAACGTATGAAAGAGATGCCATGATGTTTGAGACGCTCCCAAAGGTGATTTGCGTACGAGGATTCGGGCGTTACCTACCTAAAAATCCAATATCAGTTATAAAAAAGTTTGCCTAAATATTCAAAAAATGCTTTGGCCTGTCGGTATTCATAGCATACTATTTTACACTGTCAAATCTGCCAAGAGTAAATGATCAAAGAAATTATAATTTGGCTTACAACGCGTGACCTGGTGAATTTGTTGGGAATTTCTCCGACTTGTTATGGAAGTTAAGCACGCACTACCTACATAAAGACAAATTGCACTCCACTTATGCATTCACTTAACTCGCACGCATCTGGTTAGGCGTTTTTATATCTAATATACTAGCGGTCGCCTTTGCCTGTAAATAAATAAATAAATAAATGAATAAATAAATATTAGACACCATCACATACATTGTTCCAATACCAAATTATAATAGCTTCAGCACTAGTGTTATGAAAATCAGAAACAACGACGGGTATACCACATACACCCAGACCCGAGGATATATTTAAAAGTTCGTTTTCAATATTTACCCGACCAGGGATCGAACCCGGGAACTCTTGAGATAGCTGCACCTGGAAAACCGTTGCGTACACCACTCGGCCACGGAGGTCGCCTGTAGTCCCTACACTAGATATCCCTATACTGTTTTTTCCCAAGGAGTATTAAAATTTAGACCCACTTGTGCAATATTGCTAAATCTCGATTTAACTTAAACTAGATTTAGCCCATACAAGTAGGTAAGTATGTCAAATTGAAATTTTTGTCAAATCAATAGTTTCAGTTAAATCGAAATTCAGCAAATTTTCTGCAAGTAGACAGTCAGGAAAAATACCTATACTAAATCTTAACTAGGGTTACTGTTACATATCTATTATAACAAACTTCTCGGATATCTATAAAACTGATAATCCTAATGAAGCCTATGACTTTTTTATAGAACATTTCAAACTTTTCTACGATCTTTGCTTTCCTAAAGTAAATATAACGATAAAACTAAATAAAAAAGTTACATGGCTATCTCGTGGTATAAAAATGTGTAGTAAAAGAAAGAGTTACTTTTGTGGCGATGCAGATTAAAGTCTAACAGATGCAATAAAGCTGAATTTAAGAAATACAATGTTATATATAAGAAAATAATTAAACTTACACGTCGCGCTCAAAATAATTATCAAATAAAACAATCAAATAATAAATCTAAAACAATTTGGCAGATAGTAAACAATAATAAACCAAATAAGCCCCGTGGACAAATTAATAGTATAAAAATTGACAATAACACTATAACAGAACCTCAAGGAATTTCTAATGCTTTTAACAATTATTTTGTAGACAAAGTAGAACCAGTAATTAATAATAATATTAGATATAACTATGACATTCCAAATACTATTAATTCAATTTTGGTGACTCCGGCGCTACCTTCTGACATTTATAACATAATTAGAAATTTAAAAAATACAAAGAGTGTAGGGTATGATGATGTGTGTACACACGTAGTAAAATTTACTGCAGATACATTATGTGAGCACTTAGCACACATCATCAACTTAGCAATAAGTGCTGGTGTATTTCCATAAAAGTTAAAAGTAACAAAGGTAAAACCTATACATAAAAAAGGAGACAAAATGCTTAGGGAAAACTATAGACCAATTGCTTTAGCGTCATTGTTTTCCAAAATTTTTGAAAAATACCTTTATCACCAATTACTTTCGTATTTGGAAAAGAGCGATATTTTGACCCAAGAACAGAAAGGTTTTCGAAAAGGCAAAACAATAAACATTGCAATATATGATTTTTTGGGAACAGTAATGCGAAATATTGATAAAAGAAACCCAGTCTGCGCGATCTTTTGTGATATGACTCAGGCTTTTGACCATGTTGAAATTATTATATAAGTTAAATGCTTATGGAATAAGGGGTAATATTTTAAGACTTCTTGAGACTTACCTAAAAAACAGAAAACAATATGTCGAAATCACAAAAGTATGTACAAAATCTAAACATGAATTAATATATACATCCTCACATCGCACCATTACATATGGTGTCCCACAGGGAAGTGTCTTGGGGCCACTTCTATTCTTATTATACATCAATGACATTCCGAAGGCAGTTAACAAACCTTTAACCCTTTTCGCTGATGATAGTACAGTTATCATTGACTGTGACAATAAAGATTTATATGAGAGTGACATTAATAAAACTTTGACATCTATAATAATGTGGTTAGAAAATAATAATCTAAAAATTAATCTAAATAAAACTAAATTGATTCAATTCAGCCAAAGAAAACCTAGCTTAAAGATTAATATCCATTATAATAATTCGGAAGTCAATGAAACAGATGCTACGACATTTTTGGGCTTGACTATTGATAAAAAATTGGACTGGAAGTTACACATAGAAAACATTTCCTTGAGAGTAAGCAAAGCATCATACGCACTTTACAAATTGGCACCTCTTCTTAATGTAGACGGTTTGATTGCTGCTTATTACGGCACGGTAGAATCAACACTAAGATATGGTATTATTTTCTGGGGTAATTCAACAGATAAGAACATTATTTTTAAAATTCAGAAACGATCAATTTTTTTTTATTTTTTTTTTTTAACCACAACGGGGTAGCACTTAGCCTTCATCACACCTGATGTTAAGTGGTGATAAGGCTGAAGATGGAAGCGCACTACTCCCGGAATCCTCAATCATTGAGGAACTACGATACGATCAATGTTCGGTTTAAAAACCACTGATAGTTGTCAGGATTACTTCAAAAAGTACAAATTATTAACACTTCCTTGTTTATATATATTTGAAGTGGCAGTTTTTGTAAAAATGAATCCAGATCTATTTAAAACTAAGTCCTATATCAGTAATCGAATTAGACAAAATAAATATACTAAGCTATGTGTATGTAAAGCAAATACGGCACTTATGCATAATAGTATTTTTGGTATGGCACCTACTATATACAATAAACTGCCAATAGCTATCAAAGAGCTCAACATAAATTTGTTTAAAAAACGACTGAAGAATTTCCTGACTGACAAATGCTACTATAGTGTAAATGAGTTTTTATCAGATAGGGATTTGCCTAATTTATGACAAAATATAAAATTATATAATTATTTTGAATAAATTTTGTTACTGGCTTTTTTATTTCATATTAACAAAAAAATCTTGTATTATGGTAGGTCAAGTACTTGGGACATTTATGTAATTAGTAATAATATTTTTTTTATTTTTTTTACATTTAATAAATTTGTACTTGACATGCTATTAGGTTAATATTATTATAATTTTTTTACATTTTAGAATTTTGAAATAAAATTTGTACTTGACATGCTATTAGGTTAATATTATTATTATTTTTTTACATTTTATAATTTTGACATTAATTTATGAGATTATTATTAATTTATGCATGACATCTCGTTACTATTTTATTTTTGTTTTACTAAGTCGTCCAATGAAACAATTTATTAATTGCATATTTATTTGACATTGTAATTTTGTATGCCCTACCAGGCCAAACATGTAAGGAGTAAGGACTAACATAAAACATTTCATTTTTCAAATTCTGTAAAATTATGTAGGGATTGGTTCATCCAATAGTTTTTGCGTAAAAAGCGACAAGCTTGAATAAAGCAAATAAAAGTATCTATGTATGTACCTACCTGTACACGTAAAACAGGAAACAGAAATAGCACGCTACGAGCGAATTTACACAACATAAAAATAACAATAGGGACAATACAATGAATGATCTACCTAAATAAAGCACTTTTGAACAATTTCTCTGAATCAGTTTCAAACTGGTTTGTTAGAACAGATAATATTTGAACCGAAAAAAAAACAACAAAGCATAGTTCTTAATGACTTGCAGTTTGTATCGTTCAACGAGGTTGCAATCACAAATTAATTATCTATACCAATCGGGCGTCCTTGGTTCAAGTTAACCACTATTTAAATTAAGAAATTGTCTTTTTTATTTATTATAACGAGTCTATTCGTTTTGACATCTCATAATGAATCGATTTTATATTTTAATCAATTCGTTATCGATGTTAGCATATTAATATACATATGAATAATATGATAAACGTGATACGTTAGTATACGTTATTATACTTTAGTAGAGAGGGACAAAGGTCAAGTCTTTCAGAAGGAAGTGGATATACCTATTACAATTATTAAGGAATATAAATAAATATTAATTTTAATTAATTTTAACTACATTTTATATTAATTTAATTTTGATTGTATTGCATTATTCTGTTAATATTTCTATTCTATTCTATTAATTTGTTTTTATACTTAAGTATATAATTTTATTTGATTATTGTAATTAATGTTTTAATGATGACCCAAGATGGTCGATGAATAAATGGATTGAATTGAAATTAAATGAAGACAAATAGGAAACTGAACTGAAAGCACAGAATAAATAATAGTACACTGCTGAAAGTATGAAATCATCGGAACATTTCTCGTTTTTCTATTAGATAATATTCAAAAAGTAAGTCAGTAAGTATAATAGGCTATGTAAAAAAACATCACACGATGAAAGTCATAGTAGGTTTTTTCTTTACTATGTTAATAAACTATAAACTTTCATGGTTATCATCATCAGCCATTTAATGTCCCCTCTACTGCGGCACTGGCCTTCCTTATGGATGGATAAGGATAAGGAGAACGGGCCATGATCCACCACGCGGGACCAGTGCGGATTGGTGGAATTTAATGACTGTAGCAAATGTAGCCGGGCCCAACGGCTTAACGTGTCTTCCAAAGCGCAGAGGAGCTCGTGATGAAAAGTGTTTGGTCACCCATCCTGGGACTGCCCATCGCGAAAGTTGCACAACCTCAACGATCGCAGGCCGAGCGCGCTAACCACTACGAGCCACGGGCTCTTCCGTGTCATGTTTATTTCCAAATCTTGTCCTAGTTTCACTCCCTTATCTATACCTACATCAAATACAACAAACTCTATTAAAGAATAACGAAAATGTCTATTACCAAATACCTAAGAGCATTTTACAGTCTAATGTTTGTTAACTTACTAATTAACTACATAAATACTCACATTTCCATTTATACCTTATGCCGGGTATACACGGTTAGAGTAAACGGTGGAGTGGCACGGTTAGAGTGCCACAAATTTATCTGATCCGAAGTGACCCGGTGACGGCGGTGGTGGTGGAGAATCAGCAACACAATATTAGATGTCAAAATGGACTGTTGGCTGCCAGCAGTAGAACCAGTGACGGAATAACGGAATGCAGGGGGGGCCCGAACGCCACCAATCAATTCTCTTGATCAAATCCTAAACAAGCGCTCCCAACCGCCTCCTTGTTGGGAAGCGAAAATGCCCCCAAAATGTGACCTGATCACTGGGCTGGGCCACCATCAATCTTGCCGCCTCGGGCTTTTGGCAGTTTTAGTCCACTACGCCACTGAGTAGAACACCAACATATCAGATAAGTTTGTAGCACTCTACACATTGTACATAGTATAGGCATTATATAACTAACTAGCGGCCGCCCGCGGTTTCACCCGCGTGTACTACACGACGTTATCCCGAGGGAATATGATAGCCTAAATTACTCCTTATTACATCAGCTACCTGCCAGTGAAACTCCCGTCAAAATCGGTCCAACCGTTACAGAGATTAGCCGGAACAAACAGACAGACAAACAGACAGACAAAAATTGTAAAACATGTCATTTTGGTATATGTACCGTACATATGATCATATGCATGTAGTAAAAAGCGGTTATTTCAATGTTACAAACAGACACTCCAATTTTATTTATTTGTATAGATTACTTTACCTTGCTACTATTTATTACCATTTACTCTGTCTCTACCCGGTGTGTAGACCCAGCATTACAGTCTCCAGAAGATAATTACGAAATTGTTTATTTGACAGAGGTCAAATATTAAATACCGGGACGGTGCGTGTTACCCGGGTTACCCGAGGCCACAGCGACGATGACCTTTTGTTTCAATGGTGGATATTGAATTTTCATCACAAAATAATGGCCAGCGCCAATATCTCTATTGTATTTTCTTGAAATCCAAACTCCATTTTCATTTTGATTGAATAACATAAATTCGAAAGATAGCGATTCGACACAAGATTGCTTGAATACCCCAAGAGCTATCCGATATTTTTGTAAAAAATTCAATAACAGGCCAAATTTTTGTAAACGGCCCTTAAATATAATTTTAAGAGACTATATTTTGGAATCCAACATAATATCGCATTGGAAGGTATAAAAAAAAAGTTATACCCCGAAAATGGTGCAATTCTTTCAGCAAATATGCTATCACCAATTTTATCATTAACATGTGTTTATGTTAACCATATCTAAGCACCAAAGTCGAAATCCATAAAGATATAAAACGGGAAACTAATAC
This sequence comes from Crambus lathoniellus, assembly GCA_949710035.1. Taxonomy (NCBI): domain Eukaryota; kingdom Metazoa; phylum Arthropoda; class Insecta; order Lepidoptera; family Crambidae; genus Crambus; species Crambus lathoniellus. Next base: position 16,779,530 of record OX453297.1, read on the forward strand.
TTTAGGAAGAAGTCGGTTGTTTCTGATAGCATTTTTAACATAGGTGTAATGCCAATTTGAGTTTACGTAGAGAGTTTTTTTTTAAGTTTATTTGTTTTTCATTTACAAATATAGGGGGATTATATACTTTTACGAAAGATAATAATAAATGTATTCAAATGTAAAGTGAATAACACTTATACCATTTTTGCCTATTTTTTATAGATTTTTTAAAGCTTTGTATTTGTTTTTTTTTAATGTCGCTGTCATAAATATTGGTGGATTACTAATGAATTATTTATTAAACTAGATAATCTAATTTTCAATGTTAAGAAATTACTGATATAGAATTATTGTTGAGTCTCCATAGAGCGAATTAGTTTGGCTCTCGGGCTAGAAGCCAAGAGTAGCTTTTTGTTATATAAAATAATTTTATGGGAATTCTGTAGGTAATACTTATACCCTTTATATTTTGAACTGAACTGATGTTGTTTAGTACTTTATACAATAGGAAAAATGTAATAGTAAATATCCACGAGCTCTGCAAGTAGCTTTCAGGCGGGATTCGAACCCGCGCCCCCGGGGAAATCCGGCCCGATGCTCTGACCAACTAAGTCACCGAAAGGCTTACACGACTCGTCGATTTTTTCCAAAACATACAAAAGAATTGTGTTGTGAACGCAAAAAAATAATTTAAAATCTCAATTTTAATGGCTGTTTCATCTTATTTCATGCTATTTCAATTTAATGATCGTTGTGGAGATCCTTGGGGAGACCTATACCCAGCAGTGGGTGTCGTTCGGCTGACATGATGATGATGATGATGATGAAACATTTATAAAAATGTTTCTTTCGGATGCGAGAGTTTCCTCACATTGATGAAGCAACGCTATCCTACAGCGTTAACAAGTGATAGCAATATTCGTAAAGCAGCTAGGTGTTACCGAATTCATATCTTTCATTATGAATTCGGTAACACCTAGGTGCTTTACGTTTTCCGTAGGTAGGTAATCAATTTTAGACCTACCAAAATTTTAGGTTGGTAAATTCTTTACATTTTACCGATTATAATCATATTACTTGACCTATTTCAGAAGTAGGCTATGAAATAGGTTTTATGAATCAAAATCTAGAGAGTGCAATTATATTTCGTAATATTCATAAATTACTGGAACTCGACATTATAGCTTCGGATCAACGCGTCTGTCTCATTTTATATTAGCAATACTAAAATTAAGAATCATGACGATGATTGATGATTAACCAATTAGTAATTCCGCCAAAGCAAAAATGTCTATTCGCCGAAGCAAAATGTATGATGATTAACATAATTACGGCTGATAAAAAGTCAAGTTTACTCAATTTTTACTTAATGATTTAATTAATAATTATTGATTTACTTAATGATTGTTTACTTAATGATGAAATAAAAATTTAATAAGGATCCATTTACCGTTTTATGTATCTGTCTAGACAAGACTATCTATCAGTATGAAGTCCATATAAATTATTAAAATTCGAAAGTAACTCTACATGACAATATGTAGAGTTACCTACTTTCGTGGAATTATTGTATCCACGTAACATTTTTACGCCTAAATTACTAAACCAATTTTGATGAATTAAGTAATCATTAAATGTTAAAACTAAAATATAATCATTTTTATTTATTACTAGCTGACCCAGCGCGACTTCGTTCCCGTGGCCCTACCCCCTACTCCACCCTACCCTATCCGTACTCTACCCCTACCCTACCCCTACCCTACGCTACCCCTACCCTACCCCTACTCTACCCCTACCCAACCCTACCCTATCCCTACCCTACCCCTACCCTACCCCTACCCCTACCCCTACCCTACCCTTACCCTACCCCTACCCTACCCCTACCCTACCCCTACCCCTACCCCTACCCCTACCCCTACCCTACCCCTACCCTACCCCTACCCTACCCTACCCTACCCCTAGCCCTACGCTACCCTACCCTACCCCTACCCCTACCCTACCCCTACCCCTACCCTACCCAACCCTACCCCTACCCTACCCCTACCCTACCCCTATATCCTTCCTTGGACTTCCACGAACATTTCAAGACCAAAATTAGCCAAATCGGTCCAGCCGTTCACGCGTGATGTCGTGACCAAGGGAAATAGGGATTCATTTTTATATATATAGATTTCCGCTATTCTAGGGATAGTTTGTAAATTCCAATAGTTAAATAGTTTTTTCACACTTATGCTCTGAAATGTTAATATTATATTTGAGAAAAGAATGCAGTACGTGACACTTTTCCGAGGTAAACATTCTAAATTTGAAAATCACTGCAGTAATGAATTTCATTACTTACTTACTGCACTGATTTTAGTGCAGTAAGTAAGTACTGAAATTCATTACTGCAGTGATTTTCAAATTTAGAATGTAATCAGTGCAGTAAGTAAGTACTGAAATTCATTACTGCAGTGATTTTCAAATTTAGAATGTTTACCTCGGAAAAGGTACTACCCAAAGATATTATTAACAATTTTTTTTATTTTTTTTCTTTCGTTATTCCTGTGTATAAAAACAGAAAAAGCAAAGGGACATTTGCACCATACAGCCACATTATTTTTATTATTATATAGGTAATTATTATATCATAATAAGGTTAACTTTTTTTAAAATACGGTGCGCACAGAGTATATCACTTCGTATTGTAAGCGCTATGTACCCTTAGCACGAACATCAATCGAAAAAAAATATTTATAAAGATTTATCATAGACAAAATATCCTTTACGAGTAATTTTGTATAGAAAATATGTACAGCGCCATCTACCACCCAGAAGCGGGTATTGAAGTTGCGCATTTTAGTAGCAAGTAGTAAGTATCAATAGGCTGTATATGACCGTTCCACTTGGCCTCACAAACCAATATTAAAAAAACGGCGGGAATGATTTTCAGCGGTTGATTTCAGATTTGATATCAATACAGTTTATTTATATTGTGTAATAAATTATCAAAATGAGTTCTGCCAATGAAACATATACAGACATTGTATGTACCTACTCCACCAAATTTGAGAGCAGAAGCAAAATGAATAATAGAAAACTTACTGCCAGCAAAATCAAAAGAAAGATATATGAAAACCTACGATCTGATTTGGAGAAGTGAAAAAAGGCGCATACGTTTTCGGAATCTGTGTTGTTGGCGTATTTTAATGATACATCATTAAAATAATATTATTATGGGCGATTTATACATAAGTGTGCCCGGGAAAACAATAACATTTACATTTAATAATTGCCCGAACATGTGTGATATAAATTTTAATAAATATTATTTAGTTAAACAGTTAAACACATCTTACACATCTTAGATTTCTGCGCGAACTGTCCATATAAATAAAACACTTTCTCGGATTTTTTCACGCAATTTATTCAACAACTTAGTTAAATTTTAGTTGTTTTTTTGAGATTTTTTGGTTTATCCGACGTTTCGGCACCTTTCCAGGGGCCGTGGTCACGGAAAACTACCCATTATTTTTTTATTTTAATAAAAAAATATACCCACTCTAATTGTCTTTGTTTTTCGTTCGGAAACAGGATACGGTTAGGTATTGATTATTTTAAAATTATATTTAATTATAACAAAATGATTTATTAATTTAATATTTTGATTTGTTTAAGTAATTTGGATAATAATTATTTATAGCAAAGCAAAAAGTTACTGACTCGACCACCAGTTCACAAAAGTTGGAGCCCTTCGGAGAAAGAACTGGCAAGAAAACTACACGAAGGGGGACGATCTCCGTTTATTAAAATTATTTGCAAAAAGAACTAACCGTATCTTTAGTTCTTGCAGTGTGTGGTTTAGGTTGTGACTTTACTTGATGGATTATAGGGTCCCAAGCTGGTGGTATCTTCCAACCATCTTCTCTATTGAAATTTGGGTATTTGCTAATTTTAATAGCCTCGCTAAACATAGTTATAGTTAAACAGTTTTTTTTATTTCCTCGCATTTCTTGAGAAAAGCACTATACAAGCCTTGTACGGTAAGCAAATTACCTTGCCTCGAATGATTAAAGCCCTCGCCTGCGGCTCGTGCTTCAAACCATCCTCGACAATGTAATTTCTTACTTACCTGTCCTCGGCTGTAATGTACTATTATTTTTACTTCTCGCTCTGTGATGGTTAATTTCGAATTAATACAATTTCGTTATAGCACTACATAACCCCACTCCGTGTATACTTAAGAGTGCTTGTACCATAGATTTAGAATGTACGCTTGTACATATTCAAAAGACTAAATAGTGAAACAGCTGCATTGCGCCTTGCGTTTTCGCCTCGACAAGAGAGTACTTTTGTGGGGTCGAAATGAGCATCTAACTGAATAGTTACGAGTTTAGGTGCAGACATAGGCAAGCTAAATAGTTAACAAGCGGTCAGCTGGAACTTCATCCTAGTCTTTTCTTTTTATATGATCGCATAGACGTCATATTAAGTATTATAAGTGTATTTTTCATCTGTTTAAAAAATACTTCATTTTACCAAACAGCCCGATCTGCTTCTATCTTCAGAAGAGTGTTGATAACTTTTCTTCTCTTAAAAAGCTTGCATGCTTGCTTGTTAGATGAGAGTTGATGCTTCTTTATGCATCAGAGATAATAAAGGAATCTAATCATGCACACTATTTACTTATTATAGCATGGTGTACTGCACAGCACTTCGAAATCCCAGTTTTTTAAGACTTGACCGTTATGGTAATATTTCTTAAAGAAAACTGGTTTACTTTACGACCTCCGTGGTTGATCTCCGATTTCCCTAGTTCGATTCCCGGTCGGGTACTTGTAGCAAAACAAAATTTTCTCATATCTAGTTCTACTAAGTGGTGCATGGAGTGGTAACCGGTTATTGTTTCCCATTACCAAGAATTTGGGATTGGAGCATTTGTATGTGATGGTTTATTCACGTTACTTAACCCTTCTCCTCATTGCAGGGTCCCCGTGGAAGGTCGAGGTGATGGCGGGGCCGGCGGGCGGGGGCGGAGAGCCCACCAGGCTGATCCCCGCGCGGGTGCCGGCCGTCTTCGAGATATCCACCGCGCCCGGCACCGCTAACTTCAACAAGAACGAGGTAAGATTTTTTTATATCTCTCCTTGTCCTATGTAGATATACCTATGCAGACCGCGACTCTTGGCAGCGCCGTCGACGCGCGTTTGTAGAAACAGAGAATAGATACGCACGCTGCAGACCTTAACATACCTGAATTACTCGAATGCTGCTAAGAACTAGAAACTGCTCTGCAGGAAAAAAGTGCACCATCGAGCGACGTGTCATTTTCTACGGGCGGCGGCGCTTCAAAAAGTTGCGGTCGGTTATTTATTTGTAATTAGGTACTTATTATTAAAGTACCCCACCACCCACTCGCGCTAGCATCGGGATGAAACGGCAGACTCACGGCGGCGAGACGCAAGGAGCAACGCGAATGTCGCGGCTACAAGACGTTCCTATTAGCCACTTCGCTTGATCCTTTCCTTGCGATTCGACTAGTGTGTGGCCGCGCCACTAGGTATAAAGACGTGTTATAGAGCGGCACATGAAATAATGGCGCAAGGAGCCATAATCTCAATGGGAGGCGCACGCAAGCTGCTAAACGAGCAGAGTGGAAGACTTTGGTTCAAACTGGAGTCCGGTACTTCGAGGAGCAAGGCGAATGTCGCAACCACAAAGACGTTCATAGGCACGCTTGCTCCTTTCCTAGCGATTCGACTAGTGTGTGGCCGTGCAATTATACGTATAAAGACGTGTTTATAGCGCTACATGAAATAATAAGTCGCAAAGAGCCATTTCAATGGAAGGCGCAAGCTGCTAAACGACCATCAGAGTGGAGGACTGTTCAAACTGGAGTCCGGTACTTCGATCGACCAGATATTTAATCATGATGTGCTCATATGCTGCAATGTGTGCTGAAAAAAGATTATTTACATAAATCACACTCGAGTGCACCAGAGACACTAACATAGAAATCGGCCAGGCCTTATCATCACTACCTTTTTCTTATAACATTTAAGCACCTACCTGGGAACAGGAAAGTTTTTTGAAGTGGAATACCGCTTTGACTTACGGAAACCAAGACAAGGCTTTCTCCTTTCTGTCTGTGTACTTACCTAATCGATAGAATTATAAAGCCCCCAGTACAAGTTGGCCGACCATGGTCGGCGACCATGACCAATACATCGTACATTGACACTTTTGAACGAACAAGTTTAAAATAGTAGATTGTTTAGTAAGGGCTGTATGGCACCCATAACAGTCGAGTGTTTTGGCGCACGAACGAAGTGAGGGCGCCGATAGTTCGAGACTGTTATGGGTCCATACGCCCGAAGTAAACACTCTACTTTTCATTTTGAATATGAGGAAAGTAAAAATATACAGAAATAATCTAAAAAATATTTTTCCTTTTTTTTCGAAAGACTATAACTTTTTTGTTCATTTTCTCTGTTTTAAGGAAGGCAAGGGAAACTAAGTCCATGCAGTCTTGTTTGGTGTTTGACCCGTACTCTATGCAATTCCATAAAATTAATAGTCTGATTTTTAATGTTACAAATAATTTATTTGGTTTAATCTGTTTCTAAAAACGCATTCTTTAAAAAAAACAATGTTTTAGATATTAATAATAATTCTACGATATAAATTATTTTATATAATAGCAAAACATGGCTGTATAGGCTTATGTACCTTTGCCTGTATACTATTGCTAAATAAAATGTCCAAAGAGATAAGACTCTACACACGTTCCTATCCGACCTCCGATCCGATTCGGTCTGCTCCCAGACCAAATCGGAACGTGTGTAGCGTAGATTTGGTCTGGGAGCAGACCAAATCGGCTGTCGGATCGGAACGTGTGTAGATGCTATTACAGATTTTGACATAACCCCTCCTATTCCTTTTTTAAATTTCATAACGGCCCTAGGGCCGCCACATACCACTTTCAACCCGCATTTTAGGCAAGTTAGGAGTTACTTTCAGAATATGAGACATGAAAACGTTCTTTCAAAAGTGTCAATGTACGATGTATTGGTCATGGTCGCCGACCATGATCGGCCATCGTGTACTGGGGGCTTAAAAAGTGGTTAAGAGTAAATTTTAGTAACACACGATGGTCACGCATGTTCACTAGTACCTAATTAAATAAGAACATCGTTCTAAACCTTCTAAACCAGTGAAAAGATATCATATATCTAGTTAAGTTCTTCTTCTTAATTTACCTTCGATATCATCCAAAAGAACATAATTTGACGCGATTGATTAAATTAGCACTCGATAATTACCTGCAAGAATTGATAAAAAAAACGTTTTCCGACCCGTCTTAGACCGACAACGGTCAAGGTTTACATCCTTATTTATGTTTTTTTACAGGTGGGAGTGTCAGTGACGGCCCCCTCTCGGAGACCCGTGACGGCGCGAGTGCTCGACGTGGCCGAGCGACCGGGGGTGTTCCGCATCGAGTTCACGCCGGAGGAAGTCGGGACACACTTGATCGATGTGAGCTGATGCTTCTTTGTTTATGAGTCGTTGACCCATAGCTTGAGTCACGACTTAACAATTTTGTTACACTGCAGTAGCATAATATCATTGCCTAATTGCTTGAGTCGTTCCTTGTCAATCTTTCAATCAACATAATTTATTTAGTTTAGGCTGCTACAGCAGTAGTGAATGTCAAAGAAGCTACGCCATCAGTTCGCAAACCGGGCGGGTGACCTTGTAAAGGGATAAGAAAGAACCAGCAAAAAACTCACCAAGGGCTGTTTTGTTCTCCCTGTTATATTTTGTATGTACAGAGCCGTCTTTCTATCTAATCCTATAATTTTTCGCTATCTACTTAACTACTTACTTACTTACTTTTCATAATCACCTTTCTTACTTTTCATAATCACCTTTGTCTACCTCTTCACCCAGAAAGACACATCAGAATCAACTCATAATTTAATTGAACTCTACATGTTGAATAGGTAGGAGCCTGCTGCTAGCCATCTTATCGCCTAACGGTTCAAAAAGTCACTCGTATTCTCATAAGCGAGGAACTTCTATTTGGCCAAAACTAATCACATAAATAAAATTGCAGGTGTCAATAGCGGAAGACAAATTGGCTGCAGGGCCACTAGTAGCCAAAGTGTACGACGCAAGCCTTATCAAAGTCACAGACGTTGGTAATGCCGTTGTTGGACAACAGTCACAGTTTAGAGGTAAGGTCAAGTAAAATTGTAGTTGGAATGAAAAAATAAAGCTTAATTATAACTACAAACCCGTCACGGGGTGGCACGTGACGGTTTTTGCCAGACACAGAGCCGGTTTGGTATGTTTGAGTTCATGCTCCCTTACGGCTTGTTCACACGACGACGTTAAAGCGATACGTCAAACGTCGTCGTGTACATGACGAGCCGTTATGGTCGAAAAACTATTTGAGATTAAAATGCTAAATTATTTCACAGTGGATGCCAGCGCTGCTGGTGAGGGACAACTTGAAATTTCAATAAACGAGGGTGAAGTTCCGAATCATGTACAGGTAATTTATAGAACTAATATTCTGCTAAGAAAATCAGAAGCTTCTCAGCGCTATTATTCAAGTAAAGTGGTAACCTAGGATTGACTTAAAATTCGTTTTTCTTTGAAGGTAGTCGGCGGTGGTCGGTGTCTAGTCTTTTGGCGTCCTGAAACGCCAACACCTCACCGAGTGGACATTAAATTCAATGGGGAGCCGGTGCCATCATCGCCATTTGTGTTCCATGTGGCGCCTGCTCAAAGAGTTACTATAGACACGTCACAAGTTGGTAAGGGTGTTTAACTGCAGTTTCTTTAATAAGTTCAACCACAGTGGTACCTACTTACTCTTATGCTAAGATTAGGTATTGTTGGCTGTAGTTTATTTTATACTATTTTACAGTGGTAGGTAGGTACCTTACCTAACTATACCGTTTGGGTGGCAAATTCACTACGTATTACTTAACCCCTAGGATCTTTCTTTTTAGAAATTTGTTTGCTGGATTCGGGGGCCTGTGGCATTTTGCGCCATCCTTGTAGTGACGCCACTGCTAACTACAAATGTTATCGATATGTTTTTACCAATCTACATGAGTAATAACGAAACGCATAAACTGCGTTCCGTTACTTGCAATGCAAGAATACCATCTGTCATGTCATGTCACTGTCAATGTCAAAATTGTTTACAAACAAACATCGAGATCTTTAGAAGTTCCTTTCCTAACACATTATTCGTTATTTCTTTCCAGAATTAATACCGGTAGGCGAAGTAGCATCATGTTCTGTAAGAGTAGAAGGCGCTGGAGGTGGCGAGCTAGCGGTTACAGTGAGAGGTCCCCGCGGCGAAGCGCCAGTCAGACTTACGGGAGACGTGGTCAGCGGCCTAGTGGCTAGTTTTACTCCTAGAAACGTCGGTCCCCATGTTCTGACAGCCCATTATAATAGCCAGCCAATACCGGTGAGTAACCCATGCCATGCAGCCAAAAATGTAATCTATAATATGAAGACGCACTCTATTTCTTAAACAGCTTTTCTGAACAAATAAATTAAAATGTAGTACTTACTTAAGAATGATACCAACAATAGGTTGATACCTATTGTTGGTATCATTCTTACACTTCTTACACTTCTCACATTAGTTTCTAACTGATGTTAGAAACTAATGTTTTGCAGAGAAAAAAACCAAGTTTATTTTTATAAAAAATGTGTGATTAACTGATTACGCATTAAGCTCTAAGAGAATTGATAAAAAATAAGGGCAAATATATTCTGCTAAAGAACTAGTTAATAAAATAAGATCCTAATCAAACCTTTTTGCACAGGGTACCCCATTCACATGCAAAGCTTACGACGGAAAGCTTGTAAGCGTAACCGGAGGATCATCAGCTCGGGTCGGAGTTCCTGTGCAGCTTGCAGTAGACGCTGCACAAGCTGGGGAAGGCAATCTGGAAATAACAGTAGCAGCCCGAGGCCTAAACATACCCACACAAGTTCATCCTCAGGTATTTATCCAGCAACATTTTATATGAGCAAATTATTATTATTTTTGTAGAATTGAATGTGAATTTAAATGATTATTTTGTTTTACAGGGCAATGCAAGATTCAATGTCTCATTCACACCAACAGAAGCTTGTGACCATGTTGTCAATGTCTCATTCAATAAGGTAAGTTGAGACAGAATTCATCAAAAAATACTAATAATATTGCAAACTAATGAGTAAGTATGTCAAAATCACCTACATAGTTGATTATAATATTGTCATGATTATTATTATCAATCCTTGTCCAATCTGATATTTAATTGCATACAGTGTATATTGTATATCTTTAAAGGCAAAAAAGATATTTTATTTAAAGAAAAGCCATTGAATAAGTATTATTTAATACACAAATGTTTTTTTTAATTACCTAATGAATTTTATTTTAAATTCTAATTATTTATAGGAAAAATGTGATCACATGTTTCCTATACTTACAAAATTGCATAGTGAATGCATACAATTATTTAAAAATATCAATTCTATTTATTTGTAAAGATGCGTGTGCCTGGCTGCCCTCTCATCATTGAAGTGTCAGAAGGCACCGGCAGTGGAGCCCGTGTGACGCTCCCCGGACCAGTCCCACTGCATCAACCGGCCTCTCTCACACTACACCACCCTAATGCCACTCTTGACCAAATAGAAGTTAATGTTGAAGGTATGTTGAATAATATGGCACTATTCTAACCCAAATTTACCTGAGTAAACATAGATTGCTTTTTTTCCTGAAATGTAATATTAGTCTGTCTGTTGTGATGTGACTAGTGATTACCATAGAGTAATTTACCAAGAATATTATTTTCCAAAATGGACTAACAGTACAAAACAAAAACACCAGAATAATGCTTGAAATAATTATGTCAAAGTGAAGAATAGACGACTTTTATTTTAGATCTGGAGTGCGCGCCAGATAAGTCTGCGCCCGGTCATAATAGAAAACTAATCTTTACCATACCCTTAGAAAAAAAAATACTGTAACTAGCGCCAAAAACGCTCCAGTTGCGCGCAGAGTTATCTGATACACACTTTATTTTGTTTTGTTGCTAGTTTCTTGCTAAACATTACAGAAACATAGACCAACATAATTGTTAGGAGGTGGATGTTTCTACTTGAAACACTTCATTCTTTACAGATCATTTAAAGATTGGTCTTAGGCAATTCTGAGAATCATTATTTAATCTTTTATTGCAGGATGGCATAGATGAGAGCAATATAGGCAAAGACTTATCGAAAGAAATTATTAATCAATTCAAACGACGATGTCGCAAAAATGCCAAATTTTAAGATCGAGGGGAAATTAAAGACACGTGAATTAAGAATAACTAATATATTAGAGAAATTATTGTAGGAATATTAAGCTTAGCATACTAACATTCCACCTCTTAACTTCATTAGATGCTTTATGTACTAATATTTATTAATCCTAGCTGCTTAAGGTAAAGCTCATATTTTGTGACCATTAAACAAACATATTTAGATGTTATTTTAAGGCTAATTGGTATCACTCTCAGTATTATCAACAGCCAAGTGTTAATTTGGTAAGAAAGTTAAAAAATACTCAAAAAAAACATGACACTGTAACCATCATAGTCAATTTATAAGCTCATCGCTTCGCCCTAACTCTTAACATTTTTTGAAATAATTAGGTTTCAAATTGGCCAAACAGTTTTATTACGTACTTTTTAAGACCTAATGATCCTAATGTCACATCAAAAAAGTTCTGACAAAATTTAACAAACAATAAAAAAAGAACATACACAAACTGTTTAAAGCAAAAAGGTTTACAAAACCTGTTGCTGGCCATTTAAAAACTATCGTGGTGTGGGGGTAGGGTTAGGGCGTGGCAGTGAGCTGAGCATTGCGGGGGCGCAGGTCCGAACGGAGCGTCGGTGCCGGCGGCCGTGTCCTCGGCCGGGCCCGCGGTGTTCCGCGCCGAGTTTGTGCCGAAAGCTGTCGGCGAACATCGGCTGAATGTACTCGTCGACTCCTTGCCGATACCGGCCAGTCCGTTCCATCTGAAGGTAAGACATTGTTTAACTTAGGGGTTCCCGAACTTTTTTGTACTGTGACGCCTTTGGGAATTTGCCTATCGATTGTGGCGACGGCCCCCTCTGGGCATTTTATGTTATTAACCAATAAGAACTACAATGAAATTTTACTTTCTTGGATGGCTACCTAACTAATGCAAGGATGTGCTTTCTTTACTGCCATAGCCTCTTGAAACGGGGCTAAGTTTGAATTTGCAGTTACGATTTAACACTAGAGCTTCAAGACAGTCACATAGTGTAGGTACGTACCTAAATCGCCTCGCGACGCCGCCCCTAGGAGTCGCGACGCGACGCTTCAGGGCGTCGTGACGTACAGTTTGGGAAGCCCTGGTTTAACTCACAACAATATAATAGAAATGTTATAAATGTATGTACACCTGGGAAGTCTTTTGAAGATATTGTGCATAGTTTATCTTTGTATGAAATAGATAGTTTGACCAACATAATTATTTTATGTGGCGACAGCTCCCAAGTTAGGAAACGTGAAATCTTGATCAATATTAACTTTTTATTGAAACTACAGTCTGAAACCGGCTGTAAATTAGTAATTAGCTCGTTTCCTTACGCGAAAAACCTAACTAGGGAGCAGAATCAGCATATATATGAGTTAAACTCATATTTATTCAACATGATAAATTGTCATAGCGACAAGGTTTTATATTTTGATATTAATAATTTTATTAATAATTTTATTTTGACATCGGATACTATGTATCTTGCAAATAGGTTTAGGACAAAAATAGCTAAATTGTTAGCTTTTAATTTACAAGACACCTTGCAAGGTGGCAAGCCAAAGTCTTTTGACTCTGATTTTAGTAGCTTACCTACTAATAATAATTTAATTAATTTAAATAATATAAACACTTCTTTACAAAGTGAAAACGTCTCTAAATCGGCTTTAAACTAAAACATAAGACAACAGCCAAGCCCTCTTGCCTTAACGTATTATGTCAAAACATTCAGGGCCTGTCTGGCAAAGTTTTAGAATTAGAATTATTTGCAGAATGTAATGACATTCATGTCATTTGTATAACTGAGCACTGGCTGAATCATTGTGATTTGTCATGTAGTGTGAATAATTTTCAGTTAGCAAATTTATTATCTAGGAAGACAACAACGCGTGGCGGCTCTCTAATTTTCTTAAAAAAATAATATAAGCTACAGAGAAAGAAAGGATATTGTAAACCTTTCTATAGAACGTCATGTCGAGCTGTCATGTGTAGAATTAAAAAGCTTAGTCATTGTATGTGTATACCGACCACCTAAAGGTAATTTTGAAACATTTGAATCGGTGATGGAGGATGTGTTGAAAAAGTTAAAGTTAAAAAATAAACCAATAGCAGTATGTGGCGATTTTAATGTTGATATTCTCGAAAGCTGTGCATTGACTACACGAATATTAACTTTGTTCAATTCTTTTAATTTAATTAATCAGTTCTTGGAGCCATCAACAGCCCACAAGGGTAACATCTCATTCAGCCACTTGCATAGATAATGTTTTTTCGGAGTCTGATCCGACTAACAAACTAGTCGTTAAAAATATTACATCCGACCATTACGGATTAAAGGTATCCTATGAATTAGATATTGTTGATGCACCTAAAAGTGTACAATGCAGGCCCGTTACAAAAACGCGACTACGTAATTTTGAAAATAATGTAGCTGATAAAGTTTCTATGATGCCATATGTGCATGATGATCCTAATGCGCTTTATGGAACCCTTTTTGAATTAGTAACGAATGAGTTCAATAATATCTTTAAATCTAAAACGATTAAATGCACCCAGAAGTTAAAGTTTTGCGAATGGGCTACGACAGGTATTTATAAAAGTAGAAACAGGCTGTATGAACTATATAAATTAAGAGAAACTAATCACAGCCCTCGTTTTGTAGAACATGTAAAACAATATTCTAAGATTTTCAAAAAAGCATGTTCTAAAGCAAAGTCAATCTTTTTAAAGAATAAAATTAAAAAGTCAAATAATAAAATCAAAACAACTTGGGATATTATTAAGCGTGAAACCGGAAAAGGTAAACAACATGACAACAGTCTAGCGCTTAACATTAATAACGCAAGAATAAACTCTGAAACAGAAATTGCTAATATTTTTGATGACTTTTTTGTTAATATACCATTAGTAACCACCTCTAATTTGAATTCTTCACCAGCTTCTGCTGTCTCGGTTCTTGAAAAACATGTATCTGAGTGTAGTTCATTATTTAATTTTAAAGAAATTAATTCTAGCGATATAATCAAAACATTTAATTTACTTAAAATGAAAACTACCACTGATTTATGGGGCATATCTGTTACTGTGCTTAAAAACATTATTCATGCTATTGCCCCTTATCTTGCTATTATATTTAATCAGTGTATCGCTCAAGGAATTTTTCCTGATTTAATGAAATTTAGCAAAGTCATACCTTTATTTAAATCAGGAAACAAAGAAGACCCAAGCAATTATAGACCAATATCAATATTACCCGCCTTAAGCAAAATATTTGAAAAAATAATACTAGAGCAATTATTGTCTCATTTCTCATTAAACAATCTCATGCATAGCAAACAATTCGGATTTATGAAGGGTCAGTCAACCACGGATGCTGGGGTTGCACTTTTAAAGCATGTGTTTGATGCCTGGGAAAAGTCGCAAAATACTCTTGGAATATTTTGCGACTTATCCAAGGCTTTTGATTGTGTTGATCACCGGACGCTGCTGTTGAAGCTAAATCATTACGGTGTAAAAAAATTATGCCCAGAAATTAATACTGTCGTATCTCAGTTCCAGAACTCAGACAGTTGACATTAATGGAGTGAAATCAAACGGCTCTCAGATTAAACTAGGCGTACCTCAAGGCTCTATTTTAGGCCCTTTTCTATTTTTGGTTTATATTAATGATTTACCTTTCTTTGCCAAAAACTTCTGTGATATTGTGTTGTTTGCAGATGATACTTCTTTAATATTTAACATAGACAGAAACAAAACCAATTTTGACGATGTAAACAAAGCACTGCCACAAGTACTCGGTTGGTTTAATTCTAACAATTTGCAGCTTAATGCAAAGAAAACAAAGTGCGTACTTTTTTCTTTGCCAAATGTACAGACGGTACCTGTAGAAATTGTAATCAACAACGAAAAACTGGATTTAGTACAATCAACGATCTTTCTGGGTGTAACTTTAGACTCGAAACTTCAATGGCATGCGCATATCGCAACATTAGCTGGTAAGCTTAGTTCTGCTTCCTACGCTATTAGAAAAGTACGACAGCTAACAGATGTTGATACTGCTAGAACTGTATACTTTAGTTATTTCCATAGCATCATGTCATATGGCATTCTTTTGTGGGGATTAGCGGCTGGCATTAATGCTATATTCATCTTGCAAAAACGAGCAATCAGGGCCATCTATAAACTAGGCTCCAAAACTTCGCTTAGAGACAAGTTCAAGGAAATAGGTATACTGACAGCTGCATCTCAATTTATATTAAATTGCATTCTTTTTGTACGTCGCAATATTAACTTGTATACCAAACATGGTGATTTACACAATCGTAATACTAGAAATAGAAATAAGCTCGTAATGCCTCGGTACCGTTTAGAAAAGGTGCACGGATCTTTCGTTGGTCAAGGTATACACATATATAACAAAATCCCAAGTGATATCTTGGATTTACCATATCTAGAGTTTAAGAATCATATAAAGAGTGGCCTCCTCAAAAAAGGCTATTACACTGTAAATGATTATTTGAACGACAAAACACCTTGGTCGTAACACTCGTAACAAATGTTCCTAGTATGATATTGTGAGTCGTGTCCTATATTTTATATTATTAGCGTTTATATTAGTTAAGCTTTTAATTCGGTCATTTAAGGTAGGCAGTTTGAGTATGTCATGCTCACTAAAACATTTCTACGGTGGTGGCGTGTGAGGCGGGTCGTTACGTTCCCTAAAATATGGTTGAGCGAAGCGATGGCTGGTTCATGCGTCATGCTCGTGAACGGGTGCTGCCAGTGGGAATGGGTCTGCTCTTATCTGCTTGCCTTAAAATGTGTTTTCTTTTGTTTTTATTCATTTTATTAAGAATTACATTTGAAACATGTATGGCGCAGCTTGCAGTATATAGTAGAATTGTCTTTTGTTTTTAACTAATATTAAAGCTTTAAGTAGAATTCCTAAGTAATTGAAAATTGTTCACCGCTATGATCATTAGTTCGCCTATACTTAACTGTATTTATCATAACCCATTGTGTAATTGTGATGGAAACTGACCTTAGTCATACCATGTTAAGGTCATTTTTCAATTTGACGACTCTGTATGAAATAAAACAGGTAGAAAAAAACAACCCTTGGAGTTTCTTGCCGGTTCTTCTCCAAGGCCTCCCGCTGTAGGGTTTGCGAACCGATGGCGTAGCTTCTATGACGTTCACAAGTATTGTAAATAACAATCTAAATTGAATAAACAAATTTGAATCTTTGAATCTTTGAACCAAATTCGATATAATTTAACTACTGACAAAATGTCATTGATTTTCAGCTTATGAATAGAGTAGTCTAAGGTCCGGTTGCTGGAAGCTTGGTTACGTAAACTCTAAGGTTAAATTATGGTTAAAGTAAAATTAACCGGTCAAAGGAGATCAGTCACGCTTCATACATGTTTGGACCAAAAAAGTAAAAGTATCGGCCAACGAAAAAAAATTGCATATTACTATTGTAAACAGTGTAGCGATCATTTTTTGTTATGGCGTCAACAGTGTACGATTAGCGGCCGAGCAGTTATTCAAGTTTGAAAATGTTATTTTTTCCTCTTTATTTTCAAACTTGAATACCGCACGGCCAAAGTGCGGTCAACGAAAAAAAATTGCACATTACTATTGTAAACAGTGTAACTATCATTTTTTGTTATGGCGACAACAGTGTACGATTAGCGGCCAAGCAGTTATTCAAGTTTGAAAATAACATTTTTTTTCTCTTTATTTTCAAACTTGAATACAGCTTGGCCAAAGTGCGGCCAACGAAAAAAAATTGCACATTACTATTGTAAACAGTGTAATGATCATTTTTTGTTATGGCGACAACAGTGTACGATTAGCGGCCAAGCAGTTATTCAAGTTGGAAAATAACATTTTTTTTCTCTTTATTTTCAAACTTGAATACAGCTTGGCCAAAGTGCGGCCAACGAAAAAAAATTGCACATTACTATTGTAAACAGTGTAATGATCATTTTTTGTTATGGCGACAACAGTGTACGATTAGCGGCCAAGCAGTTATTCAAGTTTGAAAATATCATTTTTTTTTCTCTTTATTTTCAAACTTGAATACAGCTTGGCCAAAGTGCGGCCAACGAAAAAAAATTGCACATTACTATTGTAAACAGTGTAATGATCATTTTTTGTTATGGCGACAACAGTGTACGATTAGCGGCCAAGCAGTTATTCAAGTTTGAAAATGAATTTTTTTTTTTGTCTTTATTTTCACACTTAAATACAGCTTGGCCAAAGTGCGGCCAACGAAAAAAAATTGCACATTACTATTGTAAAAAGTGTAACGATCATTTTTTGTTATGGCGTCAAAAGTGTACGATTAGCGGCCAAGCAGTTATTCAAGTTTGAAAATAACATTTTTTTTCTCTTTATTTTCAAACTTGAATACAGCTTGGCCAAAGTGCGGCCAACGAAAAAACATTGCACATTACTATTGTAAACAGTGTAACGATATTTTTTTGTTATGCCGTCAACAGTGTACGATTAGCGGCCAAGCAGTTATTCAAGTTTGAAAATGTCATTATTTTTGGTATAAATACGATCGCAAAACGGATTGACTCACCACGTAAAATGTAATCGTTTATCAGAATATCAGTTATTACATTGAGATCAGTTCCTCGTCAGCATTATAACTGACCCACGAACGTCCCACCTGCTGGGTACGTGAATCGACTAAACAATAATGCAATACTTTTAGCTAAATAGTATCTTTAACTAAGGTCTAGTACACTACAGAGCCAGAATAAGGAAATATGTCTCCCTAAAATAGATATTGACTACAACACTGACTTTGGCCAAGCTGTATTTAAGTTTGAAAATAAAGATAAAAAAATGTCATTTTCAAACTTGAATAACTGCTTGGCCACTAATCGTACACTGTTGACGTTTTTACAAAAAATGCTCGTTACACTGTTTACAATAGTAATGTGCAATTTTTTTTCGTTGGCCGCACTTTGGCCAAGCTGTATTCAAGTTTGAAAATCAAGAAAAAAATGTCATTTTCAAACTTGAGTAACTGCTTGGCCGCTAATCGTACACTGTTGACGTCATAACAAAAAATGATCGTTTCACTGTTTACAATAGTAATATGTAATTTTTTTTCGTTGGCCGCACTTTGGCCAAGCTTTATTCAAGTTTGAAAATGAAGAAAAAAATGTCACTTTCAAACTTGAGTAACTGCTTGGCCGCTAATCGTACACTGTTGACGCCATAACAAAAAATTATCGTTACACTATTTACAATAGTAATCTGCAGTTTTTTTGTGTTGGCCGCACTTTGGCCAAGCTGTATTCAAATTTGAAAATGAAGAAAAAAATGTCATTTTCAAACTTGAATAACTTCGTGGCCGCTAATCGTACACTGTTGACGTCATAACAAACAATGATTATTACACTGTTTACAATAGTAATATGCAATTTTTTTTTGTTGGCCGCACTTTGGCCAAGCTGTATTCAAGTTTGAAAATCAAGAAAAAAATGTCATTTTCAAACTTGAGTAACTGCTTGGCCGCTAATCGTACACTGTTAACGCCATAACAAAAAATTATCGTTACACTGTTTACAATAGTAATGTGCATTTTTTTTTCGTTGGCCGCACTTTGGCCAAGCTGTATTCAAGTTTGAAAATAAAGAGAAAAAAATGTCATTTTAAAACTTGAATAACTGCTTGGCCACTAATCGTTCACTGTTGACGTCATAACAAGAAACGATCGTTACACTATTTACAATAGTAATCTGCAATTTGTTTTTGTTGGCCGCACTTTGGCCAAGCTGTATTCAAGTTTGAAAATCAAGAAAAAAATGTCATTTTCAAACTTGAGTAACTGCTTGGCCGCTAATCGTACACTGTTAACGCCATAACAAAAAATTATCGTTACACTGTTTACAATAGTAATGTGCATTTTTTTTTCGTTGGCCGCACTTTGGCCAAGCTGTATTCAAGTTTGAAAATAAAGAGAAAAAAATGTCATTTTAAAACTTGAATAACTGCTTGGCCACTAATCGTTCACTGTTGACGTCATAACAAGAAACGATCGTTACACTATTTACAATAGTAATCTGCAATTTTTTTTTGTTCGCTGCTTTTGGCCAAGCTATATTCAAGTTTGAAAATGAAGAAAAAATGTCATTTTCAAACTTGAATAACTGCTTGGCCGCTAATCGTACACTGTTGACGTCATAACAAAAAATGATCGTTACACTGTTTACAATAGTAATTTGCAATTTATTTTTGTTGGCCGGCACTTTTACTTTTTTGGTCCAATTTGACTGATCTCCTTTAAAAAGCGTTGTTGAAGAAGCGGTTACTTTAACGAGCAGTAAAATTACACATTTAACGGCTGTCAAAATAACCGACAGGGTGGGGGTCGTTTAAATTTTGACATTAGTAATTAACGGAAGGTTAATGAAATAGTATAGACAACACTTTTAACCCAACGTATTTTTCTTTGACCGAGGTCAAAATTGACAGTAGTTAAATTTTAACTTTAACTTTACTGTAATGTACGAGCAACCGGACCTAAGCTTTGGTTATGTTTCAGGTATATGATGTCACCGCCATAAGAGTGAAAGATGTCGCTCACGGAACAGTCGGCAAACCTGTCACGTTTTTGGGTATGTATTTAACTAGTGGCTCCCTGCGTCCTTACTTGCGTCGTACCCGTTCCCGTGGGAATATCGGGATATAATGTAGCCTATGTCACCCAGGAAGAATGAAGCTTTGTAATGTTGAAAGATTTTTTTAAATATCTTTTATAATTTATTTTTTGATTTTGATAAAAAAGATCTCCACTCCAGAAAAAACATAACTCCAGACAGTAGTTTTGAGTTAATACATAAACAAATAAATCTTTCCTCTATTAGTATAGAAGTATAGATACCATGTTAACTCCAAAACAAAAACAAAGTAGGATCTTGGACTAGTGACCAGTTAAAATTCCGTGCACAGTTAAAATAGTAACTAATCCCCCCCCCCCTAGCATGACCAACGAAACGCGATATGATGTAGCGCTTTATCGCGTTTAACTGTCAAAACACAATGGGTTTTGACGTTTGAGTGTCGATAAAACGCTATATCATGCGATACATATCACGTTTTGGGCCGTCATGCTAGGCTTACTGAATACTTGCCGAAAGTAGTTTCAAATTTAACTAAGCCCAATAACAATATGTCTTAAATGTAAGTTATTAAAATTTTTACTTTTTTTGCATTCGCAATGCAATATCCTCGTCCCATCGGAGCTGGTTGTGAGACGGGTCGACTTTTTCTAAAATACTTCATTTTCAATCTTAAATGTAACTCTACCTACAACATGTGTTATCCTTGCAGTGGAAACAATGGCAGCCGGTCCCGGCAATCTAGAAGTGACAGTGAACGGTGGGCGGGTACCGACCGCAGCGGCAGCCCAAGGCGCGCACACATACGCTATCAGCTTCACACCGCGAGACCCGCGTCCGCACACGGTCGAGCTGCGGTTCAACGGAGACCATGTGCCTGGTAAGTACTTACATAGTGGACATAAGGCAGATTTTCATGTAACAAGTGCAGATGTGTGGGGACATCTAGACGAAAACGCACATACGGCACACTCTACGAAAACTCCGCCGTTAAACTACAGATGGAGCTACCTGCCATTGTGCAACTATGATAGCCGCCAAATTCATATGGCGAAACAAAATCGCACTGAAAGACAAAATCTTGTCAACTTTCTACATATATAAGGTCGTTCTTAAATAGTGCATATAATTTTAAGGGGTCAATGTACTCATGCATACAAACAACTTTTACTATGGTACCAACATTGAAATCGCGAAAAAAAAACAGCTGTTCCATACATTTTGATCTATTCGATTAAAAATTTTCTATGGAACAGCTGATTTTTTTTCGCGATTTCAATGTTTGTACCGTAGTAAAAGTTGTTTGTATGCATGAGTACATTGACCCCTTAAAATTATGTGCACTATTTAAGAAGGACCTTATATATAAAATCTCCATCATACCACCGTTGGACAGTTGTCCTTCCGGGCTAACAACACTTAGCCCGGAAGGAAGGGTTGCGCCTTGCGCCATCTCAGCACATACCTCATGATAGACTTATAAACTCTACAGATTCAATTGCTTGGACTTATAATCACGTACGAAGCAAATTCCGTTTGACAGTCCTCCCTCCTCGTTACACTTCTTGCTGATAAGATTGTTTTACAAAATCTGATGTGCCGCAATTAGTACGTAATACAAGAACAACGCATGAACACTAATTACTAGTCAATTTATTCAAATTGTTCCTACAGAATACCGTGGTTGTGCAATAGATGGCTTTGCAAAGTGTTTACTGTACTGACTTTTAACCTATTATACAGGGTTATTCTGAAACCACTGGCCAAATTTTAACTTCGACTCAGAATCGGTAAGGGAACAACTTTCTCCTAGAATCATGGGTTGAAATATGACAAATTTTTTTTTTTACTTTTCATACAGATCATACTGATCACGTGATTGATTTAGTATGGGAAGTCCAAAAATTTTTGTCGTAATCCTACCTATGTTTCTAAAAACAAGTTGTTCACTTACCGATTCCGAGTCCAGTGGTTTCAAAATAACCCTGTATATAGCTATTTCCAAGTACTCAAACTTAACTCTCTCCCCAGGCAGCCCGTTCGTTTGCCACGTGTCGGCCCCAGCGCGGGTAATCGGCGCCGGCTCAGGGGAATCCCCTGATAAAGTATCCGTTGGAGACGCGTACACATTCAGCGTAGACTCTCCTACCTCGCCACATGTGGAAGTTCTTGGACCAGCGAGGAGACCTGTTCCTGTTCAAGTAAGAAGTTACCTAAGGACTCTTGTAATAAAGTTGCTTTACCCGTAACTATTTAATCTCTCGAAGGTTCTCTATTTTCAATGCTGATAGTCCTGGGTCGCTCGCCACATGTGTTTCTTGCATCATGGGCCAATAACATGTTTCCTTAGGACTATTTCTTAGTTAGATGCTTAATTATTCGTCAAGAACAGACTTAGGTTTATGTGATTTTGCAAAGACATATTTTTCAGGTATCAGCCGAAGAGACAGTTGGGGAAAACGAAGCCAGTAAACGATATACCATATCGTTTGTGCCGGTAGACGTCGGAGATCATAGTATTGAGGTAAGCATTTGCAACCAATAAACACAAAAATGACGTTAAAGTACGAAATGGGCGGAGCGCGCGTGCTAAACCCTTTGCTTAAAACAGCAAACCCTTCATACATTTTACCTTTGAACGATTTTGAATTTCTTCACGTTGTCATGGCAACAAGGTTATTTCCGATTCCACGGTTTAATCAGCACAAAATACGTGACGCCTCCTTCTAACCTCTTATCTGTGGATACCTAGGAACCCTAGGAACAGACTTTCTGGCCTCTTGTAACATCGCGCGGGACCATGGGAGCGATTCTCAGATCTATAGAGATATCTCTAATTCGATATAGTCAATTAGAATACTAATGTTTTCCATAAGCTTTGAACAAAATAATGTATTGAAACTAGCGCCAAAAACGTCCCAATCGCGAGCAGAGTTATCTGATACTGAAAATGTCATAAAAATGTCTATAGTTTTTAAATATACAGCCAAAAGCCAGATTTACATTGATCTAGTAGCTCGATCCAGTGTCGGCACTGGATCAATGTAAACATGTTTCAATCCAGTACAGCGTCCAGTAAAACATGTTTACATTGATCCAGTGCCAATCCAGCGCCACAATCCAGTGACACTGGATCGAGCTACTGGATCAATGTAAATCAGCCTTAACCTCTCAACACTCAGGGGTATCAAATTACAGGCTCATTTTTTACGTAAACAAAGCACTAAAGCGCGTGTTTCTGCTCTCCCAAACATCTGTTTGTGCGCGCGACGACGGAAGTTACATTTATGAGCAGCATATCAGTCATAGCAGCGCATAAAACTTAAGGAGCACATTATGCCGGGGCGCAGCGGAGCGGGCCGCAGCGCATCGCATTGACGGATTTGAGTATAGCACATAGTGACGGGTCGGGCCGCAGCGCATTGACGGATTTTGAGTACAACCAAATTCAAACATCCAATTTCTTCTACTACTGCCGGTTATACCCGTCCCTCTCACTCTCCGGGCATGACAGAATCGAGTGAAAGAGACGGGTATAATTTGTAGGTGTCATGTTATCTGACCGAGTAGTACGAGAAAAATCCGCTTGCTATAGCACACTGTGTCGGGGTGCAGCGGGGCGGGGCGGGCCGCATCGCATCGCACGCACGCAACAAAATCCGCGGCGGATTATGCGGCCCGCTGCTCCCCGGCATAGTGTGCGATAGTTCATATAAAATACATACGAGCGATTTGGACGGATTTTGCGCTGCGGCCCGGCCCGCTGCGCCCCGGCCCGCTGCGCCCCGACATAATGTGCGCGAACCTTTATCCGACACTTTTACGAGATTTTTTGTTTTTATAATCGACGTTCAAACTCAACTTTTGTGTAAACAAAAGACAATAGTGCGGTCCCTTCGAAATTTTTTTTTTTCACATAGTTATCGATGAAATAACATCTAAAAAGTATATATATTTAGAATGTACATAAAAAAAAACCAATCGGATAAAATTATAATATATGGAAAACCAACAATATTTTATTTTTCAAAAATTTTAGAATTTTTTTTTTTTAGATTTGCAAGTTTGCAAATTTGCAAGAATTTTTTATTATTTTTTTTGTTTCGGATCACATATTATATTGTATTTTTATAGTAAATAGAGTTTATTTCTCTTATAAACACCGAAAACCGCGTTTAAAACACATAATATAACCATATAACTTGGCATGTGTCAATATCTGGAACTAAAATTATGACATGGGATTAAGGCTTATTTTTCCGACCAACCACGACGATCAGCGCCCTCTGACAAATGCCATGTTATGTGGCGGACTATAATATAGTCCGATATAGTAGATATATTATATCTAATTCGACATCATGTCTATTGCGCGAGAATCGCCCCCCATGAGTAGTACACAATATTTACCGTCGCCGCACACGAACCACACGCGACAGCCACAAACGCCGCCACTTGAAGCTAGAAGAAAAAACTAATAACGAATATTCGTTGACGACCGATTTGCTGCGGGGATAGGATACCTGCCGTCGGCGCCAGAGGTCTTGCGTTCAACTCCCAAACAAGACAAATATTTGTGTGCCTGAACATTTCTATATGTCTTGGTCTGAGTGTTATCTATGTATGTATATTAAGTATGTATTTACAAAACAAAAGTACATAAGTATATAGGAAGAGGGTCAGCCATATTAAATAAAATCCGATATATAATGCCTCTTTGAAGTTTTATTATCCTTTTTTTTTACCTTAAAGAATAACAAAGTTTTAACCTATTATTTCAATCAACTTTTACAGTGTTAGCAAGAGATTTCTATGCCTCATAATATCATTAGAAAAAGAAGAGGAAGATAATAATTACGTGTCAATTTAGTAATTACAAATAATAATTAATTTGAGAATTAATTATCCTAAATCTTGGATAAGCTAGGTAATTATCGGACAACATGTGCACCGTACCACGCCAGAGCCAAGACTGCCGGCTGCGACGTTGCACACGGCTTTTATACGCTCCGTAGTCGAGTAGGGGGAAAGAGAAAGCGATCACGTTGGTGGGGCGCTGTGACGTTAGCGGCGCTCAGGTGCATGCAGATGGCGCTCGTGTTGTAGATGGCGCGCAGGTGCAGGCAGATGGCGCGCAGGTGCGCGTAGATGGCGCTCAGGTGCACGTAGATGGCGCGCAGGTGCGCGCAGATGGCGCGCAGGTGGCATGCTACTGGCGTAATCGGTGCACGTGTTGTTTACAGTTTGTGAATATTGGCGATCGGCGACGTCCGCCGTCAAGTATAATAATTATTTATCCGTTGTGTAGTTTCCATAACACAGTTTCTTAATGAAAACTACTTATGAGCTAGATAATTGGTGTGATTCTAAGAAATTCATTTATTTATTTATTTTATTTATTTATATAATATGCATGAAAACTACTGGAGATAGGTCGGTGCCGGCGTTTTGTGGTTATAGTCGTGGCCCGTGTGCGGCCAGGCTTAGATGTATTTCAGACCATTTTTTCTTTAGATACAGTCGCCAGCACGTCTGGTTACTACAAACTGTCAAAAATAAAATTCGACCTTATGTCCAAAAAATTGAGTTCAGTTTCAATTTATAAATTTTGACATTTTGTTGTAACCCGACGTGCTGGCGACCGTACTTACCTATTATGTTTATCCCTTTCTACTGTCTTTACATAGGTTCGGGCCGGAGCAATGGGTGGGCATGTAGAAGGCAGTCCCTTCTTAGTAAAAGCATATAGCGCGGCGCGCGTCGCCGTCACGGACATATCACCTGGCCAGGTTGGAAGACCCGTCTCATTCACTATCAACGCTTCTCATGCTGGTAAGTAACCATGTCACTATACAAATTACTTATTAAAATCGACTGAAATAGTTTGCTGCAAAACGAGAAACATGGTTAAACAGATAAAATTGTTAGAAATTAGAAAATTGTAAACAAGATGAAAAAGTTAATAAAGAGAGAGACAAGAAAAGACCTAAAAAGGTCCTGCCACAAAGCGAGGAACAAAATGTAAAATCAATAATGTAACTTAATAAAAGTAACCTGCAAGTGTGATTAACCAACCCCAACCGGTTGGTCCTATCGGGCCGCGCTGTCAAATGTCAGAAACGGAAAATTGAACGGAATTTGAAATATAAATTTATTTGATGGGTTAAGTTCTTAGAAATGAACAATATGAAATTTTTATTTTGCCAGGTGCTGGAAACTTGGAGATCATCGTAGCCGTCAACGGGAGAAACGTTCCAAATTACGTACAAAGTGAAGGAAATGCTAGGTTCAAGGTAAGTCTTAATACAGTTTCAATTACTTTGCATAATGTTATGATGTTAGAATGTCGCAGTCGTTCATAAGAGTAACTTGTATGCGCTTTGTTCTTTGCACTTAATCTTAACGTCAGTCCATTAAACTCTTGTACATATTGTAGTTTCTTTGACCAACCAGCTATCCAAAAACTACTTTTCCTCCGTACAGGTGAACTTCAAGCCAGTAGAAGCGGCGCCCCACACACTATCAGTCCGTTTCAACGGGCACGCCGTCCCCGGGTCACCCTTCACATGCCCTGTGACGTCACCAGTGGCGGCCTCAGAGGCCCGCGCTACCGGCCCCGGCCTCGCATCCACACCGCGTGGCGAGGCTGCAGAAATACAGCTCACTGGATTCCACTGTACGTATTAGCACAGTCTAATATTTAGACAAAATTAGCACAGAATAAATAATAGTACACAGGTACAGTACAGAAGCTTCATTTCGCTAAACCATTTAAATAAATAGTAACTCTAATTACAACGCAATAAAGTGGAATGCAGCTTGTACGGCGCTGATTTCGAACGGCCAGACGTTGTATCCCTTCCTATCGCATATATTCTAGATATACCTTCTATGGATTTCGCTCCGCCCCGGCGCGCGGCGGTGCGGGCGAGAGTAGCGCGCAAGTACATCAAGTGACAGAAGCCTGGTATTAGTATGATTACTACATTGTGGTATTAGCCACAACTCACACTGGCTCAGAGTCGAAACGTGAATTCGAAGTTTCACATGGCAAAATCACCTTTATCTGTACCGCGGATACGGCACATATTTCTTCTAAAACGTCGACGGACGTCTTTTTACTCAGAAGAAATATGTTTATTACGTTGTTGAGATAAGGGTGAATTGGCTATGTGAAATTTCAGATTGACGCTTCGACTCTCCACCAGTGTGAATTGGTCCTTAGTGTCTGTGATAAGTCAAATAGTTGTTATAGGGTTAAAATGCAAAACTGCGATGCTACGTCGTCATTTCATCATAGAAATCAACGAGCTTGCACGATGCATCGAAAGAATTTACGAATTTATTTGCACCGCGTGTCCTGCAATACCTACAAAATGGGTCTTTTTACCATGTCTTTTTTACGTCCATGTATCTGCCAAACTTACAACGTACTTCTTACGTCTCGTCGCATTACTTACGTCGGCGGCGGTTATCGAAGGGAAGGGAGACCACTTGCCCCACGAAAACAAACCGCCCGTAATAGGGTATTTTTCTTTTTTTTTATATTAGCTACACAAAACAAGCTTTTATTTTGAATTAACTTGAATATATTCAAAGTTATAGGACATCTAAGTTTCTAATTAGACAAGGAGAGAACGCGACTATCTTTGTGACGTCACCAAGTCAGTAGCGCCCATGGATAGTCTCGCCATAGAAGATTTGGTTTTAAAAAAATGACAACTATAGTCAAAATTAAACAGCTTATAACTCGCTTGTTATAAAACAGATTCAAATCTACATTTCGACAACAGTGAAATACCCTATTTGGGTCGCAGTTTTCGTATTCGCATCGTTCCGACTCGCAATATTCAGTTCATATTCAGTTGATTTCATATTCAGTCGTGAACATTTCTGTACCGAAAATTGATTTGATTAAACCCACGAACATTTATAAATCGGGCTAAGAATAAACAAATATCTCGACCGCGATTGGCGGGATATTGGATAGGTTACCGAATTAGATAATTGTTATGATTTGCTAGAATGTTTGTAAATGTCATCTTTGTTTGCACGGTTGATTTGTTTATACATGCATTAGTTATACTGCAAACTCTCATCTCGCTATGTGTCTGCATTGCTTGTGCGTCTCGCGGGGCCAAATGGCATGTCATTGTTCGTTATTTCAATTTTACATTTCTTTTACGTAACTTTATATTTCTGTTTAGAATTTGACATCTTAAATTAGTTCCTTAGTACTTTGTTTAATTTTTGTATTGGTCCAATTCTTACATTAATAAATTGATAATAATTTTTCAAATAATTTTTCAATATCACTTGTCCTTGTCTCCTCCGACTCCTTTAATTGCCAATTATTCCATTATTTTTAATAGGTATATTTTTCCTATTTTAATGCAGTAGTAGTATCTGAAGCCTAAGTCAACCCTTGTTCTTTCCTCCAGCTGGCGAACCCTCAGTGTACGTCACCGGTCCCGGTGGTACCAACGTCCGATCCCGCGTAAACCCCATCGGCGACGGACATTACACAGCAACATACACCCCGGAAGCTGTGGGTCGTCACAGCGTACAAGTTACTTGCGCTGGTCGACCCGTCCCTGGATCACCGTTTACGTGCAACGTTTACGATGTCCGAAGGGTTAGGGTCACTGGATTGGGGCCTGGAGGTGAGTTAAGTATGTAGATAATTAAGTATGTCGTTGGTAGTCTAGTGTTATATACCTACTTGTTAGTTTAAACCAACGTCCAATCTCTCGTCAACCCCATCAGCGACAAATATTACACAGACAAACATACAAACACAAACGCGCTGGTCGTCCCGCCTCCGGATCTCCTTTCACTTGCAACCTGTATGTATGATGCCCGACGGGTTAGAGTCGCTGGGTTTTGGGGCCTGGAGGTGAGTAGATCGTGATAGAAATAAGTTAGTCGTTTGTTGTGTTTTTGTATTTAGATCCCACGTCGACCCCAACGTTACGGACGTTACACAGTCACACAACCATGTGATAGCCTGGAGTGGAGAAGTGGATACAAAAAAAAATCGTCCGTAGTACTTATTTTCGCGTGAATTCTGAGCAATGTCCGATGCCGCCAATTTAAGTCATCTTCTAATCATTTGCTAGTCGTTACTCATCTATCAATTTCCCGCAAAATGTTTGAGCTTTCGTGGGCTTACCAAGGACTAATCATTGAATTACTTTTAAAAATTCGGACTTTGATTAATGTGACATTCTGTACAAAAAAGGAAGCAGCGTTGCAGTTGGCACACACATTTTGACCGTCCATTTCTCCATCTTTCTTTACCGGATGGCAGTTTGATTGTTTAATAAAATAACGTAAATATTCCAAGGTTTCTCAGGGTTTACCATTGTTTTACCGTACCTAACTAGACCATTGTTTACACAGAACTGGAAGGCACACTGGAAGGCCTCTCGCTCGATGACGCCGATGAAGAGCGCGGCGTGGAAGTCGGCAAGCCTGTTACATTCAGTGTGGACGCCGCTGGCGCCGGTGAAGGGACTCTTGAGTTGGTAGTGTCTACCCCGTCTACTACAGTTAAAGCTGAGGTAAGTAAACTACCTTAAAGTTCCAAAGAATCAAAGATGTTTTTATTTGTATTTTTAATGACTTTATTATATGTACTTTTGTTTTTTTTTCTTTTGAAGATATTTTTGTTACTTATTTATTTATTCAGGTAACACAGAGTCATATATTATAGGAATATCAAAAAAGTTTACAAAGAGACCTAGTATCTATGTTCAATAAGTGACGGTGAAATAAAAAAAAACTTCACAATAATTAATACAATCCAAATCCAATCTAGAATAACAAAAAAAATTTGTTCGGCCACATTTGAAAAAATGTCTATTTCATTTTCATTTAAAAACTTACGTATAGTCCGTTCGGTTAAATAGTGTCGGTACACCCGCACGGCATTGTGGCAGAGCGACACTATCTAAGCGAATGGACTATACTTAAGTATTACAGAAACTACATGATCGCCTTAAAAAGACATTTTTGCATAATTTGTGTGATAACGGGGAATATAAAAATTATGCTTACTTTATTATCATTCGACAAATATTTTTCATTCCCTCAACAATAAGCCTGGCCACCGACCATAACCACAAAATTGCTGTAGTTTTCATACATTTTATATGAACTCGCCGCACACGGTTGATGTCGGTAGCCGTCACTTGTTTCTTCTTCTAGCTTCGAGTGGCGGCGTTTGTGGCTATCGCGTGTGGTTCGTGTGTGGTGACGGTAAACTGTAGAGTGTAGACCACCATCCTGTAATAACTGTGCTCTCTAGGTGGTAGCGGTAGCCCGAGGTCTATACGACGTGACTTTCGTGCCGGTATCACGCGAGCCTCACCGCGTCTCTGTTACTTTCAACGAGCAAGCAGTTCCTGGCAGTCCTTTCGTGTGCCGAGTCAGCGAGCCTCACACTTACGTACAAATCGGTATGAATGAATTCCGCACTATGAATGTGAGATATATAGAGGTTTGTTCGATGCGACGTGACTTCCGTGCCGGTATCGCGGGCCTCACCGCGTCTCTGTAACCTCCAATGAGCAAGCAGTTCCAGGCAGTCCTTTTGTGTGCCGAGTCAGCCTCATACTTACGTACAAATCGGTATGAATGAATATAGTGCAATCTATACTAAGAGGTATAAGGTAGCCCGAGGTCTAAACAAAGTGACTTTCGTGTCAGTCAGCAAGCCACACACTTACGTACAAATCTGTATGAATATATTTAGTAAAATCTATTCTTTATTATTAAAATAAAGTTAAGGATTTTGTTTGAGTGACACAGGTCAGCTTGCACAAAAATTTTGATATAGAAAAAGTCAGGTTTTGAGTTTTGACAAGGTCGGAATATCGAAAAGAAGTTTAGCTACATCGAGCTTCCACCTTCATCATTACCAGTTAACATCAGATGTGATTAAAGCAAAGGGTTACCCCGTTGTGGATAAAAAAACACTATTATAGTTGACTTATCGACAAAACTTCAAAGAACATTAATTCTCTCACAGGTGGCGTAGCTACAGTAGAAGTGGACGAGAACATAACCGACATAGAAGTGATATCTCCCACTGGTACTCGCGTGTCCGAGGCTAACTTGGAAGACACAGGTCTCCTCACATTCCCCGCCACCAGAGTCGGGAGGTACTTAGTGAAGAGTTCGAGAGGTCCAGTGGCGGAGGTAGAGGCGTTAGACGCGTCAGCTGTCAAAGTGCTGTCCATTGGGGATGCGGTCGCGCACAGACCAGCTGTACTAACAGGTGAGTCTAATTATTATTTTTTATTTTAAACTCATTTATGTTTATCATCTGTGGAACTCAACAATTAACTGTACTAGTCTGGGATTTTGTAGTCCGTGCAGGCAGTGAACGCAACAGAAGAGGTCAGTAGGAGCATGTCAGAGTGTACTGATTGTCTCGTGAATTGAAACTAGCTTGCTAGTTGCCATACCAACTCGAATAAATGCAAAATCATACAAAGTTCAATTTAAGGAGGAGGGTATGTTGTTATGAGCAATAAGTTTTTCTATGCGTGACAAAAGTTGTCAACCTTTATGTTGTCAACACGTGTTAGTGACAAAAGTTGCCAAGTAACTGAACAGTTACTCCGTGATCCATGGCGTGTGCAACTGCGCCGAAATATCGGGGACTCGAAAACAAATCAAAACATGGTAAAATCCCGTTTTTCGTAATATTTACAGTGTTAAGACCATGAAAGTTACGTTAAGATGTGTATTCACCGAAAATTGTTGGCAACGTTACGCATAGAAAAATCCTTTGCTCACAACAACATACCCTCCCACATTGGCAGCCACTTAATTGTTGTCCTGTTTAAACTGCCAAATAGTCAATATCAGCCTCTTATTTATTTTATCATTACTTCCTTTTAGTGGGCACAAGCGGGGCAGGCAACGGTCGCCTTTCAGGACGCGTGTCATGCGCCGGCGTTTCAGTGCCGCACTCAGTGCGTCGCCGCGGCGGAGCGCGACAGGAGCTCGTGTGGCATCCCGCCCGCGCCGCGCCGCACCGCCTCACGCTGCTGTGGAGCGGCACGCCCGTCGCCAGGGAGCCGATGCTGCTGGACGCCGCGCCGCCACACCACGGACAGGAGGTGAGTGTGGCTGTCACGGCAACAGGGAGTGTGGCATCCCGCCCGCGCCGCGCCGCACCGCCTCAGCTGCTGTGGAGCGGCACGCCCGTCGCCAGGGAGCCGATGCTGCTGGACGCCGCGCCGCCTCACCACGGACAGGAGGTGAGTGTGGCTGTCACGGCAACAGGGAGTGTGGGTGGCATCCCGCCCAGGCTGCAGCTGTTGCTAGGGGGCCGAGTAGAAAGAAGCAGTTAGGTTTGTGAAATCGCTACGGCACGAATATCCAACGTACGTAGCAATAACAACCAATCACTTTAATCTTAACTCTAAGACTAAGTCGTCTACACGGGCAGTTCTCCCGCCGCGGGAAACGAGCTGCGGCAGACCTTCAAACTACACGGATTGCGGTTTATCGCTGTCTTTTGTTTTTTACACGAAACTACCTACGCACGAAGAGCGCCCTCGCAGCTCCCGCTCAGAATAACGCATAGCGGGAAACCGCCAGTGTTGTTTGAAAGAGCGGTTATCCGCGGCGGTTAGTCGCCGCATGCGGCGGTTGATTTTCTTCCGCCCGACAACTGCTGCAGCAAACCGCCCAGTGTAGTATGCAGCAAACAACTTCCATATTAAGTTATGTTTAGTGCGGTTTTAAAGCCGATTCCCGCGGTGGGAGAACCGTCCGTGTAGTGTAGCATTAAAACTACTTTTTTATCCTCAGGTGTCAGCCTCCGGTCTGGGTCTATACCAAGCCCAAGTAGGCCGCGTGGCTTCATTCAGCATCGACACGCTCGGGCGGCCCGCGCGAGAGTTCGACGTGGTCGTATCTGGCCCTGGCTCTAGAGCTCTCCCAGTCAGGTGCTACCAGACCAAGTCGGGGCTGCTTCAAGCGGAGTACACCATCACTGAAGTCGGTCAGAGTACCATAGGTGAGAATTGGAATGTATTACACATTTTGATTCATTACTACTGTTGGAACTCCAAATCTTTCGAGAAAGTATTCGACAGTTCAGGTTGATATCTTACTAGCGGATCCTCGCGGTTTTACCCGTGTGGTACCCGTTCCCGTGGGAATATCGGAATAAAATACCTATAGCCTATGTCACTCGGGAAGCATGTAGCTTTCTAATGGTCAAAGAATTTTCGAAATCGCTCCAGTAGTTTCGGAGCCTATTCGATGCAAACAAACAAACAATCAAATCTTTCCCCCTTATAATATTAGTATAGATTAACAAATAACTTCATTTTATTCCAATAACAAGCTAAACATCTATTTGTCAGTGTTATGAAAATGACTTCTTCTTTTGCAGAAGTTTTACACCTATCCAAGCCCGTCTCCGGAAGTCCTTTCACATGCGAATCTTTCGATCCCAACCGCGTCATACTCTCTGGTTTGCCCACTGGAAACATCATTGCGCAGACGCCTATCAACTTCACAGGTGAGAAATTATTCATTAGTTTTATATTTATTAGGTAACCGAGTATTTTCCGTAACAAAATCACATTGCGATTGTCTTTTTTAACTTCATTCGCTTCTTATTTCCTATTTGCTTCAAAAATTATCTTTGCTAAATTTCTAAAAGGTATTTTAAAGAAAAACCATTGGCATATAATATGTATACTTGATCAAAATATACAGTGCACAGTTGTAATCTAATATGTAACATACTACTTTTAATTGTAATTGTTGTAATATCAAAAATTAAAAGCATTTCAATTCGTTTTTAGTGGAGACCAAAGAAGCGGGCATCGGTGAATTGGAAGTGATATGCGAAGCGATGGGCGAACGCCGAGTTCTGTTGCCAGTGGACATCCGCGAAGACGGGACCACGTACAAAGTGCGCTTACGACCCTCCGTGCCCGCGCATTACCGCATCTACATCACATACGGAGGTGAGAAATATGTATATCAGTAATATAGTACATTTATAACACTTTAGACCTCAAACATCCTGCCGGCCTAGCATGAGCGGGTTTTATCGACTATTGACGCATGATAAAGAGCTTATATCTTGCATCCACCTTAGTGGGGTAAACAAGACGGCAAGACGTATCATATCATATCGCGTGATATAATGATGGTCATGCTAGGCAGGCTGGATACTGCTCCTACGAGCGAAGAATGTAACTATTACGACTTGATGTCACTCGTCTGGAATTTTGATACAATCCAAGTTATGAAAATTTTCCGTTTTGACTTTATTTATACGTAGTATCGTAAAAGCGTGTTTACAGTTTCGCCAAATACGTAAAACATATGAGATGAATAAGTCTGAGTGATCAGTTTAAACTTACAAAACACGACATTGTTAACAGATGATACATTTGAACAAAACAAAGATAAAAGGTAAAGATAGACAAAGAAAAATTTATCTTATTTCGAGCTATACTCGTATACACCGTGGTATTTTACTGTACTGGTCCCGAAAATTACTTGGACAATCAACTTTTATTATGGGAACAACTCTGAAATCGCGAAAAAAAATCAGCTGTTCCATACTAGTTTTCAAAGCAACTCGATGGAAATGCATACCTACTTTGTATAATGAGTACTTCAAGTAATTTTCGAGAATACAAGCAGTGAAATTTCACGGTGTATATCAGAAACATTTCTTCTCGCACACAGACTAGTATAAACTCGCCCTTTAAGTTTCGCCCTTGCCTTCCACCGCTAATGTAAAATGTCCGTTACCCCAGGAGCCCCAGTGACTGGCAGCCCAGTCTCGTTGGGCGTGCTCAGCGGGCGCAGCAGCATCGCCGCGCGCTGCGCCGGCACTGGGCTAGTGCACGCGCACGTGGGGAAGGAAGCCGCCTTCACCATACACTGCGTGGAGGACGCCGCGCCCACTGTGCAGGTTAGTTACTACATGATGGCCCCAGTAGCCCAGTGACCAGCCCAGTCTCGCTGGGCCGGCACTGGGCTAGTGCACGCGCACGTGGGGAAGGAAGCCGCCTTCACCATACACTGCGTGGAGGACGCCGCGCCCACTGTGCAGGTTAGTTACTACATGATGGCCCCAGTAGCCCAGTGACCAGCCCAGTCTCGCTGGGCCGGCACTGGGCTAGTGCACGCGCACGTGGGGAAGGAAGCCGCCTTCACCATACACTGCGTGGAGGACGCCGCGCCCACTGTGCAGGTTAGTTACTACATGATGGCCCCAGTAGCCCAGTGACCAGCCCAGTCTCGCTGGGCCGGCACTGGGCTAGTGCACGCGCACGTGGGGAAGGAAGCCGCCTTCACCATACACTGCGTGGAGGACGCCGCGCCCACTGTGCAGGTTAGTTACTACATGATGGCCCCAGTAGCCCAGTGACCAGCCCAGTCTCGCTGGGCCGGCACTGGGCTAGTGCACGCGCACGTGGGGAAGGAAGCCGCCTTCACCATACACTGCGTGGAGGACGCCGCGCCCACTGTGCAGGTTAGTTACTACATGATGGCCCCAGTAGCCCAGTGACCAGCCCAGTCTCGCTGGGCCGGCACTGGGCTAGTGCACGCGCACGTGGGGAAGGAAGCCGCCTTCACCATACACTGCGTGGAGGACGCCGCGCCCACTGTGCAGGTTAGTTACTACATGATGGCCCCAGTAGCCCAGTGACCAGCCCAGTCTCGCTGGGCCGGCACTGGGCTAGTGCACGCGCACGTGGGGAAGGAAGCCGCCTTCACCATACACTGCGTGGAGGACGCCGCGCCCACTGTGCAGGTTAGTTACTACATGATGGCCCCAGTAGCCCAGTGACCAGCCCAGTCTCGCTGGGCCGGCACTGGGCTAGTGCACGCGCACGTGGGGAAGGAAGCCGCCTTCACCATACACTGCGTGGAGGACGCCGCGCCCACTGTGCAGGTTAGTTACTACATGATGGCCCCAGTAGCCCAGTGACCAGCCCAGTCTCGCTGGGCCGGCACTGGGCTAGTGCACGCGCACGTGGGGAAGGAAGCCGCCTTCACCATACACTGCGTGGAGGACGCCGCGCCCACTGTGCAGGTTAGTTACTACATGATGGCCCCAGTAGCCCAGTGACCAGCCCAGTCTCGCTGGGCCGGCACTGGGCTAGTGCACGCGCACGTGGGGAAGGAAGCCGCCTTCACCATACACTGCGTGGAGGACGCCGCGCCCACTGTGCAGGTTAGTTACTACATGATGGCCCCAGTAGCCCAGTGACCAGCCCAGTCTCGCTGGGCCGGCACTGGGCTAGTGCACGCGCACGTGGGGAAGGAAGCCGCCTTCACCATACACTGCGTGGAGGACGCCGCGCCCACTGTGCAGGTTAGTTACTACATGATGTCTCAGTAGCCCAGTGACCAGCCCAGTCTCGCTGGGCGTGCTCAGCGGGCGCAGCAGCTTCGCCGCGCAGTACGCCTGCACTGGGCCAAACGCTTTAACCCAAACCCAAATATATCAAAAGGTTCGCCCATTCCAAGACTCTTTCCATACTAAATTTATAAAAATTCAATGCGTAGAACGCAATAGGTGCAGCGTATTAGTTTCAAAACGATATACTGGCACTCAAGTGTTAATAATACGAACTTCAGATTATTTTTCACCCCCGGCCCCGACTGCAAAAAGGGGGGTTGTATAAGTTTGTCTACCTAGAAGTTTGATGACTATCATAATCAGCTAAGACAAAAATTTTAAAATAAAAACACAAAATGTTACTAAAAAGTCCAGATCTTAAGGTAACCTTTACTTAAAAATGCTTTATTCCCAGGTGGAAAGACTGACCGACACCAAGGAAGACAGCACGGACTCAGGACTTCTAGAATGCCGCGTCGTCGCTGGCGCGCCGCGTGAATGGCTCTGCGCCTACATTCCGTTAGTGGTCGGGTTGTACGAAGTGAGGATATTCACTGCATCGGGGCCGCTGCCGGGAAGCCCGTTCTCTGTCAAAGTAAGTAATATTATTTTGATCGAAACAGAGACCGTACTCCGAAACGCAAAATTCAGAACTTCGTTAGCCACGCCCCGTTAGCCCCGTCCCTCCCGCTTTATACCGTTTGACTGGCGAGTGAGAGGGTCAGTAACTGTAACCAAGTTTCGGATCTTGCGTTTCGGAGTAGACCCTCAGAGTCATGATTTTGTATAAAAAGACTGACCGACACCAAGAAAGATAGCACAGATTCAGGGCTGCTAGAATGCCGCGTAGTCGCCGGCGCGCCGCGTGATTGGCTCTGCGCGTACATTCCGTTAGTGGTCGGGTTGTACGAAGTGAGGATATTCACTGCATCGGGGCCGCTGCCGGAAAGCTCGTTCTCTATTAAAGTAAGTAATATTATTATGATCGATATAGAGGGTCTGCTCCGAAACGCAAAATCTGAAACTTTGTTAGCCCCGCCCCGTTAGCCCCGCCCCGCCCCTTCCGCTATATGCCGTCAAGACTGCCCAGTAACTGATATGAAGTTTCGGATCTAGCGTTTTGGAGTACCTAAACCCTCAGAGCCGTGATTTTGAGTGGAAAGACTGACCGACACGAAAGAGTACAGCACGGACTCGAGGCTGCTAGAATGCCGCGTAGTCACCGGCGTGCCGCGCGAATTTCTCTGCGCGTACATTTCGTAAGCTTCGGTCACACGCAGCGAATACTCGCTGCGAGTGCCTATTCGCCGCGAGTATTCGCTGTATGTGACAGGCTATTCGCTGCGAATAGTCATCGCCGTTCACACTACACGTCAGTGCTAGGTTGTTTCGTCGCTGCATAGATACGAGAGGTATATTATGATGAATCAAACAAAAAAGAATCTTAGAAAAAAAGAAATATTTGTATGTGCCAACAGACTGTGGAAAATCTCGTGAAAAACTCGCTGTGTGTGACGGGCAGGCAGCGAATTGTCGCTGCGAATACTAGTCGCACTCAAGAATGAATGCAATGCCCTCGCAGCGAGTATTCGCTCTGTGTGACCGAAGCTTTAGTGGTCGTGTTGTACGAAGTATAGATATTCACCGCATCTGATGGCCTACGAAACGCAAAATCCGACACCTTATTATATCCGTCCCTCTCACGCCCTAGTCATCGTGACAAAATTGAGTGAAAGGGGCGGGGCCAACCGAAATTTCGGATTTACGTTTCAGAGTACGGCTCCAGGACCGCTGCTGAGAAGTCCGTGCTCTGTTAAAGTATTATTATTATGATCGAAACAGGGACAAATCTAAAATTTCGTTAGCCCCGCCCCTTTTACTTGATTCTGTCATGACTGGCTAGTGAGAGGGCCGGCTATAACGAAGTTTCGGATCTTGCGCTTCGGAGTGGACCCTCAAAGTCGTGATTTTGAGTGGAAAGACTGACCAACACCAAAGAGAACAGCACGGACTCGGGGCTGCTAGAATGCCGCGTAGTCACCGGCGCGCCGCGTGAATTTCTCTGTGCGTACAGTCTGCTAGTGGTCGGGTTGTACGAAGTAAGGATATTCATCGCATCTGAGGATTACGAAGTTTCGGATCTTGCGTTTCGAAAAACGGTTGTGGTACGGTCCATGTTATTGATATACATATTAAGTAAATATTGTTCTACAGGTAATAGACACATCAGCAATCGTGCCAGTGGGAGGCTGGGGCGCTGACAACTCAGGCCGAGTGAGGGCGCCTTCCAAACTAGTGTTGGATACTAGCAACGCTGGCCCTGGCTCATTGGAGTGCTTGCTTGCGGGCAGACATCAACGTACGTACCATCTATACTATAAAGAGGAAAGATTTGATTGTTTGCTTGTTTGTTTGTTTGCATCGAATAGCCTCCGAAACTACAGGACCGATTTAGAAAATTCTTTGACCATTAGAAATCTATATTCTTCCCGAGTGTCATAGGCTTTATTTTATCCCGATATTCCTACGGGAACGGGTTCCACGCGGGTTAAACCGCGAGGATCCGCTACTATTTTATAAACACATCCGTGGCTTCGCCCACGTGGACTACACGACCTCCTCCCGCGGGAATGTTATATTTTTCCGGTATAAAAAGAAGCCTATGTCACTCTTTAGCTCCCAAACTATCTACATGCCAAAAATCACGTCGAACCGTTTGTTGCTCCGTTTTGTCGTGAAAGATGCAGAAACAAATAAACGAACACACTTTTACATTTATAATATTAGTATACATTTGAGGAAGTAGCTTCTATAGTTCACCACCTATTTGCATAATAGTAACTATTCACCCTTGGACTGCCAATGAACTCCAGTTAGGCTAGGTTATTGTCACCTCATCCTGTTATTGTGAGTTTTCCGTGAACATATTTAATACTATTAGATAAGTATTTAATTTTACTATCTATAAACTACAACAAAAATAGCACTGTTTTTCTTTACAAAGGAGTGTGGAATTTGATTTCTGAAAATACACTGTTTGAAATACATTTGAAAATTCTTTCCTGCTCATGAATATTTTCTTAAGATTCTTAATTATGTATCTTTCAACACCAAACATTAATTGCAGGTGTAGAAACAGTATCAGGCCGCGCGGTCGTCACTTTAGCCGCCGTGGAAGGCGTGAGCGGTGAACAAGAGCTAGAGCTCACGTACAACGGTGCCTTAGTGGCCGGCGCCCCAAGGAGAGCCCTAGTGGCGTCCGGGAACACAGCTGATAGAGTCACGTTAGCTGGGAGAGGGTTAGCGCACGCCGCGCCGCATACTCCCGCTGTGTTCACTGTTGGTAAGTCACTATAACATTTAATATTAGCGGGGATAAAGAGCTAGAGCTCACGTACAATGGTGCCTTAGAGGCCGGCGCCCCAAGGAGAGCCCTAGTGGCGTCCGGGAACACAGCTGATAGAGTCACGTTAGCTGGGAGAGGGTTAGCGCACGCCGCACCGCATACTCCCGCTGTGTTCACTGTTGGTGAGTAACTGTTACACTTAATAGTATCGGGGAATAGAGCGACAGCTCACGTACAATGGTGCCTTAGAGGCCGGCGCCCCAAGGAGAGCCCTAGTGGCGTCCGGGAACACAGCTGATAGAGTCACGTTGGCTGGGAGAGGGTTAGCGCACGCCGCGCCGCATACTCCCGCTGTGTTCACTGTTGGTGAGTAACTATTACACTTAATAGTATCGGGGAATAGAGCTACAGCTTACGTACAATGGTGCCTTAATCGCCAGCGCCCCAAGAAGAGCCCTAGTGGCGTCTGGGAACACAGCTGATAGAGTCACGTTAGCTGGGAGAGGGTTAGCGCACTTACCAACGTAAGTCACTACAACATCTGATATTAGCGGGGCAAAGAGCTAGAGCTCACGTACAACGGTGCGATAGTGGCCGGCGCCCCAAGGAGAGCCCTAGTGGCGTCCGGGAACACAGCTGATAGAGTCACTTTGGCTGGGAGAGGGTTAGCGCACGCCGCGCCGCATACTCCCGCTGTGTTCACTGTTGGTAAGTCACTACAACATCTAATATTAGCGGGGCAAAGAGCTAGAGCTCACGTACAA
Source organism: Crambus lathoniellus (assembly GCA_949710035.1). Taxonomy (NCBI): domain Eukaryota; kingdom Metazoa; phylum Arthropoda; class Insecta; order Lepidoptera; family Crambidae; genus Crambus; species Crambus lathoniellus. Next base: position 16,819,998 of record OX453297.1, read on the forward strand.
CGGTGCCATAGTGGCCGGCGCCCCAAGGAGAGCCCTAGTGGCGTCCGGGAACACAGCTGATAGAGTCACTTTGGCTGGGAGAGGGTTAGCGCACGCCGCGCCGCATACACCCGCTGTGTTCAGTGTTCACTGTTGGTAAGTCACTATAACATTTAATATTAGCGGGGATAAAGAGCTAGAGCTCGAGTACAACGGTGCCTTAGTGGCCGGCGCCCCAAGGAGAGCCCTAGTGGCGTCTGGGAACACAGCTGATAGAGTCACGTTAGCTGGGAGAGGGTTAGCGCACGCCGCGCCGCATACTCCCGCTGTGTTCACTGTTGGTGAGTAGACGGTTCATTGATATGAAACATGTGGAAGGCTTAAGCGGTCGTAACAAGGCCGTCGTGGCCGGTGCCCCAAGGAGAGCCCTTACCCCCCGTTAAGTAACTATTACACTTAATAGTAGCGGGGGAAAGAGCTACAGCTCACGTACAACGGTGCCTTTGTGACCGGCTCCCCAAAGAGAGCCCTTGTGGCGTCTGGGAACACAGCTGACATGGTCACGTTAGCAGAGGGAGTATAAGCGCATGCCACGCCGCATACTCCCGCTGTGTTCACTGTTATAAGTCAAAGTTCGCTGGTCGAAATGTCGAAGGAAATGGTCAAACATAACCGTCTATTGTCGACAGTCTAATAACTATAGAAATCGTCAGTCCAAAGTAATTTATCTATCACCAAAACAACACTAGTAACTGAAACGAGGAACAAGTTAGAAATGTCATGCTTTTTGTATAAAGTGTATGTAAAAAAATCCAATTCATAACATCCCAATTCTGGACCTTATACTACCAGCGTCAATCTCCCGCCGGTGACAGCATCCCTTAGCGCTTGATTCTTGTATAAAGTGTACATAAAAATCCAATACATAAAACATCCCAATTCTTGACTTTATAATACCAGCGTCAATACCTCAAAATAATACCTAATATCTGATGTGTACCAGATGGCAGTGCAGCCGGCCCCGGCTCTCCAGACGCCTCACTGACATCTCCGGACGGTGACCTCATCCCTGTTGCTTTGGCGCGTGCTTTTTGTATACAGTGAACATAAAAAAATCCAATACATAAAACATCCCAATTCTTGACTTCATACTACCAGCATCAATACCTCAAAATAATACCTGATATGTCTACCAGATGGCAGTGCAGCCGGCCCCGGCTCTCCAGACGCCTCACTGACATCTCCGGACGGTGACAACATCCCTGTAGCGTTGGCGGCCGCCGGCCCCGGCCTGTGGAGAGCTACTTACACTGCGAGGAGGGCGGGAGATCACCAGCTCAGGGTCACGTGGGCAGGGCGGCTTGTCAAAGGTAAAGTATAGTCCATTCGCTTAGATAGTGTCGCTCTGCTCTGCATGCCGTGCGGGTGTACCGACACTATCTAACCGAACGGACTATAACGATCTAACCTTGTCGCTATCTTTATCCGGACATAGTCGATTCAAAAATAGTGGCGCACACACTATTTTGATATGAAAAAGAGGCTAGATTTATTCTTTTACGGACGCATTTAACCAACCAAACCGAATACAATAAGTACCCCCACTGGGAATCGAACCCGCGACCTCTGGGTCTGAAATCCGTGGCATGAACCACTAGACCACAGAGGCGGTTAGTCATATACTCAATTCAAAATTGTTCACAGGTAAATTTTATGTATTGATGATTTGTTGTTTTGAACAAATGGCGTCTCTGAGCGCGCCACGCCCACATGCTACTTGTAGTTTCTAGTGTGTTATTTGTTAATTAAATTGAATGTATGTCACCTGGCGGAAGTCCCTAACCATTGTGAAAGAAGAAAAATATATGTGTGAGTGTGAGGGTAGTAATATCTTCACATTGATGAAATTAACGCTCTGGCTATACAGCGCGTAAGAAGTATTGGATAAATTCGACGCTTCTCGTAGCGACTCCGTAGCTCAGAGGTTAGAGAAGACGCCCAAATAGCGAAAGGTCGTGGGTTCGAGTCCCATCGGAGCTAGTTGTGAGACGGGTCGATTTTTTCTAAAATACTTAAATTTTCCATTTTTCAACAATAAAAATTGCATTATGAATTAAAAAAAGTAAAAATTTAAATAACAGGAAAATACATATTTTTTTCACAATTAATTACTTATAGTTTGGTTTCCTTACAGGTTGCCCGCTAACAGTGAACGTAGCAGCCGGCTCGGAAAGCGGCGACGCGTCCCGAGTAGTATGCTCGGGCGCCGGGCTAGTAGGTGGCGTGGTAGGCATGGAGATCCGCTCCTGGATCGACACGCGCCGCGCCGGGCCCGGCGAGCTCACCGCGCACTGCACCGGCCCCAACAAGGTAGGGACTACCGTGATATTTCTTATACCACATTTACATTCAGCCGAAGTGAGCAGGGAAGTGGGCAGGACAAGTATGTGAACACGATACTTCTCATGCCCCTGCCATTGCCACTCGCGCTGCCCGGCGCTCCCCAAAAGAGCGGTTTTTTGTGCAGAAGTCAAAGGACCGGCAGCGCGAGGGGCAGTACGTGTTTACATACTGCCCTCGGGTCGCTTAGTTCTCGCCAAGCGGTTGGAGGAGAAAAACGTCTGTTTATTGCTTAAGGTTAAGATCGATGATTATAATGCCGTTGAACTGGATCAATGAAAGTACTATAACATTTTTAGAATTGTTAGAAATGGAAAGAGTAATTTGGGACGTCTCAGTAACAAAAAAGACACAATGCGGACGCGGTAACTATTGCGACGTCTGCCATTGCCGATAGTCGATACCGAAGTCAGTGGCAGGGCAGGCAGTATGTAAACACACACTTCTCTCGATCCTACTGCGGCAGTATTTAGAGAATTATTGCCGGCAGCGCGAGGGGCAGCGGCAGGGACTGAATGTAAATGTAGCATTACGGGTTGCCCGCTAACAGTGAACGTAGCAGCCGGCTCGGAAAGCGGCGACGCGTCCCGAGTAGTATGCTCGGGCGCCGGGTTAGTAGGCGGCGTGGTAGGCATGGAGATTCGCTCCTGGGTTGACACGCGCCGCGCCGGGCCCGGCGAGCTCACCGCGCACTGCACCGACCCCAACAAGGTGAGGGACTACCAGACGTGGATACAAGGGGGGGCGATTACCCCATTACCCCAACCCCTGTCACACAATTTAACCTACAAATTTTTTGAATTCCGTGATATTTCTTTTCTTGCCCTGTTAACTTTTAAGCCTGAATTACACGGAGTAAGTTATTGCATACCATTTATTGTTAACTCGACCAGAAGACTGCTTTATCACCTTTAGGCCCGGTTTCCATTGGGTACTCTCCTCCTCTCTTACTCTCTTCTCGGTCGGAAGTAGGTGTTCACATCTACCGACTCTCCGTGTCGACGGCCCACCGCACAAGGTGCATGAAAATGGCCGTTGCAGGGCGACGGGCAAGGGACATCAACTAAATATGCCGGGAGTTTCGTTTCCACTATCCGATCAGTGCCAGATCCGGCACATTGATTGTGACAATTTCTATTAATGTCTTTGTCACATAGTGCATGACGTTATTGAAATGTCATTCAGTTCTGAGCTTTAGCGAAATTTTGAATGCATGGGAACTGTTCGGAAAAGATCGACGTTTCTGAACGCACCTCTAATGTCACGTCAAATTGACATTTAGCTGTCACTTGAAGTTGACAGCGCTCTTGATTGGAATTCTTGTAAAAAACATGTCGGATAAAATTTTGCTGAATTGTTAAAAACCGCTCGCGTTGAATGTGCCTGGCATATCGAGTTTGAATTGAATCCTGAATTATCCTGTCGATCCCGTTTTGTACGACCAAGATTTTGACGCCATCCAACATCGGGCCGGTCGCGGTGCTTTGAAAAATAAAGAGTGCCACCACACGCGTTGTTGTCGGGACAATATATCTTAATAAACAAGCCCCGCGTGTGTCGTTGTGTATTGGTGAAGCGCCCAGTGTCTTGGGACCGCTGTGTTGTATTTGTTTTGTGAGTAAGGTGACGAATTGGTAAGGTCTGCAGAAGAAGAAGGAATACCAGATGGGGGCGCCCCCCTATACCACTTCTGCCCCGGAGACCTTCGACACCACAGACCCGTATGTACAATTCACCTTAATTTAAATTAAGTCGCTGTGTATCGCAGTCCAATTGTTCAGTTACATCCCGGCTGAAACCAAGTTTTGTCCGGAGTCCATACTCATGATAACCTTCCACTGCGCCATGCCGGCCCCGCGGGTCTAAGCAGGGGTGTACTGAACATTTCTTGGTAGCAAGAGCGTAGTTTGAAGGCCTGAGAGGCCCACGCCAAAACTTTGTCTATTAATCAGTGCCGTTTTGATGACCATCTGGTCCGGACTGGATTAATTTGTACTTGTAAATGGTAATTAACTTGCATTTGAAAAGTAAAGGGCATTCCTTTGTTATTGGTTCCATGTCTTGTAATTAATTGTCATGTATTGAAGTTCCAAAATGTAAACCGATGCCTTTCTTTGTTCATAATAATTATTATTTAGTTTTGTTAGCAAATTTGAGTTGTGAATATTGACAAGTTGTTGCTAAATAATAGCTAATAAAATATAATAAGTTTGCACTCAATACTTAGTGAAACTTAAATGATTTAAGACATTATTTACACATTGAAACTTATTGAAACTTGGGCTTTGAAATAATTAAAATTAGCTTGTTGTATGTTGATGTCCAGGTGAGTTTCAATAGTCAGTGATTTGTTTGAACTGAATAACTTTGACTTATAAAGTCAAAGTTAGTTTGTGTCTAAGTTATAACCTCTTGAGAGTTAGAGTTATAATTGTGTACTTGAGTTTTGTTGTTTTCTGATAACCTCCAAATATTTAAGAGTTTGTGTCATTATAAATACTTTGTTGTTGTAATATTGGAATTTTGTGGTTATCAATAACCTCCAAATATTGGAGATTTTGTGTTATAGTGAATATTTTGAATTTGTTGTTTTTGTTGATAAATTTGTGACGTTACAATGACGGCCTCCTCTGCTAAAGCCAAAATACGTTCTGAGTTACGGTGGTTAGCTTCTGCGGTTGCATTGTTGGATCGACCGGATAGGACGGAGGCCTTGTTGAACAGATACGTAGATCTGCCCATACGTTTGGCTGTTGTTGATGAACAGTATGCCTTATTTTTGGAAAAGACTGTTGAGGCCGATGTGGAAATGCGACAAGAAGTCGGTTTGGATGTGGACCAGTGTTATGATTTTGCGGACAGAATTACCCAGGTGGCTCGACCTTTGCAAGTGGCAAGAGAGAATGAACCGAGCCCGTCCCCGGTCACATCTAAGAGTATGCCCCCGCTATTTGCTAGATTGGCCCCCTTAGATTTAAGGCGTTTTGCTGGTCGTCTAGAGGACTGGGAGGGCTTTATTAATATTTTTGATAGTCTGGTACATGCCCGGGATGATTTGACCCAGGGCCAGAAGTTAGCTTACTTGTTATCCGTGTTGGAAGGGGAGGCCCTTGAATCGGTTCAACATTTGGCCCCCTCGGATGAAAACTACCCTATTGCTAGGGATTTGATTGCCCGTCGGTACCAGAACGTACGACGTCTGGCGGACAACCATGTTGCCGCCATTTTGAATTTACCCCGCGTTGCCAGCGTGATGCACTTGAGAGTGGCTTTGTTGAATCCGCTGTTGGTTGCCTACAACGCATTAAAAAACTTAAAACTCCCAGTGGAGCAGTGGTCGTTTTTGTTACTGCACATTGTCCTGGGAAAGTTGCCGGACTATGTTAAGGTCCGTTTTGAGCAGCAGTATGGTGGGGATAGTGCGACTTATCTGCCACCCTTCTCGGACCTCTTGACGTTCCTGGAAGGAGAGAGTAGACTGGCAGATAATTCCTCTCTGGCCGGTCCTACGGGACCCGAACCACCTGTGCCACAGAGTAGGTCCCCCACCGGACACCCCCGTAGGGGGCGTATGGCCCCTCGCGCGCCCGGCCGCTATGCCGCCGTCCAGGAGACCGCCCGCTGCTTGTACTGTCGGGAACCGGGTCACAGCACGACCCGTTGTGATAAGTTCCTCGACCAGCGCGTCCAAGGCCGTCGAGCGATCGCGCGACAACGGACATGGTGCTACTCGTGCTTGGGCCTGCACATGCAGCGCGAATGTACCCAAGCGCACCCATGCCGCTTTTGTAAGGGCAACCACCATCCCCTCCTCTGCATGAACAGCCCAGAGGGCGGCGGAGCGCCGCAGCGCGTCGCTGCAGGATCACCTCGTATGGGTGGGGGTCTCGGACCCCCCACGGTGTTTGCATCCCGCAGCAGTTCTAGTGGCCACCAGAGTGGCCCCAGACGCTCTCCGCCACGTTTGGAGCCTCAAACGGGCGGGGGTCCCAGGGACCCCCCCATGGGAAACCGATCCCCAAGGATGGGGATGAGTCATGCGAGCGTTGCCGGAGGTCGTAGAGGCCCCCCGCGACGTTTTGAGCCTCGCACGGGCGGGGGTCCCACGGACCCCCCCATGGGAAATCGGTCCCCAACTAGGGGGTTCGATTTTGCGAGCGTTGCGGGAGGTCGTAGAAGCCCCCCGCAACGTGTTGAGCCTCGCACAGCCGGGGGTCCCCGGGACCCCCCTTCTGAAAATCGGTCACCGTGCCCCCGCGACTATGGGGCGACGTACACGGTGGATGCTAGGCACCGATTCTCGCCGCCGCTCGCCGAATACCCGCGTTTGGAGCGGCGCCCGCCCCGTCTTCAAGGGTCCGGGAGATATAACCCGCCTGATACCGGGAGAATTGGACGTAGGCAGTATGTGGGAGAATGGGACCCACTGGATCGCTATGAGCGACCCCCTTACCATGGGGGGACGTCTGGGGACCCCACATACTAGCAATCAACGTGTTTACGGTCGATTGTAGCCACCCCTCCAGAGACCGTTTTGTTGCCCACGGCCTCTGTGCTTGTCAGGGGATTGAATGGCGACCTTGTGGAAGTTCGCGCCTTGTTGGATTCCGGTGCTCAGGGGTGTGTTGTGTCATCTTGGTTAGTTAGGCGGTTGGGCCTCAAGGTGCACCCCCACACGGAAGGCGTGAGAGGTGTTGGCGATGTGAAAGTCCCCGGGTTGTTAGGGCATGTTGACTTCACATTTACATCACGTAATAAGTCCACGCCAGGCATTAAGACCTCGGCGATTGTGTTGGACACAGTTGTTGGCCGTCAACCTTCAGTTGACTTGGGACCGAGTATGTTGTCTTTGGTGTCTGATTCCCCACTCGCCGATCCAAATTTCTTCCGCCCAGGCCCGATTGATGCTCTCCTTGGAGCCGATGTCCTGGGGCGAGTTTTGTTGACGGGGAAGCGAGTTTTGCAGCCAGATGGCTTGGTAGCTCTGCAGACGACACTCGGTACAGTTGTGATGGGCCCTGCTCGCCGCGTTTTGGATTCCCTTGATGAGGATCGCGGTCTTGTTTTTAATGTGTCTCTCTCCGAAGTGGTGCAGAAGTTTTGGGAGGTTGAGGAACCTCCACCAGCCCCGCGGGTCGACCCAGTAGCGGACGAATGCGAGTTGTATTACCAGAATAACACTGGTCGCCTCCGCTCTGGTCGTTTGATCACCCGTCTCCCCTTTCGTGCCGGCCGACCTCCTCTGGGCGAATCCCGACCGCTAGCGGAACGTAGGCTAGTGGCGATGGAGCGTCGCATGAGCAAGGATCCGGTCTTCCGCCAGAAGTATGTTGAATTCATGCGGGAGTATGAGGAGTTGGGGCACATGTCCGTGAGCGATTTGGATTGGCGCTCCGTTGAGCACTTCTTTTTGCCGCACCACGCCGTTTTGAAATCCGGAAAGATTCGGGTGGTCTTTGACGGTTCGGCTCCCACCTCTACTGGAGCGTCCTTGAACCAGTGTCTGCATGTAGGTCCCAAGCTGCACACGGAGATCTCAGACATTTTGACCAACTTCCGGCGGCACCAAATTGTATTTATGACTGACATCCGGATGATGTTCAGACAAACGGTCATCCATCCAGAGGATAGGAGGTACCAATTGATTTTGTGGAGAGAGAGTCCTAGGGACCCCTTGTTGATTTATGAATTGAATACGAATACGTACGGTTTGGCTTCGAGCCCGTTTGTTGCGATTCGTTCTTTGTTGGAGTTGGCCGAGAAGGAGCGCTTGAGATACCCTCGCGCCTCCGCCATTTTGGCCAGTGACGTCTATGTGGATGACATTTGCACGGGCGCCTCATCTGTCTCAGAGGCGATTGTCCTGAGAGACGAACTCACCGCCCTTTTGAAGTCGGGAGGTTACGAGTTGAGGAAATGGATATCCAACTCGCCTGATGTACTGGTAGGTTTGCCCGAAGAGCACCAGCAGGACCCCCACCTATTCGAAAATGTTGATAATCCCCATGTGGTGACCGTCCTTGGCGTGCAGTACAAACCGGTCTCTGACACGTTCACTTATTGTGTGGATTTACGACCACCGAAAGTCTGGACCAAGCGTTTAGTATTGTCTACTGTCGCACGTACCTTTGACCCCAATGGGTGGATTTGCCCCGTGCTGTTTATGGCCAAGTGTTTCTTGCAACGGTTATGGGCTTCGGGTGTGTCGTGGGATGAACCCCTCTCGGACGAGTTACTCCGAGATTGGTCGAGCTTCGTTTCATCCCTCCCCGAGATTAATGAAGTGCATTTGCCGAGGCTATTCCTCCCTTCTGAAAATTGTAAAGTTACTCTTCACGGCTTTTCCGATGCCTCCGAACGTGGATTTGCTGCGGCCGTGTACCTCCGCACCGTTACTGTTGACGGAGTTGTTGCTGTGCATCTGGTGATAGCGAAAAGCAAAGTCGCTCCCCTTCAGACTCGTCATACGATCCCGAGGTTGGAATTGTGTGGAGCTGCCCTCCTAATGCGTTTGTTGAACCACGTATGGCTCACATTAGGTCGATCTATTAAGATACAAGAGGTTTATGCTTGGACGGACAGTCAGGTCGTCCTTTGTTGGTTGAAGGCTCCGGCGCACACCTTGGACGTGTTTGTGGCCAATCGAGTGTCGCAGATTTGTAATTCCGACATCGAGTTGATTTGGAGACACGTGCCGGGAACCATGAATCCCGCGGATTGTGCGTCTCGGGGTTGTGTAGCCCCAACCCTAATTAACCACCCCCTCTGGTGGGGCCCACAGTGGTTGATGCGGCCTGAGTCGGAGTGGCCGCCCTCTCCAGCGTTGTCGAACATAGCCGTTCCTGATATGCGGGCATGCGTCCTGGAGACTAACCCCGCCGGGGAAAAGGATTTGTTGTTGGATCGGTACAGCTCCTTACAGAAGCTGCTTGGTGTTACCGCTTGGATCAGACGTTTTGTGTACAATTGCAGAAACCCACGCGCGAGGCGTGATTCGTCGGTTCTCACTCCGGACGAGCGTAGGGACGCGCTCTTGTTTTGGGTCCGGAGAGTACAAGCTGATAGTTTTGAGTCCGAGATTGAAATTTTGCGTTTAGGCCGTCGCAAGTTGAAGGGCGCGGTATCGCGATTGAATCCCTTCCTGGACGAGAGTGGGCTTTTGCGAGTCGGCGGAAGACTTCGAAATGCGAACCTGCCGTATGGAGCTCGTCACCCCCTTTTGTTACCTAAAGCCGGACATTTGACTCAACTGATAATAACAGATCGCCATGTGAATGCACAACATGCTGGCTGTAATGCTTTGTTGGCCATTTTGCAGCGTGAATTTTGGATTTTGTCTGCTCGTCGAGCCATTCGCACTGTGGTTTTCCGTTGCCTGCCTTGTTATCGATTGAAGGCCGCGACCATGCAGCCCCAGATGGGTGATTTGCCTGCTGATCGCGTCACGGAATGTAGAGCTTTTGCCGGAGTCGCCACCGACTTCGCCGGTCCCTTTACTGTAAAGGCTTCGAGACTGCGTAATGCTAAAACCTATAAGGCGTACTTGTGCGTGTTTGTGTGTTTGTCCACCAAGGCTGTCCATTTGGAAATTGTCTCGGAATTGTCTACCGAAGCCTTTGTCGCCGCCTTGAGCAGATTTGTTTCCCGTAGAGGACTGCCGACATTGATACGTTCCGATTGTGGTACTAATTATAAGGGAACGTGTAATTATCTTAAGGAAGTAGTTAAGTTTTTTGTTGATAATAAAATAGACATTGGAACCACCCTCTCCCGGCGTGGGATAATCTGGAAGTTTAGCCCTCCAGCTTGTCCGACCTGGGGAGGAATTTTTGAAGCTTGTGTAAAGGCTGCCAAGACACACTTGCGTCGCGTGATTGGAGAAACTATTCTCACGTTTGAGGAACTTGATACGGTATTTTGTAAAATTGAGGCCGTCCTCAACTCGCGACCCTTGTGCCCGTTGTCTTCGGACCCGAATGACCTGGAAGCGTTGACCCCAGGTCATTTCTTGATCGGACAGCCCCTTTTGGCTTTGCCTGAATATCCGATTCAGGATGTAGGATCCCATCGTTTGTCGCGATACCAACTTTTGAAACAGATGTCCCAAAACTTCTGGGCACGTTGGTCGATGGAGTATTTGCATATCCTACAACAGCGCGTGAAGTGGACAGATAAAACCACCCCACCCCAGACTGGCGACCTCGTGTTGATTAAGGATGCTAACCTGCCGCCCCTATGTTGGCGAAGGGGGCGCATTGTTAAACTCTACCCCGGAACTGACGGAGTTCCTCGTTTTGCTGAGGTTTTGGTTCGAGATTCGGTTTTGAAGAGAGCAGTTAGTGGGCTCTCCCGATTACCCGTAGATTGACGTACCGTTCTTAACGGTCCGGGGCGGGGGGATGTTCGGAAAAGATCGACGTTTCTGAACGCACCTCTAATGTCACGTCAAATTGACATTTAGCTGTCACTTGAAGTTGACAGCGCTCTTGATTGGAATTCTTGTAAAAAACATGTCGGATAAAATTTTGCTGAATTGTTAAAAACCGCTCGCGTTGAATGTGCCTGGCATATCGAGTTTGAATTGAACCCTGAATTATCCTGTCGACCCCGTTTTGTACGACCAAGATTTTGACGCCATCCAACATCGGGCCGGTCGCGGTGCTTTGAAAAATAAAGAGTGCCACCACACGCGTTGTTGTCGGGACAATATATCTTAATAAACAAGCCCCGCGTGTGTCGTTGTGTATTGGTGAAGCGCCCAGTGTCTTGGGACCGCTGTGTTGTATTTGTTTTGTGAGTAAGGTGACGAATTGGTAAGGTCTGCAGAAGAAGAAGGAATACCAGATGGGGGCGCCCCCCTATACCACTTCTGCCCCGGAGACCTTCGACACCACAGACCCGTATGTACAATTCACCTTAATTTAAATTAAGTCGCTGTGTATCGCAGTCCAATTGTTCAGTTACATCCCGGCTGAAACCAAGTTTTGTCCGGAGTCCATACTCATGATAACCTTCCACTGCGCCATGCCGGCCCCGCGGGTCTAAGCAGGGGTGTACTGAACAGGAACTGTTAACGAAACTGTTGAAGCAATTTCCTGGTCGACTTTACATTGCTATGTGACTTTGAAAATTGGCATGTTACTTTAAACTACTTTAAACTACATAGCAATGTACTACAAATTGTATGCAATAACTTGCCCCGTGTAATTCAGGACACAAGAGAAGAGGTTAGAAGGAGCATGACACGCATTTAGTACTGAATGAAGGAGTCGTAAACAAGCTCGTTGCCATGACAACTAAATAAATTCGAAACTTGTACACTGGTGGAATTTTTGGAGGGTATGCTGGTTTGGGCAAAGTGTTTTTTTTACGTGCGCCTCACCAAATAGCTTCTTCTAAAGCCAGATTTACATTGATCCAGTAGCTCGATCCAGTGTCACCGGATTGCGGCGCTGGATTGGCACTGGATCAATGTAAACATGTTTTACTGGACGCTGTACTGGATTGAAACATGTTTACATTGATCCAGTGCCAATCCAGTGCCGCAATCCAATAACACTGGATTACTGGATCAAAATGTAAATCTGGCTTAACGTCTTTCTTGCTTCCCATTAAAGTTGCGTTAGGGTCAAAGATAAGAATGTGCTATATGTTTGACTTCCCATGCCAAGCGAATCCCCTTAATAACCACCATACGGCGAGGTCATTATTTTTTGTCATCGTTGCAACAAAGTTTTAAAATTTTAAACCTCTGACTCGATAGAGCAGACCGTTCAGTGTAGAAACCAATCTTAACTCAACTGTTCACCCGTCAGGTGGCGTATTGCGAGTTGTACGAGCACGGCGACGGCACCTTCACGCTGAACGTAAAGCCAGCAGAGGCGGGAAGGCACGTGCTGAGCGTGCAGTTTGCGGGAGACCACGTGCCCGGGTCGCCCTTCGTGCTCAAAGTGGCTGGAGCGCCGGACCCGTCCAAGGTAAGAGTCGATATAAGTCCGCAGTGGAACTCCATATTTCACCGGTAGGTGGCGCGACGGTACGTTCACGCTGAACGTAAAGCCAGCAGAGGCGGGAAGGCACGTGTTGAGAGCGCAGTTTGCGGGAGACCACGTGCCCGGGTCGCCCTTCGTGCTCAAAGTGGCTGGAGCCCCGGCCCCGTCCAAGGTAAGAGTCGATACAAGTCCGCAGTGGAACTCCATATTTCACCGCTAGGTGGCGCGACGGTACGTTCACGCTGAACGTAAAGCCAGCAGAGGCGGGAAGGCACGTGCTGAGAGCGCAGTTTGCGGGAGACCACGTGCCCGGGTCGCCCTTCGTGCTCAAAGTGGCTGGAGCCCCGGCCCCGTCCAAGGTAAGAGTCAATATAAGTCCGCAGTGGAACTCCATATTTCACCAACAGGTGGCGTACTACAATCATGGTGACGGTACGTTCTCACTGAACGTAAAGCCAGCAGAGGCAGGAAGGCACGTGCTGAGCGTGCAGTTTGCGGGAGACCACGTGCCCGGGTCGCCCTTCGTGCTCAAAGTGGCTGGAGCGCCGGACCCGTCCAAGGTAAGAGTCGATACAAGTCCGCAGTGGAACTCCATATTTCACCGCTAGGTGGCGCGACGGTACGTTCACGCTGAACGTAAAGCCAGCAGAGGCGGGGAGGCACGTGCTGAGAGCGCAGTTTGCGGGAGACCACGTGCCCGGGTCGCCCTTCGTGCTCAAAGTGGCTGGAGCACCGGCCCCGTCCAAGGTAAGAGTCAATATAAGTCCGCAGTGGAACTCCATATTTCACCAACAGGTGGCGTACTACAATCATGGTGACGGTACGTTCTCACTGAACGTAAAGCCAGCAGAGGCAGGAAGGCACGTGCTGAGCGTGCAGTTTGCGGGAGACCACGTGCCCGGGTCGCCCTTCGTGCTCAAAGTGGCTGGAGCGCCGGACCCGTCCTAGGTAAGAGTCAATATAAGTCCGCAGTGGAACTCCATATTTCACCGCTAGGTGGCGCGACGGAACGTTCACGCTGAACGTATCCGTGTTGAGAGCGCAGTTTGCGGGAGACCACGTGCCCGGGTCGCCCTTCGTGCTCAAAGTGGCTGGAGCGCCGGACCCGTCCTAGGTAAGAGTCAATATAAGTCCGCAGTGGAACTCCATATTTCACCGCTAGGTGGCGCGACGGAACGTTCACGCTGAATGTATCCGTGTTGAGAGCGCAGTTTGCGGGAGACCACGTGCCCGGGTCGCCCTTCGTGCTCAAAGTGGCTGGAGCGCCGGACCCGTCCAAGGTAACAATCAATTTAAGTCCGCAGCGAAACTCCATATTTCACCGCCAGGTGGCGTATTACGAACATGGTGATAGAACGTTCACGTAGAAAGTGAAGCCAGCAGAGGCGGGTAGACACGTGCTGAGCGTGCAATTTGTTATTTCCGAAATTATTATTCGGTCGTATGTAGCTCTATTAAAATACTACAGCTTTTGACTGTATCTCGCGAACGTGCCGTGACGATCCATGCCGTATCGTGCGTGGCATGCTTCGCTCGCGTTATATTCAGGTTGTGGTTCCTTTTTATGCCATTGTTGCGACTCCTTCGACTAGGATTACGATGGTGAATACAGCTTTCATCTTTAGTATTAACCCATTAACGGCGGAATTTATCTACTGCTACGAATTTTTTTATGTTGTTAATAACGATCAAACTGATATAATTTCATTTATAAAAAATCATTATCACTTATACTTTTGGAAAAATGGGGTGATGCCATATGGCACCGCTAGCATAATATAGTAGCATAATATAGGTAACCAGTATCTATTATTGAGGTATACTTCTTATCGTAAAGTCAGCAAAGCTAGAGGAGATCATTTGAAATAAGGAAATAAAAACTCTAATACAGAGAAAGCTTATTTATTATAATCAATACTTAAAGTATTAAAAAATGTTATTGACTATTTAATACAAAAAATTAGGTACCTAGGAATAGGTAAATTGCATTCCAAGCCCAGTCGGACGCCACATTTACAACACCCAGATCTGGTATGGCTACGACATGGACCAAATGCACACCTCCGGCGCTTACCTCCATCATTGGGTTCTTCGACAATTACCACGACTAGATAAACGACCACGAGAAAACACGCGACTAGTAAAGTAGACGGCATTGAAGGCTCATCTTCGTTATCGGTATCGTTTAAAGTCAATGAAGTGCTTTTGCTATCACGGACCTTCTTTTTATCAGCCAAGAACACTGAGCTGACCTAGAGCTGAGCTGCCGGCCTGTAAGATTGTTGACCTGACCTGGTTGATTTTCGTCGCTGGAATCTTCATCAGTTGGGGTTGCTGGGTCTGGTGGCTCAATGAATATACACGATGATACCAAGGCTTTATCATTTTCTAGAACAGCAAGTGCATCGTGCAAGGTACAGCCTCTGTTATGACAAAAATATAAATCAAACAACTAGTCCTAACTGCAAAGAACATTGTAATGGACAAAGCCATAAGAAGTAACATGAAACATACAAGTCACTCAATTTCAATAAATCTGATATCGTTTTCGGCTAGGGATGCCGTTCGGCATCACTCACTATTACCTATCACTCGATGTAAAGAAAACTAAAACAAAATTCAAACTTGATAAACAAATTTGCGAAATTTGCAAAAGCAAAATTTTGCAACTTGTTGTTGAGATATACGCCCTCACAATACTGCGAAATATGGAGCAACATCGCTCCACTTAATTGTTCCAGATTGATCCATTACAGTTGCCAGGCAATTATTGCCAACAAAATTGCCCGTGTACGCGCACCTTTACACAAATTACTTGAGATTATTTCCTCCAGGTACGAGTATACGGCCCAGGAGTCGAACCGGGTGTACTAGCGACATTCCAGTCGCGATTCTTCTGCGACACTCGTGGCGCCGGCGCAGGACAACTGACAGTGCGAGTGCGAGGGCCTAAGGGCGCCTTCCGAGTTGAGATGCAGAGAGAGAACCAGAAGGATCGCACTATACTGTGCAAGGTATGAGCTTATGATGAGCATACAGATCTTAAATATCTTAAAATGCAGATATTTAAGACCTGCTATGGAGTTGCGTAAAGTCAATAGTATTCATTTGAAATTGTATCATATATTGTATCATAATAAATGTCATTCCATAGAAATTGCAAATTGAATACAATATGAACTGTCAAATTAATACGATTACCTTACGCAATTGCCCCCTGTATGACATACCTACATATTTCTGAATCTTGGAATTGGGTAATGAATATAAAGACTTAAGTTTGTTAGGTCTATTCAATACTGTTCAGTAAAAGTAAACAATAGTAAAAAAATATTATACAGAAACCGTATTTGGTGCCAAATCTTTTATATGTGTGATATTACAAAATGTGGCGTAATTTTTTGGAAATAATTTGTATTACTATAAATACATATACCACCTGCACCGTTTTACAGCCTACAGTGATTTTATTTAGTCATTGGATAATTATACCTTTGTATTGAGACTGTTATCTTGCTGTTATTTGTGATAAGCTACTTAAGATAGCGACTTGATTTGTCCAGTATCCAGTATCTCGAGATATAAGAAACTAATTTAGTTTCATCTGCGTCATTAAACAATCGCCATTTTAAGTGTATCCAGTAAACAGAAGATTATTCCGACTAAACAGATTCTTATCCGCGGCTAATCGGTTATACTAGATAAGAATAAATAATAGTTTGTATTCAAGGCGACTAAAATTAGATATAGGGCTAATTATCATTGTTTAGGCTTTTTAATTTAATGTTATAATTCATGTTGCAAAACATATGGCATATATGTTATATGGGTCACTAAAAAATACAGTTGAACCAATTGAAACATGACCACCCAGCTTATTTTCGAACAGCTATAAAAATCAATATGGTCGAAATTCAAACTTGATGACATTGACAATGACCTTTATAGTTTTGATGCTTTCAAACAATTTAGTAGCATAAAAACGTGATACAAAACTTTAATATAAACTGTTGAAAATTCATACAAGACCTCGTTACCTTCTCATCTTTAAAAATGTTTGACTGCAATACTGTTACCTGCCCCCCTAGCATGACCAATAAAATTCGATATGATATGATAAGTTATCCGGTTTAACTGTCAAAAGACTATGGGTTTTGACGTTTGAATATCGATAAGTCGCTCTATCATTCGATACATATCACGTTTTTGGTGGTCATGCTAGGCTAGCTGATGTGAGATCCGTATAGCACCACAAAGCTCATTTTTATTTAAAGTTTTGTCGAAAATAAACATCATCTCTGGTGAAGTTTTAAAAACATAATCAACTAATAGATAATGAACTTTAATGTCGTTTGTCAATAAAGCATAAAATTGAATAACGCCTTAAAAAAATTACTTGTCGGTAGGTTATCTCCGTCCGAATCTTTAATTTTAAGCTTCAACAAAATTACTATTTACTACTATTTATCTTAATGAAATAACATTTTATTTTATTTTATTTTTATTTATTTATTTTATCATTCTTTCAAACAACCAATACATTATGCACCATATCTCTCTACAATAAAGGCTAAAATTGAAGACACCTAACTTGTGTCGACTTGTCAACAGTTCTCACCGACTGAGCCCGGCGACTACCGAGTAGAAGTCCGATGGGCCGGCCGCCACGTCCCTGGATCTCCGTTCCCCGTGATGATCTTTGACACGCAGGAGGAACTTCGCCGCTACCTGCAGGCGAACGCCGCTTGACCACCGAACAACATTACTTAACAAAACCTTCTTGCTATTATTTATGTGCGGTTTCTTTATTAGAAAATCGATCACCTCCCGAGTTCACCAACAGTCGGTTACGTAACCGTTGGTTAGTTGGTTGGTTAACGCATGTGATTGGTTAGCCAACAAACTTACTGACGGTTAACGTAACCGACTGTTGGTGACGCGTGCCTTAAGTTTCATAAAATTCAGTGGACTGTCAATAATACAGTCCCACAAACTTATCTGACCCGGTGATCAAATTTGGAACTAAAAATATTACCTTACATCTGACAACCATTTCGTTAATTTTGTGTTATTAGGGGCGCCTCCACCTCCACCAGGTCAAATATGTTTGTTTTCTCGTCGGTGGTAGATGTTATCTGTCATCGGTAATAAGAAAACGGATGGTAAGTAGGTATCTGAATTATAGAAACCCGGCATGAGTACTCACATGAGATTGTATTCAGGACAGTTCGTCTTTTTAGTTCACTTATTAACAAGTTTATTATTGATTTGAAACAAAATAAGGGCGTTAATTGCGTGTTTTACCGATAAAATGATTGTATCAGTGATAGTGAATAACATGCATGAATGACATGCATTTAAGTCTTTATACCTACATTGCCCGTTTACATGTTTGTCGTTTCGATTTATAATCGACTTAAATATAGGGTTGTTACTGTAATCGACTTTGTTTCTAAAAACTGTTGTTTAATTTCAGTAACAAATTCAAAGTTTTCTCCTGAATACAATCGTCGTTATATTCTGTATTATTAAAAACTATAAATATAATAAATTGTATAGGTAGGTACTTCTTTTATTCCTCAGTTTATTTGTTTACAATAATCAATAAAGTTAAATGTACTAAATTAAGTTGTAATTTGTACGAACAACTGTAGCTCTATAAAAAAGTACTTAAATAATGTTTAAACAGTAATAGTAATCTGAAAAGATTGCAAATTATTTAAATTCCGTCCATTATTTTTAAATCCTAAATCCATTCCTAATAAATAATGCTTCTTTCTTTTCTATTCTTACTATAAGTACATTTTAATGCAAAAGAATTAGTTTATAAGAAGAGCATAATAATTTGTTTATTGTTAATATTTATTAATGGCATTAGGAGTAAGTTGATTAACTTAATTTTTGTAACTAACTACCTATTTTATTGTTATTACGCGGTCGAGTTCATGTGGTTACTGCTTGTACAGAATTGAACTGGATCGTGTTAACCTATACAGTTACTAATTGTTAATAAAGTGAAAATTATTATTTGGTTGTTTTATTTTACTTGTACCACAGAGGGAGTATACTTTAAACATGTCTTGGCCATATCAAATTATAAGTCCCATCATTCATTTACAAGAAGAAAACTGCTCAAACAGCCAGCGAGCGCTGCAAAGAATTCAAATTTCGTAATTAGCGCATTAGATCAGATACCGATAATCAGACTGGTATTATTTTATCCTCTTATTATTAAAAATGATTGTTGTTATTAGATTGCTTATCTGGTTCAGAATAGTTATCTCACTAATAATTGCTATTTTTAAGTTACGCAGTAATTTGTGGCATGCCCTATAGCGGCCCTAGCATAATGCCGCGTATACACGAGCAATTTTTTTGGCAATAGTTGCCTGGTAACTGTAACGGATCAATCTGGAGCGATTAAGTGGAGCGATGTTACTCCATATTTCGTGGTATTGTTCTACAATTGCGCAATTTTAGTTGCTTGCTCGTAAAAGTGTATATACACGTAGTACGTACTTTACTTTGTAAAATGAAAATGATGAAAAAAGTTATTTATGCTATAGGGAATAAAACTAAAAAACAACAGATTATTGTACAAAATTAGACCCTATTCCCTACGCACAAGCAACATTTTGCTTTGCGCGAATGTGAGTCAATCTGTCATAGGACCCATGCTTAATTTTATACCAGCTCTACCTCTACACGTTAGCAACATTGTGGCCAATACATCATACTGTACTGATTTTGTAGCAAATGTTCTAAGAGTTCTTACCAAGGAGGACGTTGCATTGGCCATAATGTTGGCCAACGTGTAGAGCCGGCATTACAAAGTATATGTCCTGTATTATTTCAATTTATGTTTGCCTAAGTGAAAGGGAGAGCGGTGATCACAGTATGATTAAATCGGTACCAAACAACTGGACACGTTATTAATTATCCCTTATTTCTATGAGGGTTTGAAGAGGTGTACTCTAAATATTTGGTTTGTATCTAAAGCTCAGCGTCCTCCGATCAGGGTATGCTACTTTCGGCCCGCCTGCGCCCGGTAGCGACAGTTGGGCCCTCAGTGCGTCGACGCTCTGCCACAGCTGCTGCATCTGCCCGAAGATTATCAGCTCCAAACGCTGTATTGAGTTGTGGAGCTCTCCTGGAAATTATAAAATTTGTATGCTGTAATAATTTATCTGCTAAGAGGTGAGGTAGGAGAAGGATGGGCCTCTCTGCTGGCTGACCGACCACCTAGGTAGAAAGTTCAATTTCCAGGAATTGCAAGTTGTTGAATGCGTCGATGGACATAATACTTACTCGTAGTTACATTGACTCTTAAAATTAAACCACTAATAGGTGGCAATATGTTTCCATATAGCGATTTTACATACTGACTGGTGTTAGTACCTACCTTAAATGGTCGGAACTTGTGAGTACCTATAAAGGAAAGAAAGGAACTGGTACTCTATGTATCATAGCAACTAAAGGCAAGGAATTAAAATCTTCTCCCATCATTAAAATCTTACTTGAAGAAAGGAATACATGCAGCCTTCTCGTGATGGTGGCGTTGGCGGTGGTCGCGTTGACCTCCTGCGTGCGCACAGAGCACATTGCCCGCGCTTCCTCCCTGGGCCCGGCACCGAGGTACCTACGCCGCTTTATGAACCACTAGCTGTACACATATGTTAACGAAACTTACTGGAAGTAACGACTCCATGCAGTCTCCTCCTGATGGTGACGTTGGCGGTCGCGTTGACCTCCTGCGTGCGCACAGAGCACATCGCCCGCGCTTCCTCCCTGGGCCCGGCGCCGTGGTACATCGCATTATGGACCTCTAGCTGTAGCCATATGTTAACGAAACTTACTGG
This sequence comes from Crambus lathoniellus, assembly GCA_949710035.1. Classification (NCBI taxonomy): domain Eukaryota; kingdom Metazoa; phylum Arthropoda; class Insecta; order Lepidoptera; family Crambidae; genus Crambus; species Crambus lathoniellus. Next base: position 16,840,228 of record OX453297.1, read on the forward strand.
AAGTAACGACTCCATGCAGCCTTCTCGTGATGGTGCCGCCGTTGGCGGTCGCATTGACCTCATGCGTACGCACAGAGCACATCGCCCGCGCTTCCTCCCTGGGCCCGGCGCCGTGGTACGTCGCATTGTGGACCTCTAGCTGTAGCCATATGTTAACGAAAGTTACTGGCTCATAATGTATGTTAACGAAACTTACTGGAAGTAATGACTGCAAGCAGTCTCCTCGTGATGGTGGCGTTGGCGGTCGCGTTGACCTCCTGCGTGTGCACAGAGCACATTGCCCGCGCTTCCTCCCTGGGCCCGGCACCAAAGTACGCCGCATTGTGGACCTCTAGCTAGTTGCCATATGTTATCGAAACTTACTGGAAGTAAAGACTCCGTGCAGTCTCCTCGTGATGGTGGCGTTGGCGGTCGCGTTGACCTCCTGCGTGCGCACAGAGCACATCGCCCGCGCTTCCTCCCTGGGCCCGGCGCCGTGGTACGTCGCATTATGGACCTCTAGCTGTAGCCATATGTTAACGAAACTTACTGGAAGTAACGACTCCATGCAGCCTTCTCGTGATGGTGCCGCCGTTGGCGGTCGCATTGACCTCATGCGTACGCACAAAGCACATCGCCCGCGCTTCCTACCTGGGCCCGCCCGCGCCGGCGCCCGTGGTACTTCGCATTATGGACCTACTAGCTGTAGCTATATGTTAACGAAACTTACTGGAAATATTAACGACTCCATGCAGTTTTCTCGTGATGGTGGCGTTGGTGGTCGCATTGGCCTCCTGCGTGCGCACAGAGCATATCGCCCGCGCTTCCTCCCTGGGCCCGGCGCCGTGGTACGTCGCATTAGCTGTAGCCATATGTTAACGAAACTTACTGGAAGTAACGACTCCGTGCAGTCTCCTCGTGATGGTGGCGTTGGCTGTTGCGTTGACCTCCTGTGTGCGCACAGAGCACATCGCCCGCGCTTCCTCCCTGGGCCCGGCGCCGTGGTACGTCGCATTGTGGACCTCTAGGTAAGGCTGCTTCGAGTCTGGCTTGGAAACGATATACCTTGGGCCTCGAGCTGAAATCACCATAATTTGGTATGTCTAAGTAGGTAGGTAGATATGAGACTCATTACATTTTTCTTGATTTAATCAAAAGGTTTATATTTGATATTTCTAAAAATCTAATCTAAAAACCCAGCTAGGTACTTACACATATAATGGCAAAACTATATAATTTGATTATTCGGATTAACGAACTTAGGTAGATATACCCAAGTAGCACAAAAGCCATATAAGAATTGTCTTATATTGCATCGAGTCATTTTAAAGTTATATAGTTGCGATTTATGCAGTACATAATTGTATAAAAGCACAATATATTGTTAATTAGCTTAATTTAACTATAAATGTTGTGTAAACGTTGACTCAGCGTTTCTTTAATTGCTGTCACATAATGGCTTTTAAAATAAGCTGTGTAAACGTTTATGTGTCTGTTGTTAGCAACCATTTTAAAAAAGCTAGTTATATTTCTATTAATCGGTTGTTCGCTTTATAAATGTGCTGTAATTTGCTTTAATATTGCGTAACAGCCACGTAACGGTTATATTAATAACATTTACCTGATATTTTGCATTAGTCAAATAAAAGCATTATTAAATATAACTAATATGCTTCTGTCTTTTTAAGCAGCGTTTAACTAGTAATAATATGACTAAAAGATGTTTATACGAACATTAATTTAATAATAGTTATTTAAGTAACATCTTTGTGACTTCCGGGGCAGTAACTTATTCTTATAATGCTTAAACTTTGGTAAGCAAACTCCCGTTCTGTATTTTGCGTGAGTAACTATTATAATATATTTTTTAAATTATGGATAAAAGACAGTTACAATTTCTTCAAATTAATTATATTTTTTGCAAACAACTATTAGCTATATTAATTGCGGCTACACAATCTAATGCTATATAAAATTGCTAATATTATAGCTAATAGCAATATTTTGCTTGATAGATGTTTCTTATACTGCATTAAGCAGAATTAAATGCTTTTTGGTAATGTAATCAGCAACGCCATGTTTCTTTATTTTTCTATTGTAGAATTAAATTGCAATAAAACTAAACGTACTTCTACGTGGTATTATCCATAATTAAGCGTATTATATTGTTGTTCCAATACCTTATCTTGCATTTACGATTTTTTTTTCTATTTTAATAAAAGTTTCTAATTAAAATTATTATTTGTTCAAATTTTTTTACTTTTAACTTATTTTAAAACAGACAAATTCTAAAGGCGCATCAAAATTTCACAGCAAACATAGGTATTTATTATCAGTAAAATTAAATTCCCTTAAGAATGATGCCATATTAATCATATTACCTACATAAATAGTGTGCAATAAAATAAATGCTTGTCGCCATGTTTATAGTGTAACTAATATTTTTAACTATAGGTTTTGATGTAAAATAAAAGAAATTGAAATATAATGAAATGTGAAGTTTTATTTTTATGACATGTAAAATTAGGTCCTTACAAGAAATACAGGGCGTGGGGATAATTATTCTACTTTGCAGCTCACTTGTTGCACTGTCAGAGGGACTTAAATTACAATATTCTCACTGAGTTGGAAATTACATAAACAGGTAATGAAGTTTACACTAGACAAATAAGGTTACAAAAGAAATTTACGTGAATAGGAGACCTAGGCTATCGCTATCCTTAAGATAGGTTTACAACGTGTCAGACTGGATATACAAATACAAACACAAATTAAAATATGGTTGTTATTCAATATTAAACGTTTTATAAGTTCACAAGTGTAGTTTAAATCAAGTTGGGAGTGTTACAAAATTGAAAGGTAGGTAGGTAATACTTATATGTATGTAGTTAAGTTAAACTTATAAGAGAGGAGAAGATTAGAGACAATTAATGGGCGCCACGTTTATGAACAGCTCATAAACGAAGAGAATATGGAGAGATGTAGTTAAGAGATAAAGATATAAGAACGATTACACCTGAGACTTATATTCCGAGGAGGGGTTGCGAACGCCGGTCTCTCAAGGCCTAAGGTCAGCGAACGAGGGCTCGCCGGTATGATATCAGCTTCGCAGGTGCTCGCTCCGGACAGGTAGTCCAGTCAATAATAAGAACTGTCGAGGAAGAAGAAAACACAGCGTTATGCCAAAGCAGTGACATAAAGAGATGTTGGTAATTTGTTTGCCATTTAGCAGATCGACTTACCCGGACGCTGAAGATCGAGGACGAATCAAGAAAATTGCAGTGTTCACACAATGATGCAGCTTAGGACGGTTAGGTTTATCAGGGAAAAACTACGTAGGTAAAAAAAATGTCTATGCAATAACAGTTCACAGTGACTTTGCTTCACAGTCTTTCTCACAGTCAGTTAAGTAGCGGTTATCGAGAGAAAAAAACACTGGGGCGAGACGGGCCCTATTTATATGTTCTGCCACGATTATTCTAGAATCTTGTTTTTAATTCATATTGCTTTACCATCAATCTCGAATTTTCCAAGGTAAGTAGCATAGACAATGCTCACTTGTACATTTCTAGAATGATCCGAATATAGTCTATGGTTAAGAAAATTAGCTAAAGATAAATGAAGAATTATATAAAATCAAATAAAGGAAGATTTGTAGATTATGAATAACTAATTACTTTCATTGTAAATTAGATATTCATAATGTTATTGATAAAAGTTTTTAGGTACCATAGATAATCTGGACTCAATATGTAGAAGTTCAATTATTAAAGCAAGAGAGCTACTCTACGCCAGATGTCAGTTTCGGTGCTGTTGCATGAACAAGATGACAGGATGGCTATGCATTTAGGTGTGAGAGAGATGACAATATATGTGCGGCATACTTTGCCACTATTTGACACCAGATGGCGCTAAAGTTTGATGAAGTGTGGACTCTCAACGCAAGGTGTCTTTATAAGAAAAAGAGATGGAAATAGCTGGACATCCATGCAAGAATGAGAAGACGTATATCTCTGGATAATTGCTCGTGGAAATAGTTCTGCTGTTCCTCACAAGATTGAGCCAATGGTTCAAAAATTATGATGTTTACTCTGATAAAATTAAATGTCAAACGTCAGACGTGATAGATGTTTGTTGACAAATTTAAGTGTACCTAAGATGTAAAAATTAGCAATTATTGTTTGGAATTGAGTTAATGAGAATGTATGTACTTTGCAATAAGGGATGTATAAAAACTGTGTTGTGTAAAGGTACAAAATATTGGATAAAAAAACAGGAATGAAGGTTAGTACTATCATAGTTTATTATGAATGTAACATATTAAAAAAATGATATGTTACAATACCTCATTAGTTGAGAAAAAAAAAGAAAAAATAAAGAAAGGAACTGGGATGAGGTGAGTGAAGGACAGGTCACTATCCCCACACAGTAAAGAAAAGAAAGCGAAAGCGTGAGGAAGCATGAAGGGAATGGGTAAAACAAGAATAGAGCAAGAGGAGAAAAAAATTGTAGAGAAAGGAAAGTTGTGTAGAGAAAGAAAAGGTTGTGTAGAGAAAGAAGGAATGGATAGCACGGTATAGTAGAGTGGGAAAGTAAAGAAAGTTGTAGGTTGGGTATCAAGTAAGGAAAGGAAAGGGCAAAAGGAAACAAAAGCAAAAACAACAAAAAATAATCAATATACGTATACTACATGCCAGCTGTAAACAAATAAGTTATATAAATAAACGGAATACATAAACAATACAGATAATTGATATCGACGGTGGGTCTTACTTCTGGCCTATGTACCATGCGCCCTTGCCGAAAATTTAAGGTGTGCGTATACTAGATAAATATGGATATACATAAATAAATGGAGTGCCGATGGCCTATTTTAAGAGTCGCAGCCGCTCTGATATATAGATGAGTATAATATACTAGTGTGATAAGAATAATCTGTTGTCGTTAAGGCATATTTATGCAGAGTTACAATCCGCTCTGAGTAGTAAGGCTTTTGATTTTTCATTTATGGGATTACCAGCCGTCCCATAGAATAAACTAGATACTATAAAATTAATATATATATAATAAAAACCATACAAAAAAAATAGAGTACATAAAAGAATATATAATAGGGTTTGGGAATGGGTATGAAGATGAGGAAAAATGTGGGATGGGAAAATGGGACTTTTGGTCGGCTCTTACGACGCGCAAGGGGAGAGCGATGGTACTATTCTTTCTCCGGCAACCATACGGATAAGGTAAGGGAATGGGTGTCGTGATGAAGGAAAATATGGGATGGGAAAATGGGACTTTTGGTCGGCTCTTACGACGCGCAAGGGGAGAGCGATGGTACTATTCTTTCTCCGGCAACCATACGGATAAGGTAAGGGTATGGGTGTCGTGATAAAGGAAAATATGGGATGGGAAAATGGGACTTTTGGTCGGCTCTTACGACGCGCAAGGGGAGAGCGATGGTACTATTCTTTCTCCGGCAACCATACGGATAAGGTAAATAGGAGATAGTACCTAGATGCAGAGCAAGAGAGAAAAGAGAAAAATACATATAGATAATCACATACATAAATAAAATGAAATAAGCAAAATATAGGTGTAGTTATATAGGTACAGATTTTAAAATGTCCTTAATGTGCCAAGTGCCTAAATCCTTGGATGTGTGAAAGTCCTTCAGAATGTATGTAAGAGGAGAGATCTTCTTTTTCACAATACATTTAGTGAATTTAGGAGCAAGTTTTGCAGTGAAAAATTTACTAGCATCAGAAAGTGGATATTCTTTCTTCCATACAGTCTGGCCCTCCTGATATTCAATATCACGCCTATTTTTGTTGTAATGAATTTTATATTTGGAGTAGGCTTTGGACATGTTCAAGTTTACTTTAATAAAAATGTCTTTAAGATGAGGTAGAGTAGATGAGTATGAAGTCCTGTCGGTAAACAAAATATCTTCTTCTTTAAGTGGAGAGTTAGGGTACCAGTCACCAGAGAGTACAGCTTCGCGGCCATGATTTAGAAAGTATGGGCTAAAACCAGTGGATTCACTAACGGCTGTGTTGATTGCAAACTCAATTTTTGGTAATTCTTCAGCCCATTTTCTGTGGTCTGTACCTACATAGGAAGATATGGCAGTGACAATGACACGATTAGTCCTTTCAGAAGGGTTGTTTTGTGGCAGGAACCTACAGTTATAAAAAGAATTAGGAACTTTATACTTCGCAACTAAATCCTTCATGGCATTAGAGATATACTGGGGACCGTTGTCCATGACAATTGTTTGAGGAATCCCATATTTCATAAATATATTGTTTTCAATAATGGAAACTACTGTCTTGGCAAGTGAGTTCCTCATAGGAAATATGCATGTATACTTAGTGAAAACGTCAGTAACTACTAGAATGAATTTGTAGCCCTGATAAGATCGAGGTAAAGGACCCATTATGTCTGTAGATATCATTTGGAAGGGACGTTGGACCTGTTTGGGATTTTTCATGATGCCTGGAGGACCTTCATTCGTGCTCTTATACGCCAAGCAAACTTGACAATTTTTGATGTATTTCTTGACATCTCTATGTAGAGATGGCCAATAATAAGATTGAGTAAGACGTTTCAAAGTCTTAAAGATGCCTAAATGGGCTGCACTCGGGTGGTCATGACATTTAGCTATGACGTCATGCCGCGATTCGAAAGGAACCACGAGTTTCCACTCACAGTCAGCAGAGAGAGGGTTGGAATTTTTCATCCTTTTATAGAGACGATCAGAAATTAGTTTCCAATCAGAGAACTTGTGGGGAGAAGATTTGACGTCTTGTACTTTCTTGAAGTACCAAGAGTCTTTGGTAGTAGAAGAAGAAGAAGGGGAGTTTTGAGATGGATCGTCATCAGAAGTGACATTTACGGGAAATGAACGAGAAAGAGCGTCGGCCAAGGCATTATCAGAGCCCCTACGATACTCAATTTTAAGATTAAATTGAGAAAGCCGGACTGCCCATCTCGCCAATCTTCCTGTAGGAGATTTAAGACTGACAAGCCATTTCAGACTACTATGATCTGTATAAATCGTAGTGGGGAAGGGAGAGCCTTCAATATAACCCCTAAATTTTTCTAGAGCAAAGATTAAAGCATTTAGTTCCTTTTCAGTAGTAGCATGGTTTCTTTCTGGTTTAGTAAGAGAACGGCTAGCGAAGGCGACAGGATGTTCTTTACCCTCGTCGTCCTTTTGAGAGAGGACACAACCGAGACCTAAATCAGAGGCATCGGTAGAGATGATAAAAGGCTTATCAAATTTAGGTATAGAAAGAATGGGTGCAGATACCAAACGTTGCTTAATCTCGTTAAAGGCAAGGAGAGCTTCCTGCGGAAAACTAAAAGCTTTGCCCTTGGGCTGTTTTTTAATTAGGTTGTTTATAGGAGCAGTTACTAAAGAAAAGTTTTGGATAAAACGCCTATACCATGACGCCATGCCTAGAAAACGTCTGACTTCTTTTTGGTTAGTAGGGACAGGGTATTCCAAAATGGCCTTAACCTTGTCACTGTCAGTGCGTAGTCCGTGTCGGTCGACGATGAACCCTAGAAACTTAAGGGAAGATCTGCAGAAAACTGATTTGTCAAAATTGATGGTGAGACCTACTTCTTTTAAACGTTGATAGACACGCTTCAATAACTCGACGTGTTCGTCATATGAATTACTGACCAGTATTACGTCATCCACGTAGGTAAACAGACGGCCAGCAAACTCTGGTCCAAAGACTTTATCCATAAGTCTCATCATTCTAGCAGATGCATTGACAAGTCCGAAAGGCATGCGGCAAAATTGGAAAGCCCCAACCCCAGGAATGGAGAAACTAGTCTTCTCCCGCGAGTCTGGGTGTAAATTAATTTGAAAAAATGAGCTTTTCAGGTCAATAGAGCTTAGAAATTTAGCATTATTAAGAGAATCAAGTATGTCTTGGATACGCGGCATAGGATATGAATCTATTTTGGTGACACTATTCAGTTTTCTACTGTCTAGGCAGATCCTTAAGTCTCCGTTAGGTTTGGGAACTACTAAGAGAGGGGAATTCCAAGGTGAATTACTTTTTTCAATAATACCCATTCTTAACATATCATTAATTTCAGCCTCGACCCGCTGTTTATAGTGAACTGGTATAGGGTAGTATTTTTGTTTCACTGGGGGATGATCACCAGTGTCAATGACATGTTCTTCAAGATCAGTGAGACCTAAGTTGTTAGAATCGGCAGAAATATTTTTAAAATCAGTGATAATGTTATCAATCTGAGATTTTTGTACAACCGACAGATCCTCATAAGTATGTAAGTGTGTGTTTGCGTCAATTAAAGAGTTGAAAGCAGAGGTACACTGAGAGTCGGTCGTATATTCCAGAATACCCTGACATAGGTTAAATGCCCTAAGAAAATTTACACCTAAAATAAGAGGACTGTTGATATCTGTGCATACATTGAGAGTAATTAGTCTTAGATTGGACTTGTAAGTAATAGGTATCGTAATGGATCCCAAAATATTAAGTTTAGCGTTATTGCCAACTTTAAGAGTTTTAGAAGATGGCTGAAGATGAGTCTGTAGACCTAATTCCCTAAGCGTCCCTAGCGCATCATTGCTGAGTATAGAAGTTGATGCACCAGAATCGGCCAAGGCCAAGCACTCTGTTCCCAAAATGTTGACTTTGATAAACGCACGGTTGTCAGGCAAGTTTGACTCAAAAAGTGGAGCTATCTTCTGAGAGGAGAAAAAGTTTTTTAAGAAAGTTAGATATTCCTGCCATTCCCGGTCAGTAGTATGTTTAGTTAGTTTTGAAGGTTCAGGTTTAAGAGAGAGAGAACATGCTACTGACCGCCTATTCAGTTTTTTGAACAAGTACAGTCGCGAGTAAGCACATTAGGTTTTTTACATTTAAAACATATAGGTGTATTGTATACATTACACTTTGAATAGTGATGTTTGCCACTACACTTTAAACAAGTGACACTATCTTTTTGTAGCATGGCGGAATTATAAGCATTATGGGAGATGGTAGCAACATTTCCCGATAAAGGTTTTTGTTTAATAAACGGTTGATTTACCGATTTAGTAAGATTAGATTTCACTGTGAAACCGGGAACAATAGCAGTATTGCCAGGATTTAAGGCACCTCTATTCTCACATCTGTGCTTTGCTATGTCTAGCCTGGAGCACACTGATTTGAGTTCCGCAGTCGAAGAGAAATCATGGAGAGCTAATTTTGCAATATAAAAAGTGTTCATATTTGATAATATTATATCCAACTTCTCAGTTTCAGAGAGTGGTTTAGATAGTTTAGACATCTCATAAAGCATGAGATTGATATAAATTTTTATGTCTTCAGATTTATCTTGCAATCTGCCTTTTATTTGCAGTAGAAGTCGTCTGTCATAATCAACAGGTATAAATTCCTCTTTTAGATAATCAAAAAGTTGAGACATAGAAGTTATATTGTCCCTGTAACCGCGGAACCACACCAATGCATCACCAGTAAGCAGATGTGAGAAGTTTGAGAGCAGTTCATGGTCTTGGGCAGAGCAGGAGGCAGCTAATTCTTTAATTTTAGTAATAAATTCTAAGACACAGGTGTGTCCGTCAAAAGTTACACCCCACTTCAATATAGGAGAATTTCTGAGAAAAGGAGAGGAGTGAGAGGGATGAGGAGGAGGGACAGGGATAGATGCTCCCTCAGAGTGCATCCCCATCGACACCGTTCTTCCGAACGTCTGTGATGCGGTTTTCTTCATCACGGGAAGCAGTCGGATGTAGGTGTTGTCTTGACGGGGAAGGACCTCTACTGCGCGGTGGATTATTTGACATCCAAAAGCGGAGTCTGTATAACTCCTCCAGTGACGAAGATTTTATACGCCTTTGCTCCCTGGTCTGCCCGGTCAGTCTGTCTAGTCGGTCTATAACGTGAGTCAACCTTGCCCAGCATTTTTGGAAATGTGTAGTGGTAGAATACTTGGGGACAAGAGTGCTTAGTTCGGCCAACTTCCGTGCACATACCTCTATTTCTATTCCCGTATCAAGGGAATCAATAAATTTGTCCTCGACCTCTACAGCGGCCGGTTCAGCTTTCTCTAGCAGGGCAGCCAACGTCTCCGCTGTGGCACCACGCTCGTGTTCCACTCCCCGCAGGTTGAGCTCGTAGCTGACCTCGTCCTTGAGGAGACCGTAGAACGCAGTATGCTCCATCACTGAAATTGATACAGGTACAATTTGAGAGAGAGATACAACAAATAAATATAAAAGAGGTAGAAACCCAGTGAGAAACTGTCAACAAAGAATTGAGCGCCCCACGTTGGGCGCCAAATGTAACTAATATTTTTAACTATAGGTTTTGATGTAAAATAAAAGAAATTGAAATATAATGAAATGTGAAGTTTTATTTTTATGACATGTAAAATTAGGTCCTTACAAGAAATACAGGGCGTGGGGATAATTATTCTACTTTGCAGCTCACTTGTTGCACTGTCAGAGGGACTTAAATTACAATATTCTCACTGAGTTGGAAATTACATAAACAGGTAATGAAGTTTACACTAGACAAATAAGGTTACAAAAGAAATTTACGTGAATAGGAGACCTAGGCTATCGCTATCCTTAAGATAGGTTTACAACGTGTCAGACTGGATATACAAATACAAACACAAATTAAAATATGGTTGTTATTCAATATTAAACGTTTTATAAGTTCACAAGTGTAGTTTAAATCAAGTTGGGAGTGTTACAAAATTGAAAGGTAGGTAGGTAATACTTATATGTATGTAGTTAAGTTAAACTTATAAGAGAGGAGAAGATTAGAGACAATTAATGGGCGCCACGTTTATGAACAGCTCATAAACGAAGAGAATATGGAGAGATGTAGTTAAGAGATAAAGATATAAGAACGATTACACCTGAGACTTATATTCCGAGGAGGGGTTGCGAACGCCGGTCTCTCAAGGCCTAAGGTCAGCGAACGAGGGCTCGCCGGTATGATATCAGCTTCGCAGGTGCTCGCTCCGGACAGGTAGTCCAGTCAATAATAAGAACTGTCGAGGAAGAAGAAAACACAGCGTTATGCCAAAGCAGTGACATAAAGAGATGTTGGTAATTTGTTTGCCATTTAGCAGATCGACTTACCCGGACGCTGAAGATCGAGGACGAATCAAGAAAATTGCAGTGTTCACACAATGATGCAGCTTAGGACGGTTAGGTTTATCAGGGAAAAACTACGTAGGTAAAAAAAATGTCTATGCAATAACAGTTCACAGTGACTTTGCTTCACAGTCTTTCTCACAGTCAGTTAAGTAGCGGTTATCGAGAGAAAAAAACACTGGGGCGAGACGGGCCCTATTTATATGTTCTGCCACGATTATTCTAGAATCTTGTTTTTAATTCATATTGCTTTACCATCAATCTCGAATTTTCCAAGGTAAGTAGCATAGACAATGCTCACTTGTACATTTCTAGAATGATCCGAATATAGTCTATGGTTAAGAAAATTAGCTAAAGATAAATGAAGAATTATATAAAATCAAATAAAGGAAGATTTGTAGATTATGAATAACTAATTACTTTCATTGTAAATTAGATATTCATAATGTTATTGATAAAAGTTTTTAGGTACCATAGATAATCTGGACTCAATATGTAGAAGTTCAATTATTAAAGCAAGAGAGCTACTCTACGCCAGATGTCAGTTTCGGTGCTGTTGCATGAACGAGATGACAGGATGGCTATGCATTTAGGTGTGAGAGAGATGACAATATATGTGCGGCATACTTTGCCACTATTTGACACCAGATGGCGCTAAAGTTTGATGAAGTGTGGACTCTCAACGCAAGGTGTCTTTATAAGAAAAAGAGATGGAAATAGCTGGACATCCATGCAAGAATGAGAAGACGTATATCTCTGGATAATTGCTCGTGGAAATAGTTCTGCTGTTCCTCACAAGATTGAGCCAATGGTTCAAAAATTATGATGTTTACTCTGATAAAATTAAATGTCAAACGTCAGACGTGATAGATGTTTGTTGACAAATTTAAGTGTACCTAAGATGTAAAAATTAGCAATTATTGTTTGGAATTGAGTTAATGAGAATGTATGTACTTTGCAATAAGGGATGTATAAAAACTGTGTTGTGTAAAGGTACAAAATATTGGATAAAAAAACAGGAATGAAGGTTAGTACTATCATAGTTTATTATGAATGTAACATATTAAAAAAATGATATGTTACAATAGTAATTCTGTTTTGATATTAAACATTGTCCGCGTCCATATTTTTAGAACAGTTGAAATTTTTTATTACTTTAAGCTAGGAAAATAAACAATATATCATTTTATGTCAAATAGAAGCCGTATAAAAAGCCTTTATTCGCTATTTTAATAGCGTTTTATATTGCTGCTTTAAAGCCTCTATACATCAAAATAGCTATATAAAACTGCGCCTAATTCGGCTGTGTAGAAGATGTATAAACGTTTGCAAAGCGCTTTTATAGCAATGAAAGCTATTTAAAAAACGTTTCCCTGGCTTTTACTCGACCAGATTGTGCTACCTGGTAATGTGCGTTTATCTGTGCAAAACGTAGCGTTTGCAACAACGTATCACGTTTACATTTGGACATGTAGGTAAATCGTCTTCCACAAGTCCACTGGATGACTTGCCCACTGGTCCTTGAAGAGATGCCGAAGCACCGAGAAAACAAAAAACCTAATTGAACGAAAGATTACCTACTTGTAATCCCTAAAAAGTGTCTTAATTACAAAGAACAATACGCGGGGATGAAGAGATACTTAGTGTTAAAGTGTTTTATGTAAAACAATTACCCCCGGTTTTATAGTATCAGATCAGTAGAACCAAGTTTTTTTCTAGCAACGCTATCAATAGAGAACAAAAAGATTGGCACGTCTACAAAGCAGGTCAATTAGCGATCAATTGTTAAAGCTGCAAATGAATTCGGCATACAGTACCCCGAGTGTAAGTTTTTATGTCAAGCAAACGCAAACTATTTCGAGTACGTATTTATGTCAATTTGTATGAAAACTGCATAAGCGCGCTACTCGCCGCTAGAGGCGCTGATACAGTTTTCATACAAATTGACATAAATACGCACTCACGATAGTTTGCGTTTTTTGACATAAAAACTTACACTAGGGGTACTGACTTGTTAAATAATATCTATTCTTGTTAATGTACGGTCAGTTACAAAATGACATCAAATATATTTTTATATGGCTTTTAAAACAAAACTGTCGACACTTGGTTAAGGCGAGAAATAAAATCTCGTACCTACAATACAACGCATCAAAAAAATAAGAGACCTTTCTAAATTAATTATAAAGATAAAACTCTTTGTTGCACTTCTACCTACTCTACATGTGCACTCAATTGTAATGTAAGTATCCCTCACCCTCTGGAAAATCTTGTACAGATGGGGAATTGCAATAAAGACACGATGAAGGCTTTTCTCGCTTTTGTAAAATGAATTTCAATTACTTACGCGAATAATTATAACTAAAACTTCCGTTTATGTTTTTTCTACATAATTTAACCGGTTACCATAAATCAAGAAAATATTTATTAGTACTTAATTAAAAAATTTGGAATAGTTTTGGGATACGGAATTTTATAACCACACTCTACTAGTAGGTACTTCTTACCTAAACTCGCCAGAAGTGATAATGATAAGGTGAGTTTCATAGTTCTTTATGTAAGAATTATTATTAATATTTTAGTGTGCATTATAAAGTTTTACATAAGTAGGTATATAAAATTTAGAAATAAACACAGTCTTCGCTGTAGAAAACAAAAGACACGGAAAGCAAAATAATAAATTCGTATGGGCGGCAACCAGCTAACCAAGTATAACTGTCGTAATATTTGGTATTAAAATGTCTGAAATTTTTACCTTTCTGTTGAGTTAAACTAATATTTGGCATAGGTCTATTGAATGAAAGGTACTTACAGGAACGATAAATAGGAGCCGTCGTAACCAAACTAATAAAAACATAAAGTAAACCCGTAAAAATAACTAATTTAGCCCACATTTTACTGAAAACCTTCTCACACAAACATTACTTAAACTAGTCATTAATTTTCTTTGAATCACTGCAACAAAAAAATATTTTCTTTTACATTTTCTCTTGATTGGTTTCGATGTCGACCGAGAGTCGGACCACATGAATGATATGACGATGATGCCGGCAAAGACTGACCGAGATGAAACGCGGGATCATGAATAAATACCATAGTGTGTTAGACGTTAGATCATCGTATGGTACTATAGGCCCTGGGTAAAAAAATACTACTAGGTATCTATAGGTAGGTAGTTTAATGTAAGTAATAAAAATGGGTTTTTATATTGTTCCAATACCAAAGTATAGTAGCCTAATAAGCACTAGTAGGTATTATGGAAACTGGAAACAACGACGGGTTACTTATTACTACATACACCCAGACCCGAGGAAATATTGAAAAGTACGTTTTCAATATTTACCCGACCGCGGATCGAACCCGGGACCATTAGAGATAGCGGCACCTTGAAATCCGGTGCGTACACCACTCCGCCACGGAGGTCGTCAAAATGTTTTGAAAGTATAAATACGTGAATAGTTATGTATGTAATATGTTGTCTTGTGTACTTGATTTTATTCGTTGATTAGGTAATCAACGAATTAACTCAATTAATTCGAGCATCAGCTGAGCGTACCCTCAGTGGAAAAAAGGCATAAGTAATCTTACTTTGAATGATCAATTTTATTTTATTTTTAAATGTTTAAGTTACATACATCAGCAAGAGATAAAAAATATTATGAAACAGTAACAGTTTCATAATATTTTTAATTTTCTGCTGATGTATGTAACTTAAACATTTAAAAATAAAATAAAATTGATCATTGAAAGTAACATTACTTATGCCTTTTTTCCACTGAGGGTAATATAATAACAGATTGTACTTTACCGTTTAAACCTGGCAACTTCATGGCGCACGAGGGGAAAGAAGCTGGTAACCCTTATTTTTTCGATTCTTTGGGGTAAGTATATTCTCTCAGCCGATGCTCGACATTCACAAATAACACAGGGAAGTTTATTTAAAAAATTTAACTAAACATATTATTGTTTAACATCATCGGCACAGAATTTAGCTGGGCAACCCATGTGCGATATTATATCAATCTTATTAAAAAAATTACTTTTTTGCATTCACAATGCAATTTTTATTATTGAAAAATGGAAAACGAAGTATTTAGAAAAAATCGACCCGTCTCACAACCAGCTCCGATGATGGGACTCGAACCTACGACCTTTCGCTATCCGGGCGACTGCTCTAACCACTTAACGACTCCGTAGCTCAGTGGTTAGAGCAGTCGCCCAGATAGCGAAAGGTCGTGGGTTCGAGTCCCATCGGAGCTGGTTGTGAGACAGGTCGATTTTTTCCAAATACTTCATTTTCTATTTGTCATACCTATCAATCTATTAATTTTATTAGGTATCTAGCATGTGTATGCTTCATTAGAATTAAATAACAGATGAGGGTAGAAATTCCTTGTGGGATCTTAGACTAAGTAGGTACCAACTTATATGAAAAAATATTTATTAACAAATCCAGACATTTAAACTGACCCGCTAATTCAGAAAGACTAAGGCAAAGGGCGTTTGTGCACTACCTACCTCTGAATTTTACCGATCCGGAAAAAAACGGATGCTTGTATTTTAATAATTAATCATTTATATTAGTAATTAATTAAATACAAGCATCCGTTTTTTTCCGGATCGGTAAAATTCAGTGGTAGTGCACAAACGGCCAAACGCTTGTTTTTATTAAATAACTAGCTTTCCGCCCGCGGCTTCCCCCGCGTGAAATAGGTATACGACGTAATCCCGCGGGATTGTGATATTTTTCCGGGATAAAAAAGTAGTCTATGTCCAGGCTACGAAGTAGGTATCTGTGTCCCAAATTTCAGCCAAATCCGTTCAGCCGTTTTGGCGTGATTGAGCAACAGACATCCAAACATCTCAACTTTCAAAATAATATTCAGTACCTAGGAAGTAAGATAAGATAGTAGGATAGGATATTTTTATATTAATGTAAAGCTTCTAATGTAAAGTTCCTTGGCATTTACTCAGATGGTATTTTTAATCATTTCCCACCGTTTACGTTAACCAGAAATAGGTTCATTGTAGATATAGAAACACAGTTCACGGTCAGAACCAAAATAGCCGCAAGGTGATATCAAAACGAACCAGAGGGCCTACTCTGAAACGCAATACCCGAAACTTCGTTATACCCGTCCCTCTCACTCTCCGGTCATGTCGCAATCGAGTGAAAGGGCGGGGCTAACCGAAGTTTCGGATTTGCGTTTCAGAGTACGGTCCCAGATTCGCGATCGCGGGTACCTATAGGGCTCCAACCTCCACACCATAAAAGCGTATGGTATGGTATGAGTCACATGAATTGCAAGACTAGCATGATATTAAAAAAAGCATAAGCACCTACCTCATAAAAAAATCGATGCTCTACTTCTCCGTTTGGCTCTACCAATTATAACTTAGACCTTTTTAGGGTTCCGTAGCCGAATGGCAAAAAACGAATCCTTATAGATTCGTCACGTCTCTGTCTGTATGTCTGTCCGTCGTTCCGTCCGGTCACAGCCACTTTATTCCAAAACTAGTTGAAACTTGGTAGGTAGATGTGTAGGTATTCTGTGAACCGCTTTACGATTTTAGAACAAAATTAAAAAAATATAAGAAATTAAGAGGGGCTCCCCATACATGGAACTGAAACTGAATAATATTTTTTTCATCAAACATATTCGAGTGGGGTGTTTATAGATAGGTCTTTAAAAATGACATAGCTAAAGGTTACCTACTCAAACAATTTTTTCTAAAATTCAATATTTCAAAGTATTAACAGATAGGTACTTATTATTAACAATCCTTCAACGCCCCAAAAATGGGATCAGCCCCCTGATTTACGAACCGTCGGAAACGCTCCCGACAGCGGAATTTATGCTCTGTCTCTGTCCCTCACTATAGAATAGACAAAGACAGAGTACAGAATTCGAATCTGATTCCATATCCGACGGTTTGTGAATCAGGGGGCTGGACAATTGCGCGAATCCATATGCGTGAAAGACTTTTGCGCCAGAGACACATGCGCGAAAGACACTTGCGCGAATGGACACTTGCGCGAATGGACACTTGCGCGAATAGACATTTGCGCGAATGGACATTGCGCGAATGAACATTTTCGCGAATAAACAAATGTAATTAAATCTGCCTCAATAAATGGCACTCCTTTGCAAGACTAGATCCGTATTAAGTATAGCAGCACTATCGATTGATGCAATAATACATGATGTTATTTTTTAAGGCGATACTCGGAAAAAATGTGCTGAAGCGAGATAGCAATGAGAAAACGACGCGCGCGGGAGCGAGACCGATTTTTCAGATTAGGCAAAAAAAACACAAAATCAATTCGTACTAAAAAACTACAGCGATTAAAAAAAAATGCTTCTATACGATCCTCAATATTATTGGTGTCCACTAATTAAACCAATTTCCAATAGTGTAAGTAACCCCATTTAAGAATAATCTTCACTTTTCGTATTTTTTAGAGTTCTTTTCGAAAATAAAAAGTGTCGAGGCAAAATCATAAAATCGTGTTTTTGAAACTAAACGATTCTAGATAAAATATATATCTTATTACCAGATTTGTAACAACTGTAACCGTCCTATAGTTTTAAATCAAAATGTCCATATTATTCCGAGTAGCGCCTTAAGAAAATCAAGGGGTTTGATTCCCGGTGAAAGTAACACTATTTCTCATCCTACTTCCTACTAATATTATAAATGTGAAAGTTTAGATGTTTCAAGTTTGGATGTTTAGATGTTTGGATGTTTGTATGTTTGTTACTCAATCACGCCAAAACGGCTAAACGGATTTGGCTGAAATTTAAGACACAGATACTTTGTAGCCTGGAGAGGAACATAGGCTACTTTTTATCCCGGAAAAACATCACACCCGCGGGATAACGTAGTGTATTCCACGCGGGCGAAGCCGCAGGCGGAAAGCTAGTGGTTAATATGTGGATAACGTCGTGGGTTACAAGTTACAATATTGTTAAATGTTGATGTGGTATGTAATACCAGATTTGTAAAATTTGAAGTTTAAAGTTAAAATAATCTTTAAATAAAGTTTTAATTATCTAAGCACACATAAGTAGTAAATTTCTTAAGAAACTGTGTCTGATGATGTGAACTTGATAACGGATAAATATATACTTAAATACTTTTTTATTTGTATATACATAGGTACTTAATATACATAGAAAACGCCCAGACAAAGACAAATAGACATGTTCATGCACACAAATATTTGTCTAGTTTGGGAATCGAACCCGCGAGACCTCTAGCGCAGAAGGCAGGTAGTTTACCCCTGCGCCAAATCGATCGGTCGGTAGTTTGTATTGTAACTGTTTGTTGTCCCTAAAGAAATAAAATAAAAATAAAATAGTTTATGATTAGGCCATACAGACCCATGTCAAAAACTTACCCTGTATATCTGAAAAATATATATGTATTTATTTATATGCATTTCTATCCGTTATCCTAGTATCCCATATCGCAAGTCTCACATTGCTTAGGTACTTTGAGACTAGGCTAATTGATAGTGTAAGTGTGGGAAATATTTATTTATGTACAAGCGGCCGCCCGCGGTTTAACCCGCGTGTTGCCGTTTCATTCCACCACCAGAGCCACGGGCTCCTCAATCTCTTCTCGCTCCTCGATCTCAACACATATATACAAATATGTATAGCAGCGGACGGCATCTCCTCAAAAGGAACTTTAACCTTCAAACGACGACGTCAATCGGCGTGACGACCTCACCGGTTGGATGTAGATTTATTAACATGTCGTTTAATTACACTTTTGTGGGCTTCCTTCCGTCTCGGTCTAGTTGCTCAGTCGACGACCTATTTAGCGCCTGCGGTGCCATCTGTCATCTGTCCATCTATATTTATTTTAACTGCCTGGTATACTTAAAGTATTAGATTCCTGAACAAAATTGAATGATTTATATCCTTGCCAAGTTTTGAACGTGTGCTTTCAATTTGGCCATTAATTATTGGTGCCATGAGACTAGATGTTTTTCTTCTGCTATTTAATACAATATATCAGATGAAAAACTTATTTAATTTATTTAATACTAGCTGTTGCCCGTGACTTCGTACGCGCGGTGTAGTGACTTTTGTGTTAGTTTAGTTTATGTGTGTTTGTTGCCCAGATTTCATAACGCTCTTCTTGAAATCCTATTCTCTACTAAAAGGGTCTAAAGAATATCGAATATGCAGGCTAGGGTATGAACATGGTATGTTGTTATCAAATGCTGCATGAACATAAGTAGTTGAGCCCTCATTCATAGATCTGTCCGTCTACCTATCAAGAAACTTTTTCTCAAGTATGCGTGGGAGGTATCAAGCTAAAATTTATGTTCTTACTTAGTAATGCATAATATCAGGCCAATCATATTTTTACTATAAAATGAAAAAGAGATTGTGTGTATCCATACTAATATTATAAATGTGAAAGAGAGTTTGTTTGTTTATCCGTCTTTCACGTCAAAATTGATGCAACGGATCGACGTGACTTTTGGAATGGGAATAGTTTGGCAGCTGAAAAGTGACATACTTAGGCAGCCATTAGACAGTCAATCTGGATCGCGATCCGCGATCAAAATCAATGATCGCGATCCAGATTGACTGTGTACGAAGGTGATTGACGGTTTGCGATCTTGATCGCAAAATATCTACATAGTAAATCTCGATCGCGATCAAGATCACGATCAGTGATCGCGATCTGGATGGACTGTGTAATGGCTGCCTTAGACTACTTTTTATCCCTGAAAAATATCACATTCCCGCGGGATAACGTCGTCGTTTAGTCCGAGCTTGCGAAGTCGCGGGCGGAAGGCTAGTATTTTAATATGGAGACATTTCCTATTTGTGAGAGCTTGTAATTAACTTTCTTTAAGTAACAGGTATAAAATGTAATGATATACCTACCATTTAATTATTTAATTTAACATCATTTATGTAAGCTTTCCTAGTAAATAAATGAATAAATAAGTTAGATAGAAAACTATTTTTAATATTCCTTTATTTTATTGGATGGTACCTACGGCTGAAGGCCTAAGTAGCCAGAGCCGGTTAAATGACATAAAAAATGGTAGGTAGGTGTCGGTATCTACGTAGGTACTGGCCACTTAGCGTTTATGAGCAAATTTTTCAAAATTACACTGGTGACATTTTGTCTACATTGCGACAAACTTATTTCACACAGTGGTTAGTTTTTGGTACTAAATATACTGTTGACTGCCGGCAGTCCATTTTGACAGTTAATTTTGTATTGCTAGTGGCTCCTCCACGACCACTGTCACCGGGTCAGATATATTTGTGGCACCACTATACTTACTGTAGCGACATCTAGCGTCGAGTGGAAATGCGAAATAGAAATATTACATCAATAGGGTGAAAACTTCAGTTTTGGCCACTGCCCCGAGTGCTTACTTAGCTTAAAACATTTCGTTAATAACTTTTGCTTGATAGTATACTTTTTATCTATGACTTTTAAGTCATAATAACAATAGTAATAATTCAGTTTACATCGAATTAGATGTTTCTTTTATTTTATCTAAGTTAGTTAAGTATTGATTTCTCGATGTATCTTTTAAAATTTGATTAACAAAAACACATCAATCGGCACCCTTCGCACATTTTAAGTTTAAGAAATAGGTTTTTAATTTACTAAAATAAAACTAAATTTCGTAAGTATATGAATACTTAGTTATATGGTTTTTACTATGTTTGTCCACGAATTAACCGCCTCTGTGGTCTAGTGGTTCACACCACCGATTTCAGACCAAGAGGTCCCGGGTTCGATTCCCAGTGGGGGTACATATTGTATTCGGTTTGGTTGGTGGTAGGACTTGTTCTTAGTCCGCCTGGCTAGCTACCACCATCTTATCTAAGTCTGACGCCATAACAATGATGTTTTCAGCATTATTGTGTTCCGGCAGTTAGAGATAAGATAGCCAGTTCCTCAGTGATTGAGGATTCCGGGAGTAGTGCGCTTCCATCTTCAGCCTTATCACCACTTAACATCAGGTGTGATGAAGGCTAAGTGCTACCCCGTTGTGGATAAAAAAAAAAAAAAAAAGAATTTCTCGAAATCTTAAGGCATATCGAGATGGTTCTATTTGATTTAAATTAGGTGTATTCTAACTTTAGCAACAGTCTAAGATTCATCAAAATCAGTTTAGTAGTTTCCGTGGGTATGTTATAGTACAATTCACTAAAACTTATTGTTATTGTACACTAAAACTTAAGAAATAAAAAGTAATTAAAAAAAATAAACTGACTGGCAAAAAGTACCTCAAAAAGGTACCTAAATTATAGATATTATATTTTTCCTTTTCAGTTGACAAATACTTTTTAGAGTCTGTAAATTTATTTTAAGTAGTTTTTTTGTATTGTAAGAATTTAAAAATGTAAAGAAAAGTATAAGATACATTCTTGATTTTATATTTTTTTTTTTATGCATTCACAATGCAATTTTGTAAGTATAGGAAAAATGTGATAGTAAAAAACCACGAGCCCCATAAGTAGCTTTCAGGCGGGATTCGAACCCGCGCCTCCGGGAATCCGGCCCGATGCTCTGACCAACTAAGCTACCGAAAGGCTTACACGACTCGTCGAATTTTGCTATCACTTGTTACGCTGTAGGCCAGCGTTGCTTCATCAATGTGAGGAAACCCTCGCATCCGAAAGAAACATTTTTACAAATGTTTAACAATCGATTAAGATGAAACAGCCATATTGAGATTTTATATTATTTTTTTTTTTATTTTTTTTTTTATGCATTCACAATGCAATTTTGTAAGTATAGAAAAAATGTGATAGTAAAAAACCACGAGCCCCATAAGTAGCTTTCAGGCGGGATTCGAACCCGCGCCTCCGGGAATCCGGCCCGATGCTCTGACCAACTAAGCTACCGAAAGGCTTACACGACTCGTCGAATTTTGCTATCACTTGTTACGCTGTAGGCCAGCGTTGCTTCATCAATGTAAGGAAACCCTCGCATCCGAAAGAAACATTTTTACAAATGTTTAACAATCGATTAAGATGAAACATTCATATTGAGATTTTATATTATTTTTTTTATGCATTCATAATGCAATTTTGTAAGTATAGTAATATATATATATTTTGTAAGCCTTTCGGTAGCTTAGTTGGTCAGAGCATCGGGCCGGATTCCCGGAGGCGCGGGTTCGAATCCCGCCTGAAAGCTACTTATGGGGCTCGTGGTTTTTTACTATCACATTTTTCCTATACTTACAAAATTGCATTGTGAATGCATAAAAAAAATAATATAAAATCTCAATATGGCTGTTTCATCTTAATCGATTGTTAAACATTTGTAAAAATGTTTCTTTCGGATGCGAGGGTTTCCTCACATTGATGAAGCAACGCTGGCCTACAGCGTAACAAGTGATAGCAAAATTCGACGAGTCGTGTAAGCCTTTCGGTAGCTTAGTTGGTCAGAGCATCGGGCCGGATTCCCGGAGGCGCGGGTTCGAATCCCGCCTGAAAGCTACTTATGGGGCTCGTGGTTTTTTACTATCACATTTTTCCTATAGATACATTCTTGACAATTTTAGATATAAATTTTGTATTTTATAGATACCTACTTAAGACCATAGGCGAAAGAAGTGAAAAACATCTTGAAGTGGCAACAGCGGGGGCTTTCATCCTACTTAATATAATAATTCGAATGTACATTTGTGAAAGGTATATCGTAATCTTACTGACTTCCTGCGCCATCTATTGCTTAGTAGTTATGATGCGAAAGAAGTGAAAAACATCTTAAAGTGGCAACAGAGAGGGCTTTCACCCTAATTAAAATAATCATTCGAATGTACTTTTGTGAGAGGTATATCTTACTGACTACCTGCGCCATCTATTGCTTAGTAGATATAATGACGTAAATAACATGAAATTATTTTTATAATTTTATATGTGCCTGGATGGGTTTCAATTTATATTATGTTTTGAAGCAAGTAAAAAAATTATATGATTCATTATTAATTGAGACAGCGATTAAATATAACGTATTTTCATAATCATGTGGCGCCATCTATTTTAGTAAGAATCAGTCTTTGTATTTTCCCGTAGGAATAAGGGGTTTTTATTAAATATAAAGTACCCTATATGTTGACCCGGGTTATAAGCTATTACTTCACAAAATTTGGTAAAAATCCGTCCAGTAGTTTTTGCGTGAAAAGCGAACATACAAACAGACAAACAGACAAACAGACAAACAGACAAACAGACAAAAATTTTAATAAATATCGTTTTGGGGTCTATATCCTGTACACATCACATAGTAGTAATTTTTTTTTTTTAATCTTTCATGTACAGACTTTTTTTCCGTTTCTGTTTTATTATATGTATAGATGACCTAGTATTATATTATCTGTGATATGACTTTTTAAATATGCTTCTCCAATGCTTTTCAGCCTTTAATAAGATTCATGTTAAGTACCTACCTGACTAAAATGTATTTATTTCATTTTTTTAAACTCTCTGGTCTTGTGATTCGCACCACCAGTTACAGATCCAGAGGTCCCGTGTTCGATTCGATTCCCAGTGGGGGTCCTTATTGTAAGTATTCGGTTTGGTTGGTGGTAGGACTTGTTCTTAGTCCGCCTTTCATCATTGCTATGGCGTCAGACTTGGACAAGATGATGGTAAAATAGCTAGCCAGTTGGACAAACAACAAAGTTTTACCAAAAACCAAACCGAATAATACAGAATGTATTATATAAAAAGTTCCATTTTAGACACTGAGGATGATAAAAACTAAATGTTATATTTTCAAAATTGCTTTCTTGGGGTTGGATATGAGGCTATTACCTATCATTTAAGGTATATTTTACAAATAATGATTCAACCGTATCATATCTGGAGGAGTCCATACTTGGTATGTTTTGAAAATGATTTTAATTTTAATTTAAAACAAGTGACTTAAATATAATTATGTGATACATTTCTAGAATCGGCTTAGTAAGCCCTTTCATTAGATACCTAACACGATAGGTTTCAGAACATTTTTTTTTTCCCATACAAATAAAAGGTGTAACCGTAACACGAAATATTTCGTGTTACGGGTGAAATTGATTCTTATAGCCTAAAGATCAATGGTTCTGATTTCCATGGCTTTAACACCTTTTGCAGCATTTTACTGAATTTCGGGGTGTACCGCTAGGACTATAATTTAATCTTGGAACTTACTGATCTGATTGAAATCGGTGTCAAGCCAAAAGTAACGAACAAAATATTTAGTGAAACAATAATACACATTATCTCATGCGCGGAGTGGTGTAAAATACATACCTAATACCTATATGGTTTGGCACCGACTTCAATCAGATCAGTAAGTTCCAATATTAATTAGATAAAGTCCGGCCCTTTCGTCCTTTGAATGGAATGATTCAATTTATTTTTCATTTCTACGTGTTTTTGGGAAGTGAGTTTTTGTTGGCAGTTTTTGTTTGAAGGTGGTTCAATTTTATTGAAAAAAAAAATCTGTTTTTCAATATTATCTTTGACATTTAATGCAACAGAGCTGACTGAGCGACGTTTGAGATGCATCTTTTTTTTTTATTATTATTATAGCCTTTATTATTCCTTAATAATAATAAAAAATAAACTACATGTAACAAAATTTTAAAAAAACTTAATTGATTTGCATGCATTTTTTATAGTAAATTGATATAATATTTCAATGTAATATTAGATTTGATATGTCATATGAATTGATTTAAATTGATAATAATATATTATATAAAAACAAATTAATTAATTAGATATAAATTCAGTATATTAAGGACCCCTTATAGGGTAAAGGCCTCCTCCATTTCACTCCAAGTTTTTCTGTTCTTTGCTTTTGTATTCCAATCTCTTCCGACTACTTTGACTATCTCATCAAGCCATCTTTCTTTTGGTCTACCTCTTTTCCTTTTATTAGTTGGTCCTGTCCAAGTAGTTACTCTTTGTGTCCATTTTTCTTTGTCCATCCGTGCTATGTGGCCGGCCCACCTCCATTTCAGTTTTTTGCAATGTTTTAAGGCGTCGATTACATTTGTAGATTTTCTTATGTCTATATTTCTTTTTCTGTCTTTTCTTTTTATGTTTAATATACTACGTTCCATAGACCTTTGGCATACCTGTATTTTGTTGTTTGTGTTGTTATTATATATCCAGGTTTGGCAGCCGTATGTGAGACAGGGTAGGAGGCACGAATCTAGAACTTTCTTTTTAAGTCTCATCGGAAGTTTTGATTTTAAAATGTCTTTGTTGCTCCAAAACTTGTTCCATGTGATGTTAGTTCGTCTTTTTAGTTCATCTTGATGTCTAGATGAAGAAAATGATACCTGTTTACCGAGATACACGTATTCCTGAACATATTCTAATAAAGTATTTTCGACTCGAATGGGTCTTTCAGAATGGTTGGTCATGACTTTCGTCTTAGCGGTATTTAGTTCCAGGCCGATTGCTTTACTCACTTTGTATAGCTCATTAATCATAGTTTCTAATTGGGTTGCTGTTTCCGAAAAGAGTATAATATCATCAGCAAATCGTAGGTGGCTAAGATATTGTCCTTTCACATTGATACCTTTTCTATCCCAATTAAGTTTACCTATTATACTTTGTAGCACAGCGATGAATATTTTTGGCGACAGCGGGTCCCCCTGTCTGACGCCTCTACATATATTTATTTCAGGGCCCCGTTTTTCTAATTTCACCCGACTGACGCTTTTACTATAAATATCTTTCAAAAGCTGTATAGTCTCAGATGGCACTTCGCATTCGTATAGAGCTTTCCACATGCTATTGTGATATATGGAATCAAAAGCTTTGGCGTAGTCAATAAATGCTAAATATAACGGTGTATTATGTTCGGTATACTTCTCAATAACCAATTCTAGAGTGTGGATGTGATCTGTTGTGGAATAACTCTTTCTGAAACCAGCTTGTTCAGGAGGTTGGTATTTTTCTATATATAACGCCAGACGATCTTCTAGGCATGAAGCAAATAGTTTGTATATATTAGGTTGCAAACTAATTGGTCTATAGTTTCCAATGTCGGCGGGATCTCCTTTCTTGTAAAGTAGGATTATATCTGATTCAGCCCATTTTTTAGGTATTTCTCTATCGTCTATAATTTTGTTAAACAAGGCTGTTAAGTATGGTGCTAAAATTGTTTTGCCTGCTATAAGTGCTTCATTTGGGATGCCATCTGGGCCATTGCTTTTTTCAGCCTTTAAGCGCTCTATTTTTTTCATAATTTCCGAGGTAGAGAATCTGTCTAGGTTCGTAGAGTTTGGATTGAACGATAAATTACCTTCTGTTAAGATGTTATTTGATGAATATAGGTTTTTATAAAATTCTGTGGCGATTTCAATAATTTTTGTTCTAGAATACGTTTTGAAGCCATTAGACTGTTCTTTTAAGCAAGGAATCCAGTGCTTGTTGTCGTTCAATACCTTCAGACCTTTTTTTCAGACTACCTGATGTGTCGAGGTGTGTTTCAATTGTTTTTATCTTGCGTTGTATACGTTCTCTTCTCATCATTTTGTATATATTTTTATAAAGATAGGTGCGCTCTTCTTTTTCTTCTTTATTCAAGGGTTTTTTGTTGTGTAATTCGTTTCTTCTAGCAATCAGACACATAATGTAGTCAGGCATGTCGCTGCATCTGGTTGAAGGTAGAGCTTTGATAGAGTTAAGACTATTTAATATCGATTCTTTTATCTTGCTGTACATAGACTCTACATTGTAATTTTCATCTAGTATTATGTTGCTAAAGTTCGTATTTAAAGCCTTTGTGTACTGCTCTATTTCTTCGGTATTTTTTAGTTTGTTATTGTTACTTTTAAACTTTGCTCTACTTTTTTTACAAGGTGACATATTTAGAGTAACTCTAATGAGACGATGATCACTAGGATATGACAATTTTGATATTACTTCAACGTTGGTAACTTTCTTCATATTATTTAGTAAAACGTAATCTATTTGGCTTTTTGTCTTCTTTGGAGAGATCCAGGTCCACAAGTTCTTTGGTTTCTTTTTAAATTGGCTGTTAGCGATTAAAAAATTATTTTCCCAACAAAACTGAAGTAAAGTTTCACCTCTTTTATCTCTCTTTCCGTAACAATATTTACCCAGAATTCTTTCTTCACCTTTTAATTGTTGGCCGACGCGAGCATTAAAGTCACCTAGAATTATTTTATTATTATTATTATATTCGCTGTGAACTCGCTGGAGGTGATTGTAGAAGTTTTCAATTTCTTGTTCGCTGGCGTCAATAGTTGGTGCATGGACTTGAATGATTGTCAGCATCGTATTTTCAATCTTGAGATTCAAAACACAAATACGTTCAGTAATTCCAATAAAACTTTCAATGTATTGCTTGTATTTCTTTTTTATTAGAAAGCCGACGCCATATTGGCCTTTTGTCTCACCAAAGTAACAGAAAACATGTTCCTTGTCTTCGGTAATATTATATCCTGTTCTTCTTATTTCTGCTAGGCCAATTATATCGTATTTTATTGCCGAAACAGCCTTTTTGAAATCTAAAAGTCGTTCATCTGACAAAAGTGACCTTGTATTGTAAGTACATATGTATAATCTTTGGGGTGGAGTTGGAGGGTTGTAGTCTGAATCCCCCGCGGTGACAAGCCGTACTGGGGGATTGGGAGAGTCTGCCTTTAATTGCTAGTCTGTATCATGGTTTGAGCTTCTGGTCGGAGAAGGTGCTTTTTCAGTAGTATAGGCCAGAGTTGGTTTTTTCAAAATAAAATTATCCATGTTATTTGTCTTGTTTATTTTAATCGGTTGTTTCTTGTTATGAATATCTTTGTAGCAATTTTTTTCAGATGGTTTTGTATTTTCAGGTGATTCTGACAGGTTTCTCTTATTATTTTTTATTTTTGGTTCACTGCTTTGGATGTCTTTATTTATTATTATTAGTTTATCGTACTTTATAAATGCTATTTTCCCTTGTTCTCTCTCTTTTTCAAGCTCTGCTTGCAATTCTCTGCGCTTATTACGTACTTCTAATGGAAAATCTTCTTTTATGTAATATGGCGTTTTTTCTAAGTTCTTCTTGTTTTTCTGTATAGTTATTTTAAACCCCATTTTTTGTAGTGTTATAATAATGGGTCTGACTTTATCACCTTTTTTACCAACTCTTCTTAAAAACTCGATACAGTTATTTTCACATTTGACATTTATTTTATTATTTATTATTTCGATTACTTTTTTTTCTAGTTCGTGATAGCTCTTTTCATTTTCCTCAACGCCAAAAAGTAGCAAATTTTTCCTTCTTGAAATTCTTTCCAGATAATTTATTTGATTTTTCTGGGATTCTATTTTTTCTTCCATGACCTGATTTCTTATTTCGATATTTTTAAATTTCTCATTAATATTATTATTGATAGTGTTTTTTATGTCCTCTTTTATTTCAAACATTTCAGCTTTTTGTTGCTTCATTTCCTCTTGAATATTTCTTAGCATATTTTTAATTTCATCCATTTTACTAAACTGCGCCCCCTATCGGTGCACGGTAGATGTATTTGAGTGTTTGTGTAGCAGATAAAAAGCAACAAAAAGGGTGTGCTGTGCGTCGGTCTTGCGTTCGCAGGTTGAAGTAGCAACAATAATTATAGATTTGTTTTCATTATCGGTCGTTTCTACTAGATGGCGCCACGGTTGAATGAATCGACAATATTTGTGGTTTTTAAGGTTATCAATATTACTATTATTATAGATTTAGCACTTTTTAATTTTTTCCACTAAACACGAATTGTAATAATGTCTTGCATTTACTATTTCTTAGTATAATAATGTCCTTTTCCACAGTTAATTACACCTTTTTGCTACTGCCGGCTTCTTTACTTAGTTCGTTTATTTCTACTTTTCACTTAAACGTTGGTGAATAGTTAATATTTTTAACACTTTTTGAGTCATTTTTACACACTTTTTTGTTGTTTTCAAATGAATACTTGCACAATTTATAATTTTAAAACGATTTTATGTATAGAGCTGATGTACACCGTGGCACAGTAGCGCCCTCTCCGACATAATATCTATTGAAAATTCAATTTTATTGAAAAAAAAATCTGTTTTTCATTATTATCTTTGACATTTAATGCAACAGAGCTGACTGAGCGACGTTTGAGATGCATCTATTACCTAGTAAAGTTAGGTGGGTAGCGTTCGATCGAGTATTCGGCCGTATGTAGACTTTAATTAACGTACCTACATTTAAAGTAGGTATTGAAACAAAGACCGTATATTACGTAGGTATAGATATACCTAACTCTCAGAAATACACACAAATCCTTTTATAAATAACAATAGTCCGTCTAGTAGAAGTACAAAACGGGAGTGTCCATACTAGACTGAGAAAACAAAATATAAATCACATATTCCGAAGTATGTCAAGGGCAAACCCATACAAAATAGACATTGTCGTACCGCGTGTAGTTACTCGTAGCTTGGTCTTGGTGGGAAAATTAATTCAATTAAAATTCGCCGTCAATTGTTAAAAAAACGAATCACTTCATTCATGAAAATACCATTCATTCCGCCGATCCTTTTGAATGATCTAGTTATAGTAAAAAGCAATTCTAAGCTAGATTCTAATGGTCCATTTTAGTTTCAATCATGTACCAATGTCTCTTGTAATTTTCTCACTGTCAAACTTTGTATTAAGTAGTTAGGTATTAGTAGAAAATGTGGAAACACCGATTTTATATATCGGCTATTTTTGGTTAATGTTTCGGCTTTTACTATTCTCAATCTAGTAGATTAAATAAATTCGAAAGTAGATACTTAGATAATACTTACCCATTCTTTGATGTAAAAACTAACAACAACAAAATTATATCTGAATATTATCAAACCTCTTTCGAAATTATTGATTCACATTTTAATCTCAGCATAAATTAGGGTCAACTGGTTTAATCCTATTAATCATTATTGTCTGCTTGAACCAAGTCTAAATTATAGTCAAATTACTTCAAATAGTTAGTTTCTTAAAATGAAGTTTATTCTGATAACCTATATTTTGTTAGTTGTGAACTTAATTGATACAAATGGACGTAAGTTTTATATTGAAATTTTAAATTTTAAAGTTATAATTTGATCGATCACAAAAATAAAATTTCTGCCTTGAAATAAATTCTGTGATAAAAATATCAAAACAGAGAGACACGTCAAGTAATATCCTTGCAATTAAATAAATGTAATGTAATGTACTCGCAAATATATGAAGACGAAAATGTACCGTTTTAATTAAACTAATGTCTTCATGAAATACTTAGCTGAATGTTTTTTCAGATGATATCCAGTTTCCGGACAACCGTTTCACGCCAAACGCTGTTATTCACCAACTCTTCGAAATGGTCCGGGGCATGATCAGAAATGGGGATCCCGCTAATAATGTTCCAGTGATGGATCCTTATTTCAATGATACTGAACGATTCGAGCTTAACGACCTTTATGTTATGTAAGTCTTAAGTAAGTACAAGTAATTAGCGACTAATTTTGGTAGCGAGCAAGCAACCCTGTAATCATGAAAAATCAGCTATAATTTATTTATCACCACCAGCAATTTTAATGTTTCCTACTCCTTCCTTATGGATGAATAAAGAGAGCTAGTCATGACCCAAATTTAAGTGGGTATTAACGACTGCAAACACAGCCGGGACCAACGGCTTATCGAGTATTCCGAAGCACGTAGAGCTCGATTTTTGGTTACCCATAAGTTTACCTATAAGTCCTATAATTTATTTACTTACTAAGGTATAAGTAATTCTAACTTTAAATACAAATAACATAAAATTGTATTTTATTATTTCACAGTGGTCAAATGAATATAAGCAAGTTCACCTTCTCCGGTTTAAGTCAATTTCAAGTAGAGGAACAGGGTTTTTTAAAAGATGAAATAGCTATTACAAATTCTATCAAATGGCCCATTTTGAAAATTGAAGCAGGTAAAATGAGTTTAAAAAAATTAAATATCCTGTTGTAAGTAATGAAGGTGGTTTGGGAGTTGGGACGTGTAAATAAAATAAAATAACTGCTTAAGTGACTGTATACGTGACATTAATAAATATGCGCGAAATTTCCGGCGCCATTGACGCGGAGCGAGGCGTGGCGGAGCGGAGAAACGAGGAAATATTAACCAATAGGATTTCATAAAAATCCGCGGAGCTGAGATTTTATGCAATCTTGGTTAATATTTCCTCTTTTCTCCGCTCCACACCACCTCGCTCCGCGTCAATGGACAGGCAGATAGTAGGCTAAAGGCTACTCAGTGCTACTCAGCCTACTGGACATTATTATTTTGTGCTAATGGTTCGCGTACCTATATATTCTTTGCTAATGGTAAATCCGCCACTGACTAGGATATAGATAGCTACATGTGTGTGTACATCATTTAATGTATTTTGTCTCATTTCATTGTAGAGTACTATGAAATGCAAGGTTCAATTGCAGGCGTCATACCCTTAGCTGGAAAAGGAGCTTTGTAGTGAGTACCTACAGTAAAAAACTATATTTATTATCTTGATTACATACTACAATAAAATATAAATATCAATAATTTAATAAATACGAGTATACCTATCAAATTAACGCCATTAGTGATACGTTGTCATGTTATTTATATACAATGTTTTAATAAAAATGTTATTTTTTTTCAGTGTCGAGATTGATAACTTATATTTACATAGTAAAATTTATTTACGACAATCAAGCAATGGCAAATCAATATTAATTGATAAGATTAAAAATACAAGTTTTTCCATTGCAAAAATATCAGTAAGTTAAAGTCTTAGTAGGGGAGACCGGGCAAAGCCGTATAGCTAAGAGCAAACCCATATAGAAACGAGATAAATGAAAATAACATATTCATCATCGAATCTTTATTAAAGACTCATTAGCTACAGAAATAAACAAAAAATAAAACTGTAATCACCGTAAAACAAAAATAATCAACACAAATTAAACCTCGTCGAATTACGGTTTTGCTCCGGGGGCTGGGCATTTAACCGTATTATATACGATATTGCTCCATACGCTATGAACGCAACCAATGCATTCGAAACTCTCCAAGTCATCTTCATCTCAGCCCGTACAGCCTTCGTGTGCCCATGTTTTACAGATACTGCACCTAACCTTCATCCACTCGACCGTATACTGGCCGATTTTACCCCTTACGATTTTACCCATTTTTATAATAACATTCCACTTACCCATTTATCATAAAATATTCACCATTCAAACTTTAGAAAACGATAAAATTTCATCAAAGCATCTAAAAACAATACTCGTGTGAATTGTGATTAATTGAAAACGCTCGTGCCTGCAGTAACAAATTTCTGTTGGCTGGCATATTGATCCTATTGGCTACTTGCCGTGATCGGCAAATGCGCGGCTAATTCCAAATAATACGAGACACAACTACACAATACGGTTCTACCACGGTATACGGTTTTGTACGGGTTTCCCCTTATATATGATCTGGGGCCCGATTCTCAGGCATTCGAACTTTTTCATTGTGGTAATTCGTATGTCGAACATTTTGTTTGTGGTTTCTATTGAAATTGAAAAGTTAGAACAAACAAACAAACTAATCTGTCCCACATGTCAACAAATTAATTTTGATAGCTAAGTTCGTATACGAACATCGATTGGTCCGTACCACTCGTTGCGTTCGACTGGTTTTCGATCGAACTTTTTCGATTGTGAAATTCTGACAATACACAAACTGTGTTATATTTGAATTTCGAGCTTATAAAAGTGAACTTTTGTCTGAGAATCGGCCGCCTGAGGTTAAAGTTATCACAATTCGTTCACCCATCTTATTCCACTCTACAACTTGAACTTATTGCACAATGTTCACATCTAAGTTCGGTCATCCATCCCATCCACACTTGAGGTTTGCTGCACTATGTTTATGTTAAGTATGGTTCCCCTTTTTCCAGAGTCGTACCGAATTTGACGGTATCTTTGACAACATCTTCAACGCTTGGGTGGAAGATCTTCTGGCTGGTTATCTAACGAGATTCAGCAGGAAAATCGCCAGCATTTACCAAGAAACCTTTGTGTCCTACTCAAACTCGGTACTGAAGGAATATGAAACATGGAACATCCTACTAACTATATTGTGACAAAATAAATAATTACGAAAAATACATAAACGAGTGGTACCTACCTATGATTGTTGTTATATTATTTAAAACCACTAATTTCCATGGGAAATGGAATATCACTGGACATAGGCACAGAAACAAAAGCAATATAAAGTCTACGATTCCGTAGACCTCTTGGGTTGGCCGCTAATGACGAAGTGATCTGATAAAAATTAAATTATTTTTACTTTTTGCATTTTTAAAATGCAAATTTTTTCCATCATCATTATCAGCCATATGACGCCCACTGCTGGCCATAGCCCTCCCCCAAGGACCTCTACAACGATCGGTCTTACGCTGCCCGCTACCCGCGACCTTGACTAGATCAATCGTTGGTCCACTTTATTGGGGGCCTGCCCACGGGACGTCTCGCCTACAAATATTATTCTGTGGTCTCGCCCGGTACGCGGTCGCCATTCGAGAACCTTTCCGCCCAACGGCCATCGGCGGTTCTCCGCGCTATTTGCCATTTATTATAACAATCGGATTTATTCGAACGACTCCGTATCTCAGCGCTCAGCAGCGGTCAGAGCATTCGCCCGAACAATGCAAGGTCTTGGGTTTGATTCATGGCGGAGCAACTAGGGGGAGATGAGTCGATTTTTTCTAATATTTAATTTTCTGATAAATGTTGTGTACTATAGTAATAAGATTATGTTTACTTAATTGTCAGTATTAATCGTGAGCCCTTGGTTAGGTACTCGTACTTAGCGGCAAACTTGAATTACCTACCTTTACTAGATTTGTTTTATCGTTCATTATCACAAATTAATCAAGGTGATTTACAAGATATGTTCTCTTAGGTCATTCGCGCCCCTGAAATCAGAACTAATCAAATGTGATTAAAACATTATTATATTACTCTTGTATTGCTGATAAAGCCAGCAGTCTTCTGACAGTGGTCTGCAAAAGCTATAAGGTACGTACCTACTTAGATCATCTCTGCCACTTTGAAAAAGGTTTGCAGTAGGTAGTTTCGATTCCAAGAAAATTTAGATTTTCAATATAATTATTAAGCTATAATATATATATAATTTGCTTAATATGATTTTCATAATATTTAGCAAATTAATAATAACAATAATATTTCTATTTCACAAAAAAATATTTGCATTTAAGTTTCAAATTCCTAATATATTTGAAGTCGAAGCTTTAAAACATTTAATACTTATTTACGATTTAGTTTTCGTTACCTACTCAATAAAAGATATTTTACACGAAGAGTGAACGACTTCATTCATTAACGGCAGTCCCCCCCCCCTCCCTAATATCAGCCTTTTGCTTTGCTTTATTAAAAGCACAATAAAAATAGGAAACTTTTTAATGGAGCCACATCCCTTGTTAATCCTCTTCGTTGTAAAATCAGTATTTTCCCGTCACGTCTCACCTACGGTCCACACAACGAGCATTGGGTGTTTTGGTGTTCACCGAGATCGAGTAGAGAGTACCTATGTGTTCAAAAACTGCATTAGAGAACGATCAACGCGAAATTTGGGAAGTGTGATTAACTACGTTCCGAAGATAAGATGCTATTTTTTATGGTTTTTAGCTTTAATACAAGTATAGATTAGCAATACTATAACGTTTTAAGATTACCTACTCATTTGTAATTACATTTAAAATTTTAGAGATTTTAGAGGGGGTTTGGTTAAGTGATTTTCCAAAACATCCTCATAATCAGCCTTGGGCTGATGTTGGGTACCTATGTAGCTTTCGTTTTAGAAATAAAATTGATCCGAATTTGCTTGTCCTAAAGTTGGAATTTGTAGTGCTATTAACTACTAAGAATTACTACGCCTGCACCCAATGGCCTAAATACATAGCCGGGTGTATAATGTTTAATTCCTAAGTTATTTGTTCTGCAAATTAGGGGCTGATATTAGGGATACATTTGAACAGGATCAGGCCGGACACTTGCGCGAACCCATTTGCGCGAAAGACTTTTGCGCAAAAAGCCATTTGCGCGAAAGACCCTTGCGCAAATGTCCATTAGCGCAAGTGAATTCGCGCAAATGTCTTTTGCGCAAGTACCTATACCAGACCCATTATTAAGTAGATTTGTTCCAAATCTAATATTGTGAAATCATCGACACAAAGAAGAAGAAGACCCATTATTTAGCAGTATAAGAGCTAAATCATTGCATAAAATACTTTGATGAAAATTTAAGCCGTGGTAGTGTAACGGTACAGAATTGCACTTGTTATTATATTTCAAATATTTATTGGCTTTTGTATAAAATAGAATGATAATGCTAACCTTGGGTCCTTGGGAAGTATTGGTTGATGTTTTGGAGGTGAAAGCTCGATACAAATTGGTTTAGGAAACAAAAATTAGCTTTATTTGCGAAATGCATTATATCTTCAGTGGGTATACATTCATTCTTGAAGTCTTGAGTCTTAAATAATTGTTCTCAAATGTGCACGGATTGATTTCTGAAAAAAAGAAGAGGTTTAAAAGTAAATAAAAACAATAGTGTTTATTTATATCTGACCTTGGAGGTAGCAATTTAGAGATTATAGTGGATCTCACCTTGAAACAATAGCTGTGCAGATTGTATAAACCTTGAGCATGTTATTTTAGACATATTTGTAAACTGACAGGTTTGTAGGCAACAGAGTTTGTAGGCATGTTTGTTTACAGGCTACGTGTTAGTGGCACAATATGTGTTCGGCATATTTATTGGTTACACATGTGAACTCTGGTTAATTACATCACATCAGTCTAATTATTATGTTTGGAGCTAAATATTTATTTTATACAATGTTAGCAAAATACTGATAGGTTATGACAGGTAAACATAGATGCTCCTAGCGGCAGAGTTGGGAACTAAAGCAAGTCAAATGAGTGCACATAAGTATAGAGAAAAGGTTGTACTCACAGAATGTTAAATTAACATTATGTATAACTTAAATAAAAATATGGGTTAAATAATCAAAAGTACAGAATATTGGTTTCTATCTTAGATAAGATTCAAAGTTTCAAATATGTTTCTTTGGCTAGAGGTGATACGTTCGGAAATTATGTTCGAACAATTACCATTTTGATAATAGTTTTCATTCATAAATAATAATAAAAAAAGGGATCATACAAAATAATGTGTTTATATTATGTGAGAAGGTAATATTTTGAATAGTTTAGTAAATTCTATAACTTAACTATCAAAGGTTTCTGAACGAAAGCCAAGCTGGGCGTTCAGGAGGTTTGAAATGGTTTGGCGTTAGACGCTAGATGGCCTATCAGTTTTGTGGGGGGTGAATAGGGATGCAGGAATAGTTGGGTTGCCATGTTGTGAGAAATAAATACCTTATTTATAAAACAGAGAGAGGGGGTAATTATTGATGTATGGTATTCACACAAGATTAAAAGTAAAATACTTTAATTGTTGTAAAGGGGAAAAAGAAATATTTATAGGAAATAAAATTTGGAAAAATGAATAATAATTATTCTAGAATGTACAATTAAGACATTAAAACTAATAAACCTTAGTCAAATTAGTATTTCAAAGTTAAATAATTAGACATGAGACATTTAAGAGACGGATTAGAAATATACTGAAAAGTTTCCATTAAACATAGGGGTAAAATTTCCCTGAGAGTGGGGAGAATTTCTAGGATGTAAAAGAAAAAAAAAGAAAAAAGGACGCTAACTTTTGGCGCGGTATGAGTAGGCCGATATAAGCAAAAACGACGCGACGCTCGCTCTTATTTCTCCGGGATCGACTTCGAGGCAACACGTATGGAAGACGAAACACTTTTTGAAGAAGTTTCCATTTTAAATCAAGCGAGAAGTAGTCTTCAAGCAAGTGTACAGTGAGTCCTTGCACCATAGGGCGTTTATTGGGTTCGCGATCTTTTAAACGTTTTAATTTTGGAATTCTGACTGGTAAATTGGATCCGAAATTAAAAGGTCTAGTTTGTTTACAGAAAGCATTTCAATTAAAGTAAATTATTCCCAAGTAAAATCCTAGAAAATGGGCTTAATTTGAGTCAGTGAGGGTTGGAAGCATAGAGTTTGTTTCTTCAGGAGTACATGTTTATGTCTCCGGGCTCCAGGCAAGGCTCACGGGAGGTCGCTAGGTAAAGAAAGTCTGGCATTGTGGAGTGTCAGATGAGTGTTCATTGGATAACGCTTAGTAATTTCCACATGGTTTGATCAGGCGGGCTGTTTTCATTGACAGTTTTTCAGTTAACACGTCTGATGGCGCGGGGCGTATGCCCCAGATTTGGAGGCAGTTGCGGCCTGATTGAACCATACCTACCTGTAGGGTGTCTATCTGTTCCCTTCCCAAGCAGATGGACCACGGCATGAGCGATAGGATTTTAGGGGGCCCACTCACCCAAACTTGACAGAATTGGGGCGTCAGAACTGGCGATACAGGCGCCAGGTTTGTGTTTGTTAGGAAAGTCGCATTTAGTCGGAAATTAGGCAGGTAAGTACCTACTTAGAATCACGAGCTAGGTAACTCGAAGACCTTTGTTCTGGCAGAAAGGGGGAGGTCTGCTGGGGCAAGGCTACGAGGGGAGTCTGGTATACAGAGTAGGTAGAAAGAGTAGGGTCGCTGTTAGGTCTATAAGTAGCATTATGTGTTATCACAAATATATCTACGATCAAATCCGAATTTTGTTGACATCCCTAGCCATAGATTCTTGTGATAGACGAACAAACCCGGGCAATTTGACAGAATGATTATAGATAGTGGGGAAAAGTCCGATTGACAGTTTCCAGCAAAATGGCTGTCTTTATCTAACAAAAATAATGTTACATTTTAAGAAGAGAGATTAGGTAAATGGTTAGTGCGTTGTAGCAATGTAGTCTACAAGTTGTATGATTTTCAGTGAGGTTTGTAAGAAATTAATAGATTTGAAAGGGAAAAGGTGACCAATGGATACCTAGTGCTTTCAGTATTTGGGAAATGATTTGTGAAGTAACAGTGCTAGTGGAACAGTCCAAAGAGCTTGATTAGAGTAATCTTTATAGGTTCACACATTGCAAAGATATGAAGGTTGAAATAATCTATCAAACATAAGTGGAGAATCTAAATTTACCTATATATTTGGCTTGACAAAAGGTAATATATTCCTATGATGCAAAAGGCACCTATAATAATCTATAAATTGAGCTGGTTGCGGAAGAGTTCTCTGGATCAGACTACTGCTAAATTAATGTATGAAGAGGATTTTGTTCGGTGGCGAGAGAAGATGTTTAAACTCGAAGGAACTCGGTGTAACGTTGACCAGTGTCTTATGGAAGCTGATGTGGATTCAAGGTTTTCCAGATACTAACCTATTGAGTTGGAACATGATTCTATTTTAGCCATAAATTATGTAAAGCTATCGGGGTGAGGCGAAAGCTTCTGTCCAATTTGGTTGGATTCTTAAGTTATTTCCAAGACCAGTCCAATGGTGAGATTAAGGATATATTACCATGAGCGAGATTCTTTAGAGACAAATTTTAACCAACAAGTTGCAAAAGTTCAATAAGATCCGAGTCAGACACATAGACATAACTAGGGAATTTAGTTCTACGGGGAAACTTGGTCATAGAAAAGGTTAGGAGAGTCTATATTTATATGTACTTACTATGAATTAGAATTGAGACTTGTTAGTGCTCCTAATTTAAGCACTCAACCTGTTGGATTTATCCCAATAAGGATTATTCAACAAAAGGAAAAGGATATATCAATTAACGTTAACTTTAACTGCTGCTGCCATGAAGGAGAAAGATCTCTTCATGTAGACTAACAAGTCGCTTTGAAGCATTTAGCTTGGTCCTCTTATATATATATATATATAAAGAATTGACGAACATGACAGCTTGACTTTATATGTTGAAGTTTGTTTTTATATGAAAATGTAATAAAGCAGCGCCGGAGGAGGGATGTCCAAGTCTGGTGACGAGTTCCACTGTTATGGGCGGCGGAGGTGCCCTGACTTTACCGGTTAAATAATATTGCTGGAGCATTTGTATTAGGCCAAGATGGTGATTAAGATCAATAGACTCTCTTCACCCTAATGATTATACCAATTTCCATCTCTGACTTTGCAAGCAAAACCATATGCTGAAGCTAGTAGGTACTATTATAGATGTAGTGTTTCCATCTTCTAATAGATATAACAAATTTTCATCTCTAACTTTGCAAGCAAGGCCATATGCCTAAGCTAGTAGGTACGGTTATAGATCTGATATAGTGACTCAGTCTTCCAATAGATATAACAAATTTTCATTTCTAATTTGCAAGCAAAACCATATGCTTAAGCTAATAGGTATTATTATAGTAATTGTGTCTCCATCTTCATATAGGAATATCAAATTACATTTCAAACCACACATGCCAATTTCACCTTAGACCTTGCAAGCAAATCCGGATGCTGTTACTAGTTTCAGTTCCATTGTAACCTAAATTATTAAATTCCACCAGTTTTAATAGACAGTTAACCTTGGGTCAGTAACCAGAAAATTAGCATGGTGGACTCGGCAAAATAACTCACCAGGTTTTCAAAGTATATTAGACCTAGGAATCGGTTAGGACCTAACTGTTAAATGTCCAAGCAATGTAGGGGTAAACTAATGTTAGATTTATACAAGAGTATTAACTTATTTTGAGTGTCTTTGTCGCTATAAATGAGGTTAGAAAATTAGAAGCAACGGCCATGTAATATGAACAGCTGTTAAGTTGATGTAGGCATATAGGCAGTTCAAAGTATGTGTTAGTTAGTAGTAAGGTTAGTCTCTGTCGCTTCATTTAAAAGATCATGGGTCTACGCTTTACAACCAGGGTTCTCCATTACGACATCACAGGCCACTTCAGATTTGATTCAGAGCATCCATAGTAGTTATCTATATATTAATCGGACAACAGTTAGGTATTACAGCGTTCAAGCTAGCTAGGTATTTTAGTAACTAATAGAATTCTTGACAGAGGTTCAGTATTAGCTTAGAGTAAATACTAGAATGGTTTGTTAGTATATTTAGGTCATCTAT
This sequence comes from Crambus lathoniellus, assembly GCA_949710035.1. Classification (NCBI taxonomy): domain Eukaryota; kingdom Metazoa; phylum Arthropoda; class Insecta; order Lepidoptera; family Crambidae; genus Crambus; species Crambus lathoniellus. The sequence goes on from OX453297.1 coordinate 16,880,515, forward strand.
TATTATTTAGGCTAAGCGATTAGAAAGCATAGGTAGATGTTACAATTTAGTAGTGCCGTTACCAGGATTAAAAATTAACACATATTATAGCAAATCTTGTATAGGAATAAGAAAATAAGACAATATTTACAAACCTTTTTAATGAGTTTAGCATATAAATTACATTGGAGCTCTGAGTATTTCTGAAGGTAAGTGGCTAGTTTACATTGAGTTGGAATAGCCACAATTTGTTGTTTAGTGCAGAAGGAAAACTGAAGCGACGGGGTTAATATTAATTATTTAATTAAACTTCTGTTAAGCGTCCCCGGGCAGGATGTTTCTTAATAAGGGTCTTTTGAGAACTGTTCATAGGTCTTGATTAGGTTTAGTTAAGTATAGCAACTTGTTTTCTGAAATGGAAGAAATAATTCATTATTGTAATATGCTAGCAAATTCAAAAATAAGAAAATGTTTATCTTTTCAGAGATTTCATAGGTAGTAATGTTGAATTTTAGTTAGATGAAATGCTAAGTTGGATTGCATTCTGTTAGAGAATAAATAATTAATCACATAATTAAACAAGTACTTACTATTAATTGTCTTTTTATTAAAAAGAACAATAGTTATAATTCTTGAGTAACATCATATTGTGGTTTCATAGATTACCAATATTATCTCTGTTGAAATTCGTCAATAATTAGGTAATTTAATTGTCGAAAGCCGGGCAGGTGAATTCACAAACTTGTATAGCACAATTGTATAGTTGAAAGACTTTTGAGTAGAGGTTATATGGAGCTAATCAAAGAGCATGTATGAGGAACACATGGAGAATGACATTTGTCATTGACAAGGTTGTTTCTCTCCTTAGTGTTAGCTCTGGGTAGGCGAACGGAAAAATTATGGGAAACTGTATGGACCTTGTTAAGTACAAACTTTGTATGGGCTTGCATATTTGTATACAAATAAATTATAGAGACACGTTATATGACAAGTAGTACGGTTTTGATGTTTAGTAAAGACTGGGAGCTACCGCGTTACTTTATGGGTATGAACTTCATACGTTTTTGGGAACTTTGAGTCAATTTTATAAAGAAAATAGTCGCTATCGGTTCCTTGTTTTGTGACGTCGGGTATAACGATAACTAGCTAGCAACGTTCAACAGAACAAAGCAACAAAAAATCTATCAGAATAGGGAATTCAAATGACAGTTGAAGCCCATACCCATATCCAGATTTCTTAGCCGGTAGCCCTCTATTCACAAAATTAGATTTTGAGGTTGTTTCTTGGAAAGGTCGATATTTAAGAACATGAGTGACAGGATAGATTTTCTAGCTTCCAAAAGCTTCGCTAGATGGCGTTGAACGAAGTGTGTAGCGGCTAGTATATTTTGGTATGAATCATATTTAAATTAAAAACCCAAAGGAAACTAATAATAAATTAAATAAGTACTACTGTGAGGAACAGAAACGAAATAGTTAAATTTTAAAGATTAAGGTAAATAAATAACTTCTGTCTGACGTTCCGTTTTACAAAAAAAAAAAAAAGGGGTCAAAGTAAAATTTCATGTTTCGTACCTTCTAACTGCATAGATAGGTGGGACAGCGCCATCTAGTGATCGAGCTTTTAGGAAATCGCCCATTAGCACGGCATCACAAGAAAGTTAGGGCAGTAGTTACATTTTTACTCAACGGAGGTCGCCACGGGTATTTTCGAACGAGTGGAATTTGGTTAGTAACTTTAATGATAATAATAAATAAGGCAGAATGTTATTGATGAATGAGTTCTAGCAAACACTTGTTTTGTTTTTAAAAGGGGCAAATTCTTTTAGCTAACAGGGTAATTACGCTACTGCGTGATAGATGTCGCTACCGGTAGGTTACGAAAAATTGTGGTTCTTATTAATGTTAATTAAAATGGGTTATGTTATGTGTCAGAATCAGGTAAATTAATAGACTATGTGATGTGCGGTCCGAGATTGTAGTTTAAAGGCGTGTTTAAAAATGTTTGGGATAGATAATGACATACATTAGGTGAATTAGCGGGTCTGCCTTCCTTGTAAATAATAGTACACACCGGGGCGTAATACTTAACGGCGTTGATAACGGCATGCGCGTCCTGGCGCGTTTATGGTATCAAATTAGTGCGCTAAAACCCGAACGCATCTACGTATTATATCAAACGGCGCGCTAATTGGTGGCATTATATGCAGGTGAAACCCGTGCATCAGTGTGAGACCATAGTTTGGCACAGATCAGATATTAGTTATTGGTGTCAAAGTGACAGATGACAGGTTTGTTGAAGTTGGGGAGGGGGGCGATCACGTTGTTCTGTGGTGCGCTATTTTTATTGTTGTTAGGATATAAATCCAGACATGGCTTAAAGAACTCGCATCCAAGCCAAAAAGATTGGAAGAAAAAAAAAAAAAAAAAAAATTGTTGTTAGGAATGTTTTTGTTTTCATCAAGAAAATTTATGAATTATTAAAGGTTGAGTGTCATCTAAGTTTGTGAAATTGTTGAAAATGCTGAAACTGTCTGAAGGATAGATCTGTGGTTGTGTTTATCATTATTGTGAAAATATAACCTAAAAAAAAAAAGGACATTAAATAGTTATGCAAATAGGTTTTAGTGTAAATCAAGAGTTATGAATTTGAAGTAAGAAAATAGTATTTTAGTTAATTTATAGTTTGTACAAGGTATTTCAAAGGGGTAAATAATTAAAGAGTTTGGCTTGGTTGAAAAATGTGTCTTGATGAGAGTGATTTCTCATGGAAATAAGTGGATAATGAAAACTGAAGAAGTGTTATGAGGTCTGGCTTTTCATGGTGTACATAAGAGAGGGGAGACCCTTTCTGACTTATAGATTGATAACAACCATTTTGGTAAGTTAATCAGAGATTTAGTTTTAATTAAATTGTTGAAAATTTTTAGAATTAGACACAATTGGTACCTACTTGTATATGGACAGCTTAGACTCAAAGAGGGTAATTTTGTTTGAAGGGAACGGTATTTGCAATGCTAAATAAGTCAACGGATAACTTAGTAGGGACGGTTTGATTTTTCAAACGCTCGGTTAACTTAAAAGTTGAAAATAGTTCAGAATTAAAGAGAAATCTTGTCTCGATGAATGATAAAACTATTATTTTGTATTTTGGGGTCGGTGATAAAGTTTTAAAGAACAAAATTAGATATGTCAGTGGGTAATGATTAGACTCCTAACTTAGTGGAAGAAAATTATATTGCTACAAACTAAAATAATGTTAGCTTAGCTTGTTAAATGTAGTTATGGATATATTTAAAAGGTAAGGTACCAATATTTAGTGGGTTTTGTATCAAGTTAGGACAATGAGGTAACATTACTTCTTACTTCTTAAAACTTGAAAAATAGCTATTTGGGTAAAAGAATGGTTTCTTTTACTAATAGTTAGGTATTGGAATTCATGAAATATGAACCAAAAGGAATTTGTTAGTGAAGATTTTGGATTGGCTAGATTAGAAACATTAGATTCAATGGTTTCTAATTTGAACAGCAAGTAGAGAGAATTTCATCTAAAATGGTTCAGTGAGTTTGGAAAAACCATAATAGGATAATTTCATAATTATTAAACAATCTAATATATGAACAAGAAGGGAAAAATTACTTGGTTTAGGTAAGTAATCAAAATTTTCATCCGGGAACATAAAAGAAACTTAGATGTTGGTTATAAGACTTGCAGAAATTTTATTATAATTACAGTGGTTTTGATTTCAAGTAGGAGTTGTTGTTTGGATGGATAAGTAGTGTAGACTAGGGTGGGGTGGTGTGTTAGTCCGGAACATTATAGATAAATAGGTACTTAACAAGAATAAAATAGGGTTAAATAATTCTTTACCTTTCGTTGAAATTTGAGTTAGAAAATTCAACGACGGTTTAAGAAGGAATACAACAATGTTATAAAATAAATCAAGTAATTATTCTTATGTCAATGAGAATTATAGGAGATTGCTTGCCTAACTAATATTGCTTCTCTTAGGTATCCAGTTAAGTTTTATAGGTTGCAATGTCTAAAAGTAGGTAGTAAATATTACATATTAGCTTAAATAGGTAAATAATGTAAGAACCAAGTGTGTCTGACAGTTTGGGGTCGCTGGCGTGATGTAGTGAACAACTGTTGACTATTTATAACTAGTTATGGGTAGCATTAGTGTTACAGGTATGCTGGGAATATTCATAGACTAGTTGTATATTCTCTATAGAGAAAAAAAAAAAGGATGGATTTAATTGAAATATAGTATGCCAGCAGTGGTCCTCGTTCACTTGACATGATGATGTTGAATAGGGGGTGGTGAATGGAGAAGGAAAAGAACTTTCATACAGGCGACGTGATTGGTTTGTTGTTCTTTTTATCAATCTTGGTTCTATATTAGTAATTAAATATACATTCTTAGTTGAATCATTGGTTAATCTTAATAAATTACTTTGTGATAGGACTATAGGTACGTTATGTTTGAAAAGAAATAACATATGGTCGAGGTTTGGGTGTTATTAGGGATTATTATTATTATTCTTATTTATTCGGATAAGCAGTGAGACAACTGATAGATGCTGGTAGAAAAAGTAAGGAAATTGTCGCTATGCTAAGAGTACCATTGTGTGGACACTGGGGAATATTTTATTAGAATGTTAGTCATACATAAATTTTTTAAATTGAAAATTTACTAGTTGCATTGAGAGAACATCATTCTCGACTATCATCCATAGGGTAGAGATTGGTACTTGCAATTATAGGGAAAGAAAAAAACAAATATATGATGACTCCAGTTTAGGCAAACGATGAGACATTTGAATTGATGTAACGACTTAAATATTATTAGAATTAGTTAATCTTTATTGTTAACTTTGTTGTTTTATAATATCAGTATAGATAGTGCAGTTAAATTTTATAGTATGTTGGATTGGGGGTCGTGGAAAAGTGTAACTACAGTTACAGGTTAATCAATTGGTAGGGTTTAGAATTAATGTAATTAAAATTACTAGGAATTCTATTTAGGTTAGTATTAAGACCTTAGAATTAAATTAGCTATAGAAAATGATATTAAGTGGGACGTCCATATGATAGGTTAACGACCACTGGGGTCGAATGGGTTGGAAGTCACTATATGTAGAGGTCTCGGGTTCGATTCCTGCCCAGGTGATTGTCGTAGACAAACTGTTCAGTGTTGCTATGGGGCTTGGCAGTGTGATGATACCCGTCGATGTTTGGTATTTGTGATATAGGTACCTACTTATTTTGTAACATAGAAGAATATGAGCGGGATAAGTGAAATAAACGTTATTAATTAATTTCATTATTAGTAACCAAAGTTAGAGATGGATAACGGGGTTTATAATGGGGGAAACTTATTTACTAATTTTGAAATATGGTGTATTTTTCAATTAGTTAAATTGGTTAAGAATATGTTTTACGGGATAAAGGCAGGTTATAGTTATAGGAATCTTAAAGGAACCAATATAGGTTGTACTAAAGTGTAAAGGTTGGTTGCGAATTTGAAGTAGAAGTCAATTCTCATGCTCTATACTTTAAAAATTAGGGCATAAGGTCAGGTACTACTTAAAAGTGGGGGGTCGAAAGGTTAAAGTTGAATTCCATGAATAAACTTTGACTTAAACCTAAATTAAATTAGACGTTAACACCAAACGTGAATTGGAGTTAAAACCAAAAATAGGATAAGCCAAAACCAAATATGTCATTTGAGGGAATAAGGATTTTTATAGTTTTTTATAGACATAGTTAAGGAAGACACTTGGTAGAACTTTTGAAAAAAAACTTAATATTAGGTACTTATCCGGATTAAAATGTCAAAGTTATGTTAATAATGTGAATTTTACAATTAATATTTAAAAGAGTTATATAGGGATGTTAGTTGGTTAATAATGTAATCTTTATGTACCTAACATGAATTGAGCTCTGACACGTAATGGACTTAATAGATGGTAGCAAGAAGGTGATAAGTGTTGATAGGTTAGCAAAATTCGCTGATAGTATTCGGATAGAGAGTAGTGGGAATAGACTTTTAGTAGTTTGGCTAGGTTAGGGAAGTTGTTAGATGGAAAAAAAAGGTAAGCGTTGATAGGTTGGTCGGTACTGCGGTATATACCTATATTAATATATATTGGGGGTATTTATATATTTACTTAGGTCGGTTTTATAGTTCGATGCTACAGTGATGGTAGTGATGTGTTTCAAGGTTGAAATTGTTATTACGAAAGGGGTTTTACGTTCTTAATTATGGTAAATGTTAGGATTGGGTTGTTAAATTTTGTTACAGAGTTTTAATTCAATTGGTGTAATATTGTCATGTTTTAGGTGGATAATTGAAATTTGCTAACGGGTAGGAAATGTTGGTCGAACATGTACAATTTTGGCTTTGGGTCATTATTAGCAAAGGAAAGGGATAGTATTCGGTCATGGTAGATAGTCTAATCATGTGTTGGAGTCAATTCATGCATTGTTAATGAACTGATTAACTATAAAAAAAATATATATATAATTTAATTTCGAACTAATCTGAGCGAAAAGTTTTTAATAAATTAAACAAAAGAGGAGTTCTTATATTTTTAGGGAGGGGAAAGGAAAATAGAAGAGGTGACAGTATTATGAGGATCGGTAGTATTAATTTTACAAATTAATGTTAATAGCTTTTTAGGGCAATATACTACAAGTAATCAGGTGAAACGTTGGTTATGTTCATGGTGGCGCGGATGTGAGTTTGAGGAAGGACGGAATTGTTAAAAAGTGAAGAAGAGTGGAATCTGTATATATAAAAAAAAAAAAAAAATATGTAAGTGTATATATATATATATATATATATCTATTTTATATATAAAAAAAAAAAAAAAGATTTAAAATATGAGGCCATGAGTGTAAACAAATTGGGAAGCCTGATTACAACCATTATTATTAACCCAAAAGATAAGATCCGCACACAACAGCACGTGATAGGGATAGGCGTAGAGCACGTGTTAACAGACTTGAATTTTGTACAGTGGGACTTTGGTGTTAGGATAAATAAAAAAAAAAAAAATATATAGATATACAAACAGTGTTTATGTTTGTATCTTGTCCCGGTGTAAACGCCTGTACAAAATTTACACTTCCCGTGGGTCAGGACGGGCCATGTTTAACTCGACAACTATACATTCTCCAAAGTGATATCGGAGGCTATTCCAGAGTTTTGAGTAAGCTTTTTGACAAAAAGGTCTTTGTATATGCTTCATTTAGAAGGGGGCGTACAGAGATATGCAGGGGCACTTTGGGGGTATAAATTGCTGCGCTAGAACGCCATGTAATCGTAAGGTTGGATTACTCTTTATACACCGAGGCGAGTTTATTCTAAACTACGGATTCACAACCCGTACCTTTCACCATGCTTTGTACGTCTCTGGTGTTGGATATACATACGATGAATTTGGATAAAGCAATAAAAAACACTTAAAGCTCGCTTGATAACTTTTGATATTATTTTGGTCTAAATACACTCTACACTCTTAATTACATAATCACTAGGGCTCACTAAAAATTGATTCGATAGGGGTCGGAGGCCGCAATGTCCTTTGGTAGGACAAAGAGCATTGTAGTTTTCCTTGGTCCAAATTGATTCAATTCTTTGATTTTGGGAAAATAATAAGAGATAGGGATAGATATATATATATATATAAAAAAAATATATATATATTGATATAAAAATAATAATAATATATATATAGATAAAAAAAAAAAAAAAAAAAAAAAAAACATGTCTATATATATATAAATATATGTGTAAAAAGAAATATTAGAGATTTGGATAGAAAGAAAATTCTACTCCGGATCCAATACTTGGTACTGTCACCTTTGAAGAATTTTGGGGTCGGCTGTAACGGTACAGAATTGCACTTGTTATTATATTTCAAATATTTATTGGCTTTTGTATAAAATAGAATGATAATGCTAACCTTGGGTCCTTGGGAAGTATTGGTTGATGTTTTGGAGGTGAAAGCTCGATACAAATTGGTTTAGGAAACAAAAATTAGCTTTATTTGCGAAATGCATTATATCTTCAGTGGGTATACATTCATTCTTGAAGTCTTGAGTCTTAAATAATTGTTCTCAAATGTGCACGGATTGATTTCTGAAAAAAAGAAGAGGTTTAAAAGTAAATAAAAACAATAGTGTTTATTTATATCTGACCTTGGAGGTAGCAATTTAGAGATTATAGTGGATCTCACCTTGAAACAATAGCTGTGCAGATTGTATAAACCTTGAGCATGTTATTCTAGACATATTTGTAAACTGACAGGTTTGTAGGCAACAGAGTTTGTAGGCATGTTTGTTTACAGGCTACGTGTTAGTGGCACAATATGTGTTCGGCATATTTATTGGTTACACATGTGAACTCTGGTTAATTACATCACATCAGTCTAATTATTATGTTTGGAGCTAAATATTTATTTTATACAATGTTAGCAAAATACTGATAGGTTATGACAGGTAAACATAGATGCTCCTAGCGGCAGAGTTGGGAACTAAAGCAAGTCAAATGAGTGCACATAAGTATAGAGAAAAGGTTGTACTCACAGAATGTTAAATTAACATTATGTATAACTTAAATAAAAATATGGGTTAAATAATCAAAAGTACAGAATATTGGTTTCTATCTTAGATAAGATTCAAAGTTTCAAATATGTTTCTTTGGCTAGAGGTGATACGTTCGGAAATTATGTTCGAACAATTACCATTTTGATAATAGTTTTCATTCATAAATAATAATAAAAAAAGGGATCATACAAAATAATGTGTTTATATTATGTGAGAAGGTAATATTTTGAATAGTTTAGTAAATTCTATAACTTAACTATCAAAGGTTTCTGAACGAAAGCCAAGCTGGGCGTTCAGGAGGTTTGAAATGGTTTGGCGTTAGACGCTAGATGGCCTATCAGTTTTGTGGGGGGTGAATAGGGATGCAGGAATAGTTGGGTTGCCATGTTGTGAGAAATAAATACCTTATTTATAAAACAGAGAGAGGGGGTAATTATTGATGTATGGTATTCACACAAGATTAAAAGTAAAATACTTTAATTGTTGTAAAGGGGAAAAAGAAATATTTATAGGAAATAAAATTTGGAAAAATGAATAATAATTATTCTAGAATGTACAATTAAGACATTAAAACTAATAAACCTTAGTCAAATTAGTATTTCAAAGTTAAATAATTAGACATGAGACATTTAAGAGACGGATTAGAAATATACTGAAAAGTTTCCATTAAACATAGGGGTAAAATTTCCCTGAGAGTGGGGAGAATTTCTAGGATGTAAAAGAAAAAAAAAGAAAAAAGGACGCTAACTTTTGGCGCGGTATGAGTAGGCCGATATAAGCAAAAACGACGCGACGCTCGCTCTTATTTCTCCGGGATCGACTTCGAGGCAACACGTATGGAAGACGAAACACTTTTTGAAGAAGTTTCCATTTTAAATCAAGCGAGAAGTAGTCTTCAAGCAAGTGTACAGTGAGTCCTTGCACCATAGGGCGTTTATTGGGTTCGCGATCTTTTAAACGTTTTAATTTTGGAATTCTGACTGGTAAATTGGATCCGAAATTAAAAGGTCTAGTTTGTTTACAGAAAGCATTTCAATTAAAGTAAATTATTCCCAAGTAAAATCCTAGAAAATGGGCTTAATTTGAGTCAGTGAGGGTTGGAAGCATAGAGTTTGTTTCTTCAGGAGTACATGTTTATGTCTCCGGGCTCCAGGCAAGGCTCACGGGAGGTCGCTAGGTAAAGAAAGTCTGGCATTGTGGAGTGTCAGATGAGTGTTCATTGGATAACGCTTAGTAATTTCCACATGGTTTGATCAGGCGGGCTGTTTTCATTGACAGTTTTTCAGTTAACACGTCTGATGGCGCGGGGCGTATGCCCCAGATTTGGAGGCAGTTGCGGCCTGATTGAACCATACCTACCTGTAGGGTGTCTATCTGTTCCCTTCCCAAGCAGATGGACCACGGCATGAGCGATAGGATTTTAGGGGGCCCACTCACCCAAACTTGACAGAATTGGGGCGTCAGAACTGGCGATACAGGCGCCAGGTTTGTGTTTGTTAGGAAAGTCGCATTTAGTCGGAAATTAGGCAGGTAAGTACCTACTTAGAATCACGAGCTAGGTAACTCGAAGACCTTTGTTCTGGCAGAAAGGGGGAGGTCTGCTGGGGCAAGGCTACGAGGGGAGTCTGGTATACAGAGTAGGTAGAAAGAGTAGGGTCGCTGTTAGGTCTATAAGTAGCATTATGTGTTATCACAAATATATCTACGATCAAATCCGAATTTTGTTGACATCCCTAGCCATAGATTCTTGTGATAGACGAACAAACCCGGGCAATTTGACAGAATGATTATAGATAGTGGGGAAAAGTCCGATTGACAGTTTCCAGCAAAATGGCTGTCTTTATCTAACAAAAATAATGTTACATTTTAAGAAGAGAGATTAGGTAAATGGTTAGTGCGTTGTAGCAATGTAGTCTACAAGTTGTATGATTTTCAGTGAGGTTTGTAAGAAATTAATAGATTTGAAAGGGAAAAGGTGACCAATGGATACCTAGTGCTTTCAGTATTTGGGAAATGATTTGTGAAGTAACAGTGCTAGTGGAACAGTCCAAAGAGCTTGATTAGAGTAATCTTTATAGGTTCACACATTGCAAAGATATGAAGGTTGAAATAATCTATCAAACATAAGTGGAGAATCTAAATTTACCTATATATTTGGCTTGACAAAAGGTAATATATTCCTATGATGCAAAAGGCACCTATAATAATCTATAAATTGAGCTGGTTGCGGAAGAGTTCTCTGGATCAGACTACTGCTAAATTAATGTATGAAGAGGATTTTGTTCGGTGGCGAGAGAAGATGTTTAAACTCGAAGGAACTCGGTGTAACGTTGACCAGTGTCTTATGGAAGCTGATGTGGATTCAAGGTTTTCCAGATACTAACCTATTGAGTTGGAACATGATTCTATTTTAGCCATAAATTATGTAAAGCTATCGGGGTGAGGCGAAAGCTTCTGTCCAATTTGGTTGGATTCTTAAGTTATTTCCAAGACCAGTCCAATGGTGAGATTAAGGATATATTACCATGAGCGAGATTCTTTAGAGACAAATTTTAACCAACAAGTTGCAAAAGTTCAATAAGATCCGAGTCAGACACATAGACATAACTAGGGAATTTAGTTCTACGGGGAAACTTGGTCATAGAAAAGGTTAGGAGAGTCTATATTTATATGTACTTACTATGAATTAGAATTGAGACTTGTTAGTGCTCCTAATTTAAGCACTCAACCTGTTGGATTTATCCCAATAAGGATTATTCAACAAAAGGAAAAGGATATATCAATTAACGTTAACTTTAACTGCTGCTGCCATGAAGGAGAAAGATCTCTTCATGTAGACTAACAAGTCGCTTTGAAGCATTTAGCTTGGTCCTCTTATATATATATATATATAAAGAATTGACGAACATGACAGCTTGACTTTATATGTTGAAGTTTGTTTTTATATGAAAATGTAATAAAGCAGCGCCGGAGGAGGGATGTCCAAGTCTGGTGACGAGTTCCACTGTTATGGGCGGCGGAGGTGCCCTGACTTTACCGGTTAAATAATATTGCTGGAGCATTTGTATTAGGCCAAGATGGTGATTAAGATCAATAGACTCTCTTCACCCTAATGATTATACCAATTTCCATCTCTGACTTTGCAAGCAAAACCATATGCTGAAGCTAGTAGGTACTATTATAGATGTAGTGTTTCCATCTTCTAATAGATATAACAAATTTTCATCTCTAACTTTGCAAGCAAGGCCATATGCCTAAGCTAGTAGGTACGGTTATAGATCTGATATAGTGACTCAGTCTTCCAATAGATATAACAAATTTTCATTTCTAATTTGCAAGCAAAACCATATGCTTAAGCTAATAGGTATTATTATAGTAATTGTGTCTCCATCTTCATATAGGAATATCAAATTACATTTCAAACCACACATGCCAATTTCACCTTAGACCTTGCAAGCAAATCCGGATGCTGTTACTAGTTTCAGTTCCATTGTAACCTAAATTATTAAATTCCACCAGTTTTAATAGACAGTTAACCTTGGGTCAGTAACCAGAAAATTAGCATGGTGGACTCGGCAAAATAACTCACCAGGTTTTCAAAGTATATTAGACCTAGGAATCGGTTAGGACCTAACTGTTAAATGTCCAAGCAATGTAGGGGTAAACTAATGTTAGATTTATACAAGAGTATTAACTTATTTTGAGTGTCTTTGTCGCTATAAATGAGGTTAGAAAATTAGAAGCAACGGCCATGTAATATGAACAGCTGTTAAGTTGATGTAGGCATATAGGCAGTTCAAAGTATGTGTTAGTTAGTAGTAAGGTTAGTCTCTGTCGCTTCATTTAAAAGATCATGGGTCTACGCTTTACAACCAGGGTTCTCCATTACGACATCACAGGCCACTTCAGATTTGATTCAGAGCATCCATAGTAGTTATCTATATATTAATCGGACAACAGTTAGGTATTACAGCGTTCAAGCTAGCTAGGTATTTTAGTAACTAATAGAATTCTTGACAGAGGTTCAGTATTAGCTTAGAGTAAATACTAGAATGGTTTGTTAGTATATTTAGGTCATCTATTATTATTTAGGCTAAGCGATTAGAAAGCATAGGTAGGTGTTACAGTAGGTATTACATAGCTAGCATCTTGTTATTTAACTAAAGGACGTGGAGACTCGATCTGAGAGATGTCTTTATTCTTCCAGGATGAAATTGTTACTACTTCTAGTGCTGTGCGGCTTGTGTGCCGCGGCGCCGTCTCTCGAAGATGTGTCTTACCCAAGTAAGTAACAGTACTTAACTAAAACAAAAAAAAGATATAGGTAAGTACCTACCTTTGCTGAAAATAACCCTGTTTGGAGCAGTGGACCGGGAATCCAAAGACCACGACTTGAATCCCACCGGGTATACATATACGGGGTACTGTAGGGTGTATTCATAGGCTATATGCGCAGCCGAAGCCGATGCGCTACCAAACTTCACAGTAGGTTTTCAATAGCATGCTACCATTTCTATTTTCTACTTTACCTACTTTCAGAAGACCTAGTAACCGACGCTGACTCCCGCAACCTGCTGGTGAACGTTCTCATCAGGCAGTTCTTCGCGTACATCCGCTATGTCATCAACTACGGCTCCGCGATCTTCAACCTCCCCCCCCTCGATCCCCTGGAGATCGACCACCTACACGTCTACATTCCTGCCGGTCTTATCAAGTGAGGAATCTTTCATGACAATCTGGAATTTGCAGTAATTAAACTTTGATAAGGATCTATGTTTAAATGCCTTATCGTCAGAGCCAATAATTTTACGATTAAGGTAGCCGATTTGACAAAATTTTTGTTTATTTCAGAAAACATTATTTGGAACTTTCATGATCATTATTTATTACTATAGGTAACTAATGGTAAAAACAGGGTCTTAGCCACGTCGAGATCCCGATATTTCGGTAGTAACAAACACCTAAGTTGTCTTTTCAAAACTGCCAAGCGGCCAGCTGCAGTTGACAGCAGATTGTTCACAACGCCTGTGAAGTTAATGCCCGCAATGTTCAGCATTGTGCGAGTTTTTTCTTCCGACGTTCGATTGCGAGCGGGTCTGATTTTTTATATACCTACGGTAACTGAGACGAGTTAACTAACAGTCGTACGACGCGCTTTGTAAATTTATTAGATATAAACGCGTAAGAAAGTACCTACACTCAAAAACGTTATTATAAAACATAAAACCAAGATTATTACACGAAAAATCATTAACATCATTAGACAAAGGCAAGACAGGTTGAAGTATAGGTAGACCATAAAACGGAATTATTACATTAAAATCACAAAATTTTAGCTATTTTTGCATTCACAATGCAATGTTTATTATTGAAAAAATTAAAATGAATTATTTTGGAAAATCGGAGCTGGTTGTGAGACGGGTCGACTTTTTCTAAAATACTTACTTCATTTTAAATTTTTCACGTTTAGTTACTTACGTAGGTACGGCAAATAGAAGTGTCTTAGGTGTAAATTGTTTTTGACAGTTTGGACTTGGACCTGACTGACATTCGTGCGACTGGCTTCGGAGGCTTCGTGGTTAACCGAAGCAACCTGAACCTGAATGCGTTGAGCTTCGACATCGAGATTACTGTCCCGAAACTGAACATCGGTGCTGGTAGGTCTTTTTTTAACAATAACTAGCGGCTGCCCGCGGTTTCACCCGCGTGGTTCCCGTTCCCGTGGGAATATCGGGATAAAAAGTACATATAAACCTTCCTCTTGAATCACTCTATCTATTAAAAAAAACGCATCAAAATCCGTTGCGTAGTTTCAAAGATTTAAGCATACAAAGGGACATAGGGACAGAGAAAGCGACTTTGTTTTATACTATGTAGTGATAATAAATTTCTTACAATCACACCAATTATATCTAGCTGATTATTATGTAAGTAGTTTTTATTATGAAACTGTGTTATAAGTAAGTATATAAAACTAGATAACGGATGAATATAATTATGTACCTACTTTACTTCTTTTTATGTAAATACTTAGGTACCTACATACAAAACACCCAGACCAAGACAGATAGACATGTTCATTCAGACAAATTTGTCTTGTTCGGGAATAGAACCAGAGACCTTTGGCGTAGAAGGCAGGTATCCTACCCCTGCGCCAAATCAGTCGTCGGTTAGCATCTTGTCAAGTCAAAGACAGTGAATTACCTAGGTATTCTACTTACACTATTATTATGTAGGTACACAGATCACTATATATGTAGCAGGGCCCAGGTATAAATAAGTTTATGGCCAGTACCTACAATACAAACGACATCAAAACTAACTAAAAGTTGTAATTCACCATCATCATCTTTAGCTACCTATAAATTCTTCCACCCCCCACCCCCCTTCACTAACATATTACATTAATTTATGTAGGTAACTATAACGAATAATATATCTCTCATTAGAGCAAAATGACATTATAAAACAGAATCACGTTATTTTCACATATTTTTGGCCACAAAACATTGTGGCAAATCATAGTGCTTAAAATAAAGACGAAATTGTAAATTATCTCTCTGCAGTGCACTCCGAAGAAGCTTTGTGGTACTTTCTATTGCTTTATCTACATTTTATAGCTTGTCGTTTAATTTAAATAAGTTTTTTTTGCTAAAAGTGGCCACTTTTCGCAAAACAGCTCAATTAAACTAAACGACAAGCTAACAATTAATACCTATCCTTTAAGCGATAAAAAGTAGGTACTTACCACAAAGCGTCTTCGGAGTGCACTGCAGAGAGATACTTATAATCTACAATTTCGTCTTTATTTAATTTAAGCATTATGATATTTTTTTTCAATGGCGACGCTAGTGTGCAGACTGCACAGCCTTAAATAAAAAAAAATATTTCTGTGTAGTACCTATACCTACCTCTAAAATCTACTTTTTCTCTCTTTTTACAGGTGCCTATGAATTGGAGGGAGACCTTTACGGCGCTATTCCTCTGTACGGAAAAGGAAAAGCCAAGTGAGTAAAAAACCATTAGGTATAACTTTTGTGTTTACAATCATTAAAATTAAAATTGACATTAAAATTTGACGACCTCCGTGGCCGAGTGGTGTACGCACCGGTTTTCAAGGTGCCGCTGTCTCTGATTCCGGGTTCGATCCCCGGTCGCGTAAATATTGAAAATGAACTTTTAAATATTTCCTCGGGTCTGGGTGTATATTGGTACTTAATACCCGTCGTTGTTTCTAATTTCCATAATACTAGTGCTTAAGGGCGTATAGTCTGCACACTAGCACCGCCAATGGAAAAAAAAAATACTTATAGCGCTTAAATAAAGATCATAATGCGAATTATCATAATGCTTTTCGCAAAAAAACTGAATGAAACTAATCGACAGGCTAAAAAATATCCTTTAAGCGATAAAAAGTACCACAAAGCTTCTTCGGAGTGCACTACAGAGAGATGATTCACAATTTCGTCTTTATTTAAGCACTGATTTTTTTTTTTCAATGGCGGCGCTAGTGCGCAGACTGCCCACTCTTAAGCCACAGAATATATGATAGTACAATACCTACTAAGGTACTTAAGCTACTATACTTTGGTATTGGAACAATGTAGGTATATGTGATGGTGTCATAATGTAGGTATCATATAAAAATTCGTCGTGTTTACTCAAGAAATACTAAGTTACCTATACTTAGGTACTACAGTTTTTTTTTGTGATTACGGGTATGTTAATGTCCATCCATGGAACTCCTAGTGTACCTAGGTAGGTATTTCATACTAAACCGGAATTTAATCTTTTTAGGTTCGAGGTATATGGTTTCGTTTTCCGCGCAGTGATCTTCCTGAAACAGTCTGAAGATGGAAAATCTGTCCTTATCGACAGAATTGAGTCACCTTCCTTTGAAATTCCTCGTCTGAAGGTAACAATGTTCAAAGTTTTTTTATGTTTACTTACGAGCACTCACTCCATTTAAGGTTACCACCAATGCTTCTAGATAAACCATCCAGTACCTAGCATTAACTATCGTAGACCATGGTTATCATAATAAAATTATGCATCATTGTAGCATAATTATCAAGAATCTAATGTTTCGTTTCTCACAAGATATAATTTGTGCTCACAAAGGTCTAACATTTTTAGGGTTCCGTAGCCGAATGGCAAAAAACGGAACCCTTATAGATTCGTCATGCTGTCTGTCCGTTTCCGTCCGTCCGTCCGTATGTGACATCACAGCCACTTTATTACAAAACTATAAAAACTACACCGTTGAAACTTAGTAGCTAGGTAAGTACCTAGGTAGGTAGATGTATTCTGTGAACGGCTTTACGGTTTGAATACAAAAATATAAAAAAATAAGGGGGGCTCCCCATACATGGAACTGAAACTGAAAAATATTTCTTTTATCCACAACGTACCTAGTCGCAATTAGCCTTCAAGAATTTTGTTTTTTTTTTCAGTCCGAGTTGACCGGCGTGATCGGCGGCGGAGACATCGACAAAATCGTCAACGCCGTGGTCGAAGACGTAATCATCAACTACGTGAACCGGTTCCAGAAGATCATCGCCAGTATCGCGGCCAACATCGTCGTGGAGTCAGGAAACCCCATCCTGGACAAGCTTGATACTTGGCGGTTCCTCGCCCCGCTGCTTCCCAGACCGAGATCATAAATAAACATCGGGAATATCTTAGTACTGGCACAGGTACATTGAGTACCTATATCAGCGCTAGATTAAGATGTTTGTAATGACTAATGACGCTTATGGCATTAAAATGACGACTGATCTGATACAATGGTTTTATTCTAATCTCGCTGTGCCTGGGCGTAGTTCCCGTAAGTTACACGGGTTGGAATATTGAGATAAAAGACTGATTTAAGAACATAAAACATACTTACATAATCCAAACTTTCGTATTGACATTGATAATATTGATTGGAGTTAAGAACTTTTTTATCATCTTTTTCTGCTTATCAACGATTGTATGCTAACAACAAATACTTTAGAGACTAATCTAGCTAGGCAGGTGGCAGCTGTTGTACTTACTATAGGTATAGTATAGGTATTGGAATAGGTATCGTTTCTTACATAACAAAATGATGGATTATAATAATAAATTTTTAATTATGATTAAAATCTGTGATTTTGATAAAATAAGTAAGTACCTACCTTACCTAGCATTTATCTGATTAGCCTTGCCTCAACATTATTAGTTCCAAGTATGTACCTACCTACCTACCTACTAACTTCTCTATACCTACCTAAGTACTTGGTTTTATGGCCGATTTACACATCCTTAAGGAGCTAAGTAGGTAGGTTACCTACCTATTGCAAGAGAAGTAAATAAACATCGTGTGGAAGTGAATCGGCGAGTTAAAAGCGTGTAGTCTGCACACTAGCGCCGCCATTGAAAAATAAAACATAATAAAGACGAAATTGTAAATTCTCCAAAATCTCTCTGTAGTGCACTCCGAAGAAGCTTTGTGGTACTTTTTATCGCTTAAAGGATATTTGTTAGCCTGTCGTTTAGTTCAATTCAGTTTTTTTGCGAAAAGTGGCCACTTTTAGCAATAAAACTCCAATAAATTAAACGACAAGCTACAAAATATAGATAAAGCAATAGAAATTACCACAAAGCTTCTTCGGAGTGCACTACAGAGAGATAATTCGCAATATGATCTTTATTTAAGCACTATGATTTTTTTCTAATGGCGGCGCTAGTGTGCAGACTTCACGCTCTTAGCCACACCCTTAGAATGCTCTAAGGCCACACCAAACAAATTAACCCGCTTTAGGAGCTAACAGTGTTCCGCATTCAAACTCCGCCATAAATTTCGTGCAAAGTTGCAGCAGTTTACGGTACTTTGAAGTCGGGCTTGAAACACGTACAATTTTTTGTTGTTTTTGTTAAAATCCGCCGACTTCGAAAAAGGAGGTTTTCAGTTTGATCACATACCTATTTACCAGAAAACACGTAAATTGCCTGCACGATGCACTAAAAAGAGTGAAATAAAAATTATTTTTATAAAAAAATAAAACCGCCTTCAAAAAAACCACATCAAAAAAGTAAGAAATAATTCCTCACCAAATAAATAACGTAAGTACTTTGAAGTCGGGCGGGTTTTAACAAAAACAACAAAACATTGTACGTGTTTCAAGCCCGACTTCAAAGTACCTACTTACGTTATTTATTTGGTGAGGAATTATTTCTTACTTTTTTGATGTGGTTTTTTTGAAGGCGGTTTTATTTTTTACTTCTATTTTTCTTATATTATTTATTGATGGGTTCAGGGGATTTCACAATGTCCCAGTTTTCTTATCTCTACGTTAACATTTTTTTTTCTTAATATCTATGTACCTACATAAAAGTGAATTCATTCAACATTTAATTTTTATTTACAATTTCTACCATGCTAATCAGAAATATACAATTATATTTTGTTAGCATGGTTTGCTTAATCTTTATTACGTTTTATTACTTTCTTAACTATTTCTTTACTTACTACTTTATGAATTCGTGTCTGTTCTTACTTGCCATTATCTTCTCTAATGTATTTATCTCTAATTTGATATCTAGTTTTTGTTCTAAATTATATCTTTCCTTGTTAAAAATTGGACATTCAATTAATATATAAGGGACGGTCTCGTCTACGTCAGGGTCACATATGCATGATGCGCTATCCCTCAACTTGAACCTTTTCAAGTAGTGGGAGAACCCACCATGGCCAGTCATAATTTATGTTAACACACTGTCCAGCTCCATTTTGCGTATGACGCCATAGGCGGTGACTGCACTTGGAAAGAATATCTTTGTGGTTCCCGCTGTTTGGCCGGTTACGTACCTATGATTCCATTCGCTAAGCGAGGCCTCTCTCAGGCCTCGCTTAACGAATGATATCGGACATAGGTCGTAGTCCGGCTTGCGTTTTTTATTAAGTGCAGCCTCCTTTGCCAGCTGGTCGGCTCTTTCATTGCCCTGCAGCCCTGCGTGGTCTTTTATCCAAAATAATGCTATTACTTTATTTTGTTGGAGTAATTTTTTCATGTTACCCCTAGCCTCCACAGCTAAGGGGTGCAGGGCGCCGAGGTTGGTAATTGTCTGCAGAGCAGCCATCGAGTCACTATAAATGCCAAAACTATTTTGCTTGCATCTAAGTATCTCCTTTGTGGCTCGGCATATCGCCAGGAGTTCAGCCTGATATACGGTGCTATAGGTCGGCAACGCAAGCTTGAGGGCCTTGATTTCGGTATCTCCATCCCAAATGGATATCGAAGCCCCAACGCGGCCCTCAATTTTGCTGCCGTCCGTATATAAGTATTCGAATATCGAAGTTACTGTTGTTGTTTAGTTGTTCCTCATTCATCAGGCTAGTAATTCTCCAGGCGATACGCCCAGCAGGATGTGGGGCCTCCAGCGCTGGGGCCATCCGCTCCACCTCCCTATCCTTTAGTGCTGGCTGGGGCACTCCCCTCTTGGCTTCATACAATGAAGCTGCTTCGCGAATGCGAAGATCGAGAGGGAGTATCCCGGCCAGCAAAAGTGCCGAGTTCAGTGAAACTGTACGGTATGCTTTGCAAATTTTTAGGGCAAAACCGCGCTGCAATACCGCCAGCTGTTTTTGTATACCTAGTTTGTTTACGGCCGGTGCCCATGCACTGGCCGCGTACATTACGATAGGCTCTATTGTGGCTGTGTAGATGGCGAGGACTACCTCAGGATGCAGACCCCAGCTTACTTCGGCCGCCCTGGCTAATTGTTTGTAAATGCCTATGGCTCTTTTGCAGACGTTTGTAACGTGCGTGTTAAATGTTAAGCTTTTGTCAATTGTGACTCCTAAGCTGGCCATTGACGGTCAAATTTTCTTAAAACTGTGGCGTAAAACCCCGGCGTCAATCCAAAATTTGATCGTGAATGTCGAATCGTCACTCCAGAGTTTTAACTGACGACGCGCCACGCAATCGCGTCAGTTCGATCGCTGCGCTCGCCCGCGGGGTGGTGCGGCGGTGGTCGAGCGTGCTGCGGTGCTGCTGCGTATAGTTTTTGGTATAAAGGAAGTATGAAGGGTAAAAACGAAACCCTATTACTAAGACTCCGTTGTCCGTCTGTCTGTCTGTCACCAGGCTGTATAACATGAACCGTGATAGCTAGACAATTATTGTTTAACAGATGATGTATTTCTATTGCCGCTATAACAACAAATAGGTACTAAAAACAAAACAGAATAAAATTAATATTTAAGGGGGGCTCCAATAAAGTAAACGTGATTTTTTGCCGTTTTTTGTTCGATATTAATAATGGCAATAGGTAGACGTTTTAAGTATTTTCAGAATATTTAGTTGTACTTATAGGTACTCACTTTAAAAATAAATAATTAAAATAAAATGAAGTTCATATTTAAGGAGGGTTCCCCTACAACAAACGTGATTTTTTCCTGTGTTTTGCTCGATATTAATAACGGCAATAGGTAGACGCTTGAAATATTCTCAGAATATTTAGTTGTATACCCACTTTAAAAATAGATAATTACCTATATTAAAATAAATTCATATTTAAGGAGGGCACCCATACAACAAATGTGATTTTTGCCGTTTTTTGCTCGATATTAATAACGGCAACATGTAGATGCTTAAAATATTTAGTTCTATTACTTATTAGGAATCAGAATCCTTTTTTTTTCTTGACAAAAATAAGTAGTACACGATGAGTACACGTCTGTCACACAGCCCGGCCGGTCGAAAACTGAAGAGCCGGCGTCACGCCAGTCAGTGGGGAAATCTAGTTGGCTTAAAACCATTTGGAGTGACGCCACAGTTTTAGGACAAAACTGATCGTCAATGTCCAGCTCTAGCAGTTTCACCTCTCTGGACATGCCGATGTCCGTCCCCCCCATGCTCAGACGTGGTGTGTCGTATTTTCGTTTCCTCGTTACTACCATCGCGGTTGTTTTATGTGGTGCAAATTTCAACTTGTTTTCGACACCCCACGCCCCACGCCAGAACACGTTGAAGGGCGGCACCGGCGCTACCCTCTATCTCCTGAGCGGTCTCCCCATTAAAGACAAGAACTACGTCGTCGGCGAATGCCTGCGCCCAGTATCCTTTTGCCTCCAGTTCTTTGAGGAGTGGGTCGAGCATCAGGTTCCAAAGAATCGGTCCCCCTATGGAACCCTGGACACAGCCTTTATTAGTCTCCTTCATAACCTCTTCTCCGGCGTATCGCACCCTGACCTTTCTGTCGCTAAGATAGCTGTCGACCACCTTCCTGATATTTTTAGGGCATCCTTCTTCCGGCAGTCGGACTCTTATAATAGGCCACCAAGCGCTATCAAAGGCTCCCTCTATATCTAATGACACTAGTGTGACGATTTTCTTTTCATTTAATTTTGATCGTATGTGTTGCATAAGATTATATAGGGAGTCTTCGGTGCTTCTTTGGGACATGAATCCATACTGGCGGGTGCTGATTTTAGGTAGGATGTAGTATTTTACCCTGTTAATCAACATCTTCTCAAAAATCTTGCCCAGAACTGGTAGTAAGCCTATTGGCCTGTATGATTTGGGGGTCTTGTAATTGTCTTTGCCCGGTTTCCTCAATACCACTACCGTTGCCTCCTTCCATGATGTTGGGAAGTGTCCCAGATAGTGGAGATAGTTTGGGAGCTGGAGAATGACATACCTACTTAGGCTACTCTTATCCCGGGAAATTATCACATTCCCGTACCGTGGGATAACATCGTGTAGCCCATGCAGGCGAAATAGCGGGCGGAAGGCTAGTAGATACATAAATAGATTTGACCAAGTTGACGACTGTTAATGCTTAACTCTAGAATACTTAACACACAAAAAACTTACTTAAAATTTTATTTTATATACTTAGTACAAACTTAAACCTAGGTATTTATTTTCACTCCAGATGCATAATAAACTAGCAAGCATAGATTCCAATTCGAACACTACATTCTTCTACCATACTTCACGGCAAATTCCAAAATAATCTATTTCGAGTCCTTCAGGGCAGTCTTCTTTTAAATCTTCCGGGGAGTCGTCGAACCACAAGCTTTTTATAAGAAACTTGTTATTTTCCAAGGGTTGATCAACATTATTGCTATTCTTATTATGTTGTGGTGGCCTGGGTCGTGAATAGACTCCGACGATGGATAAAATTAAAATTGCGCACAGTATTCGCAACATTGTAATGTAGGTACTTCCTATCCACGCCTTGTACAGTTTTGAACTGTTCTGTTATCAACTTGGCCGAAAGGTCAACTGTATTATCCTTTCGCCCACTCGCAGGAAATGATTATCTGACAAAAACTATGAGTGTGCTTTTAGATTGTACCTAACTACATTTTTTATACTTTTGCGACTGCCTTTGTGAGAGTATTTTAGTAACAGCAAAAAGTATTGAATCAGGGCGAATAATATGGATACTGACTAGTGGACATTTCACCATATCAGGACAAATAATAAACAATGTAGAATTTTTAACGATTCAAAATATATTTCCACAAATATATCTGTTTTAAACGACATAAGCAGTTCCGTGTTTTAGTGGCTAAGTATACCTACCTAATTTAGCAATTACTAATACAGAAGATAATATTTTAAATAATAAATTTTGGTACATAATTAAAATATATCTTACTTGTGGATTATGCGGATCTATAAGATCTATGCACCCGTAGGCAAGTCCAAGACCACAGGCCGTATGATAGTATGTTCTACCTAGAAAAACATATAGCATAACATAACATATTGACACGACAAATGCATATAAAACGCGCTCCGCTAAATCATCCTGCTCCTCCTCTCAAACTATTTAAAAAAATATCACCAGATTACGTATACAACCAAAATACTTCCATATAAAGCCTATAATAACCTACAGATTGCGAACCCGTCCCTTAGTCTAGTGGTTTGAGCTTGGACTTGGACTAAGCACTTATGCTTTAGCAACAACTTTGCATGTCTTTCCTTGAATTATGCACTTTGTGTTAACTAATGGTACATGGTTCCAAATTAATTGGAGTAATTTGTTAATTATGTACAAACTTTGGATAGGAAGCAGCATTTTGCCCAATATTAAAATTATTTTCATCACAAATATGTAATGAAATCTTAGTTAATCTAGTGTTTCGCCAAATACAATGCAAATGCAACACATAGCTACAAAATCCAAGCAAATTTACAAAACAATTGCTCATAAACTCGCATAACAAAACAAGCAATATTTAAAGTTATGAAATCAAGAAATTATCAAATAGATAACAACCATAAACAATTTATTCACTTGAATTTCTAACTTGCTCTATATTTGTAGGAAACAAGACATAGGTATACCTACTTAAGTATAACTTAAATTTGCATCAGTTCGGTCAACCGGACTTACAGCTGAACTAATAGTTCTACTACTAAAAAGTTGCATTAGTTCTTCGCTCAACCGGACTACTGCTACTAAAGGATAAGGTATGGCACAGTTCACCCACTATAGTTAACAAATTCTTAAAAAATATATAAAACTTTAAAAACGCCAAATATAAACATAAACTTCATTTAAGATTTTAACAGGGTATAGGTTTTATATCACAATTTTAACTCAGTACTCAGTATAATAGATTTTTAAACACATTCTTACTTCTAAAATCTTGCACTTTAAGTTTAGCTCTTTGACTTATCTTAAAAGGTAAAAGGCACAATTAGACATTTATCTGATATCTCTTTACAATTTTTTTTGTGGGTATCATTTTTATGGCCTTAATGCTTACTGCTTAGGCCTAGGCGGAACCTGCCTCTCTCTAGGTGGCGGCGGGGGCTGCCTCTCGCGGGGCTGCGGTGGTGGTATGGCTGTGGAACGCCGGGGCTCTGGTGGGGCCTGGCGCGCTCGCGGCTGCGGCGGCGTTTGACGCTCGCGGGGAGCAGGTGGCGAATGCATGTCTGTTTCCATTCTGTAAATTGGAGATGAGAGCAATACTAAATTGTCTTTTGTGCCTGACCGGCCGAACACGGCCGGAGAACAAAGGAAAATCTATTGTCTCATTTCTGGGAAATGTTGGAAACGGAAAGGGAAACGTTGAAGGATTAAATCATGCAGAAGTAAAAGAAAATTAATAAAGGTGTATTCACTCAAACCCTAAGATGATCTGATAGGAATGTGGTTGGGTTTATTTGACAAGCATTTTTGTATATTACCAATTTCATACACCTTTTACCCGTTACCTTTTATTTTACCACATACCCAAGCAGTAACTATCAGCCATTAAAGATTGGGCCATGTGTGCACCCCAATTTTCCTCGCTAAATTAGGGTTAAGGACAGCTCCCTGTGTGAATGTGGACTAGTTGAGAGCACCATAGAACATATCTTTTTCCACTGCTCAAAAATAAAAACACCCCTCTTTAGCTCACTCAACAAAAATGTATGTTGCCCTATTAATATAAACAATTTATTAACTCAGGTCCACACTCCTAATGTATATATATTAAGTTATAAAACAAATAAATGGGTAATAATATATTTGAATATAATCGCCCTTTATATAAACACTAGAGGATTCTCGCGGATTCACCCACGTGGTACCCGTTCCTGTGGGAATATCGGGATGAAATATAGCCTATGTCACTTGGGAAGAATGTAGCTTTCAAATGGTGAAAGAATTTTTTAAATCGGTCCAGTAGTTTCAGAGCCTATTCAATGCAAACAAACAAACAAACAATTTAAACTTTCCTCTTTATAATATTAGTATAGATAATTAATATAATTCAACCAGTGCAAATGTCCATTGTCCAAAAGTTAAATTAAAATTACAGTTCTAACTTAAACCAAATGACTAAAAAATCAACACTGTTTCTTTTAACTTGGACACTGGCAGAGTCGACGTGTACAGTAACGCAGCCATGGGACTTAAAAATTTAATTGATTTGAATATTGCTAGTAAATAAGCAAACAGAGCTTGGCTTTGAACTTTGTATAGTATAAACAAAGTAATTATGTATGTTGATGTTCAGTCTCAGTCACGAGGTCTTGCTTATTGCGGTAAAGATTCAATAATCCTACCTTATAAAAATAAAAATCACCCGATATACCTACAAGTACCTACTGCACGGGTAGCATGATGAGCTCGAGAAAGGCTTTGTCTGGTTTGTTATGGGGTTTTGGCTTTATAAACATCAAAAATGATATCTCATTGTAGACAAACCTTTCACCTGTCAATAATAGACTTTCGAACATGCTTTCGAAGTAGAGTAGACAAAACAAAACCACAGTGTAAAAAGCACAAAACTCTTGGGTTTGTCATGCTACCCGTGCCGTGCGTGCCCCGTGCCTCACTCCAGAAATATCTTATACGGTATAATCGAAACAGGAAACCCTCCAATCTTTCTCGGTAATAGAAAAGATAAACAAGTATGATAAAAGGTTGTAATTTACTATTGTAAATGTGTAAATATATGGAACAAATACTTACTTTACTTTATAAATTACGTAATAAAATCACAATGAAATTTTGAAAGGAAAGAAACCAAACCAAACCAAAATAGAAAAAATATGTGTTGGTGGTGTGTTGGTTGACAGATGGTTGTATTGTAAAAAAGTTCGTCCTTTTTGGACAGGCGAAGACATCAAGCCATACTGCCAATTCTTGAGTATTATGTATGTTATTATAGTTTCTTATGTTTTCATTAGAATGTAGGTGTGTTACATTCTAATGCTTCTTGGAGTATTTGGCGTCAAGTATGTCGAGTCGGTCTTCTCGGTAATTCTTGCTGAGGTAGTCACCACTACAATAAAACACTCGGCATCACGTTACCGAGATAGCGCATATTTTAATCATTCCACACATCGTCCAGTTGCGTAAACACTTGGGGCACAAAACTACACCTATCTTGAGTCACAAAGTCCACTATGAAACAAATTGCGATCAATTAAAATATCCACTTAACCTAACCCGCCAAGATGGCGCCAAAAACTCTGACAGATGGTTGACAAATTGACATGACATGACAGCACATTGACAGTGACAACTTAAGGCTAGGCCCATACCTACCGGTTCAGTCTTTTTACTACCGTCTACCGTCTTACCTGGTCTTACCACAGGTCTTACCGTCTACCTAGTCTAGTAACTACCGGCTTAAAAAATATGGATATGGACATGGGCTTCATTTGACACTTGAAGCCCATATTCTGTCCTTATATGATATGGGCAATGGGCATAATAATATTAAGCTAGAAACACATTTCGCTGGCGCAGCGCAGCGCAGCGTCGACCCGGGTGTGCACACTTTACTAGCGTGGCGCAGCGTTTCCTGACGAAATTTTTGATCAGTGTGTCAATCGAGTCGTTGCCGAGCTAACATCTGCATTATGTTTTCTTCTAATTTTGAAAACAATTTCTGTTCTTACTTGAACATATTAAATACAAAAAAAAATATGTTTATGATTACGATGATAAGATGATGATGAATGATTACGAGCAGGGCCGCGCCGCCCCTGTGCGCGAAGTGTGCGGCGCACACAGGCGCCAAGATAATAGGGGCGCCGCTATCGAAATCATTTTTGTTTTTTGTCACACTTACATTAGAGTTATATAAATATTTTTCGTCCTCTACCAAAAGATGAGACTTATTAAAAAAATATGTCATAAATCTGACCTTAAAACCATTGTCTGAAACAAGATTGACAAGCTGAATAGATGCTATCAAACCGCTGTTTACTTTACCAGAAATTTATGATGCATTATATGAAATATCAAATGGTGTTCATATGATCAGAAGGCAAAATATGACGCTAACACCCAATTGCAAGAAGCTCCATTAAAGTTAAAGCTTCATTAAATCTATTGCTGTCACTTTTTATTTCTTGACAACGAAAAGTGACAGCAATAGACTTAATGAAGCATTAACTTTAATGGAGCTTCCTGCAAGTGGGTGTAAATGTCTAGCAGTAAAAATATGCTCCTTTTCATTCATTTGTTCATTAAATATAATATGGCATATAATATTGACAACAGTAAATTTTGTGAACAAAATTCTGCAGTCCAGTCCATCGATATGAATATGCAAGTTGCTTTAGATGCTTTAACGGAATTAAAGAAGTTTTTGATACAAATTAGAACTGACGCAAATTTTGAAGAAATTTTAAATGATGCCATGAACATTGCCGAAAAATTTGATGTCGAGGCTGAATTTGAAACTTCCAGATCCAGACCCCTAAGACGTCATAAGACTCCCAAAGACTTTTGACTGTGTACAAGAAGACCACACTATAAATGATCCGAAAATAGCTTTTAAAGTTGATGTATTTTTTTATATATTGAATCAAGCTTTATCCTCGGTAGACGAAAGATTTAATTTATAGAATTATTTATAGAATACTGTTTAATTATTTCTTTTAAACTAAGTGATGACCAATAACAAAGTCAATTAAGAATTAGCTGTCATCGTTTGCAGGAAAAATGTACAGCAAATGATTCATTGGACATTAACGCCGATGATTTGTGTGAAGAAATTATGTCATGTCAGTCTTTTTTCAAAAAAAATAATAATGATATGGCGTTTTTAACATAGAATACTTACGTAATAGTTAAATTAGTATTATTAGAAAAAAGTCAGTTATTTTGTTATTAATACAGGAAAAAATTTTGACCAGTGCACAAATTTTTAGGATCAACTCAGAATCGGTAAGTGAACAACTTTCTCCTAGAAACATGGGTCGAAATACGACAAAAATTTTTGGACTCCCCATACTAAATAGATCACGTGATCAGTCCGATTTGTATGAAGAGGCAAAAAAATATTGTCATATTTCGACCTATGTTTCTAGGAGAAAGTTGTTCACTTACCGATTCTGAGTAGATTCTAAAAATTTGTGCACTGATAAAAAAATTACCCTGTATATAAGTATACGATTAGATAGAACATCATAAATAAAGTAGATACTTATGTAGAAATTTAATTCGCGTTTTATTTTTCGCAGTAATTGGCAAGCGAAAACGAACTGGTTTTACCTATTTAGGAAAATAATAGGGGTTAAAGAATGAAATTGCCGTTTTTTTCTTTTGTACATATAACCTAACAACTTTTATGATATTAGAAATATATAATTTCTTTAATATTGCGTTACATTAAGGCGCTACTCGGAAAAAATATCGTCGGCGGGCTGTGAAAACCTCGCATGTGCATTACTCCAAATTTTACAGGAGATGAAAAAAACCGTACAGTGAAAATTTTTGAATGAAGCCAAGTAAAACATTTAGTGGATTTTTCATGTTTAAAACATTATTCAATGATTCTGAAGACAAATATTCGCAAATAATTTACAGAAAAGTGTCTAATGTTACTTGAGAGGTTTTCATAGACAACGAAATATCTTAGTACTGTCGTATACTACGTATGATAAACACGTATACATTCTTACAAGCTCTGCATTTTTTCCATACTAAATATATTTTTTATAAGAGGTTATGAATAAAACCACGGGATGAACCGCGTAGCCGAGCTTTTCAAACCACACTGGTCAACGCGACTTTTTCACGAGGTTCTCATTTACTTCAATAGATGGCGCTACAATTATTGAATCTGAGTTTCGTTCCGTGTAGACATGTATTACGAGGTTTTCTCACGAAAATCAACTAAAAGTGTTTTTCACTAAATTTGTGACTTACAAGCTTTTCACAGCCCGCCGACGATATGGACTTTTTGATTTAAAACTATAGGACGGTTACAGTTGTTACAAAACTGGTAATAAGATATATATTTCTTCATACCTTTATCTAGAATCGTATAGTTTCAAAAACACGATTTTATGATTTTGCCTCGACACTTTTTCTTTTCGAAAAGACCTCTAAAAAATACGAAAATTCAAGATTATTCTTAAATGGGGTTACTTACACTATTGGAAATTGGTGTAATTAGTGGACACAAATAATATTTAGGATCCTATAGAAGCATTTTTTAAAAAGCGCTGTAGTTTTTTAATACGAAGTGATGTTGTGTTTTTTTTGCCTATTGAGCCTTTCGATCGATACAATAAAATTAACAAAATATTATTTTTTACATTCAGCGGGTTCGATTCCCAGTTCACACAGGCGATTATTCAAAATTCTTTGAATGCAGTTCGTTTTCTTTTTAAAATAAAAATGAAGTCTCCTTTCTGTAAAATTTCATATCTTCAGTATTTAAAGTACTTTCCCTCTATGTGACATAGTTTTGGGACGCCCTGTATATTTACTGTGCCCAGCCGGCCTAGCATGAGCGGCTTATAACGCGCGATATGATATGGTACGGCAAGTTCTGTTGTCTTGCTTACACCTTGTGGGGTAAGCAAGACAACTTGCCGTACTATATCATATCGCGCGCTATAAGCCGCTCATGCTAGGCCGGCAGGGGCAGATTACAACACAGATACACGGTGATTCCATGTTACAACTTTATACCATGTTCTAAGCAAATAAAAAATAAAAAAAATTTTAGTCACTAACAAAATATAGCCCCCAGTACAGAATAGCCGATCCCGTTGGCCGACCATGATGGGCGATGCGATTGTGTACAGGGACAGTTTGTGAGGGTTGGCCGTTGCAAATGCACACAAACAGGGGAGCTACCGGCTACGATATATGGATATGGGTATGGGCTTCAACTGTCATTTGAATTCCTTGAACGTTGCTAGCTAGTTATCGTTATACCCAACGACACAAAACAAGGAACTGTTAGCGGCTATTTTCTTTATAAAATTACGCCGCTATACGGCGTGTAAAGCGGCGTCTCACTCTCTCAACTTAAAAATAACTGCTATTAGAGCTTGTGGTAGGGCACCAAGAAGGGTTTTGCAGAGGACTTTTGAACTGTTATTTAACAATTATAGCAGGGGAGCTACCGGCTAAAAATTATGGTATTGTATTGTAAAAAAGTTCGTCCTTTTTGGACAGGCGAAGACATCAAGCCATACTGCCAATTCTTGAGTATTATGTATGTTCTTATAGTTTCTTATGTTTTCATTAGAATGTAGGTGTGTTACATTCTAATGCTTCTTGGAGTATTTGGCGTCAAGTATGTCGAGTCGGTCTTCTCGGTAATTCTTGCTGAGGTAGTCACCACTACAATAAAACACTCGGCATCACGTTACCGAGATAGCGCATATTTTAATCATTCCACACATCGTCCAGTTGCGTAAACACTTGGGGCACAAAACTACACCTATCTTGAGTCACAAAGTCCACTATGAAACAAATTGCGATTAATTAAAATATCCACTTAACCTAACCCGCCAAGATGGCGCCAAAAACTCTAAAAATTATGGATATGGACATAGGCTTCATTTGACATTTGACATTTGAAGCCCATATTTTGTCTTTATATGGGCAATGATATGGGCTAAACGCGACTTGGCGAATCCACAAAGAATGAGTGATTGAATGATCATAGACAAAAAAATAAAATATCATTGAGTGAATGCGAATGAACAAGAACAAAAACTGCGAATGAAAAAAGTGATTTCGGAGAGAAAAATTGAAGCCTTTTCATGTGATTTTGTGAATTTGTGTTTGTGAAAAATTCATTGTAGACTGTGTTTGTATAGTATTTTTGGTGCAAAGTTCCCAAAAAAACGTACCGCTTGGTAGTAATATGAGTAATGTTACCAACCAAAATGGAACAGGTCTAGAGCAGCAGGTCGGTACCTCAACCTCATGTACATGCACTTTGTATTGATTTTTGCTATATTGAATGAAAAAGTTATTCTTATAGGCGACACCTAATTCCTTTAGCAACTTGATGAGATTTGGATTAAATTCAATATCTCCAAAATATGTCATTTTACTAGAAATTACAATGAAATTACGGATTTTACGTGTCCAGGGATAACCAACATGGCGACCCGATTCTTCTACTTTGTAGGACATATAAAGGCTACATCTATCTAGACTGTCAACCTTCACAACTCTTGCAGAGTGTGCTCAATACGGTAGATTTCCAAGACGTTCTGTAGCGAGGTCATTGTCACGCTTTAATTGCGTATCATGGCGGGGAAACCTAATCGCACGAACACACTTTGTATTGTAAAGTTGCTGCAATAGCGAAAATTTTAAAACTTTAGCATGGTTGATTATTGATTCGATCAGGTACTACTTTTTATCTCTCATTTAGTTTTGATTCAGTGTTATAACCTAATCAGTGTTTTTTGTCATGATATATTTTCAATCAAGTATTTGATTTAGGTAAGGAGATATAATTAATGATAAGTTCCTATTTTTTAAGTTAAGTATTTAGTGCTTGACACTATAAATAGACTAATATAAACATACCTATATCATGTAGATTGTAAGTTGAGTCAATGTTGCCTTGTTAAGTACTTATTGAAGGTCACATAGTCTGTATTTATCAATCTACTTCAAGAAAATGATTGTTTTAGCTTGCTGGTCTGGACTTGCAGCCTCAGGCTCCTAAGAGTACTGGCCGCTACATCCCCCCGCATCTGCGTAGGCAGTTGCAGGCCAACACCAATCAAGGTAAGTAAATTCTATAATTATAATTTTTTAATTAAATGTACTCCAATCTCAATGTATGTAATCCATTCACAATGCAATCCTGTAAGTATTGGAAAAAATTATAATAATAAACACACTACCAGACACAAGAAATGAGACCCATTAAATTTTTTTCTATAATAATTTCTCCCATACTTACACAAAGTCTCAATGATATTGAGTAGTTCATTCTACTTTGGAAAGTATTCATATTAATCAATTGCTCCATTCTGAACTAAGACAACAATGAAATACACTGGATTTATAATGAAAGTTTCATTTGGATCAGTACATTTGTAGATCAGTTGTTTTTTTTTCCAACCAACAAAACTGTGCTAGTTAGTATCACTTGATTGGAATATTATTGGAATAATTTATGCATTAGTCATAAATTTTAACATAGTGTGTCAAATTGATTACAAAACCAGTTCAAAGCAATGTTATCATCTTCAATATTGTATGGACTGGATAATAACAGATAGCTGAAGTATTGAATACAAATTGTGATTTAAGGACTACTGCTCCAAATATTGTGGTCTGTATAAAATTGATTTGTTTTTTTTTATCTAAAGGAGTAGCGCTTAGCCTTCATCACACCTGATGTTAAGAGGTGATAAGGCTGAAGGTGAAAGTGCACTAGTCCCAGAATCCTTAATCACTGAGGAACTGCCTATCTTAACTCTCTGCCTGAACAATAATGCTAAAAACATCATTGTTATGGCGTCAGACTTAGATAAGATGGTGGTAGCTAGCCAGGCGAACTAAGAATAAGTCCTACCACCAACCAAACCAAATACAATATGTAATGTACCCCACTGGGAATCTAACTCGGGACCTCTTGAGGCTGAAGCTGGTGTGGTGTGAACCACTAAACCACAAAGGCAAGTAAAATCTTGATAATAGGTTTTATTATGAGATATCAGAGAAAGATTTTAATTTATTAGTTATGTTGTTTGGTTTAACTGCTCTGGCTTTGCATGGTAAACACAATAATTTTCTTTAAACAGCACTACAATTTATTGGCTTAAGATTATCCACTTTAATAAACATATATTAAACTTCGTATCTATGCATTAAGATTCTTCAAAGTTGCTTTTGTCTGTGGTATAAATATTAATAACATAGTATTTTCAAATTATCCTACTTCCTACTAATATTATAAATGTGAAAGTATAGATGTATGGATGTTTGTTACTTAATCACGCCAAAACGGCTAAACAGATTTTACTGAAATTTGGGACACAGATACTTTGTAGCCTGGAGAGGAATATAGGCTACTTTTTATCCCGGAAAAATATCACATTCCCGCGGGATAACGTCGTGTAGTTCGCGTATTAACCGTGGACCCACCATTTAGCCCCACTGGTGGGTCTATGGTTAATTTTTTTTCCCTGTAGACCCACTGCAATAGTTTATATTATGCATTTCAATGTGTCAGTTTCCGTGGGTACACGGGTAATTGCCTCAGGTAATTTCTTTCCCCATACACCCACTGCACTAGGCATATGCCAAAAATGCATTTTTTATGCTTTTATGACTGTAGTTCCACCACAATGCCCCACTTAACATAAAATTAAATAAAAACAAAAATATAAAAACTTATTATATTAAACAAAATATAGGTTCTCCTTTATAGCCCAAAGAAAAGAAAAATCTAATTAATTAGTGTAAGTGCGTAAGTAAAATATTATATACTTAAATACAAATTAAAATATACCTACTTATATAAAAATTATAATTATTATTCATACTTTTCCAAACATGAAACATGACAACAGTGGGACCACGGTTAAAGTCAGTCTTGTTTCAATTCCTATATAATAAAAATTACCTATGGACCCACCAGTGGGTCATAGTGGTGGGGCCACGGGTAAAACCCGGTGTAGTTCACGTGGGCGAGGCCGCGGCGGAAAGCTAGCAATTTATAAAAGCAGATAGCATGATATTAGAACAAAGATTGTAAGTACTGGGATGTTTGGGATGATTAGATTTTTCCTTCCTCATCAGAAGGTCTAAGTAGCTAAATGTCCTACAGCGCGAAACGTCTGATGAGCAGTAAGTCTAATTAGCAGAATGTCCATTTAGCAAAACGTCCAACTATCAATGGTCTGTATAGCAGAACATCTATTTAGCAAAAAGTCATTTTTAAAATGTGTACACTCATGATAAAAAGGAAAAGTCATTTGTAAATTTCATTACATTTATTTGAAAAAACAAAATCTGGATTAAAAAGCTAGTAGTGCCATAAATATTATTATTAGGCGCACAAATTCCCCTGCATTTATTTACTTATTCTTTTGATATGACCAAGGTTTATCAAAAATTCAAAGGGACTATCTTTTTGGCCCTCTATTTGCGATCTTTCCAAAGCGCTTCTTTTCTAAGAGCTTTATGTAATGCTAATCAAATAGCATTCTTGACAATAAATTGTCAGTCACCATCAAAAAGATATGATATGATGACAAGTCTGTATTTACGTATCACTATCACTACATAGTATAAAACAAAGTCGCTTTTTCTGTCCCTATGTCCCTTTGTATGCTTAAATCTTTGAAACTACGCAACGGATTTTGATGCGTTTTTTTTAATAGATAGAGTGATTCAAGAGGAAGGTTTATATGTACTTTTCATCCCGATATTCCCACGGGAACGGGAACCACGCGGGTGAAACCGCGGGCGGCCGCTAGTATATTATAATTCCGTGTCCGTTTCCCTCCCGATGTCATTTGTGTGTCGAATTTTGTGCCTGAGTATCCAGACATTTTGATAATGTGACGATTTGCTAAATAGATGTTCTGCTATACTCTCTCTCTGGGGTCGGTCCCTCATGTCTGAGGATCGTGGTCAGCATCAGGGTTGCATCTGGAGCGGATGATTTGCCTCCACCGGTCACGGTCCAGCGCGTCTCTTACGACCGTGTGTAGTTTTGAAGATGACGAGTCTTTTGCTTGGTCGGTCCATCTTGTAGGTGAGCGACCGCGCGATCTTTTGCCTTCGGTGCTCCCGACCACAATTAGTTTTTCTAGGCTGTCGTCACCTCTGCGTACCGTGTGACCGAAATGTTCTGCTATACAGACCATCTGATATTTGGACGTTTTGCTACATAGAAATTTTGCTAATGAGACTTACTGCTAATTAGACGTTTCGCGCTGTTGGACATTTAGCTACTTAGACTTTCTGATCAGGAAGGGATCTTCTTCTTCTTCTTCTTCTTAACATTACGGGCGGTTTCCGCAACTCGACG
Source organism: Crambus lathoniellus (assembly GCA_949710035.1). Lineage (NCBI taxonomy): Eukaryota > Metazoa > Arthropoda > Insecta > Lepidoptera > Crambidae > Crambus > Crambus lathoniellus. The sequence goes on from OX453297.1 coordinate 16,915,863, forward strand.
TCTATTGCGCCTATTTTGCGTCCGGAGGGTGCGCGGCCAGATCACTCCAGCCAGCCCAGCTCAGCCAGGAACGCTCTAAGAGCTTTCACATTAGTGATCGCTTCCTGGACGCTGCCCGGCGAGCCGAGGTACCTCGCCCGGTAGGGGGCCACCCCCCTGCATTCCAGCAGTACATGGGCAGCTGTTTCTTCTTCCTCCATGCATCCTCTGCATATGGGACTGTCGGTCAGGAAGGGATCTTTTCATTGCATTAGTTTTGAAACAAGTTGATAAGTTATTTATACTATGAAAGAATTTTATAGGTAGTATAGTATATTTAAGATATGAAAAAATTTTGGGATACTGGGCTGTTATGTGTGTATGATGTGACATTCAAAAATATAAAAAGTTAAAAAACAAAAAATATTCAAAGTTCAAGCTGTTTTATTATATCAAGCAAGTAATGAGCTGCTGAATTGTGAGCAAATAATGTCATCAAATGGATCACAAAAAATTTAAAAAAATTGTATCATTAGCATATCAAGTCATTTTGTTAAGTTTGTGAAAAGCTTATTCTTATTTAAAAAAGTAAAGTTAAAGTTTTATTCCAATATCATTTCCCCCGACAACTATCCTAAAATCCCGACATTTTGTTTTCTTTTTCCAGAAATTTTAGTTTTCCGAATTCCGATCTGGCAACCCTAGGTGTAAGGTATAGTAGGTATAAGGTGGGGCGGGGCAATTACAACTGTGGGGCAATTCAAACTACCTTGAATAACTTCGGTGTTATCCGTTATTTGAAACAGTGACATCTATTATACAGGAAGCCGAAAGCAAGTTACTATACCTCGAACATAGATGGTGACGCTAGGCATGTGCATGACGCTTACAACAATGATACTTTGCCAGCCACCATTTTCTGGTGTGTACGTCTGCAGCAAGTGTCCTAAGGTTTTAATATTTATTTGGCTTTAAAAGGTTCAATCTTCGATTTTTCAAGGCAAGATGGATAATTAACCTTCAACTGGTGATGTGCATATGAGTCACAGTATTGGAGAGGTGACGTCGTTATGACGTATCAATTGAAAGCCATAAATACTGTAGATTATGTATAGCGGAAATAAAATAGGTCATGGTATGTAAAATTAAAATAGTTTGTTTTTAAAATAAACCACTTTTTGACTTATTAAATGAAAAGTTTTCTTTAATTATATGAACTTAATATCAAATTCTGGTCTGTATTTTGATAAGCATGAGATCAATCAAGATAAAATTCAAAAAACTTAAAATCAAAACATTATTCAACCTTATTTTCTTATTAAGACTTAAGTAATTAATTTAAAAAAAAAAAATTGTGTGTTGGTTTCATACAAAAAATCAAAATTATGCTTGGTAACAAGTGACACAAATTTTGTAGCACTAAAACCACTTGAACACAAATACCACTTGGATGGTTGGTTTTATTAGCTTTTTTTCCTAAATAGAATGATCTACTACTAGCTCAGTTGATCAAAGGTTCATCGTCGGAGTCACCATCTACCTCTGGAACTCGGTTCTTCACTTTCAGACTCGGAATCTCAATAAAAGTGTCATTGTCGGATACTAGGCAATGATTATGATCCAACTCGTGATCCTCTTGATCACTGATATCACTGTCAGTTTGGTCCAAGAGCTCAGTGACTCGCGCCGCTTGATCATTTTGGTTCATTTTGAATGAAATTGTACAACTAAAGCTCACAGTTGTGAGCTTAAAACATATCACTAAAAATTTTGATGCAAGAAAATTGTATGTGCGTCAAACCAGTCGAAATTGCCCCGCCCTACCTTAGATGTAAAAACCCGTTATTGATTGTTATTAACCGAAAATCTCGGTTAATTTCACATAAATAACGGTTAGATTATCCGACCTGGAACTTAAAAGAGGTTGCAGTTTTACTCGTTTTTTTCAGTTATTTCAGTTTTTAAATTACTTTAGCTACGACGCTCCGTTTGCGAGATATTGTCATTTGTATATATTTTTTTTATATAAGTAATTATTGATCGACATTATAGATCTACAGGATGACAGTGAAACTCGACCTTTCCTTGAAAGAGGTTATACTAGACGTCATTAGCAACAAATTAAGTCCAGTGAACCAGGGGTCAAAACTGGATGGTTACCGAGTTGTGACGGTTCTTTGATTTTTTATAAATTTTCCGAAATGTTACCAAAAAACATAAATTGTGATAAAACTACTCCACTTTAAGCATTAAATTGGTACTTTTCTGAAAGCTTAATAATTCGGGATCATTTTAAAAACTAGCGCTTGGCCATAAATTACATAATCTCGGAAATAAAAGGTCTTTAGTATAAAATATTTTTGTTTTATGTATTTTTCTCCAACTTCGCCGTAAATTATTGCAAAAGAACTGTATGGAAGTTAGCGTACAAATTAGTAAAATAACATACTTGTTTCATAAGCTTTACAAAAGGTACAAAAGTCATTAACTTTCCCAACTGTCTTTAAACAAATCAGCAAAAGAGAGCTGTAGGTCAGACATTTCATTACGATTTGTAAATTGAATTTGGCTCGAAAAGTCGACAGTAACGTAGTAAAATCATATCTGTTTTCAGTACATTTGAAATATTACTGTCATAAATTGACTGTCCCACTACTTTATAAAGACACTCAGTTACTACAATTTTAAATTTTAAACTTTCGGCATGCATTTTTTGAATTTGATTACAAGTATTAAGCGTGAATAGGAATTCACACCGATAATAATGAGAGGCGAGCGGTAGTAGGAAAAACTGATCGCCGTACTACAACTTGGTCTTTAATTTTTGTTTCGGTAGTGTTTTTTATAACATTTAGTTTTATTCACAGTGTTGAATAACACTGTTGACTTTTTGATATGAATTAAATTTACAAATAAAAAGGAAAACAGAAAAGAAAATACAAATAAAAAAGGTAACTGCATGTCTTTATTAAGTAGTGGGTGATCACGCACAATTGTGGTGACCATCGACTGTGTTCCACAGTTTATTGAAACGAAGGTTTCTCATGCAAAATTAAGTTACTTAAGCTAGGCCTACCTTACTAGAAGATAGTGTCCGTAATCCAGGGGGGCTGGTCGCTGTCTCGCCGGCGCGCGCGCGCCTGACAAGTAGGTCTTCACCCAACCCCGATGGGAAACTCTTATAGCTAACACTCTTATAACTACACAATGCCCTAATAGACAGCTAAAACTTTCCCGGCGCCTTTCAAGGCGAACACACACGGGTAGGTTTCCTGGCGCGGCACGTCGCTACAGGAACACACAACCTTGCCTCACGGCGGCGTACGGCGGACTGATCCTACACGCGGCCCGAGCGCATTGTCTCGTGACCTTGACAATGACAACTGACTGCTCGCAGCGCGGCGCGAACATCCCCCCGTCTCGGACAGTAGCAAACTGTCCGCCAACTCAATCTAAGGGCAGGCGAGAGAGGGTAGCGATCGCTCGCTTCAAAACAGAGTCCCCCACCAGGACCTCGGCAAACCTGGGCACACCATCCGACCCCGGATGAAGCTGAACAATGCGTCCTAAACGCCAGCGGAGAGGCGGCAGGTTTGGATCCTTTACCAACACGAGATCTCCGGTCTTGGGTGGGGTCGTCCTATCCGACCACTTAACGCGTTGCTGCAAAATGTGCAAATACTCCAGATGCCAACGGCGCCAAAAACTCTGCGTAAGCTGCTGGAGCAATTCAAATCGCGAGAGCCGTCCGGAGGGCACTTCGGAATAAGGATATTCCGGCAAGGCGTTAAGCGGTCTGCCAATCAAAAAATGGCCCGGCGTAAGGGCCTCTAAATCATTCGCGTCCGAAGACAACGGACACAACGGACGCGAGTTGAGGACCGCCTCAACCTTACAAAATACGGTCGCGAGTTCCTCAAACGTGAGGACCGTCTCCCCAATAACGCGACGAAGGTGAGTTTTAGCGGCCTTTACAGTTGCTTCAAAAATCCCTCCCCAGTGGGGGCAGGATGGCGGGGAGTACTGCCATCGTACCCCTCTGCGAGAGAGTGTGGATCCGATCTCAAAATTATTCCTATCCAAAAATTCACAAACTTCCTTTAAATACCTATCGGTGCCCTTGAAATTGGTTCCACAATCGGACCTTATTAACGACGGCATTCCGCGGCGAGACACAAAACGATTCAACGTGGCTACAAAGGCTTCTGTGGTGAGGGCACTAACCACCTCCAGGTGGACCGCTTTAGTGGCCAAACAAACAAATACACACAAGTAAGCCTTTTCCGTTCTAGCATTACGAAGCCGCGATGTCTTAACGGTAAATGGCCCCGCAAAATCCGTTCCAACTCCTGAGAAGGGCATCGATTCGTTCACTCGATCGGCAGGCAAATCACCCATCTGGGGCTGCATCGTATCGGCGCGCAAACGATAACACGGGAGACAACGAAAAATAACGGATCGGATTATTCTCCGCGCTGACAAAATCCAGAACTCTCGTTGGAGGAGCGCGGTCAAAGCATTACAACCGGCATGAGCATTCTTTACATGTCGGTCTGTAATCAACAGTCTAACTAACGGTCCATCCTTGGGGAGCAACAAAGGGTGGCGTGATCCGTACGGCAGGTTGGCATGTCTGAGCCTACCTCCGACACGCAGCAATCCGGTACTGTCCAAGAAGGGATTCAACCGCACCAAGGGTCCCTTCAACTTGGACTTACTTGAGCGCAGGGCTTTCAGCTCCGGTTCAAACTCTCGCTGTTGCGTCACTCGCAACCAATGCAACAGAGCGTCTTGCCGCTCTTGTGGGGCGAGGACCGGAGACAACGATTTCTCCTGAGGCTGGCGACAATTTCGAAAAAGCGCCTCATCCAAGCAGTCACGCCGAGCAACTTATCAAGAGAAACGTAGCGGTCTAACAAAAACTCCATCTGCGGAGCCGCCACCGTCTCCACGGCGTGAACACGCATGCCTAGGTCTGGGACTCTGGCCACAGCCGGGGTGGCAGGCCATGAGCGCTCAGGCCGTAACAACCATGATGGACTCCACCATAGGTGGTGGTCCACTAACTCAGGCACCTCGCAGCCGCGGGAGGCACAATCTGCGGGGTTCAATTCGCCCGGTACGTGGCGCCAAATCAACGGGGCCTTTGAAGTCTGAATTTGTGAGACCCGGTTGGCCACAAAAACCTCAAGGGTGTGGACTGAACTCTTCAGCCAACAAAGGACGACCTGGCTGTCAGACCACGCAAATATCGACTCCAGGTCGACACCGTTTCCCAAGGTGTCGGCAACATGATTGAGTAGCCGTACTAAGAGAGTGGCGCCGGACAACTCCAACTTCGGAATGGTTAGCCTAGTCCGAAGGGGGGCGACCTTACTCTTGGCCGTAACTAAGTGTACGGCGACAACGCCTGCTGCATCCACCGTTCGGATGTAAACGGCTGCCGCGTATCCGCTTTCGGACGCGTCACAAAAGCCGTGCAGGGAGGCTTTAAACTTTCCCGAAGGCAGCATTTGCCTCGGTATACAAACCCGATTGACGTCGGGTAGGGATGACACGAACCTCACCCACTCTCGTAGGAGGCTACCAGAGAGGGGCTCATCCCATGACAATTCCGCAGCCCAGAGCTCCTGTAGGAAGCACTTCATCGAAAACACTACAGGGCTGAGCCAACCGTTCGGATCAAAGGTACGGGCTACAGTAGACAGCACCGTGCGTTTAGTCCAGACCTTTGGGTCTGGCAGTTCCAATCTATATGTGAACAAATCCGGGACTGGTCGATACTGGACTCCCAAAACAGACAGCATGTCTGGAGTCTCCGGATTTTCAAAGAGGAGCGGCTCTTGCTGGTGGTCCTTAGGCAAATCTGCCAATAGGTCCGGTGAGTTAGACAGCCACTTCCGCAACTCATAGCCACCAGCCCTCAAGAGCGCAATCAGCTCATCACGTAAGACGAGAGCCTCATCTAAGCTCGAGGCCCCCGTGCAGATATCGTCGACAAATAAGGCCCCCCCCCCTCAATAAGAGCAGATGCCCGGGGATAGCGTAGCCGTTCGCGCTCTGCGAGCTCCAAAAGCGAACGGATCGCCACAAAGGGGCTCGACCGCAAACCATAAGTGTTGGTGTTCAGCTCGTAAGCCAACATCGGATCCTGGGGATCCTCACGCCAAAGGATGAGCTGGTATCGTCTATCCTCCGGGTGAATCACGGTCTGTCTGAACATCATGCGGATATCGGCCACAAAGACGACAGCGTGCCGGCGGAAGTTGGTCAAAACATCACAGACATCGTGATGCAACTTCGGCCCCGCATGCAGACACTGATTCAACGACACTCCGGTTGACGTGGGCGCTGAACCATCAAAGACCACGCGGATCTTCCCATTGGAAGTCTTCAAAACAGCGTGGTGTGGCAGGAAGTAATGTTCCACATTACGCCAGTCCAACTGCGAGATGGACATGTGCCCAAGGTCCAAATACTCCCGCATGAAGTCTATATACTTCTCCTTGAATGCGGGATCCCTGGCCATCCTACGCTCCATGGACAACAATCTCTTCTCGGCCATCGGTCGGGAGCTCCCTAAAGAAATAGAAATAGAAATAGAAATAGAAATAATTTATTTCACACACAGCAATGCATGCATAAAAACATATCTTAACAATAAAAAAAAAAGACAAAACAAAGAATATAAATAATTAAAACAGCTTCTAAGCAGCACTGCAGTGGTGAAAAAGTCCCCGGCTCAGCATAATGTCACGGCATGGCGACAGCACGACATTGCCATGACGCTGTTTTTCAGCCGGAGGCTACCGTATGTTTGAGTGACATAGTTTAATTTGGTAATTGATTCATTGTACATAATTAAATAAAACAAAGCAAAAGCAATCAGGTAGGTAATTTAAAAAATGTCATATGTTAATGTTAATTAATTAAATAATACACAATTATAATATATTATATATGAATGAATAATTAAAATAGAGAAGTAAACAGTAATAAAATTTAAATTAATATTCCAATCGAATGCATCAATGTCAAATATTGATTAAAAAAAAAAAAAACAATAATTATAATGACCATGAACATAGCAGACATAATAACAACGCAAATATGAAGAAAATCGGTACTTAGCAACCTCATGGTGTGTTGAGCTGAATAGACAGTAGAAATTTCCTAAGATTGGATTTAAAAGCAACCTTAGTCCTTGACTGTCTAATTGGCGGTGGGAGATTATTCCAACATTTAGTCGCTAAGTACCGAAAGCTACCCCGGAAAGCAGCAGTTCTATGACGAGGCATGACCATCTTCCAGGAAGTTCCTCGAGTATTTCGGTGAATATTTGCACTAGCCCAGGTCAGTTTGTCTGCCAAATACTCAGGTACTTTATTAACTACTACATCAAAGAGTAGGCTAGCAAGATGCAAATCACATCGCGCTTTCATTTTTAACATGCCAGCCTCATTAAGAAATGGCGTGATATGCGTTCTAGGTGGTACTTTGAAGCAGAATCTCGCACAAGCATTCTGCACCCGTTGCAGTAACTTCTTTGTTCGCTCCAAAAGACGAGGACCAAATACAGGAAGACAGTAATTTAATTTTGAGAGCACAAGTGATTCACACAATTTAACTCTAAGCTGTTCACTGAGATATGACCGGATTCTGTATAGTAGCTTGAGTTTGTATAAACAGCTCCTAACAAGTTCAGCCACGTGGTCCTCAAACCTAAGCCCTGCATCCATCAATATGCCCAGATTCCGAGCAACAAAAACTCTCTCCACAGGTTGAGAATCTATACTCACCAAAGGATCCTTGGTTTCTACACCTTTGACTTGTTTCTCTGAACCAAGTATCATGAATTTAGATTTACTCGGATTCAACACCAGAGAGTTTTGGACTGCCCAAGATTTTATCCTATTTAAATCATCATTCAGCTTACAGATTTCACTTGCAGTGTTTTGGGGATCAAAAGATATGTAGACTTGTATGTCATCAGCATACATATGATACCTACAATTGAGTATTTCCTTGGTCACATCACAACTGTACAGAATAAACAGGAGCGGACCCAGAATCGATCCCTGTGGTACACCTCTACGTATACTCTTGCTGGCAGACATAGAAACAGATCCATCATTACTGTTACAGAGTTCAACTTGTTGAGTGCGATTCATTAAGTAGCTACCAAACCATGCAACAGTATTCCTGTCGAAACCGTAGTAGCAGAGTTTGGACAACAGCAAAGGAATATTAATACAGTCAAATGCCCGTGAAAAATCTAGAAGAACAAGCACAGTAGCCTGACCATTATCCTGCGCCGTAAGTATATTATCCACTACATCCATCAGCGCTGTTGTAGTGCCGCGCGCCCTACGGAACCCAGACTGATGAACCGGAAGAATCTTATTTCGCTCTAGATAGGAGACCATCTGCAGATAAACTACTCTCTCAAGCAGTTTGGACGCACACGGAAGGATACTTATGGGCCTAAGATCTTTTAACTGCTGCGGATCAGAAACCTTAGGCACAGGCGTGATCTTTGCCATTTTCCAAGCATCAGGAAAAGTGTTAGTTGCAATGGAATAGTTAACAATATGCGTAATGTAAGGAAGCGTATGAGGTAATGTTAACAGCACCATATCAAGACTCATTTCATCCACTCCCCTAGCATTTGATTTGAACTTAAGTAACAGTTTACCCACTTCACTCTCGGTAATCGGGTGCAACCCAAAAACATCTTCATTGAACCTATTTTCTTCAAAGAATGTCATCAAAGCAATGTTAAGAGATGTATTACCTGGTATGTCAAGGAAATGATCATTTATGACATCAGGATTAGATAAAGCTACAGGTAACTCAGCACCTTTTTTTTTATTTGGGATAACGGAATCTTTAACATTTTTCCACAAAGCCTTAGGGTTATTAATATTATTATTAATAGACATATTGAAAAAAGCTTGCTTTTCACTATGTAGTGCAACACACACCAGCGACTTAAGATCCTTATACTGGTATTTACTGTCATCCTTACCATCTCGACGGTATTTAGCAAGAGCAGTGTTACGGATATTCATCATTTTCATTATAACATCTGTAATCCAAGGCGGTTTTCTGTCCCTGACAACAATATTCCTCAAAGGAGCATAGGCATCAAATAAAGCTTCCACAAACTTATTAAATATATCGACCATGTCATTTACATCATTAGCCGAATAAATTAGATTCCACTTCAGCTTTGCCAGGTCCCTATTGAAAGCACTAATGTCTATATCCTTCAATGGTCTATAAGATATGACTTTAGGGGAGGTCTTCTCTTTCTTTATATTAATAGTTGCACTCACAATAGCATGACGGTTTAGATCAGGTATATGTGTTACCTTTATGTCTCTCACATGAGCATCTGTACAAAAGACATCGATCAAACTATGGCCGTGATCCGTAAAATGAGTAGGTTCAGTTACAAATTGTTTTAAGTCAACAGTGTCAAGAAACTGATAGAGTTTTTTAGTTTTATCATTAATAGGATGCAACACATTAATATTAAAATCCCCAAGTAAGATGATACTATCAAAGTTTGAGAAGGACATTATGCTATCTGTAAGACCGTCAAAAAAGTTGTCAACGTCAAGCCACTGGGGTCTGTATGCGGTACCAACAGCAAGCCTTCTACCATTTATTAGAACCTTCAGCCACATCTGCTCAATACCGGCCGCCGGGTGGTCTATCACGCGAGCAGAGACCCCACGTCGAACGTAAAACCCTACACCTCCCCCACGCCCTCCACACATAGTGGTAGATCGAGGTAGGTGTTTGAGACAATAACCTGGTACAGTAGGTGCCTTGTCATTTTGTCCTATGCGTAGCCAGGTCTCATTTATTGCCATTAAATCCGGCGACATGTAAAGGAGGGCGAACCGCCAAGAAGGGCAAGCGGGTAATCAAGCGACCCGAGAGGAGGCGCCCAGTGTTGTTCTGGTAGAACAATTCGCACTCCTCCGCTAACGGATCCAACAGCTTGGCAGTGGGAGGTTCCTCCACCTCCCAAAACTTTTGGAGAACGTCGGACAAAGTAGAACCGACAATGGTCTGGCGGTCTACCGACGGGGTCTCTGGTGTCTGTGGTACCTTTCCCATCACCACATGACCCAGCGACGAGGACAAGGCGACAAGATCGGCTGTCTGCAAAACTCGCTTGCTTCCACACAGTACACGACCGAGGACATCCGCACCAATCAACAAGTGTATTGGGCCCGGTCGGTGGAAGGAAGGATCAGCCAAAGCCAGTCCAGACGTCAGCTCAATCGTGGATGGCGGCACTCGCACTTGCGGGAGTGGTCCAACCACCTTATCAAAAACTATCGCCGAAGCACCGATCTTCGGCCTTGGCGCGAAGTGGGGGGAGAAGGAGAACTCAACTCGACCAATCGGATCAGGGATCCGCGAGTCTCCCACCCCCCGTACCGCTTCGTGATGCGGCACAAGCAAAAGACCCAGCTGTCGGACAAGCCACCTGGACATTATGCACCCCTGGGCACCTGAGTCCAAAAGGGCACGCACCGTGACAACATTGCCCTTAGGTCCCCAAACATTCACGGAGGCTGTTGACAACAGCACAAGCTCCGGAGGGGTGGTTGGGTCCGACAGGGGCGCCATTAAAAATTTTGGGGGGGTACTTGTCCCCCTCGCGCCTGAGTCGGCGCGCCAAATGTGGGACGCTCGTACCGGGCGAGCGGGTCCCAATCGGGTACATACTGGCCCCGACCAACAGCACTCCTAGGTGCAGGGTAATACCCGTGTGGGGCGTGCCTCGGTGCATAGTACCCCAATCGAGGCCTCTCCATTAGGGGGGGGGAGTAGCAAATAGGGCCCGTGCCCATCGCCACCGTGGCGTACTCTTGTGGTACCCCCCTACCCCCGCCCGTGGCGGGGGCGTCTCTCCTATAGTTCCCCCTCTCCGGGGGGGACTGAACGGGGGGGCTAAGCCCCGCCGAATCTCTAGGGGACCGGTTCCGGGCTGCCGGGCCCCCGCCCGTGCGCGAGGAATTCGAACCCCGGTCGCTCCCGGCGTCCTTGCGGTCCAAACAAAGGAGGGGGTGATGCCTCCCTCCGCAAAGACGACAATCCTCTGTCTGGGGACACGCCGACTGCATGTGTCCCCCCAAACACCTATAGCACCATTGGCGCTGTCTCGCAACGGCCCTCCGTCCCTCTGGGCGGAGGCCTCTAAATTTGGCACATTCGTGCACCACGTGCCTATCTCCCCTGCAATACCTGCACCGCTCACTCGGTGCGGGGGGAGGGGACTGCTGGAAGGCAGCATACCGGTTGGTCGGGCGACGGGGCTGTTCCCTCGCCGCCACCATACGACCAACACCTGGAACCGGGGCGGGCTCCAGGTGGTCCGTCACCCTACATTCGTCCTCCAAAAAACGAAGGAGGTCCGCGAAGGGCGGGAGATACGAGGCGCTGTCGCCTCCGTACCTCTGCTCGAAACGCCCCTTCATTTCAGCGGGCAATTTGGCGAGGACTATGTGCAGCAGTACAAAGGACCACTGATCCACCGGCAGGTCCAATCGCCTTAGGGAGTTGACCGCTGACAGTAGCGGGTTCAGCAACTCCCTCCGTAACAGGTGTACCCGCGTGATTCGCGGGAGGGCCAAAATCGTGGCCACGTGGGTGTCCGCCAGTAACCGGACATTCTGGTACCTGCTAACCAGAAGCTGGCGAGCCACCTGGTAGTTGTCGTCGCTGATGAGCAGGTGCTGGATTACCGCGCTGGCCTCTCCTCGCAGGGAGGAGCGCAAATAGGCCAACTTCTCACTAGGGGATAAGTCCCGTCGTGAATCCACCAAGCTGTCAAACAAGTTAATGAAGCCCATCCAGGCTGACAGATCCCCATTAAAAGTGGGAATCTCCAAAGTAGGCAATCGGCCTAGCAACGCCGTCGGGGTAGGTTTGACCTCCCCGCTCAAAACCGGCTCCCCCTTCCGAACAGCCAGGGCCCTCTCAGCCGCCTCCGTGAACTGGTCAGCCAGCTCATAGGCCTGGGCTACATCCTGCTCCAGCTGTTCCGACACGGCATCATCAGCTGGGGGGTTCTCTAAGTAATACGCGCGACACTCCATGGCGTGGCGCTCCAGGTCTTGCAGCCGAGCTGCCAGCCCGCCATACCGAGCTAGCAACGCGCCTACCCGGTCGGCTCGGTCTATTAATGTGACCGCACAAGCAAGCCAACGCAAAACTCCTTGGATGCCAGCCCTGGATACGGCGAGCGGATTCGTAGGAGCCATTTATACTCCGTTTAATAAACAAAGCAAACAAAGAATTATAAAAGTGGTAAACATCAACAAAAAAAAACAATAGAAATAGGTCGCGTCACGATAATATAAAACACAATTAAAATTCGGACGACATACACGGACCCTACTATTTTCATAAATTATTAACAACTTACCAATTTCAAGGGCTAACAATATAACGGTATAAACAAAACGTATAGGATTAACGGTATGGCATACACGGCACGGCCAAGTCAACCTCGCAAATCAACTACTAAACCGTTATCAACAAACAAAAACAAAACTATTTTTAATAATAATACTCGTAATTTAATACTACTAATAATTAAAACTAGTTCCACTTTTTTAACTAGGCAAGCGGACTCGGAACAAACACTAGTATGTGGTACTAATAAACAACACTTTCGAACGAAACTATTCGTCAAATAAATCCGGACACACAAAAAAAAATATACACATCTAGGCGAGTAAACTCGTATCAAATCACTAGTATGTGGTACTAATAAACACACTTTCGAACGAAACTATTCGTCAAATAAATCCGGACACACAAAAAAAAATATACACATCTAGGCGAGTAAACTCGTATCAAATCACTAGTATGTGACAACAATTATATAAGTGTCTATCTATTATCGGATCCACCAAGTGAGAAACATTCGCTTCGAGAATTTACTAGAACAATTTCTTAGTACTTCAAATCGTCTCGGAATACCCTCGAGATTTCAACAAAAAAAAATAATTTTTATTTTTAGGTACGCTTTTTAGGTATTTCTAGGTACGCTAACTAGGTACGCTCTGCTACCAAAACTTATGATCACGCACAATTGTGGTGACCATCGACTGTGTTCCACAGTTTATTGAAACGAAGGTTTCTCATGCAAAATTAAGTTACTTAAGCTAGGCCTACCTTACTAGAAGATAGTGTCC